>JAPDPK010000121.1:5000-1205000 GCA_031772115.1 Heritiera littoralis | reverse complement strand
ATAGGTTGGGAAGATGATGAAGAAAACAAAGATGATGTGGTGGAAGAATCAAATGATTCAAATCATTTGAATATTGAGATAAAATGACAAGTTTAATGTTTTTTTTTATGTGTGGCTTTTAATGGATGTTTGTGGATTTTATGACTTTTAGACATCTACTACACTTTTTTTAAACCATAATTTTAATGGATGTTATGTGTGTATTTGTATTGAGGGTTTAATATTTATAGCACTAAGTAAGTTTATTCTGGAATTTGGTGTACTGCTGTGTTTAGTTTAATCTTGCCTTTTTTGTGTTTTTATTGGCTCATGGTCATGGTCCTTAATCATTGTGGATCTCTTACAGGATTTTATATATATATATTAATATATATATAATTTAGTATTAGCATTATATTTATATATAATTTATAAATATATAAAATATAGTGTTAGCATATTTTTTACTGGTTCATGATTCATGAATTGGCAGAATTGCTCATGTATCAAATTAAACTTTGTATATTAAATATATCAAAAGAATTGGCATGTGCAGCTCTGTTTGATTTCATTTGCTAAGTAATTAGCACAAAAATTGGCAGCATAAATTGAGCCCTACGTTCTAGTTTCTCTGCATACTGCAGGCTGCAGCCATTCCTTAACCGATCATCATCAACTAGAATGGCTAAAAAGTAAAAACTAAATGCCTAAACCACACTAACCACTTATTGCATTGGGCTGGCCGGTGGCTACTGTTAGGTGTTGACACTGAACACTAACAGCCAGCCAAGAATAATTGGTTTTAACTTTTAAGTTTTAACTCTTAACAAAATTGATTCATGATGGTGAGGCCCATGAAATTTACACCACTGTTTGGTATTTAGTAAATGAAATTTAGGCAAGATTCATTAATAATAACAAGTTCATATGATATGATTTTATATATATATATATATATATAATATAAATATATATGATTTTGGTTAATTGACTTAATTATCAACCAAAATTTCCTTCATGAAATTGAAATTAAGCCTAATTAAGTGAAAAAACCCAATTTATTTGATTTTTGGTCTTAGTTTAATATCAATTTATATAGTCCAATTTTATTACTTTTATTTTTTGGGCTTTAATCCATAAGCCCGCGGGCCGGCCTGGCCCGCATTCAAAGCGGACCGGTTTTACTTTTTGTGGCCCGTTTAAATACGGGCCTAAACGGGCATAACCCGTTTAAGCCCGTATCCGTATTAGCCCGCACCGGCCCGCATCGGCCCGCCCGTTTTACACCCCTACTTTTCGTGAGGTGAGCAATTGAGAAATTGTTTTCTGAGTTGCCTAAAGATGCTCATTTGGACTTTTCAGAGAAAGATTAATTTATCTAACCATGAGAAGCAGGAAATGGATTCCACTTCATTATCAGGCAAGAGAGAAGTGTACAAGCAACTTCTAGAAATGGAAAAGGAAGATGATCTTCTCGATCAGTTGTTGAAGTCTTAAAGCTTGGCTATGGAAAGGATAAGAGGAAACCGACAGCGTATTATCATGACGCCTTTTGCTTCGCCCGACCAACTTTTCTTTCTCGTTATAACACCTATCGGGGGCGAGAGGTTCTCTCGCTCAACCTATCGCTGGCGAGAGCTTCTCTCGCCCATGCCTCTCGCCGCGTGGACCTATGCGTCCACAACAAAAAAAAAAGAAAAAAAAACAAAAAAAAAACATACTTTGTCGCATAGTAAAGCAATATGGACGATAATAGTTGTCGCACGCAAGGTTCGCCCAATTCGGGTGAGCATAGGTCCCACGCGAAAGGCCACTATGGCAGCACCGTGCTCAACTGCATGACAGCTAAAGCAAGCGAGCAATGATTCTCGTATGCGATATCTCCCCTGGGCGAGAAGAGTCTCCCGCATGTAAAACGGCGATAGAGGGGCTCTCGCAAGCAAATGGCAATAGAGGGCCCCCACGTGCAACAAGCCTTGGGCGAAAGAGGAGCTCCCACGCGGCGACAGGCATTGATTGAGGTAGGGGCTCTCGCACGCCACAAGCTCCCCACTTTGATAAATTAACAACGAAGAAAAATAGGTGAACACAGCACCCATAGGCAAGATTCCCCCGTTAGCACAATGCAAGCGAGCAAAGAACACCTAAGTCATGCCTTTCGGCAATAGCTAGCAACGCTCGCGAACACGGAATCCAAACTACTGGTTCGCCCATTAGAAAAAACTTTGGCGAGCACATTTAAATTTGACGATTCAAGCGCACGCCCAAGAGCGGGATCTGAGCAGAATGATCTAGAATCATCTAGACTTGGTGCGCGCACTAATATGACAGAATGTCAAAAGAGCTTCCTTCGACCCATATGTTGATCGTCTGACACAGAAGCTTTCAAGAACTACTCTAGCAACCATCTAGAAGTGGCTTAAGAGCCACACACTTGGCATATTAACAACCACACAGGTGAAAGAGGGTTTGTCTATATAAAGGGTGTGTCGGCTTCGTGAGTCCTTTAAGCAAGACAAGGATGTGCCAGCTTAGGGTGTCAAGATCAAGGCTGTACATAGCATTCTTGAGTATCAATACAAGTGAGTGCTTGGCACAACGGAGATTGCAAACACACTCAAGCAGGGACATACGGGTGGTAACCAGATTTGAGATACCCTCATACGATGTTTTCAATTTTCTTGTCCACTCTAACAATTGTGATTGAATTAGGCAGGTGTCCAAGGTAGGCACTAGCCACCATTGTGAAAGGCAGCAGGCCAGGGAGAGCTTGGTTCGATCGAAAACAACTTGTGGCAAGCTCGTGAAGGTAGATTGCTGGTACTGATGCACGACTTAGTGCACAATCCATGGTTGACAGCAGCACGTCCCAACACTGGTACTTTACAGATTTTTCAAAGACAAAGATTTGGAATGGTACTGGTGGTAAACATTTGCTATTATTGTTTTAACATTTACTGCAATTATATTGTTACTTACACCATTTAATTGAAAATACTATATTATGAAACGAAAGGCCAGTTATTTTTATCTGTACTATGATAAATCCTCCATGTTTGATAGACATGTTGCAGGAATAGAAGAAGAAAACAGAAGCTGGCCAAAAAATGCGCGAGACGGGCACAAATAAGTCCCTAAGCGAAAAATGCGCGAGACGGGCACAAATAAGACCTTAAGCGTGAAGAAGACGCGAGACGGGCACAAATAAGTCCCTAAGCGAAAAATGCGCGAGACGGGCACAAATAAGACCCTAAGCGAGAAGATACAAGACGGGCAAAAATAAGTCCCTAAGCGAAAAATGCGCAAGAAGGGCAAAAATAAGACCCTAAGCGAGAAGAAGACGCAAGATGGGTACAAATAAGTCCCTAAGCGAAAAATGCGCGAGACGGGCAAAAATAAGACCCTAAGCGAGAAGAAGACGCGAGACGGGCACAAATAAGTCCCTAAGCGAAAAATGCGCGAGACGGGCAAAAATAAGACCCTAAGCGAGAAGAAGACGCGAGACGGGCACAAATAAGTCCCTAAGCGAAAAATGCGCGAGACGGGCAAAAATAAGACCCTAAGCGAGAAGAAGACGCGAGACGGGCACAAATAAGTCCCTAAGCGAAAAATGCGCGAGACGGGCAAAAATAAGTCCCTAAGCAAGAAAATTCAAAAGTCTATAAGCGAAAAATGCGAGAGACGGGTAAATCAAAAGTCCCTAAGCGAAAAGTGAGCGAGACGGGCAAACAAAAAGTCCCTAAGCGAAAAATGCGCGAGACGGGTAAATCAAAAGTCCCTAAGCGAAAAGTGCGCGAGATGGGCAAAAAAAAATTCCCTAAGCGAAAAATGCGCGAGACGGGCAAATCAAAAGTCCCTGAGCAAAAAGTGCGCGAGACGGGCAAACAAAAAATCCCTAAGCGAAAAGTGCGCGAGATGGGCAAACAAAAGTCCCTAAGCGAAAATGCGCGAGATGGGCAATTTTCTATAAAGGCCCTATGCAAAAAAGGCGCAAGATGGGCAATTCTCTAAAAGTCCCTAAGCAAAAATGCGCGAGATGGGTAATTCTCTAAAAAGTCCCTAAGCGAAAATGCGCGAGACGGGCAATTCTATAAACTCCCTAAGTGAAAAATGCGCGAAATGGGCAAATTGTGAAATCCTTAAGCAATAAAGTGTACGGATAAATGCGATACCCAAGTATGAATTCTTCTTTAGATGTAAGTGCTTCATAAGAAGAGCTGGGGAGCACTATAGATTAACTTCTGCATTAAAAGGAGTATCGAAGCACCCATGCATGTGCATCCCGATGTGCTATAATATCAAGAGCTTGATCCTTAGGAAAATTAGTCTCTGGATTATCTAAAAATTTTTGTCCAAGCTCGTGAAAACCTCGACCATTTCGAGTCAACAAAAAGGTTTCATTTAGCTTCGAACTCGGGTTACGACATTCAGTGTCCAATGCCCCAACCACTAGTCGACAAAAAGGCTTCTAAGAGCTGGTAAGATCAGATAAATCTTTATAAATGCCTATCCTTAGAAAAGGTTCCGAATTCTCAGCATCTGGATCGAGTTTCAACCAATCAAGAGCATGCCAAGTACAACTCACATATAATAAAATCAGATAAGAACATATGCATCAGCTTATGGCACTTCTGGACGATGTGCCCTCATAGCCTTAACCCAGATTCGGTTTTCTTCCTCTTGGCTAATAGAAGGCACTTGGCAAAAGAAATGATGACACGATGTCGTTTCTGCTACAAATAATAATGAAGTTCATTAGTTGAGCCCTCAAGTGAAGATGAAAAGACTCTTGTGATAATCCCAGGAAGAGGGTAGCACAAGAATTTGAAAAGCCTATTCTTTATATACTCTTTCACAAGGTAAACCTTATAAAAGAGTGGGGAGCAATTGATGTGGACTAGGTCATTTATTACTGGGCTTTTCTATAAGTCAAACTGAAGACCATTGAGCCAAATAATAATCTAAGCCTAATAGGAAAGAGGACTCAAAAGGCCCATAAATGATCCACTAGGTTATTATTTAAGCTGTGGGGCTTAAAGGTAATTAAGCGCAAAATAACTCCTATAAATAGGTCACAGGTATAATTCTTAAACCCTAAGCTCTATTTGCCTACTGAAACCCTGTCTGACTTAAGCATCGGAGTACGCGCGCAGGGGAAAACCCCTACGCCCTCAGATGGTTTTCTCTCTTGCAGAACTTTTCTGGAGACACGTGGAGAAAGAAGACAATATCGACGTCAGTACGTATTTATTGTTGTTTTTGGCAACAACAATATATAATTTAAATGGATTCTTCTAAATTGAAATTGTTAAATTTATTTATTTATATCTGATTCATAATTTAATTTTATGCATTGTAATTTAGGAAGGGTTGAAATTGTATTATTATTTATCCATTTATTGTAGCATCAATCACTTTTTTTTATTACAAGGGAAATATTAAATAATTGAGAATGAGAGTATTTGAATTCAAACTCAAGACTTATAATATGCTACAATTCATCTTTAACTACTTGATCAAAATATTGTTGGCATACCATCAATCACTAGCGATTTCTAAATGATCCTTGAAATGATAAATCTGTTATAGTATTTGAAATTGTATTATTATTAATCTATTTATTGTACCCCTCAATCACTAGCTGTCATAACGTATCAAGTTTCGGTGGAAACCTAATAGCTAGACACAAAACTACGGAGTCGCCACCAACCATTCTAACCTAGGTGTGATTGGTCACCTATTCAAACTAAGGATAAGGCTTGGTCTACGTTGAA
Source organism: Heritiera littoralis (assembly GCA_031772115.1). Taxonomy (NCBI): domain Eukaryota; kingdom Viridiplantae; phylum Streptophyta; class Magnoliopsida; order Malvales; family Malvaceae; genus Heritiera; species Heritiera littoralis. The sequence continues at coordinate 1,199,247 of JAPDPK010000121.1, read as the reverse complement.
AGTTCTAAGTTCGGGAGTACGGTTACATGTGAGGAAGGATTAGCACCCTCACAACGCCCATCCTAAAATGGTATCAAATAAATCTAAGGTTATCCTAATTTTTCCTTTTTCTTTAATTTCGATATGATTAAATATTGAAAAATCTTTTAAGTCTCCTCCATCAAGCTGGTTGGACAACTTAAAAGTTTTTCTCACCTCAAGAGTATTCAAGTAGGACCGATCGCCTTTCTTGAAGAGGCTCCGTCGTCGGATAATTCATCTTCTATTTTCTTAATTTTTATGCTTTTATTTCATTTTATTTTTATTTCTATCTTATAAGTTTTAAATTAATTATTGTCCTAAATTTATTTCATAAACACTAATCCTAATATACTATACTAAATCATACAATTTCTTTAAATCACATTATAAAAACTACACACACAAAATATATCATGCAATCATATTAAATTAGTCAAACATTGTCATGCAATAATTTTTTTTAAAAAAAATCAATTTAACTGCTATCATTCAAGCCTGTTTAAATCACACCACTTTGACCATACCAATTTTAAAAGTTTTTTATCAATCATCATGCGAAGTCATAGAAATTCTTTATATTAATTTTCCTACAAAGCATATTAATTTATATTAATTAATCATTATGTGATCATGTCAGTCATACGTCAATCTCACAGCAAAATAATGAATAAAACAAAATTTACAAAACCTGGAAAGTGGAATGAGCCGTTGTCCTCTTCAAACTCGTCTATAAGCCAATAATGATAGTCAAGTGGCAACCGGCAATGAAGCAAGACCAAGTAACGATGGTGTAGGACAAGCAGCGATGGCGATCGGTTCAAAACAAGTGGGAACTCAGCAGTGATAATGCAGCAACGATAATAGCATCAAGCACAGAATCTCATCGATAAAAAAGGCAGAACGACGAGGCTTGATGTTGATGGTGTAGCAGGCATGATATCATGACACAAGCAGCGGGATGGCAAACGATGGCTGTTGATTATGCGAGGCGGCAATGTCTTTCTTTAATGGCTTTCTTTCTTTTCTCTTCTAATTTCTTTTACGCTTCTTTCTGTGCTTTTTCTTGCTTCTTTCTCACTAAAAAAAAATCAATGCTCCTTTCTCTCACAACTGCTCATACCCGAAAGCTTCATGATTCTATTTTGCGTCTAAATCCTTTTGCTTTCGTCCATATCCTGGCTCTCTAGCAGTGGCTGTATTGGCTTCAAGAGCAGCTTTCGATTTCCAACAACAGCAGCGTCTCCAAACGGTTGCACAAGTGACTGAAGATGTAGCAACGAGCACAAACGATGGTTTGGTACACAGCTAAAGCAGCAACCGTTTTCTTCCTTTCTGGTACACTGTTCTATATCTCAGCTCCTTTCTTTTCGATCCTCTCTTTTTAGCAGCAAACGTGGGCAGAATATTAGCATAAAAAGGACAAGAGTCAATAGCGAAGTAGCAATAACGCAGAACAGCATGTATATGCTACAACTTCAGGTACCATGTTGGTGGGCAGCAACAGGAGTGGAGATGTACGATGCTGGTGATGGAAATGGAGAGCAAGGTGGCGTGGATGGTCGGGGAATGCTGAAGACAACAATGCAACAATGTGCGCAAGTCAGTGCAAAGCGTGGCTATGGACAGTGATAAGGTTCCAGTAGCCAAGGGCGGCTGATCCCTTCTTTTGCTTTTTTTTTTACCCGTGTGTCCTCCTCCCCTAAACCTAGCCGGCCCCTCCCTTTTATCCTGATTGTTCCTCCTCTTCTTAGTCTTAATTTTCCTTGATTTTTTCCTGGTCATTAATCCCATAATCAACGTTGACATCTTTTCTTTTAAAGCTTTCCATAAACAAATTCTAATTTGATTCTTTTAATTAATTCTAGATTTGTCCAAAGTTCCTAAAACCAAAAGATTTTATTTTTATTCCACAATTTGCAATACAAGTTTGACTTTCCCCTTTTGTTTTGTTTCCTTGATTTTTTTTGAATTTTCATTTTTTATTTTTCCTTAATGAATGTAAAATATATTAAAAATTAAATTTAAATATAAAAATTGGTCTTTTAATCATCGGGCCTAAAGTCCAAATCTAATCTTAAGTCCAAAATCATAGTTTCATATCCAAAAGTCTAATTAAACTCTAAAAGAGCATTAAACTCATATTAAAATTTATTTAGTTTCAAACTTTGATTAAACATATCTCGATAAGCCCAGTAATATTCAAGACCCGGACAAAATGGGGTGTCTACACTAGCTATTTTATAAATCTTGAAATGATAAATTTGTCACAATATTTAAATCACTATCACATAAACATAACAAAAATCAAATGAATTAGGCTTAATACCTAGATATGCTTTTCACGTTCGCCACAAAAATAGAATTAAGCTCTTAACGTTTAATTGTATGGAAATCAGTCCTAAACATTTCAAAATAACATAATTAAGTACATTTTCATTAAATTATTTAATTTTCATTACCTTTACACAGTAATAAAACTTAATTGCGTTAGAGGAAGTTAACGAAAATGTATTTAATTATATTATTTTGAAATGTTTATGACTGATTTTCATACAATTAAACGTTGAGAGTATAATTCTATTTTGTGGTTAACATCGAGGGCATACTTGAGTATTAAGCTAATGAATTGTTAAACTAAGTTTCAAATTTCCAACCAAACAAGTATGAAATATGTTTTTTTTTTCTCTTTTCTTTATAATTTATTAGAGTGTTTTTCTCTTCATATAATTTTTCACTTTACTTGAAATTTTTATTTCAAGTTGTCATGCAATCTTTTTTCAACAAAAAATAAATAAATTAGAACCAATTTATAAAAAAAAAACTTAACTTTTAATCTCAAAGTTATATCTTTATTATTTTAAAAGCATATTCATTTTTCTTGTTTCAATAAAAATTAGACAATTAACTTTTTATATTTTTTATTTCAATTTTAAATTGTCCAATGAATAAAAAAATTTCTAATTCATTGAATTATTGTATAATTAATAAGTCTACTATTAATTTGAAGGTCTTCTTAAAAATTCAATGTTATTGTAGTAATATTTTTATTTTATAATTTTATAAAAAAAATAAATTAGAACCAATTTATAAAAAAAAAATAGAAAAAGAATCTTAACTTTTAATCTCAAAGTTTCATCTTTATTCTTTTAAGAGTTATTCATTTTTCTTGTTTGACTAAAAATTAGACAATTGACATTTTTGTATTTTTTATTTCAATTTCAAATTGTCCAATGAATTAAAAAAAATTCTAATTCATTGAATAATTGTATAATTAATAAATCTACTGTTAATTTGAAAGTTTTGATATTCTTAAAATTTTAGTGTTATTGTAGTAATATTTTTATTTTATAATTTTATGAGTTTATTCTTTTTTATTATTTGTATACTATTTGCGCGCACACACACACATATATATATATATGCGATAAAATTTAATTTATAAAAAAGGGTAAAATATAATATCAATTGGTTTTTCCAAAAGTAAATGTCAAGATCTACCTCTGATTGATTATGTATTATATATGATAATTTTAAAATTTGATTGATTTTATTTTTAAATTTTTTAGTTTATTTATAGATAAAATTGATGATTTATAGGTGGGTTTTGATGGTTTAACTGAGTGTTTAAACTTTGATTGGTTAAATCATGGAAACTTGCTAAATTTTCAATTAATTTATTTAACAACACTTAAAAAATTTAATTGGTTATTAAATAAAATTAAAAAAAAACTTTTTGAAAGATACATGACAATTTATAATTGGCCAAAATTTTATCTTTCTATAGTATCTAATTAATCCATTCACTTACCTAACAAAGTATCCTCTTATTGATAAAAGAAGGTCTTGTGACCTTGAGTTCATGAGTTTAGGTCTACCCTACGTGAATTTAATTTAATTTAATTATTTTATGTTGAATTTTTTAATTAAAAATATAAAAGTTGGCTACTTTATTTGATTGATTTATTATATGAGTATAATACTCGACTGTGATTAATGTAATTTTTATAAAAAAAGTCGATAATGTTAGTAAGTTAGTCGCTTTCAATTTTAGCAGATAGTATTAATAGTAATCAATTTATTGTGAGTAATATTAGGTTCGAGTCTCATCAAGTATGAGCTCGAGTTAGTCTAGTTATTTACTAGTTTATTTAGTTTGTTATAATTATTTACTTAATTTTAGTAACGTGATTTTCATAGTTACCTGTTCATGGAATGCAATATGCTGATTGTGATTGTAACTTCTAAAAAAAAATGTCTATCAATTATTATGGAGCACAATTTTTCAATCATACCTTTCAATAGTGATTTTCAATCGCAATATCGAATGTCTATATGAATTGAAAAATTGGGAATTACTAAAAATTAAAAGAGACTGATGTGAAATATTGAATTTTTCATGAATTGTCTTTATACTGTAGAAAATTTGATTCCAACCAAAAAGTCAAGAAAGGAAATAGCGTGTTTGAAATTTCTTCGCCAAAATTTAACATTTCGAAATCACAGATTCAAAATATATGAAAAGGTTTTCTACACAATGATTTTTTTTTTCTCTTTTTGCAAAAAATTTGAAAATCAATTAGGAATCCTAGACTTTCTTTTTCTCGATATCACGAATAATTTCAATCTATTACTTTCATCATCATCTTTATTATTAATTTTTTAAAGTTATAATTTTCAATGACATCGTTTCTAATAGGACTGATAACGGGTCGGATCGAATCGGTTTTTTTCAAAAACCCGATCCGATCTGAATTAAGCGATTTTTTTATTTTGTGATCTGTATCCAATCCGAATTAAAAAAATATCCGATCCGATCCGATCCGATCCAATCCGAATTTATATGGATCGGATCGGATCGGTCATTTGTTTTTTTTTAAATGTAATTTTAAATTTTATTTCAATTTTTTAAGGCATTTTAAGCACTTTTGGACTTTATTTCAAATTTTCCTTAGGATTTTTAATTAAATATAAAACTTGAGCTTTTAATTTAAATAGTAAAAATTACAAAATACCAAATAACAAAGTATTCGGATATTATCCGTATCCGAATATGATCCGAACCGATTTTATTCGATTCAATGATGTCATGATCCAAATCCGAACCGATCCGATCCGAAATCCCTGGTTCGAGTCGGTTTTTCGGTTTTATCGGTTTTTTTCTCAGCCCTAGTTTCTATATAAGCTAATTTTGTTTTCAAATATTTGCTCCATTATAATTTAATTAAAATTAATACCAACATTTAACTTAATAATTTATAAATTATTAAGCTGATACCTATATGAATTAAATATAGTATATTCGGCTTATTTTTGAATTTATTCAATAATTATATGAATGTTGGACAAATGAGTGCAAATATTTTACAACAAAAAATAAAAAGAAAAGAGTATTAGACCGTAAAACGGATGATTATTTCATTCATTGCCTGTGAAATTTTTTTAATGCACAAACGAAATTAAAATCATGACACATGTTATATTTTATTTATTTTTTATTTTTTAATTATTTTTATAGAACATATATTATGATCCTAATTTCGTTTGTAGAATAAAAAAAATTCCACCGACGATGTATGAAATAATTATTTATTTTTTTATTATTTTATTAAAAATGATATATTTTTAAATATTTTTTTTATTATTATTGTCAACCTCATGAAACCAATCCCATCACCCACCAACCACCAAATAAGTCTTTAGTTGTTAATCTTCAGTTTTCATCATTTAAAACAGTGAATAAAGTATTTCTTTCTGGATGCATGGGACGTAGAAAATGAACGTAGGTAATAAATGATAGAGAACACAGTGTCATCTTTATTGACTTTTTATTATTTTACAAAATTTATAAATTAAAACTGTTCAGGATGATTTATTAATTAATTGCTTCTAAACAAATCAATTATTAATTATACGCTGTACATTATCTGTAATCGATGTTAGCTTTGACTTAATACATATTCGTTATCAATTTTGTAGAAATTTTATTGTATTGTTGCCGTGACAGTGATTTTCTTTTCTTAAATTGGATAATTTTAGACATAATATAATAATATGACACAAAAATATAGAAACAAAAAATATGAAAACAAAATGAATTAAAATTTTATAAAAATTATATATGAATATAATAAAATTAAAAAAAGATTTTGTATTTGTTGTGTTCACACGAATTTTGATGCAAAATTTTAGTGTTTTATAGGACACGAAAACGATTTTATATGACACAAATATGAATTGTATACACAAATTATCAAGGCTAATTTTTTTTTATACAACATAGTTTCTGAATGTCTATGGATATTAATACTCTAAAATAATTTTTTTTGCATAATATTAATTAGAACAGAATATTGATTATATATGCATGCATATGTTGGAAGATATATAGTTTTATTAATGTATTAAATCTTGAATTGGATCTCCAATGTGCTAATGTTAAATCGCCCATCAATTATCGAATATAAATCGATGAGCAGAATTTCCATAGGAATTTGTCATTATGTATAGAATATAAACTCTGGCATGACATAATTTTGAATTTGTATTGGTTCAAATGGTACCTATCTCTATGATACTGAAATTATACGCAAATTTGAAATTTGAAATTTAATACTTATATTTTTTTTCTAAATCAAAAACTTCCATTAATTATAAAAAAAAAAGAACTCTATTAATATACACCAAAAAAATTGTAGCCATTAGCTGAATTTAGTTTTTCATTTGATGGAGGACCCATGCTTATACCTAGAGGCGTTTATAGGTTGGGTTGTGTCGTATTAGGGTTGAACTTAAATAGGGTATTAAAGAATTATAGGTGGATTTGAGCTCACTTCAACTTGACTTTTTGAGCTTAATTTTTTCTTCAAATTCATTTTTATGTACAATGAATAAGTTTTCAAACACTATCAATTTTTTTAAATTGATAAAATTTAAAAATATAAAAAAACACAGAATAATTAACAAGTATAATACAATAAGTTCAAACAATTTCTTACAAAAAGATTATGAAAGCATGAAAATCTAAATTAAAGTCTAAAAAAATTCAAATTAAATTGTATAAAAAAGTCCAAAGTAATTAAAAAGTGTAATACTGTATTTTTCAATAACTTCCTTACTTGACATATCATCAAAATATTTTTAAAAGTACAAAACACAACACTATATTTTAATAAAATATCAATTTGTCCAAGTTATAAAAAATTGTCAAAAGATTATAATTATAGGATTGATTTGGGTCGAACTTGAACTTTAAATGGTAAATTCAAGATCTTGTCCATTTTTTTTATAGAGTTTCATTTTCCTAACCCAAATTCATCTAATAATTCAGCTTAATATTTTTATTCTAATATCCATCCAAAAATAGTAATAACCTTCAATTTATGAGCATCTCTGCCCTGCTTTTTTTTTTTTGATATAAACAACAAGAAAAACATGTCAACTCAATGCATGCATGACTTTGCTTTTTCCCTCTCTTTTCTAGAATTTTTGGTGGGTCAAACACTTTGTTGCTAAATTCTAAATTAATAGAGACAAAGCCGTCTTATTTCTTGTACTTTTAACCATATATGATTGCTTCACAGCGAAAAAAACAATGACCTACACTAAATCAATGTCATCTTCCACACAGATGAATTACAGCTAACACCCACCTTCCCAGATATTTACTCTCTAATTCCTTTATTCTTTTCTTATTTCTTTTTCCATTGACTTAATTGACTGGAGAAATGCAAAGCCTCCTAGGCAAGGCTCTGATCTATAAATACAAGAAATTCTGAACATCCTATATCACCACTCACCAGCTGTTTGAAGCCTAGCTAGCTATATTTTTCTTGCAAAACTGTCATCCATGGCTTCCAAATATTCCTTCCCTTTTAACAAGTTCAAGTTCTTCTCAGTGTTGTCTTTTCTTCTTATAAATGTGGCCTCTGCCCGATTGTCATCTAAATTTTATGCAACAACATGCCCTAAAGCTCTTGCCACCATTAAAGCAGAAGTGAACGGTGCGGTCGCGAATGAAGCTCGCATGGGGGCTTCCTTGCTCCGTCTTCATTTCCACGATTGCTTTGTCAATGCAAGTCTTCTCTTTTGCTTCATCTTTCCAGCTTGATTGCTACATTAATTACTTAATTTTTCCATGGAGCATTCTTGCTTGGCAATTCCATGCATGAATTCAATTTGCATGCGTACAATGCATATATTGTCAGGAATTTCTGGCCATTATTGCTACTAGAAAAGTACAAATACAAATGTGAAAAACTAGCTAATGAAAAAAAAGTTGGACGAGATGGAATGTAAATGCTGATTCGAATCTTTTACTTGCAAAAATATCATATTTTAGAGGTGGAAATATGAATATTTGAACTAATACTCAAGAACTTATTTTGATTTGCTTTGAATCTTCGTTAACTTTTCCTTTTGAAGTTACGAAGATGCCACTTGCATAAAAAAGATTTACTGAAATTTTCACAAAACATTTTAACATATACAAATGGGGATAGAAGTGTCCTGACCGTCATTTTTTACTTTACAACATATTATAATTTTTTCTTAATAAAAAATTTGTTGGTATTGCGACCGACATCTAACTCAACATACTTGGCAACTGAAGAAGCAAACAATGTTTTAACTTCGTAGACATTAAAAGGAATATTCTGATTGATTGGTCTGTTAATTAATCATTTGCTCATTCACGTGTATAGTAAAAAAAAACTTGTATGTTCATTTGTATTTTTGCACGTAGTCATCATGTCATGTTTGATTTTAGACCATAAAGTTGAAATTAAGGTTTAAGGAACACAGTATGTTAACAATGCTGACACAACACATAAACCTTTCCAAGCTCGAAGTTTAGCCTAATTGATTCATGTAATCTCTTTAAAAAATGATTTTTTAATAACGCGTGGGATTTGGATTATCGCATGTAATTTACGAGATAAGATCATATAAAGCAATTACAAGTTTGTTTATTTATTGTGAATCAGGGATGTGATGCATCCATACTGTTGGATGATACAGCAACTATCAAAGGAGAAAAAAAAGCTGGTCCGAACAAAAAGTCACTGAGGGGATATGAAGTAATTGATACCATTAAGTCTCAATTGGAGAGTTTGTGCCCTTGTGTTGTTTCTTGTGCTGATATTGTCGCAGTTGCTGCTCGCGACTCTGTTGTTGCCGTAAGTGAAAAGATCCTGCTTTAATAATTAAAGTTTGGTTTAACGGTTATTAACTAGATAATTAAAGTCAAGCGTTCGATTTTCCTGTTCCCCTAATATTTTTCAATAATACTCATCGTCACGACTTCGACTTTCATTCAGCTTGGAGGACCTAGTTGGACAGTTCTGTTGGGTAGAAGAGATTCTACCACTGCAAGCGCCTTAGCTGCTAATTCCAGCTTACCCGCTCCAAGTTTCGACCTTGGTAATCTCACCAGTGCCTTCTCCAAGAAAGGTTTCACTACTAAAGAAATGGTAGCCCTCTCAGGTATACTTGACAGTTCCTATATTGAATTTGTGTTTGTATAATATAAAATATAAAAATTTTATATTTAATTTTGTGTCAACGCGCTAAATATAAATATTTTTTATTTTAACTTTTGTCATATTTATATGCCATTTGTTCTCTTTTATCTTTTTTGTTCTCTTTTGGACTGGTAACAACTTACCACCAAACTCAATTAACATTCTTATCAAATTGATTTTATTTTGTGGATTAATTTCTTCAGGATCTCACACCATCGGGCAAGCTAGGTGCACAAGCTTCCGGGCAAGAATCTACAATGAGACCACGATTGACTCATCCTTTGCAGCCTCGCTAAGAGCAAAGTGTCCAAGCACAGGACCAGGAGGAGACAACAACCTTTCTCCTCTGGACACAACAAGTCCAACATCATTCGACAATGCATATTTCAAGAATTTGCAGAAGCAAAAAGGATTATTACACTCCGACCAACAGCTCTTCAGTGGGGGTTCGACAGACTCTCTGGTTAAAGCTTACAGCTCCGACTTGGGATCTTTCAGGACAGATTTTGCCAAGGCAATGGTAAAGATGGGAAACCTTAGCCCACTCACCGGAAAAAGCGGCCAAATCAGGAAGAATTGTAGGAAAGTCAATTGAGTCATTAGTCCACCTTTTATTGTCGATATTTTCCATTCTCGGTTTTTTTTTTGGCCAAATTCCATTCTCGGTTTTTAGTATGGCATTAATTGGAATAAATGTATAATTGACTGTTGTTTTTTGAATTTCGTGTGTTATATAAGATTTCTGTCTCGGCCAATTTTATCGCAAATCAGTTTGTTTCAATCTGTCAATAATTTTTTGATCAAGTAATACTTTTGACCATCCAACATTCGAACTGTGCAAAAAATTTATATTGGTTATTATATTCTATTCCGATCAAATTAATCTATTTTTTATTTTGATTCAATTTGATCACTTGTTAATAAAAAAAAATAAAATCATTAGAATATAACATAACATGTCACGTATATCGTTACAATAAAATTTGAGTAGCTGGAGGCAAAGATGATGTGGAACACAAAATTGTAAAAGAAAAAAAAACGTTTTCAAAGTTTAGGAAAGAAGGAGATAAAATCTTGGACTAACCCTTATTTTGTTTTTTTTTTTTACAATTTTTTTAAAGGCAATAGAATTTTCACGAAGAGATAAACTAATTATTTGAATTCAAAGACTGTCAATGTACAAAATCATTGCAACATTATCATCTAAGCCCCCAAGATCAAAGAACAAACCAATAGGAAGAAAGGCTAAGACTAACACGTATTATAACAAGTTCAAAAAAGAAAAGAACAAAAAGAATGTCAAAAAAGGAAAACTCCCAAGCCGCCAGCAGCCATGCCTGAAGCCTCCAACCATGTACTAACGTTTTTATTACATGCCTTAACGAGAAATTTCCTTTACTCAGTACTTAGTTTTGCACTGTTCATAACTTCAGCTTTTCATAACATTGATTTTCTTCTTATTTTTATGTATGAATTTTTCCTCTAATTATAACTCATTTTATATTTTTTTTGTGTGTATTCTATTAGCAAAATTTTTATATATGTTAAATTTGAAATACAAATCTCTTCTCTTTAATTCCCATATGTTATACTCAATTTGCACATACTTAAAGCAAAGATGTAAGATATTGTGATTACGGAGTTCGGAGGATAATTGAATGGAGTCAAATTTACTGAAAAGCTCAAATTCAACATGAAACTTGAGGTTAATTCGAGTTTAATCAAATTTTATTTTTTTAATTCAAGTTTAACTCAAAATAAAAATCAAATAACTAGAGCTTATTTGAATAGACTCATTCATCAAATAAAAATAAATTCGATTTTCATTTATTTGACTTCCAGTGCAACTTTTTTTTTTATAGAATTCGAGCTCAATTAAGATTTTTCATAAATATTTTACAAATATTAAAGGTAAAAGCATAGATTAATAATTAAATAGTAAAACTAAAATCGAAAAGCTCAATCTCTGATGTTATTTGAGCTGAATATTAAAATATTTAAACTTAATTCACTTGATAATTTAAATTATTCAAATTCAAACTCATCTAAAAAACGAATTATTCAAATAATACCGGAATAACTTTAGTAGCACAAACAACTCATTTACAATTCTATTTGTGACATCATAATTTTAGCAGCCTCGTCCTCGCTTGCTTGCTTGATTGGTCAAAGCGCTTTGAGATGGTAAACAAAAGCTCCTAAGAAGCAGTCTAATAATTTGCAAAAGTCCAAAACTAACAAATCCAGGCAGCTTAAAACAATTCCCAGCCACCTCTCCTGCTATAAATATCGGCACCTACCGCCCCAAGAGCCACAACAGAAACCTCATCAACCAAATATAAGCCAAACTAGCTACCTACTTTATCCTTATGACTTCCCGCACTAGCTTCCTTCTTCATCTCTTTGTTTGCTTGGCTCTAGCAACCTCGGCCTTCTCCTTATCTCCCAAGTTCTATGACAATGTCTGTCCCCAAGCTTTGCCTGCCATCAAGAAAATAGTGCGGGCTGCCGTCCACAAGGAGCCGCGCATGGGAGCTTCTTTACTTCGCCTGCACTTCCATGACTGCTTCGTCAATGTACATATGTTCATTTCAAAACGTTCATCTTTCTCATTCACTGAGTCACTAATCAAGTTTTGTTTTCTAACTATTGAATGTTCTTCGTTGTGTTGAAGGGCTGTGACGGTTCACTTCTTCTGGATTCTACGTCTGCATTTGAGAGCGAGAAGAATGCACGAGGGAACTTGAATTCCGTGAGAGGATTTGAAGTGGTCGACCGAATTAAAGCTGAAGTTGACAGAGATTGCGGACGTCCTGTGGTCTCCTGTGCAGATATCTTGGCTATCGCAGCTCGAGATTCTGTAGTTGCGGTAAAGCTCAACTCATTTTCGATGGCAGAAACTTACCTATTGAACTAATAAGAAACATTTCTCATACAAAATCACCATTGTTGCAGCTTGGAGGCCCAACGTGGAAGGTTCGACTGGGTAGGAGAGATTCCACCACGGCTAGCAGGAGCCTAGCAGACAGTGTGCTTCCGTCTGCTTCCATGGATCTCCCTGCATTAATCAACAACTTCAAGAACCAGGGCCTGAACAAAAGAGACCTTGTAGCATTGTCTGGCGGGCACACCATTGGGCTGTCACGATGCGGTATCTTTAGGAATAGAATCTACAATGCAACCAACATTGACCCAGCTTTCGCAAAAGAGCGTAGGGCAACTTGCCCACGTGAAGCAGGCAACACGAACCTCGCTCCTCTCGACCCAACGCCTGCACGCTTTGACACTGCGTACTTCCAAAGCTTGGTAAAGAAAAGGGGTTTACTCACCTCGGATCAAGCACTTTTCAATGGTGGCTCAACTGATAAACTTGTGAAGACTTACAGCTTGAATCCTGAAGCTTTCTGGGATGATTTCGCTAAGTCTATGATTAAGATGGGAAATATCAAGCCTTTGACTGGGAAGAACGGGCAGATTCGTGTCAATTGCAGGAAGCTAAATTAATGAAAGCTGCTGTGCTCTGTTACTTTCCAACTCAAACCCGCCATGAAGTATTGATAATCTTTTGAATTTGTTGTTGAATAAGAGGTCTTTACTCTTATATGGACCTCGTATATATTTTTTTTTTGCTAAGCAATTGTATAATTTGTTTGATTCATTGTATTTGTTTCATAATTGTTCATTTAAAGTGTATAGAAAAGTAAAATGTTTTATGTATTATGTAGTCTTTTTTGGACATTTTATTAAGTTTATCTCGTTACGAATTAATGGTATTTTGATAAAAGTTTGCGATAAGCATTTCTTTTTTTTTTAATAACTAAAAGATGAAATTGAGATTATTTATGCTCGAACTTCAATCTTATAATATATTATAATTCTTCATTTAACACTCAACTAAAAAATTGATGGCTGTTCTTGATGAATTTCAATTTTGGTAACAAGTGTCAAGCCAAACGACAAAGTTTTGAGTATGTATCAAGGACTAATTTGCATATTGAACATATAGAATTGGATCATATGAATTATATAAAACAAATTGATTTTTTTTTAATAAAAAAATACATTATAAATTCTTGATAAAATTCATCTTTCATAATAGATACAACCAAATTGTAAAACACATATCCGAATATCAAACAAATTAAAGAATTTAAGTTTCTTTTAACAAAAAGAGGAGTCATATTTTATTGATAATTTTAAATATGATAAAATGATACGATATAAGAAATTACATAAAAATATAAAAATAATATAAGAAAAGTTTTATTTGACAAAAATGACAAAAATTAAAAAAATCTATTTCGTGTTTTGTTTGCTAACACGAATTATTAGACTATAATTCCGTATTTTACTACATTAACCACAAAAAGAAACCCAACATAATTACATGTTTTGCAACGTTGAAGCCCAATCCTTAATATGAAATCTTAACCCAATCACGAAGTATCAAACGGGCCTTAATCAGGATATTTCACCGCAGTCCGGCTCATTTGTGATCTCAATTTCAAGTGGGCTTTTGCCATATGTCACACGTCGGTGTTATTTTTTTTTAATATTTTTAATATTTTTCCTCGTAGAAAACGAAGAGTCAACTCAGCCATTTCTGCATTTCTGTTTGCCACAGTGGTAGAAAGTAAGAAAATTAACAAAGCCAATTCTGAGTTACCTGAACACAACAGAACCAAAGCAGCGGCAGCTTTCCGCAATTCCTGATGATGAATATCTGCAGGTGTCTAAGAAGAGGATTGTCAACTTCCACCAGGGCCACTCGTTGGTCATGGTGGGACCGTGTCACTCCAGCACCCAAGGATCCCATCAATGGTGTCACCGACGCTTTTCTAGCTGACCCATGCCGTTGCAAGATTAATCTGGGAGTGGTATTGTTTCCTTCTTCTATCACAATTGCTTGTTCTTCTTTGGGAATTATAGAAAAACAGTAGTAATAACTAATAAGAACAACTCTGGGTGTTTCCAGGGAGCTTTTAGGGACGGTGAGGGGAAATCCGTTGTGCTTTAACGTGTCGATGTTAAGGTACAATGATGCATTCATAAAACCACCAATCAGTCAGACATTGACATGTTTCTAAACTGTGTATCATTCCAGCAAACTCAGAGAGGGTTCTTCTTCTGATATGAGCTTAATGCACACATAATGAAGCTAAGGCTGTGTTAAATGCATAATGCATGTCTAAATGGACATGAAGTTAAACATTTTAGTCACAAAGATACTACATCTGCATATGCATACTTTGGCTGCAGGAGAGCTTGGATTCTATGCAACACTACAATATTTCACAGCTGGATGCTTGATCTGTGAAATACTGTCCAATGTCTCAACTATGACCTGAAAATCAGTTATTGACTGCTTTTGTTTTGTTTTATTTGATGGTTTCTATAGAATGCGCTGGATGGGTCTTTCTTCTATCACGATCTTCTTTCTTATTAACATCATCTTAATCACGCCACAAAGACGGACCATTCGTCATGTTTTTCAAATTTTTCCAAGTCACTTAAATGTGAGAGAATATTTTTTTTTTCGAGACCTATTCCAAGGTTATAATCGAATCCGTATAATCACATGTGTGACACCCATTTATTTGAATCTATCAATTTCTGAAAACATCCCTCAATTGATAATTTCGCAATTCAGTCATTCGACCATCTAAATTACAACTTCGATTTTCTCTTTTAAGTTATATCATATAATCATCGTTACTTTTATCAGTGATCTGTCTAATAGATATTTCACCTCAATCTCGACCTGATAACAATTCGTGATATTAAGATAAATCCATTTATTGATTTTATAAGGCTTACATCATTAACTCATCATGTTATCATACTCAATCATTTACCTTCTCAACTATTCCAATAATCAAGTTTTCTGGCAATATGATAAAGTTCTTTCAAAACTTATCTTTCGATAATTCTTTCTAAAATTCCATTTATACAAGAAAACCTTAACCTTTTTCATCAACATTTTCATATAAATTTTGGCAGCATAACAACTTAATTTTATCAAACCTCCTGCAAGAAAATACAATTTATAACCATAGCCGTTGATTCTCACAATTTCTTTATCTCTTACTAAGACCTCCATCACCAGTTGTGGGTCCTCTTAGCATTTTAATATCATTCTATCAATGGTTCATATCAAAAATCACAATTTCAACCATACAAT
This sequence comes from Heritiera littoralis, assembly GCA_031772115.1. Lineage (NCBI taxonomy): Eukaryota > Viridiplantae > Streptophyta > Magnoliopsida > Malvales > Malvaceae > Heritiera > Heritiera littoralis. Next base: position 1,183,527 of record JAPDPK010000121.1, on the reverse strand, counting down.
ATAATGCTACTAATGCTTTATAAAAGTATCTTACCTATTCTGTAAAATCCGATTTTATACTACTGTAAACCGAAATTTCATAAAATTTGATAAAGTAAATATCGTGTATTGATTTTCACTTGGATGAAAAGTTTATTAATTTGAGATGTGCATGGAAGAATGTTGGTGTGATAATGTATGAGCAAGGAAGACCGCTCGCCAATGGGCGAGCTAAATTGGCGAACAGAACGCCAATGTTGCTGGTTAGGGAGAGTAGAACAGTTCGCCCAATCTGGCGAGGGCGATGATCGCCCAGACGGATTGAGAAAAATTAAAAGATAAATAAAAGTAAAATTTTGTGGAAAGAATGGCAAACAAGTCAATAACGTGTGGGAAGAAAAGAGTTATGCTTGATTTCGTTTACTATAATAGTCTCCATGAAATTAATGCTAAGTATGAAAGCATTTAATGAAGAATATGGCTGTCAGACGAATGGAGAAAAGAATGAAAGGAGAGCCAATCAACGTTGGCTGACAGTGGCGTGGACTAGGAGTTAGCCAATCAATGTTGGCTAGAAGAGAAATGACGTGGAAAAGAGAAGAAAAGAAAATGGAAAAGTCAAGGAAAGGGGCGGCAGAGGACTTCTCGTCAATTGCTTCTCCTGACAACGGGATTAGGCAATAAATGGCAAGGGAAATTAGTCAAGAATAGAGCTGCAGTAGGGACGTCACTACTGTTCTTTTGCTGCAGTTTTCTTTGGTTTTAATTACATGAAATGATGAAGAAAACAGGATAAGGAAACAGGTGTTAGATTTTAAGTGAAACGGAACGGCTATATAAGAAGGGTTCATGTGGAAAGATCGATGGAAGCAACTCCATTTTCCTCAAAATCATTCTCGCCCATTCTGTTTCATTTCAAGTTCACCTTAGTTTTCCTCTACGTTCATAAGTGAGCCATGAGACTCATCCTTAGTTAGCTAAATATTTATCCAGTGTGTGAAGAACTGAGGAATAAGCAAAGTAAAGCTAATTGAGGTAAGAAAACACTCTGTTCCAGGAAGTGCAACTCAGTTGAGGTGAGCTTTCATATTTCTATGGTTATTTTGATAAATGAGGGTATATTTCTATGTTTATAACGTGATAAACACAGATATAGCCTGGTTGTAGTTAAATAGTGTGGAAATATATAAGAAATTAAATGGAAATGATTAAGAAAAACAAATAGGCGAGCAAGGAGTATTCGCCAAAGGGCGAGGCGAGTACAATGCAATACATGACTAGGCGAAAACATGTTCGCCAATTGTTATGGGATAAATCTGAAATGTGGAAGTAAGGGTGAGGACCAATGATCGCCAATGAGGCGAATAGGTAATAGACAACTCGCCAAAGTGTTGTTCAAGAGGGCGAGGTGGCTAAGCGTTATCCGATTCACGGGCGAGACCATTTATGAATGAAAAGCCACGAATGGCGAACTGAATTGATAAGCATGGCGAGTTGAGCTCCCATGTTGGGCGAACTCCCATGAATGAGCCGCTAATGGATAGCGAGCTGTGTTGGGCGAATGGCGAGCTGTTACCTCGCCACAGTGGTTGAAAATAGTTTTAGAAATAAATTGCTAGAAAAGAAAATATTAATGGAATTAATATTTTACCTTGCAGCCGGGAAGTGAGATTGATACGGCGAGTGGAAAGCAAAGCTGCATCAGACGAGGGAAGGAAGTAGTATGTGATGAAAATGCATGTCCTGTGGAGTAAAAGTGTTAAGAAAATATTAGAAATTGTTTTGTTTTTCTGACATGCATTGGTTGATAAAATGTTTTGACCCTGGCGAGCTACAAAGTCGCCATATGTTGTTTTGTTGAACGAGCTACTTAGGACGGGCGAGTAGCTTTGTTCTAAGTTGAAACTCGTGCTAGCCAAGTGGCGAGCTCTTCTTGATGAGAACCTGGGCGAGTGCCTTTGTTTTAAAAGTTGGGAGAACTTTTTATGTCATATGGGCGGGCGACCCTTGTTTTAAGTATATGGCGGGCAAACTGTTATCAACCAGCCAACTTTTGTCTTGAAAAGCTATGAGGCGGGCAATTAATAATTCGCCGCCTTGGCGAATTGACCAGTGGGCGAACTGATTTATGAATATTTTCTGAACGTAAAATAAATAAATAAATAAATAAACTTTCAATTAATATTTTTGAAAAATAGAAAATGTGAAACTTTTTGGGCGAGTAGACCTTTGAGCGAGTAGACCCTTGGGCGAGTGGACCATTGGGCGAGTTGGCCAATGGGCGAGCTGACCCTGGGCGAACTAGCCATGGGCGAACCAGCTCCAAATGTACCTTTCTCTCACAGAAAATGTTGAAATTGAGGGTTGTTTTACTAGTTATAAAACCATTTGGAAAACCAAATCATTTTATGGAAATGATACATATGGTAACTTGATTTTGAGACATTAGGCCATGAATTCATGCATTATCATTCATATACTTTGCGTGACCCATCTAGGGCGATGGCTCGGGTCAAATAGACCAACGAGTGCACCCTAGGGCGTCACAGGGCTGATGGACCTGCCAAGTCTTCAGCGGTCTCGAGGTCACTTGGCAAGTAGACCCGAGGACCACCCACAGATTATGGCCATACATCTAGATGAGATAGCCGTGAGGGGCGATGGCCTGCGGGTGCACCCCAAAAGCGGATGACTTGTGTTCTTTGCATGATTTAAATTGTTGCCTAGTCTCAATTAAATGATTTATGAAAGGATCTGGGGAATCCTGTTTCATGTTAATTATAATTATTGTTTCCTAATGAGTTTGATCGTTAGGTTAATTAAATGGTTTTGAGATTATAGCTTTTATTTTCAAAGCAGCATACACCTTCCTTATTGAGCACACTGTCGCTCACTCCTTATTTTTCCACTCCACAGATAACTGATCTGAACTAAGAGACTTACCTTCCTGAGATTAGATATCGAAGGTATGTTGTGTTCTTTTATGTATTCAGTAAAGTTGTACAGTACTACTTTAAATATAAGGGAATGTATATACATCTTAAGAAAATGATTTAATTATTCTTATTAAAGTGATAGGAGTTGATAAGCATCACTGACAGCCCAACCGGTAGTAAGTGTAAGATATAAGTGAGTAACATGTTATATAGTGGAAATTGGGATGTTACATATTCACCAAAGCTTAATGCGTTTTTCGACTTTCGAGCCTAGCTGAACTCCATCATTCATCTCATTTTCGTTTTGTTACAATATCAATAATCGACACATTTTCATTTAGAAAATAATCCAATAATTTTTAATAAATTTCATAGAAATATAGCGAAATCTTTTAATTTTCCTTACCCATTTCTTCTTCTTCTTCTTTTCCTTTTCTTCTTTTTCTTTTTTTTTCTTTTTTTTTTTTTCCTTTCTTTTTTTTTCTTTTTCTTTTTCCTTTCCTTTTTTTTTCTTCTTTTTCTGGTCTGAATCGGTTCAAATCGGTTCGATCTCAGTCTGCCATCTCAGCCGATTCGGCTCCTTATCGATCGGTTCTCCATCGGTTTGGCCTCCCCACAGCTGGCCGAGGTGGTGCTGAAGCCAAATCTGGTCTCCTTTCCTCCCCATCAACGGCGACGGCGTCAGATCTGGGACGGGGTTTTTCGGCTTTTCTCTTCTCTTTTTCTCCCTCCTTTTCTCTTCCCCTTCACCGCCAGCTACCCAGTTCCTCTTAGTCGGCCTTCGCTGGTGACATCGATTGCGGTGGTGGTGCCTGAATCGGCCGACACCGCCGTTTCCTTTCTCCTCTTCCTCTTCTCGGTTTTCCTTTCTGCTTCGATTTCTCTTTCCTCTTTTCCTTTTCCCCATCACCGGCCAACTTCTCCTCTTCTCCTCCTTGGCTTGCGATGACCTCGCCTCCCTCTTCTCTCGCTCGGCCGACTGACGAGGGTTGGCTGCTCCTCTTGTTTTCTTCTCTGTTTTACAAAACAGAAAAAGAAACAAGGGAATCGGGTTTGTATCCCGATTCCCGCTCTTTTCCTTTTTTTAATTATATTTATAAATAAATATTTATAAATATAATTATTAATTAAAAAAATATATATATACACATTTTTATTTTCTTAAATTTTGGATTTCTTATTATCCAAATTAATTATACTCGTTTTCATGTCTTTAATATTTGGATCTCTTAATATCCAAAAATTATTCAAAATAATTTCCTTAACTTCATTACTTCATCAAATTCGAGAATTCCAACAATTTTTCCATCTCGTAAATAAAATTTATTTATTTACTTTCGCTTATTTATTTGCATAAAATTAAATTCTCGATTAATTTAATACCCAAAATAGGAAAAATTCTCGGTTATCACAGAGAGTGTTAAAAATATAATCCCTGGGTCGCTTATGTCCATCATATGGCTGCAACAATAGAGGGCTACGCTTATAAGTCTAGGGATTACCATCAAGCACCCATAATTGATCACCTTTGGCAAAAAACTGGATAAGGAAAACATTCTCATCCAAAATTTGAAATTGAACACCCTTGACTGGCCGCCACAGTTGTTGGAAAATATGAAACATAGCCTTATTATTATAAGGCCTATTAGTGAGTAGTGATCTGACCAGACAAAATTCTCCTTGAACATCTGCTTTCTTTGTGATATCTAATGGAATTGTCACCTGATCTTATTCCATGTAGTATCTATGAGAAGGTCATCATGATTTACTTCGGAGGGTAAGGGAAAGGACAGGAGGTTGAGAAGGGGAGATAAGAGTAGAAACAAATAGAATACAAGCTGAAACTACCATAGAAAACGGCAGTTACTGGAGGAGCATGGTGGTAACCAACTATGAAAAGAAAGTAATTGACACAAGAGAATAACTGACTCAGAGAAAGAAGCACCATTAATAATCAGTATGTATATATATATACACACACACACATACACCTTGAGTTCATAAGTTTAGGTCTACCCTACGTGAATTTAATTTGATTTAATTATTTTATGTTGAATTTTTTAGCTAAAAACATAAAGGTTGGCTACTTTATTTGATTGTATAATACTTGACTACGATTAATGTAATTTTATAACAAAAAAAAATAATTTTAGTAAGTTAGTCGCTTTCAATTTTATCATATAGTTTTAATAGTAGGGTAAATTACATAAATATACCCTATGATTAGGAGCATACTAAATATGATCCCTGATATTTAAAATTTGACACTTAACTACCCTAAGACTTATTTTCATTACAGTTTGCTCAAACCGTTACTTTTTCTGTTTGTCTTCATCTTCTTCAAGTTTCTCTCTATAATCTAGAATTCGATGGCTTGCACAACTGTTGACCCCCAATGATCGCCCTTGGCTAACACTCCTCATTGGCGTTTAGCTTCCAGAATACATTAAAATGTTTGTCTTTTTCTCCTCTTTCTACTCTTTAGGCTATTTTTACTTAAAAACTCTAAAATTTCTTAGATTTACACCCACAGTTGCAACCTTCAACTTTAAAAAACACTAGTTTATCGCTTAAAAACCAATCCTCTTCCAATATGTTGTTTTATTTGTCATAGCTTGCATTTCCTTCAAGTTTCAAGCTCAAAAACCATATGAAAAGCACAAAACGAAAATAAAAAAAATTCTTGGCTTTTTTGGGTTCTTTTTAGTTTTTATTTTTATGTTTTAATGCTTTATATTGCTTGCTTTCTAGAGATTTTTAGATTTTTAAGTGGGTAACATTTTCTAAGTTTAGAGAGAGTTGTTTTCTAGTTTTAAAGAGAGCATACACAAGCAAATTATTGAATAAGATTAAAAGAATCTAAAAAATTAAAGATAACAAAAAAAGTAATGGTTTTGGGTAAAGTGTAATGGAAATAAATCTCAGAGTGGTTAAGTATCAAATTTTAAACATCAGAGGCCACATTTAGTTTGCATCTAATCACAAGGCATTTTTATGTAATTTACCCTTAATAGTAATCAATTAAAACAAGTCTAATAATATTAAAAGTCTATCAATTATTATTGGAATAAAATGCACCCGTGATCTTTATAGTTTGATCAAATAATAAATTAATTTCTAAACTTTAAAACGTAACAAATTAATCCATAACGTTATAATATTGTAGCAAATTGATCCTTCAGTTACTTAAACTGTCAATGCTGTCCTTAATTGTCAACTAGATTCCTCGTGGTTGCCACCACATGTGGGCCACGTGTGTCCAAAAATCCTAGATCAAATTTTTTTTTATGATTTTCCACGTACTTTTCTCTGTCCTTTGAAGTGCAAGGAAAGCATTAACCAAAACAAAAAGTGTAGCATAGAAAAATGGAGTTGATGTGTATTGAGAGATAGTTTGTTCAATGTGTATTGAGAGATAGTTTGTTCTTCTGCCAAAGAGATTATTCTAAACCAAAAAAAAGATGTATAGGGAAAGCAACGATGACTAGGTTGTTTGATTTAATAATAAAATAACGATTTTTTAAATTTATTTTTATTTGTATTTTTGAGAGAACTAGGCTACATATGTAGTCCACGTGTAATTTAGCTGAAATTTAACAGTAATACTAATAGTTTAAGTAACGGAAAGACTTGTTTGTTACAAATATATAAGTTAGGGATCAGTTTAGTACGTTTTAAAGTGTGAGGACCAAATTAATATAAGACTTAAAGTATAAGAATCATATGTGCTATTTACTCTTATTATTGAGCACAATTTTTCAATCATACTTTTCAATAGTGATTTTCAATAGCAATATCAAGTGTCTATATGAATTGGCAAATTGAGAATTACTAAAAATTAAAAAGAGATATATACTGACGTTAAATATTGGATTAATCATGAATGTCTTTATTACTGTAGAAAATTTGAGCCCAACCAAAAAGTCAAGAAAAGAAAAAAAGCGTGTTTGGAATTTCTTGGCTAAAATTTAACATTTCGGAATCATAATATTTGAAAAAATTTTCTACACAATGATTGGTTTTTTTTCTCTTTTTGCAAAAAAAATTTGAAAATTAATCTATTAGGAATCCGAGACATTCTTTTCCTCGATATCACAAATAATTTCAATATATTACTTTTCATCATCATCAATATTATTAACTTTTTTAAATTATAATTTTCAATGACATTGTTTTTATGTAAGCTAATTTTTGTTTCAAATATTTGTTCCATTATAATTTAATTAAAATTAATACCAACATTTAATACTTATAAATTATTAAGCTGATGCCTACATGAATTATATATAGTTTATTTGGCTTATTTTTGAATTTATTCAATAATTATATGAATGTTGGATGAATGAGTGGAAATATTTTATAACAAAAAATAAAAAAAAAGAATATTAGAATATATATATTTTATGTTATCCATTAATTTGTTTAACTGATAAATGTAATTTACTTTTCTTTGGCCAGATAAATGTAATTTATATTTTTTTGGCCAGATAAATGTAATTTACTTGATTAATTAGTTTGGAGACCTTAATGGGAAATTTTACAAAAGTCAAAATTTTTTACTTTATTTTTTTATTATAAGAAAAAATATTTAATAATTGGAGGTAGAGGTGGGGTTATTTCGATTCGAATCTAAACTTTACAGTATGCTACAATTCTTTCTTAATCATTCAACCAAAAAGTCGATCAAAATTTTTTACTTTATTATAAGAACAATGTAAATACATGTTATTTAGTGTAAATTTAGTATCAACAAAGTCAAATATATTAAAATTATTGTAAACACATGATAATAATCTCAAAATTAATGCCAATAGATGTAAGCATATAATAATTTTACTAGAAAATGTATTTACATTTATTATCTTGTAAACACATGATAATAATCGTAAAATTAATACGAATTGACATAAATATATGATCATTTTGTTACGAAATGTATTTACATTTGTTATCCTGTGTTTAGGATATATATATATATATATATATATATATATATATATATATATGTTACATCGATGGACACTAATTGCATACTTATTTTTGGTTCATAAAAAAGTAAAGGGAAATAAAAATCTGAACCTTTGAATTAATTACAATAAAATTAAAAATTTTAATCACATTGTAAAAGTTCTCTTAATATAATCTATGGCTATAAATCGATTATCTTTTCATTTTGACCATGCTTAGTTGTTAATCTTCAGTTTTCATCATTTAAAACGGTGAATAAAACTATTTCTTTTGTATTTCAAAAAGACAAAAAAAACTATTTCTTTCTGGATGCGTGGAACGTGGCTAATGTACGCAAGTAATAAATGATAGAGAATAAAGTGTCATCTTTACTGACTTTTAATTATTGTACGAAATTTATAAATTAAAATTGTTCTGGATGATTGATTAAGTAATTGCTTCCAAACAAATCAATCATTATTTATATGCTGTACATTATCTGTAATGGATGCACCTTTTGACTTTGTATATATTCCTTATAAATTTTGTAGAAATTTTATTGTATTATTGTTTTGCATGTTCATTTTTCAAACCGTAACAGTGATTTTTTTAAAAAAAATTGGATAATTTTAAACATGATACAATATTGTGACATAAAAATAATAGAAACAAAAAATATGAAATAAAGTGAGCTAAAATTTGATAAAAATTATATATAAATGTGATAAAATAAAAAAATTTTGTATTTTATTGTGTTCATACAAATTTTGATGCAAAATTTTAATATTTTATAGACACAAAATGATTTTATATAATACAAATATGAATTGTATATACAAATTATCAAGGCTAATTTTTTTTATATAACATAGTTTCTGAATGTCTATGGATATTAATACCCTAAAATATTTTTTTTGCATAATATTATTTAGAACAGAATATTGATTATATATACATGCATATGTTGGAAGATATATAGTTTTATTAATTCTTGAACTAGATCTCCAATGTGCTAATGTTAATCGCCTATCAATTATCGAATATAAATTGATGAGCAGAGTTCCATAGGAATTTGTCATTATGTATAGAATATAAACTCTGGCATCACATGATTTTGAATTTATTGGATGTGATGTAGCAGTCAATTTTAACTATTGGTTCAAATGGTACCTATCTCTATCATACCAAAATTATGTGCAAATTTGAAATTTGAAATTTAACACTTGTATTTTTTTTTTCTAAATCAAAAACCTTCATTAATTAAGAAAAAAAGAACTCCATTAATGTACACCAAAAAATGTAGCCATTAGCGGAATGTAGTTTTTCTTTCGGTGGAGGACCTATGCCTATACTTAGAGGCGTTCAATTCATAGGTTGGGTTGTGTCATATTATGGTCAAACTTAGATAGGTTATTAAAAAATTATAGGTGGATTTGAGCTCACTTCAACGTGACTTTTTGAGCTTAATTTTTTCTTCAAATTCATTTTTACTTCCAAACACTATCATTTTTTTTAAATTGATAAAATTTAAAAATATAAAAAAACACATAATAATTAATAAGTATAACACAATAAATTCAAATAATTTCTCTCAAAAAAATTATAAAAATATGAAAATCTAAATGAAAGTCTAAAAAAATAAATTCAAATTAAATTGTATAAAAAAGTCCAAAGTAATTAAAAAGTATATTACTATAATTTTCAATAACTTCCTTACTTGACATATCATCAAAAATATTTTTAAACGTACAAAATACAACACTATATTTTAATAAAATATCAAATTGACTAAGTTATAAAAAATTGTCAACAGAATATAATTATAGAACCGATTTGGATCAGAATTGAATTTTAAATGGTGAATTCGAGATCTTGTCATTTTTTGTCGAGTTTCATTTTCTAACCCAAATTTACTAATAATTAAGCTTATTAGTTTTATTCTAATCCATCCAAAAATAGTAATAGCCTTCCAATTTATGAGCATCCCTGCTCTACTTTTTTTTTATATAAAAAACAAGAAAAACATGTCGACTCGATGCATGCATGACTTTGCTTTTTCGCTCTCTTTTCTAGAATTTTTGGTGGATCAAACACTTTTTTGCCAAATTCTAAATTAATAGAGACAAAGCCTTCTTATTTCTTGTGCTTTTAACCATTTTTGATTGCTTCACAGGGATGAAAACAATGGCCTGCACTATATCAATGTCACCTTCCACACATATGAATTACAGCTAACACCCACATTTCCAGATATTTACTCTCTAATTTCCTTTCTTCTTTTCTTTTTGCTTTTTCCATTGACTTAATTGACTGGAGAAATGCAAAGCCTCCTAGGCACAGCTCTGATCTATAAATACAAGAAATTATGAACATCCAATATCACCACTCACTAGCTGTTTGAAGCTTAACTAGCTATACTTCTCTTGCAAAACTGTCATCCATGACTTCCAAATATTCCTTCCCTTTTAACAAGTTCAAGTTCTTCTCAGGGTTGTTTTTTCTTCTTATAAATGTGACCTCTGCCCAATTGTCTCCTAACTTTTATGCAACAACATGCCCTATAGCTCTTGCCACCATTAAAGCAGCAGTGAACTGTGCTATCTCGAATGAAGCTCGCATGGGGGCTTCCTTGCTCCGTCTTCATTTCCACGATTGCTTTGTCAATGCAAGTCCTCTCTTTTGCTTCATCTTTCCAGCTTAATTGCTACATTAATTACTTAATTTTCCCATGAAGCATTCTTCCTTGGCAATTCCATGCATGAATTCAATTTGCATGCGTACAATGCATATCTTGTCATGAATTTCTGGCTATTATTGCTACTAGGAAAGTACGAATACAAACCTGAAAAACTAGCTAATGAAAAAAAAAATTTCCAGAAGATGGAATGTAAATGCTGATTCAAATCTTTTACTTGCAAAAATCTCACATTTTAGAGGTGAAAACATGAATATTTGAACTAATATTCAAGATCTTATTTTGATTTGCTTTGAATCTTCATTAACTTTCCCTTTTGAAGTTAGGAAGATGTCACTTGCATGAAAAAGATCTACTGAAATTTTTACAAAAAAGGGGATAGAAGCGTCCTTACCGTCATTTTTTACCTTAGAGCATGTTATAATCCTTTCTTAATCACTTAATCAAAAATTTGTTGGTGTTGCGACCGACATCTAACTCAACATAGTTGGCAACTAAAGAAGCCAACAATTTTTTTGCTTCGTAGAGACATTAAAAAGAATATTCTGAATGATTGATCTGTTAATTAATCATTTGCTCATTCACGTGTATATTAAAAAAAAAACTTGTTTGTTCATTTGTTTTTTTGCACGTAGTCATCATGTCATGTTTGATTTTGGACCATAAAGTTGAAATTAAAGTTTAAGGAACACAGTAGGTTAATAATGCTGGCGCAACATATAAACCTTTACAAACTTGAAATTTAGTCTAATTGATTCATGCAATGATCTTTGGAAGATTTTTTAATCACGAATGAGATTCAAATTGTTGTAAGTAATACGAGTTTAGATCATATAAAAGTAATTACAAGTTTGTTTATTCATTATGAATCAGGGATGTGATGCATCCATACTGTTGGATGATACAGCAAATTTAAAAGGAGAAAAAACAGCCGTTCCAAACAACAGGTCACTGAGGGGATATGAAGTAATTGATACCATCAAGTCTCAATTGGAGAGTTTGTGTCCTGGTGTTGTTTCTTGTGCTGATATTGTCGCAGTTGCTGCTCGCGACTCTGTTGTTACCGTAAGAGAAAAGATCCTGCTTTAATAATTAAAGTTTGGTTTAACGGTTATTAACGAGATAATTAAAGTCAAGCGTTCGATTTGCCTGTTCCCCTAATATTTTTCAGTTGTACTCATCGTCATGACTTCGACTTTCTTTCAGCTTGGAGGACCTAGTTGGACAGTTCTGTTGGGTAGAAGAGATTCTACTACTGCAAGCTTCGACGCTGCTAATTCCAATTTACCTGCTCCAACTTTCAACCTTAGTAACCTCACCAGTGCCTTCTCAAATAAAGGTTTCACTACTAAAGAAATGGTAGCCCTTTCAGGTATACTTGACAATTCTTATATTTAATTTGTGTTTGTATCGTATAAAGTACAAAAATTTTATATCAAATTTCATGTCAATACACTAAGTATAAATCTTTGTCATATTAATTTATATACAATTTTTATTAAATTTTAATCTGTATCATTTTCGTATATTTTATCTTTGTTTTCATTTAGGCTGTTAGCAACTAACCATCGAACTCAATTAACATTCTTATCAAATTGATTTTATTTTGTGGATTAATTTCTTCAGGATCTCACACCATCGGGCAAGCTAGATGCACAAGCTTCCGGGCAAGAATCTACAACGAGACCACGATTGACTCATCCTTTGCAGCCTCGCTAAGAGCAAAGTGTCCGAGCACAGGACCAGGAGGAGACAACAACCTTTCTCCTCTGGACACAACGAGTCCAACATCATTCGACAATGCATATTTCAAGAATTTGCAGAAGCAAAAAGGATTATTACACTCCGACCAACAGCTCTTCAGTGGGGGTTCGACGGACTCTCAGGTTAATGCTTACAGCTCCGACTTGGGATCTTTCAGGACAGATTTTGCCAAGGCAATGGTAAAGATGGGAAACCTTAGCCCACTCACCGGAAAAAGCGGCCAAATCAGGAAGAATTGTAGGAAAGTCAATTAAGTCTTCAGTCCATCTTTTATTGTTAATATTTCTCATTTTCGGTTTTTAATATGGCATTAAGTGGAATAAATGTGTAATTGACTGTTTGAAATTTCGGGTATAATATAAGGTTTTTCTTTTGGTCAATTTTAATGCAAATCAATGTTTCTTTCAAATGTCGACAATTTTTTGATGGAGTAGCCAAAGGAGAACTGTGGTCTTTTAAAAAATTTAGTTAGAATCAAAACAATCTTAATCCTGAGAAAAAAATTTTCTGTTTCAACTTGCACTCACCGTATTTCAATATGTTTGTCTAGTTTACTAAGCTAATTTCACTGAGCATAAATTGGCCAATATCATGGAGTAAAATTGACAGATCTAGACGATTTTACCTTAATTTGCACATTCATTTCTTGAAATTGAATATTAAGGGTAAAAAATAATTAAAAATAAATAAAGTAAGAAACGTCAACAAATAAAACAATATGAGAGTTTAAAAGACCAAATAATTCTGACCATCGATCTATGCAAGAATATTATTTTGGTTATTGATCCGATCAAATTAATTTTTTTTATTTTGAATCAACTTGATCACATACTAATAAAAAAAAAAGTATCACATCACATGTCATGTGTACCATTATACCAATAAATTTGAGTAGGAATTGACATAGATGATGTGGAACACAAAATTGTTAAAAAAAAAAAGAACTCTTTTTCAAAATTTAGGAAAAGAGAAAAGCAGATAAAATCTTGGACTAACCATTATTTTGTCCTTTTTTTTGTAAACTAATTTTTTTAAAAGCAATGGAATTTCATTAAGAGATAAACTAATTATTTGAATTCAAATGATGTCAATGTAGATAATCATTGCAACCTTATCATCTAAGCCCTAAAGATATATGACCCCACTGAATTTTTTTAAATAAATATTATATATATAAATTAAGAAAAATATTAAAATTGATCCCACTGAAAATTAATTTTAGGGGTCAATATACAACTTAAAAAAATAAAATAAATAATAAATATACTATAAAACTAAAAAAAACTAAAGAAATCTTAGATTGTCTGTCACTTTTCAACATTAAAAGGGGAGAGAAAAAGAAAAAAAACAAAGCACACAATAGTTAAAAAAGAGATTTGACAGAGAATAGAGTTTAAGATCAAATCACTCAACAAAATTAGTCTCAAAATTTACTTTCTTAATTATTTGCATCCAAGAGCGAAGTAGAAGAAAGAATTAATAGTTGAGGTATGTATAATTTATTTCAAACCCAAATTTTAAATAGAAAAAATTTTATTTTCATGTATTAATTTCTTGAACAACTAGTTAGAATATTAAATTCTTTTATAATAGTTTTTTTATTTTGTTTTCTCTTAAATTTGTATTTGATAAATCATAAATGTTAAATATAATTTGAATATTGATTAGAATACCATATAAATTGAGATAAAAAATTTGTGCAAAATTAGTTTTATATTATTGATTTGGTATTACACACCCTAATTGCCGCAAGTGGTGTAAGTTCAGAGGAAGAGATTGAATGTAAGCATATCGATCCAAAGCATGAAAGAAAGAGGGATGATTGAAAGTAGAATGCTAATATCAAAGCATTGAAGTTGTTCCCCTCTTTTATCATACTTTTATACTTTTCGGTAAAGAATTTGTGCAAATATCTTTGCACTACTTTGAACTTCAATGTAAAATTAGTTTATTAATACCTTCAAATGTTATTCTAATCCAAATTTAGCATATATGTAAGTAGGATGTAGGAAAGCACCTGACATATATCAAAATATATTTACGTACAAATTTGTGCAAATATACTTTTATCATATATGCTAATATCTTTGCACTACTCTAAATTTCAATGTAAGCATACAGAATTATAAAATTTAATTTCAAAAAAAATTATTGATTCGGTATTAATAATTATGTTTATAAAGAATTTGTTGTTTAAAAAATATATAGCAGAATATATAAGTGTGTGTATATGTATATATATAATTTTTTAGTCTCTTAATTTTGATAATATTAATTATTCAAAGTTCATAATTTTTTTTGTTACAATCATATTGCTTTTAGCTTTTATTGAGATTTTTTCTTTTCTATTCAGTTAATGGAGAGGTATTTCAAAAGAAAATCAACATTGGAGCAACCACATTATACTCAAGAAACTAATGAAGAAACCTCAAAACAAGCTCGTGTTGAAATCGATTTAGAAACTCTTCCTGCAGATCCAGGACTTCGTAGTAGAATCACGAGTTATCCTCCTAATGATCAAGATAAGGTACGTAGGGCATACTTACAAAGAGGACCTTGCCAACCACGTAATCATACTTTTCCTCAAAGAAGTATAGGAAATGTTTTACGTCGATTCAATCCTAATTGGTTTGATGAGTTCGGTAGTTGGTTAGAGTCTAACATAGCAAAGGATGCCGCTTTTTGTTTATGTTGTTATCTTTTTAGACAAGATATTGGAAAGCAAGGAAGTGGTGACTCTTTTGTTCTTGAAGGTTTTACCAATTGGAATAAGAAAGATAGGTTTAAAACCCATGTTGGCGGTCCTAATAGTGCTCATAATCAAGCTTATAGGAAATGTGAAGACTTGATGAATCAAAACCAACACATTCAATCTATTTTGATTAAACAATCAAATCAAGCACGAATTGAATATCGAACTAGGTAGACTGCTTCAGTAGATTGTCTTCGATTTCTCTTACTTCAATGACTGGCTTTTCGTGGTCATAATGAATCGAAGGAATCAAGAAATCAAGGAAATTTTCTTGAACTATTGCATTTTCTTGCCGATCATAATGAAGCTATCAATAATGTTGTTTTGAAGAATGCTCCTAATAATTTGAAATTGACTGCTTCTGATATTCAATGTGATATTATAAATGCTGCAGCAAATGAGACAAGAAAGGCCATCATTGATGATCTAGGAGATGATTTATTTTCTATCTTGGTTGATGAATCCCGTGATATGTCAAATAAGGAACAAATGGCTCTTGTTTTGCGCTACATGAATAAAAAAGGTTGTATAGTTGAACGTTTTTTGGGTATTGTGCATGTTTCTGATAATCTCTCAAAGTAACAATTGAGTCATTATTTTCCAAGTATGGATTGAGTTTATCAAGATTACGTGGACAAGGTTATGATGGTGCCAGCAATATGTGAGGAGAATTCAATGGTTTGAAAAGTTTAATTTTGAAGGAAAATGAGTTTGCATTTTATGTTCATTGCTTGCTCATTAACTTCAATTGACTCTTGTAGCTGTTGCAAGGAATGAAGACTCGGTTGCTTCACTTTTTTATATGTAAGATCCGATTCTACACTACTGTAGACTCTAATTCCATAAAATTGAAAATGGAATTTAAATAAATAATGAATATTGATTTCACTTAAGTGAAAAAGCTTCTTAATTTAAAATGAGAAGAGATCAATTTCTGTGAAAAACACTAGAGTCGAGTACGAATAGCTCGCCAGTGGGCGAGTAAGAAGTGATTGCCAATTGATGATGGCGAGTGTGCTGTTGGCGAGTTGATTAAATTGTTTTTTGGGCGAATAGGTTAGTTCGCCAGCTGGTGTGTAAGGTGATCGCCCGAATGGGCGAGGACTTGTGATCGCCCAAGAGATGAGTATTGCGAGTAACATATAGAGGGGAAAATGATAGTCTTGCAGGAAAGTAAGGCAATAAGTACTCACCAAGCCAATGTGATCGCCAAGAGAAGGAAAATCAGCTAGTAAATCACCAAATAATGCTGGCAAACTGAAATTGAAATGGAATGGGCGAGCTGAGATTTCAGATTGAATAGGCGAACTGGAATGACATTTGTGGACAACGTGAGAATAGATCTAAACCAATTAGCAGCCAAAATTGACTTGTAAGTCATACGGTTGAAGACAATTAATGGAGAAGATGTTAAAGTCAGTAAGGAATTAACCTTATTGGTTGAGAAACAAAACAAAGTCAATTGAAGCAGAAAAAAAAGTGTGTAAGGAGGACTTTCACGCCACTTATGCTTCAGTTTTCTTCATGCATTAAAGGAGTGATAGACGTGAAATGATGAAAGAAGCAGATAAGGGACGGGTGGTAGAGTTGGATTGGATAAGCTGGGCTATATAAGAAGAAACAAGTGAGGAAAATCGATTTAGCCAACTCCATCTTCTTCATGGAAGTTCTTCTACTGCAAGTTAATATTCTAATTCTTCCATTCCTACCATGCTTGACTTACTGAGTTTCACTCTTCAGTTGGCTAAACATGTAAACCTGCTTGCAAACCTTTCTTCCTTAGTTTGATGAGTTGAAGGAATAAGCAAAAGGAGGCCAATATGAGACAGAAAGCAATCTGTTCTGGAAGTGCAGTTGGCTAAGGTGAGCTTCCTTATTTCCATGATTATCTGGGTGTTTGATGATAGATTTCTATGTTTTACAACGTAATAAACATAGAATACAATCTTGTTTTTAGTTAGATCCTTAGAGAATATGAAAACAAGGAAAATAATGGAATAAGTGACGGGAATGACGATTACTGTGATCGCCCACGTTGAAATTTAGTGATCGCCAATGGGCGAGTAGACAATATAAACTCGCCATAGTTGTTGTTGAATGGGCGAGGTCGCCCAATTTAGTATAATTCATGGGCGAACTGATAAAGGACGGGCGAGCCTATCTCTGAGTTGAAAGCCGTATGGCGAACTCACATGCATAAAGCATTGGGCGAGTAGAAATGTGGGCGAACTCCCGCATTTAAGTTAATGTAAACCTGGCGAGTTGAATATTGGGCGAGCTCACAAATATATGGCGAGTACTGGCGGGTGAGCTCCCACGTTTAAGCCATTTGGTGAATGGCGAGCTCGGTCAGGCGAACTAGTTCGAGCTCTGTTGGACGAGTAGTCATTTGATTTATCTCAATCTCGCCAAGTAATATGAAATGAAAATATTAATAGAATTTATAAATTATTTGCAGCCGAGAATTATGAACTCGGTGAATGCGATTTGGAAGGCGAGAAGGAAACAAGGCTTCGTTGGACCAGGTAAGGGAGATGTGTGTGAAGTGAATGCATGTCCTGTGGAGTAAATTTTATGAAAATATTGAGATAAGTGTTTTGTTTTCTGACATGCATTGGTTTGATAATTATTGTGATAATGGGCGTGAATTGGGCGAGCTAAAATCCGACCATTATGTTATGATTGGGTACAGAACGGGCGAGCCCTTGTTTTCTAAGATTGGGCGAACTGTTACGGTGGGCGAGCCAAAACTTTTATCATTTTGGGTGTAGAACCCTTTTATTATCTTTTGGGCGAGTGGCCCTGTTTTAAAAATCTGGGCGAGCTAAATGGGCGAACCCTTTTAATATGGTTTTGGGGCGGGCGACCCCGGTTTTCATGTAATGGGCGAGTTGGCCATGGAGTTCCGTTGTTGGGCAAGTTGACCATGGCAATTCTTTGATGGACGAGCCGTTTTTGGCGAGTCAGTTTTTCTTGTTAAAAATAAAGTTGGCGGGCGACTACTTGTCACCGACCTTCTATTTCCCCATGGGCGAGCCACGATGGGCAAACTGACCATGGCGAACAGATTTCTGTTTGCATTTTCTCAACGAAAAATGAGTTATTTTTAAGAGCTTTAAAAATAGAAAATATGAAACCCTTTGATGGGCGAGTTGGCCAATCAGGCGAGTTGACCATGGGCACATTAGCCATGGCGAGCCAATTTAACCCGGGACTTTCTCACATGGAATTCAGTGAGATTGCGGGCTATTTTTAGAACCTTTTTGGAAAGAAAATCATTTTGAGCAAATGATGAATTTATAAAGCAATTCCTTAAAGGTTTTTCATGTGATATAAAGTGATTTTGAGACTTTAGGCCCCTAGTTTCATGCATTATTATGAGTATGAGGCTGATGGACCCGCCAAGTCATCAGCAGGTCTCGAGGTCACCTGGCAAGTGGACTCGAGGACCACCTATAGATTATGGCCATAGATCTAGCAGAGATAACCGTGAGGGGCGATGGCCTACGGGTGCACCCCAATAGCGGTAGATTCCGTTCTCGCAAGGGGGAGGGGGAACGATGATAGCATGACTTATTTATAGGGTGATGCCTAGTCTCAACTTGTTGATTTCTGTTTACTGAAAGGATTTGTTAAAATCCTACTTGTTATTTAATTTATTTTATTGTAAACTGTTGAGAAAATGATTTGAATAACGCATTGAGAGTACTGGTTGATATAACCACTGTTTCCTATTGGAAGTGATTTGTGGAACACAAATAAATTGTGAAATATGATTTTGGTTTCATAAAACAGTATGTCTCCTTTACTGAGCGTATGAATCGCTCACTCCTTTGTTTTAACTCCACAGATAAAAGACACGGAGTTAGAGAATTAGCTCTCAGATGGATACAGCTACGTTTAAAGCGCTGAGGCATGTTATGTTAGACGTGACAGGTACAGTCTCTTCTCTTTTACATTTCAGACATATGTATACAGTACTACTTTATTGAGACAAAGACAATAGGGGATGTCAGATGTAAGGAACAATGAAGAAGAAATTTCATATTCCGCATTTGATAAATAAATGTTATTATTTATTATTATCATTGTAGAATGTTATTGGCATCGCAGACAGCCCAACCGGTAAAGTTGTACGGAAATTAGTTAAAAAATGTGGTAACGGGCTGTTACATTATAATATTGGTATTTTGCTATATGTTGTTGGAGCTTCATGCAAACGTTATGATATTCTTAGAGAAAGTCAAGCAATTAAAGTTGCTGAGGCAATAAAGAATGGTGAAATTGCAACTGGAAGTGGCTTAAATCAAGAAACTAGTCTCAAACGCGCTGGTGATACTCGATGGGGTTCTCATTATGGTACGTGTCTCAACATACTCATCTTGTTTGCATCTATTGTTGATGTGCTTGATAATGTTGTTGAAAATGGTTTGAATTCTGAACAAAGAGTTGAAGCCCAAGTGTTATTGCAAATGATTCAATCTTTTGATTTTGTTTTCAACCTTCACTTGATGAGTAGTGTGCTAGGAATTACAGATGAATTGTCAAAAGCTTTGCAAAAAAAAGATCAAGATATTGTTAATGCTATAAAATTGGTTAAAATATCCAAACAACGACAACAAAAGATGCGAGATGATGGATGAGATTCTTTAATAGTTGAAGTTTCTTCATTTTGTGAAAAACGTGATATTGTGGTTCCTAGTATGGATGATATCTATGTAGCTCATGGGAGATCGCGACGTAAAGTTGCAAAGATCTCGAATTTACAACATTATCAAGTTGATTTATTTTATGTTGTCATAGATAGACAACTTCAAGAGCTTAACAATCGTTTTACTGAGATTAACATTGAATTGCTTCTTTGTGTGACATGCCTTAATCCAAGTGACTCATTTTCAGCTTTTGACAAGGAAAAATTAATTCGATTGGGTCAGTTTTATCCTTTTGAGTTTTCAACAGTTGATCTTTTGGCACTTGATAGTCAACTTGAGACTTATATTTTTGATATGCGCAGTAATACTGAATTTTTGGATATCAAAGATGTTACTGATCTTGCTGAAAAATTAGTGAAGACAAAGAAAGATATTATTTATCCACTAGTTTTTTTACAGATCAAATTAGCTTTGATCTTGCCGGTTGCGACTGCTAGTGTTGAAAGAGCTTTTTCAGCAATGAAAATAGTCAAAAATTGATTGCGAAATCGAATGGGAGATAGCTTGATGAATGATTGCTTGATTACATATATCGAAAAAGATGTACTTGAAAGTGTTGATAATGAAGCAATTATACAACGATTTCAGAATATGAAAACTCGTCGTGAACAATTGTAAAAATAATATTTTTATATATTTTTTTTATTATTTAGCTTCTATGACATTGTTATTATTTTAAGATCGTGTATGAAAATTTTTATTTTTAAATATATAAGATATTATATACTTTTGACCCCACTAAAAGTAAATCCTGACTACGCCACTGTAAAGATCAAAGAACAAACAATAGGAAGAAAGGCTAAGAACAACACGTATAGTAGTAACAAGTTCAAAAAAGAAATTAACAGAATGTCAAAAAGGAGAGTTGAGTGTTGTTTTTAATACGGCATTAAGTGGAATAAATGTATAATTGACTGTTGTTTTTTGAATTTCGGGTGTAATATGTGGTTTCTGTTATGGCCAATTTTATTGCAAGTCAATTTGTTTCAATTTGTTAACAATTTTTTGATCGAATGATACTTTTAACCATCGAACATCGAACTATGAAATAAATTTATATTGATTATAATATTCTATTTCGATCAAATTAATCTATTTTTTTTATTTTGATTCAATTTGATCACTTGTTAATAAATAAAATAAAGTCATTAAGATATTACATAACATGTCACGTGTATAGTTACAATAAAATTTGAGTAGCTGGAGACATAGATGATGTGGAACACAAAATTGAAAAAAAAAATCGTTTTCAAAATTTAGGAAAGAAGAAAAGGAGATAAAATCTTGGACGGACCCTTATTTTGTATTTTTTTAAACAATTTTTAAAGGCAATGGAATTTTCACGAAGAGATAAACTAATTATTTGAATTCAAAGAATGTCAATGTACAAAAACATTGCAACGTTATCATCTAAGCCCCCAAGATCAAAGAACAAACCAATAGGAAGAAAGGCTAGGTAAGAATAACACGTACTGTACAAGTTCGCAAAAGAAAAGAACAAAAAGAATGTCAAAAAAGGAAAACTCCGAAGCCGCCAGCAGCCAAGCCTGAAGCCGCCAACCATGTACTAAGTTATTTAGTACATGTCTTAACGAGAAATCTTATTGTACTCAGTACTTAGTTTTTCACTGTTGATAACTTCAGCTGTTCATCACATTGACTTTCTTCTTATTTTTAGAAATGAATTCTTACTCTCATTATAATTCATTTTATAGTTTTTTTTTTCTGTGTTATTAGCAAAATCTTTTATATATGTTAAATTTGAAATACAAATATCTGCCCTTTAATTCCCATTATATTCGATTTGTATTCGATTGGAGCAAAGATGTAAAGTATTGTGCCAGCGGATGTAAAATTGGATGGAGTCAAATTTGTACAAGAAAAGCTCAAATTCAACATGAAACTTGAAGCTTAAAGTTTGATTCGAGTTCAATTGAATTTTATTGTTTAGATCAAATTTAATTTGAAATAAAAATCAAGTAACTCAAACTTGTTTGACTAGATTCCTTTGTCAAATAAAAAATGAAATTGATTTTCATATATTTGGCTTCAAGCACAATTTTTTTTATTGAATTTGAGCTCAATTAAAGTTTTTTTTTTTAAATTTTTTACAAATATTAAAGATAAAATCATAAGTTAGTAATTAAATAGTAAAATTAAAATCGAAAAGCTTAATCTATCAAGTTATTCAAGTTGAATATTAAAATATTCAAACTCAATTCACCTTATAATTCAAGCTATTCAAATTTGAACTCAATTTAATAGTAACCAAATCGAATTCTAATAATATCCAAATAACTTAGAAGCACAAATAAATCATTTGCGATTTTATTAGTGACATCATAATTTTAGCAGCCTCTTCCTCGTTTGCTTGCTTGAATGGCCTAAGCGCTTTGAGATAGTAAACAAAATATTTTACAAAAATTAAAGATAAAATCATAGATTAATAATTAAATAGTAAAATTAAATCAAAAAACTTAATCTCAAATTATTTAAGTCAGATATTAAAATTAAAATATTTAAACTCAATTCACTTAATAATTTAAGTTATTCAAATTTAAATTATACTCAACAATAATCAGATCGAATTTAAATTTTAGGTGAATCGAATATGAGTAAGTTACGAGCACAAACTAACTCATTTAGGATTACGTGACATCATAATTTTAGCAGCCTCATCCTCGCTTGCTTGCTTGATTGGTCAAAGTGCTTTCAGATAGTCAACAAAAGCTCCTAAGAAGCAGTCTAATAATTTGCAAAAGTCCAAAACTAGCAAATCCAGGCAGCTCAAAATAAGTCCCAGCCACCTCTCCTCCTATAAATATCGACACCCACCGCCCCAACAGCCACAACGGAAACCTCATCAACCAAATATAAGCCAAGCTAGCTACCTACTTTCTCCTTATGGCTTTCCGCACTAACTGCCTTCTTCATCTCTTTGTTTGCTTGGCTCTAGCAACCTCGGCCTTCTCCTTATCTCCCAAGTTCTATGACAATGTCTGTCCCCATGCTTTGCCTGCCATCAAGAAGATAGTGCAGGCTGCCGTCCGCAATGAGCCGCGCATGGGAGCTTCTTTACTTCGCCTGCACTTCCATGACTGCTTCGTCAATGTATATATGTTCATTTCAAAACGTTCATCTTTTTCATTCACTGAGTCACTAATCAAGCTTTGTTTTCTAACTATTGAATGTTCGTTGTGTTGAAGGGTTGTGACGGTTCACTTCTTCTGGATTCTACGTCTGCGTTTGAGAGTGAGAAGAATGCACGAGGGAACTTGAATTCCGTGAGAGGATTTGAAGTGGTCGACCAAATTAAGGCTGAAGTTGACAGAGTTTGTGGACGTCCTGTGGTCTCCTGTGCAGATATCTTGGCTGTCGCAGCTCGAGATTCTGTAATTGCGGTAAAGCTCAACTCATTTTCGATGGCAGAAACTTACCTATTGAGCTAATAAGAAACATTTCTCATACAAAATCACCATTGTTGCAGCTTGGAGGCCCAACGTGGAAGGTTCGACTGGGTAGGAGAGATTCCACCACGGCTAGCAGGAGCTTAGCAGACAGTGTGCTTCCGTCTGCTTCCATGGATCTCCCTGCATTAATCAACAACTTCAAGAACCAAGGCCTGAACCAAAGAGACCTTGTAGCATTATCTGGCGGGCACACCATTGGGCTGTCACAATGCGGTATCTTTAGGAATAGAATCTACAATGCAACCAACATCGACCCAGCTTTCGCAAAAGAGCGCAGGGCAACTTGCCCACGTGAAGGAGGCAATTCGAACCTCGCCCCTTTCGATCCAACGCCTGCACGCTTTGACACTGCGTACTTCCAAAGCTTGGTGAAGAAAAGGGGTCTGCTCACCTCGGATCAAGCACTCTTCAATGGTGGCTCAACTGATAAACTTGTGAAGACTTACAGCTTGAATCCTGAAGCTTTCTGGGATGATTTCGCTAAGTCTATGATTAAGATGGGAAATATCAAGCCTTTGACCGGGAAGAAAGGGCAGATTCGTGTCAATTGCAGGAAAGCAAATTAATGAAAGCTGCTGTGCTCTGTTACTTTCCAACTCAAAATCGCCATGAAGTATTGATAATCTTTTGAATTTGTTGTTGAATAAGAGGTCTTCACTCTTTTATGGACCTTGTAAAATTTGTCTTTTTTTTTTAGCTAAGCAATTGTATAGTTTGTTTGATTCATTGTATTTGTTTCATAATTGTTCATTTAAAGTGTATAGAAAAGTTAAATGTTTTTATGTATTATCTTGTCTTCTTGAGACATTTTATTAAGCTTTATCTCATTACAAATTAATGGTTTTTTTTATAAGGATTTGCGATAGATTTTTTTTTTTAATAATTGAAAGACTAAATTGAGATTACTTGTGCTCGAACTTCAATCTTATAATATATTATAATTCTTCATTTATCACTCAACTAAAAAATTGATGGCTGTTTCTTGATGAATTTCAGTTTTGGTAATAAGCGTCAACCCAAATGACAGTTTTTTTTATCCAAACACCAAACGACATAGTTTTGAGTATATATCAAGGAATAGTTTGCATATTGAACATATAGAATTGAATCATATGAATTATACAATACAAATTGATTTTTTTAATCAAAAAATACATTATAAATTATTGGTAAAATTCATCTTTCATGATAGATACAATCGAATTGTAAAACACATATCCGAGTATCAAACAAATTAAAGAATTTAAGTTTCTTTTGACACAAAGACGAGTTATATTTTATTAATACTTTAAAATATGATAAGATGATACGATAAAAAAAATTACATAAAAAATATAAAAATAACATAAGAAAAGTTTTGTTTGCTAATACGAATTATAAGACTATAATTCCGTATTTGACTACATTAAACACAAAAAGAAATCCCGCATAATTACATGTTTTGCGACGTTGAAGCCCAATCCTTAACATGAAACCTTAACCCAATCATGAAGAATCAAACGGGCCGTAATCAGGATCTTACACCCCAGCTCCCGGCTCATTTGTGATCTCAATTTCAAGTGGGCTTTTGCCACATGGCACACTTCGGTGTTTTTTTTTCATATATTTAATATTTTTCCTCGTAGAAAACGAAGAGTCAACTCAGCCATTTTTGCAATTCTGTTGGCCACAGTGGGGGAAAGTAAGAAAACTAAAAAACCAACGAACAAAACACAAAGCCCACTGAAAACCAAAGACAAAACTCCCACCTTTTTGAACAGAACGCAAAACAATGGAAGAGGAAGAAAGAACACCGTTGTTTTTCTTTTCTTTTTCTCAAAGTTTTTCCCATCATCTTTGCATATTTAAAGCCAATTCTGAGTTACCTGAACACAACAGAACCAAAGCAGCGGCAGCTTTCTGCAATTCCTGATGATGAATATCTGCAGATGTCTAAGCAGAGGATTGTCAACTTCCGCCAGGGCCTCTCGATGGTCATGGTGGGACCGTGTCACTCCAGCACCCAAGGATCCCATCAATGGTGTCACCGACGCTTTTCTTGCTGACCCATGCCCTTACAAGATTAATCTGGGAGTGGTATTGTTTCCTTTTTCTATCACAATTGCTTGTTCTTTTTTGGGAATTATAGAAAAACAGTAGTAATAACTAATAAGAACAACTCTGGGTGTTTCCAGGGAGCTTACAGGGACGATGAGGGGAAACCCGTTGTGCTTCAATGCGTCAGAGAAGCTGAACGCAAGATTGCGGCAACCAATTTCCTGTGAGTTTCATATCATTGTTTGGTAAATTTACTTGCTGCAAAGTCTAATATTCTGAGCTGCATTGGCAGAGAGTCAAGACTTACTGCAGTTAGCACGAAATTTGTTGAGGAGAGTGCAAAATTGGTTTATGGAGAGTATTCGGATGTAATAAAAGAAGGGAGGTTTGCTGGAATTCAGGCTCTGTCTGGAACTGGTGCATGTCGTCTCTTTGCCGAGTTCCAGAAACGATTTTTCCCAGATTCAAGAATGTATTTGCCTGATCCAACTTGGTCCAAGTAAGTTGGCTTGTACTTGTGCCCTTTCATTTCATTCTATTGTTTGAAGTTATAAAGAGGGTTATGCAAAAGATGCCTAAACCTGTCGTTGAATCACATTTTATTCTCAGTCACCACAACATTTGGAGAGATGCTCAGGTTCCAGAGAAAACCTTTCACTACTACAATCCTGATACCAAGGGTTTGAACTTTGTGGCACTCATGGAAGATGTCAAGGTACAATGATGCATTCATAAAACCACCAACCAGTCAGACATTGACATGTTTCTAACATGTGTATCTTTCCAGCAAACTCATTGAGGATTCTTCTTCTGATATGGCTTAATGCACATATAATGAAGAAGTTAAGACTGTGTTAAATGCTTAATGCATGTCTAAATGGACATGAAAATAAATATTTTACTCACAAAGATATTACAGCTGCATATGCATACTTTGGCTGCAAGGGAGCTTGGATTCTATGCAACACTACAATATTCCATACTTGGATGCTTGATCTGTGAGATACTGTTAAATGTCTCAACTATGACCTGGATATTAGTTATTGATTGCTGTTGTTTTATTTCATTTGATGGTTCCTATAGAATGCGCCGGATGGTTCTTTCTTCTTACTTCATCCTTGTGCTCATAACCCTACTGGGGTTGACCCTAGTTATGAGCAGTGGCAAGAAATCTCATCTCTTTTCAAGGTAATGGTGATAATTATATTATTTTGAAACATTTTTATATTATATCTATTGCTGCTTTAATATTCTTGCCTTGACTACTTTCTAGGTAAAGAATCATTTTCCATTCTTTGACATGGCTTATCAAGGATTTGCAAGTGGAGATCTAGAGAGGGATGCCAAAGCAATTAGAATTTTCCTTGAAGATGGCCATCTAACAGGTTGTGCCCAATCTTTTGCAAAGAACATGGGACTGTACGGGCATCGAGTGGGTTGTCTCAGGTAAGCAAATGTTCTTCATTTTTTGTTTATAGTTGGATGGATATATATTTACTTCTTTGAAATTTGTACTGAGCTTGTCGTTGTCTTTGTGTTTGTATTTCAGTAAGTCATGCTTTGAGTTTTATTGTCTTGAAATGAAACTTGTTTCCATATATAGACCATCATTGGTTGTGGAAGGGGCTAGATATGTATTTATAAGTGTGAAGGAAAACCTCACTTCTTGAGTTAAACTTTTAAGGTGAGATAGCCTAATAGCATCCAATACTAGTATCAGAGTTCAGTTTAGCAGTGTCTCTTGTCTGAGCAGAGAAGCACTCCACCCAATGCCAAGGCTCGATGTGTGAAAGGAGAGATTGTTGGGGTTCTTACATCGGTTGTAGAAAGGGTTGAGTGTGTGTTTATAAATGTGAGAGAAAGCTGCACCTCTTGAGCTAACTAGTGAGAAGGCTCGATATCACCCAATAGACCACTCATTTAGTCCAAAAATCATCATTTTGAGATTGAATTAAACTGAAATTAGGTCTCACTAGGTATTTATTGCTCCTATCCAATATTCAGTTGTATATTAGAAGGCTTAAGTTTTCAACTATCACTTTGTATTCTGGTTTGGTCCTTATGGTTCTTCAGTAATCTTACCTGGCAATGACTGTTTCAGTGTTCTCTGCAATGACAAAATCCAAGCAGTTGCAATTAAGAGCCAGCTGCAGCAGATTGCTAGCACAATGTACGGCAGCCCACCTACTCATGGTATATCGCTGGTCTCAAAAATCTTGAGTGATCCAGAAATTAAGGCCATTTGGCTCAATGAGGTCAAGGTATATTTTTCAAGTTTCCTTTTCCTGTTCCACTCTCTCTTTACTCCAATTTCCTTTATTACATGTATTACAATGATAGATCTGATGTGCCTTTAATCATATCTGTATGTAACAAGGTCATGGCAACTCGTGTTCGAAGAATGAGAGATACTCTACGGGAAGCTCTTGAGAAATTAGGTTCTCCCCTCAATTGGGAACACATAACTAACCAGGCGAGTAATGTAATTATAAGTTTCCTTGAAGCTGCTTGAAGTGTAGAGATCTGAATTCTGCATTTTCACTCATCAGAATATGCAAAATTGCAGGTTGGAATGTTTTGTTTTTCTGGCTTAACTCCTGATGAGGTTGATCGGCTTGCAAAGGAATTTCATATATACATGACACGTGATGGACGAATAAGGTATATTTATTATATAAACGTTGGTTTTATTCTTGAAGTTCAAGACTTGTTATTCTTATGCATACATCAATAGCTAGATATGGTACTATCATGAACTAATCCAAACTTCATCATTTGGCAACATGGCAGCATGGCCGGAGTGACCACAAAGAATGTTGATTATTTAGCAAATGCTATTCATGAAGTCACCGCGATTGATCAGGATGCAAAGATACTATATAACATCAGCGCATAGAAGGTTAATAATGACTGCTAACTCCCCCCCGTACTAATTTCTTTACATTAAACAATCTTCACAGAAGTTACGGGGATCAATTTTGCCACTGTAATATCTATTATTGTTTATATCAATATAGGCTGTAGCACATGCTGCCGAAAATTGAAACTTTGTTGTAGATATGCATCTTCTCTTCTTTTAGCTGTGTCTAAATTGTGGTAAACAAACTTGTTGGCTCCTGGTCCTTGATTTTCAGCAGCTGAAATACGAAGTTCTGATATAAGACTGCACAGTGCTGACATTCATCCTTTCTGTTGAGAAGTAAATAGGGTCAGAACTTTGATTGCTAATTACTATCCATGGAAGATCCCATTCTTGATTTGATTCAAATTATTCTGATTGAAAGCTTATTGCCGCAGTTTCTGTTTGTGCTGGAGGATATGTTGAAAGTTTTCTTACATGTTATTCTTTTATAAGAGAAGATACTATTTACTTTGAACTCCTTGAGGAAGTACAAGTACTTCTGCAATGTATGAACTGCTAAGCCTCTGGTAGTAATACACCAAGGATTTACCAAGGTATTAAAGGTAAATCATGCACACTTCTTCACCCTGCTCGAGGAAAACAAAATAGACAAGAAAATGAGTTGCTGTCTCTATATATCATGCCAAGCTTTCTGAATTTACAGAATCTATGAAAGTTCCGTTAACATTGATGATATTGGCTGCACCATTGTCTTCTTTAGATAGGTACAATTTGGAGTGTAATTGAGATGAGCAGAAATGATCTAATACAACTTTATAAGTTCAATTTATCAATTTTTAATTATATTATAAGGGTAAAATGATAATTTAATATTAAAATATCAAAAAATATATATTAAAAAATTCGATTAGGTTTGTGAATCTATCGAGTTAAGTATTAAAATAATCGAACTTGCTTCAATTTGTTATTTAGATAGTTTGAGCTCGAGTTTGATTCGAAAATAAGTGATTCAAACTTAAAAAATCATCTAATCACATTTAAATAATTTATAAATAACTTTATTCATTTATAACCCTAGTTACAATGTTGAAAACTTATTTAGGAAAGGGATATGCTTTGTTTTGGAACCCATGGCCAGGCCAGTACGAAAATGGGTTCCAGGAATATCAACAGGGCAAACAGTTATTGCAGTACAAAGTATGCCATACAGAAAATGGCCCACCCACACATGGCTGGATCCGCCGTGGACAATCCAGGGTCACCACCTACAAAACTGCCGACAACTTATAGCTTAAAGAATAAGTGTCTGGCCGTTTAATGATTTACTGTCTTACCTTTGACTGAAAGGTAAAGAATGAGAAGCATTGTCCCCATGTTCTTTAATTTGATAGCCTTTTATTTGCTGAGTGCTTTTTGATAGTCACACAAAAGAAGGCCCCGCTCTTTCTACAAAGATGGTCAATGTTATGGACAAATTAATTTTTCTAACTTTAATTTGGTTAAAGTGATATTATCCTAAATCTCTTAATATTTTGTTTTATGTGATTTTCTATTCAAGTTGAATTTTTTCTCTTCTTGTTAATTAATTTTAAGTTGGGTGCTTCATGGTATCAAAGTTTAAGTTTTGTTTTATAATCATTTGATTTGTAGGTTAGATGCTTAACAAATTTGATATATTATATGTTTTTTGGATAATATGACAAGGGTATCTTGAAGAATTGCTTGAAAAATTGCAATGGTCTAATCTCTTCTTTAGACGATTTAAAAAAAAAAACCTTTTTTTTAGCATCAATTTGATGTATTTATGATTTTACTTTTGAAAACATGTTTCATGACAGTAGAATCTTGTTCTTATCAATTAAATTAACCTTTGTGGGTTGCCTTACTATATTCTTTTACATCTCATTTGATTAAAACATTCTTAATTTGCTTAAGTTCATCTATAATGGCTTTTCCTCAGCTTGGCAGGTTATGGTTGTTTCTTAGTAGATGTAAAAGCTAGGCCTTCCCCAATCTATTTTGGATCTGATACTGTTTCAGGCAACAATATTGAAAGCATGGAAAGCAATGGATGGTGACTGATCCCTTACACGCACAAGAAAGGTGCTTATATTGATGAAAAGGTTGAAGTAGGAAGAAACATTAATGTCCTTAATAGATAAGTATGATAATCCTAAACACGATATGATAGCATGACACAAGTTAAAATTTAATAAAAATTATATATAAATATAATAAAAGCTAAAAATAATTATGTTTAATATGTCGGTTCGAAATTTTTATATTTTACAAACACAAACACGAATTTTAGACACGAATTATTAAATTTGAAGACTAATTAGAAACCAGCATGAGGTTTCCTCACTCTGAAATGCGACAAGATTTGTATACTCTGGTAGAAGGCTGTGGCCGAAAGATTCCAATAAGAAAAAACCCTAATTAAACATCAAGATTGGAACCTTTCTCCATCTTTCCTCAATGTATTAAATAGTTAGACAAGGAGATAAGAGGAAGGAAGAGAGATCTACACCAACCAACCACCACTTTGCACCGCAAGGATTATGTTCTTTATATTAAACAAAATCTTTAGTGTCCTTTTCTTTCCCCATTGTTAAAGCCTCTGAGATCAAGGATGATCAATGTAGGATTCTAGATATCAGTTGCTGGTATTACCAGTAAAGAAATGATCAGCAAGAGTAACTTGGGATAGGAGAAAGAATTGCAAATGTTAAGATTTGAACTTTAGATTTAATGAATGCTAATTCTTTAGAGTGATTACATGAATCATTTAAGTTAAATTTTGGGTTCAACTTTTTTTCCCTTAAATGAAAAATACACCCAAACATTAGATTCAGTGATGCATGCATTCTCCTATTTAAAATGCTAAATTTAAATCTTCCTTTCTTAATAGAAATTAATAAGAGTATAGGCTCCAATACTATCCATGTTTGGAATATATTGACTATTTCTCTTTTTATTTACCAATAATTCTTGAACTTATACACTAATAATGAAAATTTTTAATTCCACAAGCAAAATTAAAAAATACATTTCTCATTTTCTTTTTAATTAATTTTTTATATATTTTTAGTATTTCCTAAAAAGTAGTGTCATTATTTTAAATAATTCTTCGGGTTAAAGCCAAAAGCAGGTCAGCCAATCAAATTGCTAATTATGATAATTGTGATGATTAAGGAGCAGGGAGACAGAAATGATATGGTGATGATAAACATGACAGATGAGTATTGTGCTTATGATTAAGAAATTGATTGTTTTCATTAAAATGGGAATCTACTAAATTAAGGTTCATAATCTTTTAATTTCTGCCAAATTTAGCAACAAGTTCTTCAGAAAGGTTAGTCTGAAACTTGCATGCAAACATGCAAACTTTTACCAGTAATTGTAGTTTTATTTTTAATAAAAAAAAAGTGAAGAAGAAAAGAAAAACTATGAACAGACTAGGACGAAGGTAGATGGTGATTACAAAAAATACACATCTGAGAAAATACAACAGTTCTTTTCCTGCAAAACTAAATGAATTACCAGAGCATTCAACAGTTTTGGGCTTTTTTTCATAGAAGAACTAAGACAACTAGATGATTACAAAGGAAATCAACACAAACGTGAGAGAGATTCTCACCCAGAATATCTGTCTCTTGGCCAGATCCGTGGCCAATGGCTGATGAAAAGGGCTTGAATTTCACCAGCCGTTGCATCCACGAGGCTTTCCAATACTCCCCCTACCAATGGCAAAACACAGAGCTGAAGTCGGTGATCCAATGGCTGCAGCTTCTTCATCGTCTGCTTGGGAATCAAACGATGAAACCGGGGTCGAAAACCAGCCCCTCCTGTGATATTTTCCGGAACTCATGGCAAGAAGCATCGGTGAAGAAGCCCCCGAGGACGGTGATGAAGATGCAAGATTGGTTTTCTTCAAACTGATCATCTTCGGAAACAATACCTGCAGAAGACCAGATCTTGAGTGCTTCTTGACGGGTTTTGAGTTGGACTTGAAGTAGTAAGAAGGAGGAGGAGTGAGAGGAGGAAGAGATGTATCAGAGAATGTGTATTTGGGAGTGCCAGGCTGAGACTCCCACATGAAAGGGACAGCACCGGAGACTCCGCCATAGTAGACCCTGAAAGAAGGATTGGCCATGGAGTTTTCCTTGGATAAAAGCCTGGAAAAGAACTTGTCTTCCAGCTTAATTTGCAGAGTCTTGTTCTGCGGAAGATCAGGGCTTGTGCTAAACATCTTTGGATGAAATCTATGGTCTTTTGGGGTTTCAGTGATCAGTGACTGACGAGGTATAAAGGAGAGAATCCCAGAGCCAGATAAGAAAGCTTTAGGCTTTAAGCTTTGTCTGCTTTTGAGGTTATCATATTATAGGAACAGCAGGACCAGCAGTCCTGGATATTTCTGTTACGTGCAATATTGTACATTGATTGTTGACTTAAAAAGATTTGTGTCGAAATGGTATCCCTTAAGCTTTAAATGACAAATATTTTCCTCCAATATTTTTTTATATATAATTGGTAGAGGATTGAAGGTAACTTTGATACGTTCGTAAAAGTTGTTTTTTGATACTTAGATGTCACATTTTCAAGTGTAAATAACCTATGCAGAGGGAATAATGTGCACACATAATTCTTCTAAATACCACAATATGAAAATATTGTGCACTGAATTGACCTTTAATTTATTCAAATCTTACAACATGTCAAAATTTTCCTTAATCATTCAACTAAAAAATTGTTGCCGTTTTTTTCTGACTTTACCGGTTCACAAGTGTATCCTCCGACCAGACCGGAATGTATAATAGAGGTGACAAGTAAAAGAATTTTTTCAAGTTTGAGTCGGTTTTGTGAACTCTAATACATAGAATCATGTCAAATCAAGTTTAATATTTTTTAATTAAGACTAATCAATGTTTAATAAGCTGTGTAAATTATCTGTTAATTTCAAATATATTTGTTTGAAGCAAATGGTTAGATTTTGAAGTAGTAAGTCACTAATTAGTAAGAAATTTGCGTGTTTTAAACTAAAAATCTGGAGGCTCAAAATGAAATTATCAAGTGTTTCTTCAAAAATAGTTTATATTTATGTATTATTTACTGAACCAAAAACTCAATGCATGTTTAAGATCTTCAATGAAAAGATAGAGATTCTTATAAGATCATTTTGATATTATAGTTCGAGTAAATGCGGTGCCTGTCGTGCATCTTCACTCATTAATGAGCTGAAATAGACTCAATAGGATCAAGCGATGCTGAGATGAAAAGCAAAGCATTGGTTTAGAGGCAAAACAGAGTGTGAGGTCATTGTGCTCTATCAATAGCTTCTCGTGGATTACGCTAGTAGGAATAAGGAGAACCATTCGGCCCAGATCCAGTTCGTTCGCGGTCGTTCTCGTCGTGGGGGCCTTTAATAATTAGGATGTTGTCCGTTCCGTCAGGGCATCCACGTGAAGCTCAAGCCCCATGTGGCACTGCTGCAGCCACTCGCACCTATGTGTTTCTCGGCCGCACCTTTGCTGTTGTTGACTTGGACGGTACTCAGTCAAGTCATATTTGTTGTGTTGATCAAGATAAGTTCTACATATTTGTGCTGAAAATGGACCTTGGGGTAGATATGAGATAGGAGCGTCATGAGAGATCTTAGGTGGTTTCGGCACTCGGTGCTCCGAGGGTAAGGTTTGGTGTTAGAGGAGGAAGGAAGAAGCAAGAGCTAAGCTTCCGGGGCAATAGGTGAATAGGTTGCAAATGGTCACCTCTATTTCTATGGTCAAAGAGGTTCTTTAAATGTGAAAGCTCATATCATTCGAGATGACGTGATCTAGAAGTTACGTCGATACTATAAAGATTGACTTAATTGGCAAGATCTGGGCCTGGTTAACGTGGTCATATACCAACCTGATGTGGTGCAACCTGTGTGACTGATCGATCTTATTTGTTTTTGCATGACGTGTGCTCTTAGCCGTGCATCCAGGGTAAGACATGCCAGACACGTTGAACTCGAACTGGGACATGCCTAAAGTAGCAGTGCCATGCCAGCTTGGTTTTGTTCGAAGCGAAATACTATGATGTCCTTGGTCTTAAAATATTCCTATCGAGTTTCGAAAAACCTTATTTGTCTCTGCGTGATGTGTGCTCCTAGCCGTGCATCCATAGTAAGACATGCTAAACACACTGAACCCGAAGTGGGGTGTGCCTAAAGTAGTGGTGCCATGTCAGCATAGTCTTGTCCAAAGTGAAAGACTATGATATCTTTGGTCTTGTAAAAGTTTTGTAGTACAGAGGAGTTTTGAGAGAGGCAGAACTTCAGCAACATTTCATTCCCTCTTTTTTGAGTTACATACATCAAAAATACAGAAAACAACTTCAGCAAATAAGACAAAAGATTTCTTTTTTGAGTTACATACATCAAAAATACAGAAAACAACTTCAGCAAATAAGACAAAAGATTTGTCTGTCTAACTTGCTCAACATAGCAAGCAACAATCAATTTTCAACTAATCTACCAACTATGACGGAATAGTTAGTAATGCAAAGCATGTTTATCAACAAAAGTGTCACTTCTATATCAGATTTCAATGCTAACTTCTAATACCCCTCTTTGGCACTTTGGCTCGAAACACCAAGACTAGTTCTTAGTGTTTCAAATCTTGTTTTAGGTAATGCTTTTGTAAGAATATCTACAACTTGATCTTCTGAGTTGCAGTGCATAATCTTGGCTTCGCCTTCAGCTTTAACTTCTTTAACAAGATGATACTTGATTTTTATGTGTTTAGTCCTCCTATGAAACACAGGATTTTTGGCCATTACAACAACAGACTGGTTATCACAATAAATCTTAGTTGCATTACTTTGTTTCTGGTTTAAATCAACTAGAATTTTCCTCAGCCATATGGCTTGATTAACAGCTACGGCAACTACAATGTATTCTACCTCAGCTGTTGATTGTGCCACAATCTCCTGGTTCTTTGAGTTCCAACTGAACACACCTGTCCCAATAGTGAAAACATAAGTAAAAGTGCTTTTCATATCATCTTGAGACCCTGCCCAATCACTGTCAGTAAAACCAACAAGCTTCAAAACTTCAGATTTCTCAAACCTGATACCAAGATTAATAGATCCTTTAATGTATCTTAGGACCCTTTTTGTAGCCTTGAAGTGCAACTCACTAGGATTTTGCATAAATCTTGAGAGTAAGCTGGCTACATACATGATGTTTGGTCTTGTTACTGTCAAATACAATAGACAACCAATCAAACTTCTATAAACTGAACTATCTATCTTCTCAGCTCCATCTTCTTTACTTAATTTCTCATTTTGAATCAATGGAGTACTTATTGGTTTGCAGTTGCTCATGCCAAACTTGCTTAAAACTTCATTTGCATATTTCTTTTGGCAAATGAAAATTCCTTGATGGTCTTGATGAACCTCCATACCAAGAAAATAACACATTATGCCCATGTCTGTCATTTCAAACTCTTTTTGCATCTGCTCTTTAAATTCTTTCAGAAGAGCAAGATTGTTTCCTATTACTAAGAGATCATCCACGTACAAAGATATGATCATTTGATCATCATGAGCTTGCCTTACATAAAAAGTAGGCTCACTGATGCTTCTTTTGAATCCTAGCTTCATTAATAGTCATCAATTCTGCTGTACCAAGCTCTAGGTGCCTGTTTCAAGCTATAAAGAGCCTTTTTAAGAAGATAAACTTTGTTTTCAGAACCAACAACAACATACCTGCTGGTTGTTCAACAAAAATCTGTTCTTGCAGATAGTCATTCAAGAAGGCTGACTTAACATCAAGTTGGAATATTTTCCATCCCTTTTATGTTGTTAAGGCTATCAACAATCTTATAGAGTCATGCCTTGCAACTAGTGCAAAGGTTTCTGAAAAATCAACTCCATACTGTTGGGAATACCCTTTAACTACGAGCCTGGCCTTGTACTTGTTGATAGAACCATCAGGATTAAGCTTTGTTCTATACACCCATTTTAGTCTAATAACTTTCTAATTGCTCGGCCTCTCCACCAAGTCCCAAGTATTGTTTTTCTCAATCATATATAGCTCCTCCTTCATTGCATTTTTCCAATAATCTAAAGCTGCTACTTCAGAGTAACTTATAGGCTCAAAAAAGGCTGCATTGCATCTTTCGTAAATATCAGATAGAGGTCGTGTGCCTCTTACTGCTAACTCGATGTCTTCATCTGAGTCATATTCTGTTTCAGAAGTATCTTGCCCATTTAGTTGATTGACTTCAAGTGGAATATCTCTTGAGGACTGAACTTCATGTTTGTCCCAATTCCATCTGGCTGCTTCATCAAACTTTACATTTCTACTGATTTGAATCTTCTTGGTTTTCAAATTAAACACCTAACATTGCTACTATACCCAAGAAAGATTCCAACGTCAGCCTTTTCATCTAGCTTATCCCTCTTCACTTTAGGAACATGAGAGTAGCATATACAACCAAAGATTCTAAGATGATCCACTATTGGTTTGACTCCTTACCCGGCCTTAAATGGAGTTTTATCTTTCAAAGCCTTAGTAGACAATCTATTGAGAAGATACGTTGAGATGTAGACAACTTCTACCCAAAAACTCTTGCGAAGTTTCTTTTCAAATAGCAGACATCTTGTTGTTTCCAGAACAGTTCTCTCACTCACTCCATTTTGCTGAGGAGTATAAGCAACTGTAAACTAGTGTTCTATACCAGCTTCAATGCAAAATCTTTCAAATAGATCTGAGGTATACTCAGTCCCATTGTTTGATCTTAACACTTTGATTTTGCACTCGGCTTGATTTTCAACCAAGGCTTTAAACTTGTGAAAAACACCAGCAACATCAAGCTTGAGCTTAAAAAATACACCTAGCACATTCTTGTAAAATCATCAATAAACAGAATGAAACACCTACTGACGTTTAAAATTGAGTCTTTTGAGGCCCACACACATCAGTAAAAATTAATTGTAACTTTCCAAAAGCTCTCCAAGCTTTGTTTACAGGAAACAAACGCCACCAACTATTCAAACTTAAGGTGTGATTGGTCACCTATTCTTGTCTAAAGATAAGGCTTGGTCTACGTTCAAAGATTCTTAGACTCGGGAGTACGGTTACGTGTGGAGAAGAATTAGCACCCCCACAACACCCATCCTAAAATAGTACCACTTAGTCTTAAGTTACCTTCTAAATTTGCCTTGGGTTAATCTTTAATTTCAATATACTTAATATTGAAAGATATTTCTGTAACATCCCAAATCCACAAAATACATAATATTCACTTACTAATTACACTCACTTACCGGTTGGGCTGTCTGTGATGCTTATCAACTCCTATCACTTTTATAAGAATTATTAAATTATTTCCTTAAGATGTATATACATTCCCTTCAATTTAAAGTAGTACTGTACCATTTTACTGAATATATAAAAGGATACAACATACCTTCGATATCAGATCTCTGGAAGGTAATTCGCTTAGCCCAAGTTCAATAATCTGTGGAGTGGAAAATAGGGAGTGAGCGATAACATACTCAGTAAGGAAGGTGCATGCTGCTTTATAAACATAAAGATTATATTCCCAAAACATCTTATTTGTTCAATCACTCAAACCCATTTAATATTAAACAGGATCTCACAGATCCCTTCAGTAAACAGAAGTCAATAAGTTGAGACTAGGCAACAAACACATCATGCTCTCATTGTTCCCTCAGGAACACAAGTCATCCGCTTTTGGGGTGCACCCATATGCCATCGCCCCTCACGGCTATCTCAACTAGATATATGGCCATAATCTATTGATGATCCTCGGGTCCACTTGCCAAGTAACCTCGAGACCGCTGATGACTTGGCGGGTCCATCAACCTTGTGACGCCCTGAGGTGCGCCCGTAGGTCCATCGACCCGAGCCACCGCCCCAGGTGGGTCACGCAACTATATGAATAATACTGCATGAACTCATGGCCTAAAGTCTCAAAATCACTTTTATATCTCATGAAAACCCTTTATGGAAATTATCTCTCCTTTATTATCATTTTCTCAAAATGATTTGATTCCCAAAAAGGTTTAGGTTCCGTTTGGTTTATGAAAATATTTTCCGTTTTCATTTTTTATTTTCATTTTCTGAAAATAAGTTTTCATTTTTTGTTTTTTGAATTTTGAAAAACATGTTTGGTACACAAAAATGAAAACTTGTTTCTAAAAATAAAAATTATGAAAATACGTTTGGTATCTACATTTTCAAAACAATAACTAAAAAATAAAATTAAATTACAACTTTTGAAAAAAAAAAAGTAAAAACTATAACCATTCCTCATTTTTTCAACACTAAAGCCCTTATAAAAACTAGTCTAAACAAGTGGACGAAAGTAGAGAACTGAAGCATAAGAAATCCTTATAAAAAACTGTCATAACGTCTAGGTCCGTGAACCTAATCGCTAGACTTTAAAATTCTAGGAGTCGCCACCAACCATTCAACCTAAGGTGTGATTGGTCACCTATTCTTGTCTAAAGATAAGGCTTGGTCTACGTTCAAAGAATCTAGGGTTCGGGAGTACGGTTACGTGTGGGGAAGGATTAGCACCCCCACAACGCCCATTCTAAAATGGTACCACTTAGTTTTAAGTTTAGTCTAAATTTGCCTTTATGTTTGTATTAGTTTCGATAATTAAATGTTGGGAAAGTTTCTAAGACTATTCCATCAATCTGGCTCAAATCTTAGAAACTCCCCTCACCTCAAGATGTTCAAGGAGTACCAATCGACTTTCTTGAACTCCATCGTCGGATTGATTAAGTATATTATGAAATTCTTATCTTTAAATAATTTCTAATCTTTTCTTTTTAAAATTCCTATCTTTTATTTCTTATCTTATTTTATTTTATTTTTCTATTATTTTATATTTTGAAAATAAACATGACATATGGGTTATTGACAATTCTTCTTAAGTATTCCATCAATCTGGCTCAACTCAAGAAAAATCCTCTCACCTAGAAATTCCAAGGAGTACCAATTGACTTTCTTGGAGTTTCATCATCGACGTATGTCACATTTACTTCTTTTATTATAATCCTATTGCCTTATTATGGTATTATTTTATATTCTTTATTCTCGGTTTACTATTTTATTTTATTTTATTTTTATTATTATTATATTTAAAATGAACATGAATTATGTTTTCTTGAAAATTCTCCTTTAAGTATTCCATCAATCTGGCTCAACTCAAGAAGAATCCTCTCACCTAGAAAACCCAAAGAGTACCAATTGACTTTCTTGGAGTTTCGTCATCGCCATAATCCATATTCATCTTTTTTATTTTTTTAAATTGTCTTTATTTAACTATCCTTTTTGACCTTACCTTTATTTCTTTCTTTCCAAAATTTTTTTTTTATCATTTTTATTTTCTATCTAATTCCTATCTAATAAAACGAATATCAGGCCAGATCATAAATCATCTATCATAATCCTATATTAAATCACATCACTTAATCATGCAAAATTATACTATTTAATTAAATATTAGTCAGACATGCAAATCAAATTTTCCTATCATAACATTGTCAAGCAGATAAATCACATATGCATATAAAAATCAGTACAAAATCAATTACTCATTTTAATTATCGTGCAAATTTATACCAATTAAAAATCAACATGCAAATTATCATTAAAGCACATACCAATCTTTAGACCCCTATATACATTATCAAATAAATTGTATTTTTATTATCCAATTAAATGTTAGTATCTAAATTATTATAAAATTATAAATTTATCAAACTATTTAGTATCATATATTAAAGTACAACATTGTTAACATATATCAATTAATTATGAGGTTAAATTAACTTGTTAATTAATTAATTAATAAAACAAATAAAGTAAGAAAAGAAACCTGGATATTGATTAAGGCCCTTTTTGTATTGTTTCTTGATTTCACGTGGATACTTGCAAAGTTGTAAGAGATGGAGGCAGCAAATGGAGAAGCAAGAAACGGTGGTAATGACAGCCGAGCAAGATGAAACGATGCCAGAAAGGTGGAGATCAGAACTGCAGCAGGCAAGGTGGATCGATCGAAGCAGGGCAGGAATTTTTTTCTTTTTTTTTTTTTAAGGCATAGCAGTGTCCTCTTTTTATAGCCATAAAGAGTTAGAGTTTTAATTTAATTAGATAACAATTAGTCTTTATCTTCCCTTTTTTTTTTATCTATTTTTATCTATTAATTCCTATACTAATCTAACTCTAGTAATCTAATTTTAATCTAATAACAACTCTCCTATTAATAAATTCTAATAATTATCCTAAAAATCTAATTATCCTAATTATCTAATCCTAAAATTAATTTTTATTTTATTTTCTGATCATTTTTTTAATTATTCCTAAATCCTATTTTAATTCTAATTTCCTAATTAATGTTAATTCTACATCTAAAAAAAATCCTAATTTAATTCTAGCCTAATTCTAAGATACTATGTCACCTAAATCAATTAATTATTTTTACAAATTAAGAATCCGGATAAAATAGGGTGTCTACAGTTGCCCCTCTTTGTGCATTTGCTGTGAAACAGTATTTGCACAAAGACATAGACACCTATTTTGTCCGACTTCTTCTTCTTCTTTTTTTTTTTAAAATTTTCGACATCTTTAAATTTTTTTTTAAATTTTTAAATTTTTTTTTCGTTTTTTTTTTTTGAAAAAGCTCCCTCTAAACAGAAAGGCAATCAAACTTTAAAATCTTGTCCAAAAAGCTCCCCCTAAACAGGCAGGCAGTCAAACTTTAAAAATCTTGTCTAAAAGCTCCTCCTAAACAGGTAGGCAGTCAAACTTTAAAATCTTATCCAAAAGCTCCCCCTAAACAGGCAGGCAGTCAAACTTTAAAATCTTGTCCAAAAGCTCCCCCTAAACAGGCAGGTAGTCAAACTTTAAAATCTTGTCCAAAAAGCTCCTCCTAAACAG
The DNA here is from genome assembly GCA_031772115.1 of Heritiera littoralis. Lineage (NCBI taxonomy): Eukaryota > Viridiplantae > Streptophyta > Magnoliopsida > Malvales > Malvaceae > Heritiera > Heritiera littoralis. The sequence continues at coordinate 1,142,408 of JAPDPK010000121.1, read as the reverse complement.
GCAGGCAGTCAAACTTTAAAATCTTGTCTAAAAGCTCCTCCTAAACAGGCAGGCAGTCAAACTTTAAAATCTTGTCTAAAAGCTCCTCCTAAACAGGCAGGCAGTCAAACTTTAAAATCTTGTCCAAAAATTTGGAGGAATCATGCCCGAAGGTCTTATAGATTGTACTCAAGGAACCTTGTCTGTAATTTTTCTCATGCAATGCATCATGTATGCAACTACGCATGCATTCTATCCTATCTATGCAATATCATTTGTGTAATGCCATTCATGCAATATTACTCACACACTCTATTCTATTCATGCAATGTTTTCTTTGAAAAGCATTTCAACTTTAACTGTGGCAATAACAAGGTTTTTCTGTATCAATCCATCTCATGCATTCTTCTATTTGTCATCCTGTCCTTTTATTTCCTATTTCTTTTCTCATTTTCCTTCTTCCATCTTTCCCAATGAATCTCTTGTCTTCGTGCCCTCTATATCTTATCTTATCCCTTGTTTCTTCCTTCATTCACTCTTTTGGCCATTCATTTGCTCATTAAAATCTTTACTGAGACCTCATCATTCATTCTTTCTTTTTCATTGGTTTTTCTTGATTTCCAATTTCCATTCATTCACAAGTTTCCTTTTCTTTCATTTTCCTAAACAATATAGGAGTCTTTCACATATTTTGCCAAGCAAACATTCATTACCATTCTAATTTCAAGATTAATGCAACACAATTTCTCAATCCCTCAAGGTAAAGATATAGCAAAGGAATGATAGGTGAAAAGAAAAGAGTGGTATTATTCAACAAGAAATTGCCAGGCTTAAAAGGAAAGTAGGCTTGAATGAAAGGCAAGAATTTTCAAGATTAAGTTTCAGGTAATAGTATCCAAATAACAAAAATTCAAATAATTTTGATCAATGAATACAAAATTTCCTTTAAAGGTCCATTTTATCTGATCATGTTGAGTTCAATAAAATATCCTCTTGCCCCTATATTATTGACATCCAGTTTTTCTGGTATCTAAGCTGCCTTTTCAGGTTTTCAACTTAGACGCACTTCATTGATCCAAACCGCCCTTTTTGGGTTTTCGATTTGAATCCTCCTTTCATTTTTTTCTCTTTTTTTCTTTTCTTTTCTTCTTTTTTTCTTCTTTTTCTCTTCTTTTTCATTTTCTTTTCTTTCTCTTTTTTTTAAAATTCATTTCTCTTCATTTTCAACTTCATTGTCCTTGATGAGGCTTCTCTTGTCTGTTCTCCATTTTGATTCATGCCCCAACATCAGATACTTCTTCACCCAATTTAATGCTCACATGGATCCAAGAGAGTCTTCGAAATCCCACTTCTTCCATCTAGACGAAATCTTTTTGCTTATCTTGATCTGCTTGTCCTACTTCCATCCAAAGGATCATCATCTCATAGTGTAAGTATGCCTTTGTTCAACACATGATTCTTCAATAGGAGTACTCATATTTGATCAAAATGGACTTTTAAGGCACGTAATGTAGGCTCAGGTGAGGGTTTATGAAAGAAAGGATAATATAGGCCCAAAATAAGTGTTTCAGGGTTCATCAAACTAAGAATCATTTTTCATAAATCGACTTTTGTCCCATTCTAATTTGCTTTCTCTCTCCTTTTTTATTCAAATGTGACTAGGGTTTTCACTTTCTTGATTCAAACCCTCTTTCCTTCTTCATTCTCTTTTTCTTTTTTGTTCTTTTTTTTTACAAAAGGGTTTTTTTTTCTTTGCCCCTTTTATATTTTTATTTTGCCCCACTGATCTTTCATCTTCTATTCTCTTTGCCCCCCAGCGTGGAGGGTGATTCTTGGTGGGTTATATAAAAAAGAAATATAATAGGCTCAAAAGGGGTAATCAATGGATAATTTTACTCATGCTTGAAAGGTAGTGAAAGAAGGCCATTTCTCATCTCAATACAAGTACTCTCATTAAAGGTCATCTATTGAACAATGACAAACTCATTAGAATTTCATGTAGAGAATCACCTTTACTCATAACATTCTATAGTTGAAGATTTTAGACAAATATCTTCTATTCTCTTCTTGCTTGAACAATCTTGGCGAACTAAAATCCATTCAACCAACCAAAGCAGTCCTTTTTAGAATTGAATTTTATACTCATTGCCATCATCATTATCAAGTTCATTATTTGGATACTTTTAGGCTCAGTAACAATGTAAAATATGGGTAATGGTGTTTGGCATTAAAGAACAAGATTGGAATGAAGAATTAAGAAATATGCATCACACTAATCCTTTATTGAAAATGAAAACAAATGAAAACTAGCCCAATACATAAAAGAATTCTTAATGCCTTTTGGGCTATGCCTTTTGGGCTTAGGCACTCCTATATTACCTAAGAAATTGAAATGTCCTAAGATGAATGAAATTAGAAACAAAGAAACAACCATAATCTTCAAGTTAGTGAATCAATCAATATCATCCAGTTTCTTCCATAGCATCAACCGCTACCCTTTGCGTGATCTAGTAGAAGATTATCATTCACATTTGGATCATTCTTTGTTCCAAAACTCAAAATTCCAGCATTGACAAGTGCTTGGACTTTCCTCTTCAAGCCCATACAATTCTCAATAGAGTGTCCAACATTGTCATTATGATAGGCACACTTTGCATTAGGATCATACCACTTTGGGTAAGGAGGTTTCAAGGGTTCTATATAAATAGGGGCAATAAGATGACCTTCCACCAACTTTGGGAATAGCTCAGCATATGTCATGGGTATAGGGTCTATGGTAACATTTCGGCTAAGTCGGGTGTTCCTTTGGTCATTAGGTGGGAAAGTGGGGTTTGTTGAGGCTGTAGGAGTTTGTCGAGGGAAAACAGGTTGATATGTGTTTTGGGGATGAGTTTGTGGGTAAGATGGGGAATAGGCGTAATTCACTGAAGGTGGGTAAGGGGTATAAAGGCGGCGTGAATTATTTGAGACAGCTTGTGCATCTCCTTCCTTCTTCGAGAATCCACCCTTCTTACTATCATTCACTGGTGTTTCAATCTTACCACTCTTGATGGCATTCTCAATGGCTTCACCGGTTAACACCATGTCTGCAAAGTTCTTAACTACACTGCTAAGCATAAGCTCATAATAAGGAGCCTTGAGAGTATTCAAAAAGAACATGGTGATTTCCTTCTCAGTCAAGGGAGGTTGAATTAGTGATGCCACGTCTCTCCATCGTTGGGCATATTCTTTGAAGCTCTCATCTTTCTTCTTTTCCATACCTTGGAGAGATAAGCGGTCAGGAGGTACATCAGACACATGTTTGTATTGAGCTATAAAAGCTCTTGCCAACTCAGACCAAGAAGAAACTTTGCTCCTTTCCAATTGGTTGTACCACTTAGCGGTTGACCCAGTCAAGCTGTCTTGAAAAACATGAATTAATAGCTTGTCATCCTATGCATATGCCGCCATCTTTCTACAATACATGGTGAGATGATCTTTTGGGCACGATCTTCCATTGAACTTTTCAAATTCAGGCACCTTGAATTTTGGTGGAAGCACGACACCACGTACCAAACACAACCTTTCGGCATCAACGGGTCCAAAATAGTCAACTCCTTCCACAGCACTTAGTCTTTCTTCTATCAAGCTCAATTGAGCTTTAGTGCCACTATATTCTTCTTTATGCTTCAACTTTTCTAACTCTGTGGGATCATCTAGATTTGGCACTTCCACTGGGTTTTGAACTTGTATCTGTAGAGGTGTTGGAGCATTGACAGTACTTCCTTCAGGAACAAAAATAGGGTTGTCTCGCATGCTTTGTTGAGCTTCTTGGATAGACTCCTCTTGATTACCCATCTTCTCCTTTCCTTTAATCATGGCTTTTAGCAACTGGGTAATTTCACTTAATTACCCCCTTATCTCTGCATTTTCCCTTTCCAACTTTTCTATCTTAATATTTTGATCCTCTTCCATTATGCGTGCTTGATACCTTGTATGATATCTGTGGAGGGCAGATCGTCTAGTGGATGCAATTTTGATACCTTGTGCCACAATTTAGTTGAAATTATTTTCAATGTGATGATATGTTTATGCACAAAAATGAATGCACATGGAATGCCCTTAGGTCTAGCAATCTCTCCTAACAATTAAAAGTGTGTTCATTCTCATGATAAGACAGGTGCAAACTTACATGAATGATATGTTATGTGATGCAAAATCAAGCACAACTATGCATGACTTAATGATACAGACAAATTCTTTTTTTTTTGTTTTTTACTTTTTTATTTTGAAGAATGGAAGAAAGAAAAACTATATTTTTTGAATTTTTTTTTTAAAACAATTTACAAAAGAGGAAGTAAAACTTATTCCTTCATGTGTCCTATCTTAGGTTTGAGTCTACACTCCAATCTAATATGGTTCCACCCTAAGGCTAAGCCTTATGTTTCATTACATGCTGGGTTTGGATAATTCAAGGTCTAAAGGTTCCCAAATTGTTCCTCACTATCATCCACACAGGAGTAGTAAGGCACCCAATCCTCACCCATTATAGGTTACAAACGGAAAGGTTCAATCCGAGTGGGAGTATTTCGCTAGCCTATGTGGAGGTTATCACCTCACGAAAGCGTAGTTACTTTACTCCCTCCTAAAAAAGGAAGAGCCCGGGTTGAGGGCTTATGCAAATGCAAGTGTTGTGTGTGTTGAAGGAATGAATTAACATTTTATTATACATTTTCCAAATACTTCTAGGCAAACTTAGACTAATCTTCAAACTAATCTTTGGCCTGACTCTCTAAAGTCCCCAGTGGAGTCGCCAAACTGTCATAACGTCTAGGTCCGTGAACCTAATCGCTAGACTTTAAAATTCTAGGAGTCGCCACCAACCATTCAACCTAAGGTGTGATTGGTCACCTATTCTTGTCTAAAGATAAGGCTTGGTCTACGTTCAAAGAATCTAGGGTTCGGGAGTACGGTTACGTGTGGGGAAGGATTAGCCCCCCACAACGCCCATTCTAAAATGGTACCACTTAGTTTTAAGTTTAGTCTAAATTTGCCTTTATGTTTGTATTAGTTTCGATAATTAAATGTTGGGAAAGTTTCTAAGACTATTCCATCAATCTGGCTCAAATCTTAGAAACTCCCCTCACCTCAAGATGTTCAAGGAGTACCAATCGACTTTCTTAAACTCCATCGTCGGATTGATTAAGTATATTATGAAATTCTTATCTTTAAATAATTTCTAATCTTTTCTTTTTAAAATTCCTATCTTTTATTTCTTATCTTATTTTATTTTATTTTTCTATTATTTTATATTTTGAAAATAAACATGACATATGGGTTATTGACAATTCTTCTTAAGTATTCCATCAATCTGGCTCAACTCAAGAAAAATCCTCTCACCTAGAAATTCCAAGGAGTACCAATTGACTTTCTTGGAGTTTCATCATCGACGTATGTCACATTTACTTCTTTTATTATAATCCTATTGCCTTATTATGGTATTATTTTATATTCTTTATTCTCGGTTTACTATTTTATTTTATTTTATTTTTATTATTATTATATTTAAAATGAACATGAATTATGTTTTCTTGAAAATTCTCCTTTAAGTATTCCATCAATCTGGCTCAACTCAAGAAGAATCCTCTCACCTAGAAAACCCAAAGAGTACCAATTGACTTTCTTGGAGTTTCGTCATCGGCATAATCCATATTCATCTTTTTTATTTTTTTAAATTGTCTTTATTTAACTATCCTTTTTGACCTTACCTTTATTTCTTTCTTTCCAAAATTTTTTTTTATCATTTTTATTTTCTATCTAATTCCTATCTAATAAAACGAATATCAGGCCAGATCATAAATCATCTATCATAATCCTATATTAAATCACATCACTTAATCATGCAAAATTATACTATTTAATTAAATATTAGTCAGACATGCAAATCAAATTTTCCTATCATAACATTGTCAAGCAGATAAATCACATATGCATATAAAAATCAGTACAAAATCAATTACTCATTTTAATTATCGTGCAAATTTATACCAATTAAAAATCAACATGCAAATTATCATTAAAGCACATACCAATCTTTAGACCCCTATATACATTATCAAATAAATTGTATTTTTATTATCCAATTAAATGTTAGTATCTAAATTATTATAAAATTATAAATTTATCAAACTATTTAGTATCATATATTAAAGTACAACATTGTTAACATATATCAATTAATTATGAGGTTAAATTAACTTGTTAATTAATTAATTAATAAAACAAATAAAGTAAGAAAAGAAACCTGGATATTGATTAAGGCCCTTTTTGTATTGTTTCTTGATTTCACGTGGATACTTGCAAAGTTGTAAGAGATGGAGGCAGCAAATGGAGAAGCAAGAAACAGTGGTAATGACAGCCGAGCAAGATGAAACGATGCCAGAAAGGTGGAGATCAGAACTGCAGCAGGCAAGGTGGATCGATCGAAGCAGGGCAGGAATTTTTTTCTTTTTTTTTTTTTAAGGCATAGCAGTGTCCTCTTTTTATAGCCATAAAGAGTTAGAGTTTTAATTTAATTAGATAACAATTAGTCTTTATCTTCCCTTTTTTTTTATCTATTTTTATCTATTAATTCCTATACTAATCTAACTCTAGTAATCTAATTTTAATCTAATAACAACTCTCCTATTAATAAATTCTAATAATTATCCTAAAAATCTAATTATCCTAATTATCTAATCCTAAAATTAATTTTTATTTTATTTTCTGATCATTTTTTTAATTATTCCTAAATCCTATTTTAATTCTAATTTCCTAATTAATGTTAATTCTACATCTAAAAAAAATCCTAATTTAATTCTAGCCTAATTCTAAGATACTATGTCACCTAAATCAATTAATTATTTTTACAAATTAAGAATCCGGATAAAATAGGGTGTCTACAAAAACTATGAAAGGCTGTAACAAAAAAAAAACTATGAAAGGCGTGAAGAGTTCTAATAAAAAATAGGTTTGCATTTTCTTCAGTACAATGAATGAAAATGAGGAACTCAAACATTCCAAAGGAATCAAAACAATTGCCCAATGTTCAGCTAAATGTGCCAGTGATTACACTGTCCAAAAAGTGTTAACAAAATACTTTGAAGCAAATCATGATAATTATAGAAAAAGAAGAAAATCAAGAAAAGCGACCATAATAAAATGAAAGAAATTAACTTGGTTTGATTCACAACTTTGGTTGGCACAATTCGGAGAAAAACTTTGACTGCCAAAAAGTCAAAGAAAAAAAGAAGGGCAGAAACTATTGAAATAAGAAGCCAAGAATAAACGATGAAAACCCAAAGGCCAAAACCTAATATATAAAAAAATGTTTTTGCTTTTATCACGTCTAGAACTTGGGTCTTCTATGAACTTTAGCATGATTTTAAATATAAAAAAAAATCAGAAATCCATGTTTTCTCTTTTTTATTTTTCTATCCTATTTTCGTTGAAAACAATGAAAACATTTTTTTTTTGTTTTCAAAATTTGGCTTATTTGTTATTTTCATTTTCCAAGAAAATATTTTCTACTTTTCCAACCAAACACATTTTCTTATTCATTTTCTATTTTTTATGAAAATGAAAATAAAAAATAGGGTTGTTTTCAAGAACCAAACACACTCTTAGGTTTTCTGTTTACAAACACCTTGAAAACAGTCCGAAAACTCAATATTTAAAACCTGCTCGCCCATGTCAGCTTGCCCATTGTGGCTCGCCCATGGCAGCTCGCCCAGTGCGATGAACTTGTGTTCGCCTGCCACCCTTTTTAAAAAAAACACTGGCTCACTCATAACGGCTCACCAAACGACCAGTTCGCCCGTAATGGCAATTCCCATGGTCAATTCGCCCAACTATGGCATTTCCATGGTCAACTCGTCCGAAAGAATTTATATTTGCTGTTTTCAAAAATATTAAAATTAGCTAATTTATCGTTAAGAAAATGTAAATAGAAACCTGTTCGCCATGGTAAGTTCGCCTAGTCCAGCTCACCCATGGTCAATTAGAATGGGGTGAAAAAGTGTTCACCCGCCACTCCTTACTTTTAAAACATTAAGTAAAACTGGCTCGCCCTCATGAGCTCGCCCATCATTTTCTCAACAAAAAGGGATCGCCCGCCCTAATGCATTTACAAAAGGGTTCGCCCATCTGTGGCTTGCCCGGATTCTATTTAAAACAATGTCACTAGCCCAACTTTCATAGAAGGGCTCGCCCGTCTAAAACAACATAGCAGGTTTGGCTCACCCGCCAATACCAGTTCGCCCAAATATCATAGGGCCGGCTTTGTAGCCCGCCCAAAATCAAAGCAATTTATCAAAACAATGCATGTCATAAACCAAAACAGTTTCTCAGTAATTTCATAAATTTAACTCCACAGGACATGCATTCTTTTTCACACACATCTCCCTTACCTGGTCTCTTCAAAACTTAGCTTCCCGCTCACCTTTATCAACTCTCACTTCTCAGCTGCAAAGTAAATAGTAATACCATTAATATTTTCTTTTCGAGTTATTTCCTAAAATGATTACTATTTTTCCTTTCAACTATTTGCAACACTTAGGCGAGATTTGAGATAGATCTACAGCTCGCCATTCGCCCAACAGAGCTCGCCAGTCGTCAATGGGCTTACACATGGAAGCTCGCCCAATCCTACTCGCCATTCAGTTATTGGCTTATTCTAGGAGCTCGCCCACAGTTCAATTCGCCATTCCTAATGGTTTATCTGTTGGAGCTCGCCCCACATTCTACTCGCCCTTCCTGTATTAGTGAGTTCGCCATTCTCGCCTTTTAGGCGATTATTGGTCCTCGCCTACTCCAACTGTCATTCTGATTATCCAAAGAGTTTGGCGAACACGTATGTCGCCAACTCATTCAACTCTCGAGCTCGCCTCAACTTTTAGGCGAGTACTTCTTGCTCGCCTGTTTGGCAAGCTGTTAGATAAGCCCGTTCGCCCATTGTTTTTGTTAATCATTCTTGATTATTTTCTATCTAATTTCTTATATATTCCAACAATATTTAACTAAAACTAGGCTATATCTATGTTTATCACGTTATAAAACATAGAAATCTAGTATGGAATATCAAGAAAACCATGGAAAATATGAAACTCACCTTAACCCAGTTGCTCTTCCAAAAACAGAATGTTTTCTTGCCTCACTTAGCTTAACTTTGCTTATTCCTCAGCTCTTCAACTATGGAGTAAAAGTTTGGCTACTACCAGATGAAGTTTCATGGCTCATATATGGGTGTAATGGAAGAATTAATTGTGAACTTGAAATGCAAACAAAATGGGCGAGAATAATTTTGAGGAAGATGAAGTTGGCTAAATCAGCTTTCCTCATGTATTCCTTCTTATATACTCATTCACATCCATTTAGAACCTACCACCTGTTCTTATCCCGTTTTCTTTCATCATTTCCTGCATTAAAAACCAAAGAAAACTGCAGCAAAAAGGAACGGTGGTAAAGCCCTTACTGCAATCCGTTCTTGACTAATTTTACCTTGCCATTTATTGCCTAGCCCAATTTTGTCAGGAGAGGCAAAGTGGCGAGAAGTCCACTACAGCCCCTTTCCTTGACTTTTCTCTTTTCTTTTCTTCTCTTCTCCAGGCCAATTCACTTCCAGCCAACGTTTATTGGCTATCTCCTCATTCTTTTCTTTGTTTTGTCCTCTAGCCATTAATCCCTTCTTATACTTTCCATTTTGGTTTCAACTTTAATTCTTCACATTTGTCCTCACTTCATTTAATGCTTTCATACCACTATCTTCAATCTCTTTACCAAGATTAAATCCCATATATTTCTTGTTACAGTTTGATATTTGTTTTTCTTCCTTTTATACACCATATTATAAATCATAACTCAAAATGAAAAGTGGAAATTCATATTCAATTGTTTTCTTTAATTTTACTAAAACAATTATTTCCACAATCAATCATGTACAAATATGGTATATAGTATAATAAAATTCGGGTCTTACAATTTCTAAGTATCCTTCATTAAGCTGGTGGGATAACTTAAAAAATCCTTCTCACCTCAACAGTATTCAAGTAGTATTATTCGACTTGCTTGAAGAGGCTCCGTCGTCGGATGAATTTTAGTATTTTATGGAAATTTTATTATTTTGACTGCTTTACCTAAATTATCTTATTTCATTTTTATCATTTATTATTTTCTATTATTTTCTTGACTAATATCTTTATCTATTATTTATTCTTATGCTTATATATTAATATAAATTATTTTTATTTTTTAGAAAATGAATATAAATCATTCTATCAAAAATTCCTTTAAAATCCTCCATTAAGCTGGTAGAATTTAAAAGAAATTTTTCTTACCTAAAGATTTCCAAAGTATTACTTAAGCATAATCCTCTCTGGAATCTTATCATCGAAATTATCTATATTCACTTTCATGATTTATTTATCACATTCTTTTATTATTTTTTTTAGAAAATGCACATGAATTTTTTTTTATTGAAAATTCCCTTTAGCTCCTTCCATTAAGCTGGTCAGACCATGAAGGAAATCCTCTCACCTAGATATTCCAAAGCATTACTTAAGCGCAACCCTCCTTGGGATCTCATCATCGGAATAAATCATGTCCACCTTTAATATTTTTTATTTACTAAATCTTATCATTATTTTATTATTTTAACTTTATATTTTGTTTTATTTATATTTTGTATAATTACAATTTCCTAAAGGGTCATATTTCCTGAAATCTTACCCAATAAATCAAGCATACAACATTAATTAAATCCTAATTACTGATGCAAATCATACAAATTAATCATACCGGTCACTATCGTGCAAAATTAGTATTTTATAAACAATTTATTTGCTCAAGTTATCATACAAAGTCATATTAATTAAATTTTATTATTAATCAAATTATTAAGTCATACATAAGTCAACTTATTATCAAATTATTAACATATTATTAAATTATTAAATTAGTTAAATTGGAGAAATAAAAACAAATGATTAAAACACAAACTTACCTGATATCTTCCACGTGCTTTTCCCTTTTCTAATCTTTCTTTGTTTTCTATTCTTCCACGTTTCTTTCCTTCTTGATTCTTGCAGCAACTAACAGAAAGTAATGAGCTACAAGTGGCCAAATCTTGACCCAAGATGAAGCGAATCAGTAAAGCATCAGTTCTTGATCAACCTCTTTCTTCCTTCCCGTTTTCTACTGTTGCAACAGCTTATGGTTTGACGTGGAAACGTGGCTGTGTGACAAGTGTAGTAGCAAGGAGCAGTGCTTCGGTTTTGCTTCCTTGGTTGTAACAGGAAGCGTGCGATGGTGAATGCTGGCCTGTGGTGCGATGCAGCGAAGATGCGTGGCAACAAAAGTGATCAGGTGGTGGACAAGGTTTGATGGCTGTATAAGTGGTGACGGGCTGCTTTGATGCGGTTCAGGTAGCAAGGAGCAATCGGCAATGGTTGCTGGGACTACGGCGAGAAGAGCATCAATGATAATGATGATGATGACGTGAACATGCTAGCAGAACTGAGGTTGTAATGGCCAGTAGCGACGATCATGGTGGTGAGCTAGGCACGGGTTGAAGAGGCTTTTTTCTTTTTTTCACAAGCTAGCCTAAGGGTCCTTTTATAGTCACAAAGAGTTAGAATTCCACTACAATTTGATTTTTCAGTAACATTTATCTTCTCTTTTTTATTATTAATAATGTTATCCTACAAAATACAATCCTATTCTAATATTAACTTTAACTTAATAGTTATTCTAATCTTAGTCAATAAATCGTAGTCTAATAAAATTTTAATTATCCTATTAATATCCTAATTTTTAATAATTCTAATTTCTATGTTAGTCCTATATCAGAATTTTAATGTTAATTCTAATCTAAAAAAAATCCTAATTTAATTCTAACCCAATCCTAAACAATCCTAGTATTAAATAATTATCCTATTCTAAGTTGTTAAATTAAGTTAAAATACAATGTCACCTAACCCTATTAATTATTTTTTACAAGTTAAGACCCCGGACAAAATAGGGTGTCTACAGTCATTAATTTGCAACCATCATGATCAACAATGGTACATGACATATTTTAAAATGTAAGGAATAATTTTTCTCAAGCATTTGTCCCACACTAAGTAGGCTTTGGTTGATATCAGGTACAAAAAGAACATTTGATATGAACTTCATACCTGTTGGAGTATCAACAGCAACCACTCCTCTTCCTTTCACTTCCAAAAACTCACCATTGCCAATCATCACCCTTGAGTTGTAAGTTCTATCCAACTTCTTAAACCAGCCTTCATTTGGACACATATGGTTGGTGCATCCACTATCTATCAGTCAAGACTCTAAGTTAACACTTGTTGAATAGCATGAAGCAACAAATAACTGCTCTTCTTGTTGCTGCTGATTTTTAGCAACTTGAACTTGTTGGTTTGGTCGATCATTTTTGTTTTTACATACTTTTTCTATGTGGCCAAATTGCTTACATGCTCTACATTGCACCCCAGGTCTGAAGCAACAGAAATTTTTTGTATGATTCTTCTTTTTGCAGTGTAGACAAGAAGGATACTTCCCTTTTCTGCCACCACCTTTATTCCCTTAAGGCTCTTTCTTATCCTTCTCTTTTCTTTCATTGTTTTGCTTCTTTCCCTTACTAAGTGATGCTTTTACTTTTTGTTTAGCCACAAAAGCTCCTTCAATGGTTTGTTTTTCCCTGATGGCTCTTCTTTGTTCAAGAGCTTATAGAGCATTAACAAGCTCTGTCAAGGACATGTTGGTGAGGTCTCTTGAGTCTTGCAATGAAGAAATCTTGGACTCAAACTTCTCCGATAAACTCACCAACACTTTTTCAACAATCCTCTTGTTTGTGAGCTCTTCTCCAATCAGCCTTATCTAGTTTACAACCTTCATTAACTTGTCCGAATATTACCTGACAGTTTCATCATCCTCCATCTTCAGGACTTCAAACTCCCTTTTGAGATTGATGACCTGCATTTGTCTGGTTTTATCACTGCCTTGGAACTCCTCCTTTAGCTTGTCCCAAGCTTCTTTTGCAGTTTCACAAGCCATAATCCTTGTGAAAATTGTATCGATCACAACTGATTGTATACAAGACATGGCTTTGTATTTCTTTGCACACTCCTCACTATGTTGCTTCATCTAAGCTATAGTGGGGTTTGCTCTTAGTGGAGGGGGTTCTCTTCCAATTTCAAGAACCTCCATAGATCAAGTACTTTAAGGTATGTCTTCATCTTCACAATCCAAATTGGATAGTATTCTCTTGTGAAAACAGGAGGAGGCAGAGGAGAAAAACTATTTAAAGCCATCACAAAACTCATGAGATTGTTGGAAGGTTTTATAGTGAGGGTATTCTTGCTTGTTTTCTCTCTTTATAGCCACTCTAAGATCACTTTTTCTGGCTTGGATACCATGTAAAAGTTTTGTAGAACAGAGGAGTTTTGAGAGAGGCAAAACTTCAGCAGCATTTCATTCCCTCTTTTTTGAGTTACATATATCAAAAATACAGAAAACAACTTCAGCAGATAAGACAAAAGGTTTGTCTGCCTAACTTGCTCAACATAACAAGCAACAATCAATTTTCAACTAATCTACCAACTATGACAAAATAGTTAGTAATGCAAAGCATGTTTATCAGCAAAAGTGTCACTTGTATATCAGATTTCAATGCTGACTTCTAACAGGTCCTAAAATATCCCTATCAAGTTCAAAAATAATAATCAAGTAAAGAAGAATGTAATATTTATGAGAATAAAGGAATAATAAATAGTTACTGCCTGCTAAAGGGTGGCTGCCAATGGGAAGGCTGAATCAGAGAAGCTATAGCATATTAAGCAAGCTGAAGAAGATGTGGCCAGGCTGAGTCAAAGTAAATATCCAGTTGGGTTTGCTGCTGTGATAACCGTAAATTTTTCAATTATTGGAAATTAATATTAAAGCAAATAAATAAATAAAATTGCGAGAGTGGGATATTGGTGAAAATCCCGAGAATTTAGAAAGGAAACGGATGGTGGAAATCCGAGTGAAGGAAAATTAAATCGGAAAAATAAGACGAGAAATTATGGAAAATAACGAAATGAGGAAATTTAATTTGGATAAATGGAAATCCAAATTAAATAAGAAAACGAGAAAAGAAAATAGAAAATATGTTTATATAATTATATATTATATAAATGTATTTTTATACAAATACATATGTATTTAAAATAATATATGGTATATATATATAATTATACATTGGTATACATGTGTGTATATATATATACTATTTGAAGGAATTAAATAATACATATGTATTTCAGTATAATCTCTTATGTATATATAAATATATATACACATAATTGAGAAATGTAAATATTAATTTACATTAAAGTTTGAAAATATATATGGAATAATATATGTATAATATATAGTATATATTATATGTATAAAATATAATTTATAGTGTATAATATATAGTATATTATATACTAAAAAGGGAAAGTGAAATAAAGATAAAAGAGGAAAGAAAACAGAAAAAAAAAAGGAAAGGAAGGATCGAGAGGAACCCGATCCTCCCATAGGGGCCGACGGTGGCGAAGCTGCCATCGCCGGCGAGGAAGAAAAGGAAAAGGAGAAACGGCGCTGGCAGAGAGAAAGGAAAAGCCAGTGACCGGTGGAAGAAAGGAGAAATGGAGAAGGAAAGAAAATTTCGACGAAACAGAGGAAAACAAATCTGGCGGTGCCAGCGGAATTGGTTGCCGCCACTGCCACCGAAGCTTTGCCGGAGGAAGAGGAAGACATGGGAGGTCACCGATCAGGCGGAGAACGACGGAGGAGGGCTGGCGAAGAGGTGGGAGAGATCGAACCTAAATCGAGTTGATCTGCCGCCGTGCCGTCGATTCGGGATGAATGGAGGCCAGATCCAAGCTCGCCTGGTGCCGGCCAGCTGAGGGGCCACTGAACCGCCGGAGAATCAGCCACTGGAGAAGAACCGGCGGTGAGGGGAGGTGACTGGTCCGGCTGGGAAGAAAGAAAAGAAAAGGAAAAAAGAAAAAGAAAAAGAAAAGAAAAAAAAGGAAAAAGAAAAAGAAAAGAAAAGAAAAGAGAAAAAGAAGAAAAGGAAGAAAAAGGTTAGAGAAAAAGGAAATTTTCAGACTTCGAAAATTTCGAGAATTTCGGGAAATCTCGAAAAACTCGGAAACTTGAGAATTACGGGAATCGGTAAGAAATCTCGGAAAGTGCTAAATTATTTAAATAATTTATTTATTTAAATAATTATGGAAAAATTCTAAATTTTTAGAATTTAATTTTCAAAAAATTCCCTCGATAACCGAGCCAATGGAATCGGGCGAGGTGAACACGGGCGCGACCTTCGAGAGGCAGTCGTCGACCCGAAACAGGTAAGGGAGACATGTGCCGCCTGTAAGGATATTCGGCCACATGTTTTAAATTATGCAGTTAATTTATAAATGCAATTTGTAATGATTAGTTTTGAAAATTGTGGTGATTTATCGGTTTCAAATTGTGCTGAAATACCAGTTGAGAAATATAAACTGTATTTTCTGTGCAGGAGGCTAGCCAAATCGGCAGCTATTATACTGCCGAAAAATTATCAAAAAATTTCTGAAATTTACCGAAAATCACCAAAAACCAAAATAAAAGATTTGATTTCACGTGAATCAATTTTCAGGTATGAAAATCGAAAAATTAAGTAAATTTTATGAAACATGAATATAGTGATATTTAATTTTAAAATATTCATGTTTTCGAGAATGGTGAAAAGGAAATCAACGAAAAATTCACCCGGTAGGTGATATTTCACGTGGAACGAAATGAAAATGAAAAAAAAGACTGAAGTGAATATTTTTATAAATATTCTTAAATATTCACTTGATTCTACATAAAACCTTTATGGTTTTAATTATGGGAATAATTAATTATGAAAATTCCATAAAGGTTAAGAAATGAAGAAAAACTATGATTTCGAGACTAGAGGTCTCTACACGTGTTTTTAGAAGAAAACATGGTGATGGGAATTTAAAGTTAGAATATAAATAATTTATTTTCATAAGTTATAAAAATGATTTGTTTGAAATTCCGATAATTATAAAACCATGTTTTCGATTGAATGCACAAAAAAGCGTGCATATGTGTTTTACTATGGAAAAAGATAGTTTTGCCCTTCTATACTTTCAGTGATGATTTTGCAAACTGTCTTCATTGTATGGAAAACATGATATATACCTTTATGAAATAATTTGAAAAAAAATGTTATTTTATAAATTTCATAAAGGTGTTTATATTCACATGTGAGCCTTATGGATATTTGATTTATGGTGTTTAAAATCCATAAAGGCTATGGTACGGTTTATATTGTTTTGAGACTTTAGGCCCTGAGTTCATGCATTATTATTCATGTAATTACGTGACCCACCTGGGGCGGTGGCTCCGGTCGATGGACCAACGGGTGCACCTCAGGGCTTCACAAGGCTGATGGACCTGCCAAGTCATCAAGGTCTCGAGGTCACTTGGCAAGTGGACCCGAGGACCACCTATAGATTATGGCCATAGATCTAGCAGAGATAGCCGTGAGGGGCGATGGCCTACGGGTGCACCCCAAAAGCGGATGACTTGTGTTCTTGAGGGAATAATGAGAGCATGATTTATTTGATGCCTAGTCTCACACACTGATTACTGTTTACTTTACTGAAAGGATTTACGGAATCCTATTTACTGTACTGTTATTGTACTGATCACTGGTTACTATTTACTGATGAAAAATCATACCAAAATACTGTGTTTACAGAACTATATTGTGCACTGAAATGGTAGCCACTGATTACTGTTCTACTAAACTGAAAGCTACCATTTACTGTTTATTGAACGGAAAGCTACCGTATATTATTTACTGAATTGGTAGCTACTGTTTACTGTTATTGACTGAACGTATCGAGATACTGTTTTACTGAATATTAAATATACTGTTTTACTGAACTGTACGATACGGTTACTGATTTGAAAAGAGAAATAGATGTTTATTCTAAAAGAATAACATAAGAATTATTTCTAAGATAGAAATAATCAAAGAAGTGATTATCCAATGATTGGATATTTACAAATCACTATGCTGTCACGTGTTTTAAAGGATACTGAAGTGAAAAGAAATAAGTGGTTTACTCTGTGGAAAAAAAAAAGAAAAAAAAACGAAGATCATATCGTTTTGAGAAAAATGGATTTAATACTCTCTACAATTGCTTCTAGGTTCCGGAACAAGTCAGGTATTTTAAAATACCTGCCTTACTCTATCTGGATCCCTAGCCGATTGTAGTATCCTTCCTACATGTGAGCCTAGAGCCAGCTAGGAAGATTTTAAAGAGAATGAAAAATATTTTCAGCATATAGATAGCTGAATATCAAGTGTGACATATAACTCTCTTACTGAGCCGTGGTTTGCTCACCCCTTAATTTTAAATATTTCAGGTTTTAATGATTGTGAGATCAGTTGATTTTGGATCACGGCTGTACACAAAGGACAATGTGACAGACTGACTGATTTATTGAGGTACGATCATTTATTTTCTGTATTTAGACATGTCTACAGTACTACTTATCTAATTAATTAAGATAGGGGATGTGTATAATAAAAACAATGTTATGTAAAATTGTTTAACAGTTAGTACAAGTGAAGTATCACAGACAGCTCAACTGGATAAGTTGTATAAAATAAGGTGAAAAATGTGGTAACGGGTCGTTACAGCTGCAGCTCTACCGACAGCACCTGGATTATTGTAAATGGACTTAGGGAAGTAAGGATGGCCTTTTGTGTGAATATTTTCACACAATGAAGGAAATCAGTGCATCATCAAAATCCAACTATGTTTTCATGTCAGACGACACAAGCCAAGTGCTGTAAGAGACATTGCTACTAAAATCAAGGATGGTATCCTTCAAGCCAGAAGTAAATAGCTTCATGTCTTTGTATAGCAGTTTGGACAATCGAGCCATCATGCTTTATGGAGTTTGATAATAGTGGACTTACCATAACAGCAATTCTCTACAGGTATATGATGCTGGAGAGTAGTTTCAATCATTTTACTTATAATAACAGTATGAACTAATGGTATATAATGCCTGGTTTCGAAACACTACATTATTCATCCAAGTTTTGAAAATGAGTCTTGTTAGGCTGTGTACACCCAATTTCGGAGACAAGGCTAGCAATCTAGTATCATGACTAATAATCCAAAATCATTTTCAGTTGATCTCCCATCTAGTCATCTGGCTGATAGCTACTTGTTCAGCCGATCTTTCATTTCTTTGACATGTTGAGCCCCGTGAGATGGGACATCATCAACAGCTCGATCACAGATAGCAGGTATATAAGGTAGAAGCTTTGGGGAGAAAAGGTAACCTCAGTCTACCACCACTTTCGCGCAAGCTTCCTTTATCCTTAAGATCCTCCTACCTTCATTCTCCCTCAGCTCTTTCATTTTCTAATCTTTGTCGTTTCCTTCCATGAAATGCACTGATTTGACGGTTGAATTGTTAGAATATGCCCTAAATTAATTGAATTTGGATTAAGTAATTTTAAAAAGCCCAAAAGACCAAATTTAGTTGGACTAAGGCTAAGGCCTTTTTAGGGTTTTGTTAAGAGGCACTATAAAAACAACATTAAGTCTAAAAAAGTTAGACAAAAGAAAAAAAAATATTTTATAGCCGTTACTGCTCTTGGAGCTAGTACTCTCAGAAAACAATTCCCTTCTTCCTCTCTTTGCTTCTAATCATATCTTGTCTCAGGCAAAGGTCTTATTTTGCGTCCTACTCATGTGGATACTGTTAGAGGGCTTCTCTCAACTAGGAGTCTTGAGTTAACGATAAATCAAGGGTTGTTCGTAGGCTGCCACATTCAAAAGTCGAACATTCCTACACGAGTACACCAAAACGTTAGATTTTATCCCGAAATTAATCTTGTTGCATGATCCTGGTGATTTTGGTTTTGTTGATTTTTAATCCGCTTCTTATTTTCGTGCATGACATGATAAACCGAAACAACGAAACCTTACAGTGGTATCCGAGCCAGTGTGCAAACTCGGGATAGCGAATTTGATTCTTAGTGATGCTGTTTTATTGTAAGTTGTTACAGATTTGATTTTAATTTTCAAAATTTGTTTAGGCGATCTAAAATAATCGTAAGACAATTATATATTTAAAAAAAACCTTATAGGCAATCTTGTAGTTGCCACCCTTGCCAAAAAAAATTAATACTTGTTATTATTTTATTTAAAATATATAAAATAAATTAGGATAAAAGTTATCTGATAAGAGTTTCAAATTAAATATATTTTAAAGAAAGATATTTTTTAAAAATAAAATTGGATAAGAGTTATCTAGTGGTTTTTGAGATTTTAATAAGATTAAAATTTCTAAAACATTATCTTGATAAAATTGTTTGAAATAAAATATATCTTTTATTAAATTGGATAAGAGTTATCCAATATTTTTGAGATTTTAATAAGATTAAAATTTCAAAAACATTATCTTGATAATATTGCTTTAAAATAAAATATATCCTATATTAAATTGGATAAGAGTTATCCAATAATTTTGAGATTTTAACGAGATTAAAATTTCAAAAGGAATTATTTTGATAAAATTTTGTTTTAAATTAAATATTTTCTGTCTTAAATTGGATAAGAGTTATCCAATACTTTTGAGATTTTAATGAGATTAAAATTTCAAAAGGAGTTATCTTTATAAATTTTTGTTTTAAAATAAAATATTTAAAATGGATAAGAGTTATCCAATGGTTTTGAGATTTTAATAAGATTAAAATTTCAATTAAGCCCAAATTGAATTTTGAGAATTAAAATTAAATTAAAACAGCCCTTGATACCCATAATTAATTAAAATTCCATTAACTAAAATTAGATTTTAATTAGAAAGCATGCAAATTAATATATGATATTACTGTGTATGCTTGATGCTTGATTCTTACGTGATATGGATGATTGCATGGTGCATGGTTATGAGTCTAGGTTTACATGGGTTGTAATTTATTTAAATAAATTTAAATTGGGCCTATGAGCCTTGCTTTATTTGTAATTTATTTATGTAATAGTTATATAGATAAATTAGGATTATCTTGTAAAATGTATAACATTTGGAGCCAAGATGATTCGGAGCCAAGGCGAACCAAGGTGACGCTTGAAGGGAAATCGAGGAGAAGGCATTTAGAAAAATAATGTATCCTTAAGTTCTTTTGTAATAGAAAGGTCATAACCATGTCACATTTAATTTTACGCATTTACTTATATATGTTGATATATATGTTAGAAAAACATGCTAGGTGAGACGGTAAAATTAAAAATCCCTCAAAATAAATATTAAGTCAAAGATAACAAATAAAGATGCCTTCCAATACGATGCATGTGAAAGAGACTTTGTTCGGTATTATGCTACTTTGGTTCAGTCAAGGCCATACCTACCTTAGGAATTCACATTGCATGAGATAATAGTTATCTCCAAGTGTATTGGGTCAGACTTAACTAAATCAAATTAGGGCATTGGCTCAGTCAAACCTAATAAGATTTAGAGGCATAGGTTGGGTTTTAACCCATATGATGAGTTAGAACAAGAGTTGTTCACCCAACTATCCAGGAGTTGTATGAGATGCAATTGACAAGAGTTGTCTACCTAAATAATCTCATTGGACACATTAACTCAGCTAAAGTCATAATGGGACCAAATATGGATCCTGGCCCACTAGGAAGTCTAGGCGAAAAGGCTTCCCGAGTTGATAGTGAGGGCTATTAGCTTGAGGAAAATAGTGGAAGTAATTCATTTAATTAAAAGACCATAATTAAATGATTTAATCACAATGTTTCTTACTTGCATATTTTATGATTGTAGAATTATCATGGCAAATAACAACTTATCCCTTCGTTCTATCCTTGAGAAGGATAACAAGTTGGTTAGGGCAAACTTCTTAGACTGGTACAGAAATTTGAGGCTAGTCTTCACTCAGGAAAAGAAGTTATATGTTCTAGAGCATGCGATCCCTGCTCAACCCCAACAGAATGCTTCCACTACTGATAAGCAAGCTTATCAAAAGCATTTGGATGATGCCATTGACATACAGTGCCTGATGTTAGCTTCCATGAGTTCTAAACTCCAGAAGCAACATGAGAATATGAAACCGTTTGATGTGATCGAACATCTCAAGGAAATGTTCCAAGAGCAAGCACAGCACGAACGTTATAAGGTGTCTAAGGCGCTCTTCCAGAGCAAGATGACTGAGGGAGCTCCGGTGCACACTCATGTACTTAACATGATTAGGTACATTGAGAGGCTGGAAGCATTAGGCTTCACCATGCATAAAGAGTTGTCAGTTGATCTCATTCTCCAATCCTTACCGGATAGCTATAGTTCATTTGTGTTGCACTACAACATGAACAGTATGGATAAGACACTGGCAGAATTGCTCAATATGTTGAGAACTGCTGAGTAGGCCTTGAAGAAGTCAAGGCCTGCTTCTGTTATGGTGATTGACAAGACCATATCCAAAGGCAAAGGCAAGCCTAAGGGTAAGCCCAAGCCTAAGGGTAACAAGAAGGAAAAGGCCAAGAAACTCAAGCCATCTGGTGGAGTTGCTAAGACAGGAAAATGCTTCCATGGCAGTAAGACTGGTCATTGGAAGCAAAATTGCACTGTGTATCTTGAGGAGCTGAAGAAAAAGAAAGGAAGTGAGACTTCCATCTCAGGTATATATGTGATTGAGATAAATTTGTCTACTTCTTCATCTAGGGTATTAGATACTGGATGTAGTTCTCACATTTGCATGAATGTGCAGGGACTAACAAGAAGTAGAAAACTTGCGAAGGGCGAGGTGGTCCTACGAGTTGGAAATGGAGCAACAGTTGCTGCATTAGCTATAGGAACATTTAATTTATCGTTGCCTTCGGACCTAATTCTAGAACTTGAAAATTGTTATTATGTTCCAGCAATTGCCAAGAACATTTTTTTTGTTTCTTGTTTGGACAAGAAAGGTTTTTCTTTTAAAATAATGAACAATAATTGTTCACTTTACTTTAATGATATTTTCTATGGCAGTGCTTCCATTATGAATGGATTGTATGTTCTAGATTTAGATAATCACATATACAGTGTTGATTCTAAGAGGTCAAAGGGTAATGAGATTAACCCTGCATTCCTCTGGCATTATAGACTTGGTCACATAAACGAGAAACGCATATCTAGGCTCCACAAAGAAGGACACTTAGATTCTTTTGATTTTGAATCATATGATGTATGCGAATCTTGTTTGCTTGGTAAAATGACCAAGGCCCCTTTTACAGGAACAAGTGAAAGGGCTAGTGGTTTATTAGAGCTCATACATACAGATGTATGTTGTCCATTAACCACATAGGTTAGAGGAGGGTTTCGATACTTCATCACATTTATTGATGACTACAGTAGATATGGCTATGTTTATTTAATGAGACACAAGTCAGAATCCTTTGAAAAGTTCAAAGAATTCAAGAATGAAGTACAAAACCACCTAGGCAAGAATATCAAGACACTTCGATCAGATCACGGTGGAGAGTATTTGAGCCTAGAATTTATAGATCATCTAAAGGAGTGTGGAATAGTTCTACAACTCACTCCACCTGGTACACCTGAATGGAGTGGTGTATTTGAGAGGAGGAATCGAACCTTGTTAGACATGGTTCAATCCATGATGAGTCTATCTGACCTCCCTGTTTTCTTTTGGGGTTATGCTTTAGAGACAGCAGCATTCACACTAAATCGTGTTCCTACTAAAGCTGTTGAAAAGACACCACATGAGATGTGGACTGAAAAAAAAACGTAATCTGTCTTTTCTAAAGATTTGGGGTTGTGAGGCTTATGTCAAAAGACAAGTCTTAGACAAATTAGGACCCAAATCTGATCAATGCATATTTGTGGGGTGTCCTCAAGAGACAAAAGGATACTATTTCTATCATCCCACAGAGCACAAAGTGTTTGTGGCTCGGTACGGTGTTTTTCTAAAAAAGGACTTCCTTTTTAGAAGAACTAGTGGGAAGAAAATGGAGCTTGAAGAGGTTCAACAACCACAAAATGTCATTGAACCTGTAGTGGAACAGGAGCAAGTCCTACAAGATGTTATGGAACAGGAAGTAGCTCTAGAAACACAAGGCCCGCGTAGGTCTAATAAGATACGTCGAGAGCCTGAGAAGCTTAACCTTCTCACCACTCAGCACAACGACGTATTGCTCATGGATAATGATGAGCCTACCACGTATGAAGAAGCAATTACGGGCCCAGATTCTGAGAAATGGCTTGAAGCCATGAAATTCGAAATGGACTCCATGTCTACAAACCAAGTATGGACCTTGGTTAATCCACCTAAAGGGGTAAAACCCATAGGGTGCAAGTGGGTCTTCAAAAAGAAGACTGACATGGATGGTAACGTGCATACCTATAAAGGCTGATTGGTGGCTAAAGGTTGCAAACAAAGGCATGGTATAGACTATGATGAAATCTTTTCACCAGTTGCAATGCTCAAGTCCATTTGAATTTTGCTTGCTATCGCTGCATACCACGATTATGAGATATGGCAGATGGATGTTAAAACCGCGTTTCTGAATGGAAACTTGTCGAAAGATGTGTAACCTAACGGTTTTATCACTCTTAAGAATGCCAATAAGGTATGCAAACTTCAGAAATCCATTTATGGATTGAAGCAAGCTTCTCGAAGCTGGAACATTCGTTTTGATGAGACAGTCAAAGAGTTTGGCTTCATCAAGAACGAAGATAAACCTTGTGTTTACAAAAGGGTTAGTGGGAGTGCTGTCATATTCCTAGTGTTATATGTGGATGACATACTACTCATAGGAAATGACATTCCTACCCTACA
This sequence comes from Heritiera littoralis, assembly GCA_031772115.1. Taxonomy (NCBI): domain Eukaryota; kingdom Viridiplantae; phylum Streptophyta; class Magnoliopsida; order Malvales; family Malvaceae; genus Heritiera; species Heritiera littoralis. The sequence goes on along the minus strand of JAPDPK010000121.1, from coordinate 1,118,509 downwards.
ATCTGTCAAAACTTGGCTAAGGAATTGCTTCTCCATGAAAGACTTAAGAGAAGCAGCCTATATCCTTGGAATAAAGATCTATAGAGATAATCAAGTAAGCTGCTAGGTCTAAGTCAAAGTACATATATTGACAAAGTGTTGAAAAGGTTCAACATGGAAGAATCCAAGAAAGATTTTTACCTATGTCTCATGGCATTTATCTCTCAAAGGACATGTGTCCTAAAACACAAGATGAGAGAGATAAAATGGCTAGGATTCCATATGCTTCAGCTATTGGATCTATCATGTACGCCATGTTATGTACGAGGCTTGATGTCTCACATGCTTTAAGCATGGTGAGTAGGTATCAAGCTTACCTAGGTGAGCGTCACTGGATAGCAGTTAAGAACATCCTTAAGTTAAGAAGGACTATGGATGCTTTCTTAGTCTATGGAGGAGAGAATGAGCTCATTGTAAATGGTTACACTGATGCTAGTTTCCAGTCAGATAAGGATGACTTTAAGTCACAATCTGGCTATGTGTTTTGCCTGAATGGTGGCGCTGTAAGTTGGAAGAGTTCAAAACAAGAGACAGTGGCCGATTTTACGACCGAAGCTGAGTATATAGTGGCTTCAGATGCAGCTAAGGAAGCTGTTTGGATCAAAAAGTTCATCACAGAACTTGGAGTAGTCCCTAGCATTGCTGATCCAGTGGCACTCTATTGTGACAACAATGGAGCCATTGCACAAGCTAAGGAACCCAGGTCTCACCAACGGTCTAAACATATACCCAGGTGCTTCCATCTGATCAGGGAGATCATACAAAGAGGTGAGGTGAAGATATGCAAAATACACTGATGATAATATTGCTGACCTGCTTACAAAGGCACTATCACAGCAAAAGCATGATGCACATGTTAGGTAATTTGGTATTAGATACATGACCGATTGGTTGTAGTGCAAGTGGGAGATTATTAGTGTGTGTGCCCTAAGAGCCAATCAGATTTGGATTTGTGTCACACTTATGACATTGTGATTGTTTATGTTATTTAATAATACATGGCAGTTATTTATCATTATTGACTGTATTTAATTTGTTCAAGTCATAATCAAATGATAAAGTCCCTAGAATAGTGGATTCGTATCAAAGGAATCAAAGTAGTGACTTTGATAATGAGATCCTTATAATACAAAGAATACTATTCTTAAATATCCTTAGTCGTAGTATCACTGTGTAATGACCCTGGAGTGCCTTTTCCTCTGTTCCCCAAGCATTACTCACACGATTTGTCCGCTTTGGGATTCTAGAGGTGGCCCCCGTCCGCAGACGTGGCACTTAGCTCCCTCACGGCTTTGTCCCAAGGGTCCTGAAGAACTCAGGATAAATCCCCTTGAGCCCGTTCGTAGTGACTCGAACACTTGACTTCCTCAAATGTCAAGTCACTACTAACCATTAGGCCTAGGCCTAATGGTTAGTCATGATTTGACATAGGCAGAGTAAGTCCTATGTTCGAGTCATGGCGGACGCGAATTGGGAATTTATTCCCGATAAAGCCTTGCGTGAGGTGGACCTGTGTGGTCCCAGTGGGTAGCCCATCGCCTCACAGAGAGGACAGTACGGATGAGTAGCGTTGTCACAACGATCGTTGTCGTGGGCCCAAAAAGGGTGGCCATGGCCGGTTGGGCTGGGCCGTTACACACTAAGAAGGGACGTCAGTGATACGATAAGACTAACATGTGTTAGATTCCTTTGGGTGATTGATCTCATAAGTCATGGATATGGTGATATCCAGATCAACACATGGGTGATCATTGTGAATGAATACACTGGATTGACCCATCTTGAGAACTTTATGTGGATCATTACATTGAGTGTCATTAGATGTTCTCAGATGGCAATGGTATATGTGATCCTTAGACTTGAGATCACCATGATATCCTATGTGTGGATTGGTGTACTTTGATGCTGGTAAACGTAGCTCAATAAGGGTTGCAAGTAAGACAGTAATTGGGTACATCATGAATCATATGAGGGTCGTTAGTGATCAAGATAGGATTTGTCCCTTTTGGTAACAAGAGTCTATATCTCAAGGACTCTCAATAGAGATTAATGATTGAAAATCTATGGCCACAGTACAAATGAGATTTAAGATGAGATCTTGAATTCATTTGATTAAATCATTTATCTTAAGATTGAGAAACAATGGAGTTGAACTTTGATAGAGATGACACGTTCCATACTCTATGTTCAACTGAGATATTAGGTGACAAAAGGATCGAATTATACGGTAATTGCTCATTGAAAGGTTGTCGTCAACTCACCGACATTTTCATTACTTGGGTAGCCATGATGCATTGCTAGATGCCAATCTTAGCTTGTGATTTATGAATGAGATTCTAAATCACTGCCAACATAATGGAAACCTAAAGGGTCACACACAATAAGAGTATGACCAAGACAAGGTAATTAGAGTTGGATCCATGTGATGAATCCTAGTACAAGAAGGATTCCTAGTGAGACTAGAATCCTGTTCCAACTACAATTCGAGATTTAATTAATAGTAATTTTAGCCTGAAATTTCTAAAGGGTGTTTTGGTCTTTTCAATTATAATGAGATTATAATTATGAATTATTAATATAATAATTCATGGGCAGACCAAATTATTAATCTAAATGCATAACCAATTGGTTGTAGTGCAAGTGGGAGATTGTTAGAGTATACCCTACAATTAATTGGTAAGGTTAAGGCCTTTTTAGGGTTTTATTAAGAGGCACTATAAAAACAACATTAAGTCTAAAAAAATTAGACAGAAGAAAAAATATATATTTTATAGCCGTTCTACCTCTTGGAGCTAGCACTCTCAGAAAACAATTCCCTTCCTCCTCCCTTTGCTTCTGATCACATCTTGTCTCAGGCAAAGGTCTTGTTTTACGTCCTACTCGTGTGGATACTGTTAGAAGGCTTCTCTCAGCTAGAAGTCTTGAGTTAACGATAAATCAAGGGCTGTTCGTGGACTGCCACATTCAAAAGTCGAACATTCCTACACGAGTACACCAAAAGGTTAGATTTTATCCCGAAATTAATCTTGTTGCATGATCCTGGTGATTTTGGTTTTGTTGATTTTTAATCCGCTGCTTATTTTCGTGCATGATATGATAAACCAAGACAATGAAACCTCACACGAAACATGTCCAAAAATCTAAATTCTGACATCCCTTGAGTGTGTTTTCAAACCTCTTGCCCGAAAAAGATCCAGAGAAAGCTCTCCATCAAGATCTAAAGGGACATCAACAAGTCTAATTGAAATGATGATAGTTGATTCTTGTCTTTGAAGCTGGAAAGGGGTGACATGCCTTACAAATACAAAGAAACCGGAGAAGGGATCTAGCAACTCGAAAGCCTCTTGCTTGGTCAAAAAGAAAGGCAAACTAGAATCAACATTCAAACGGATTTAAGCTGCAAAGTCTGCCTGCAGTGGAGCCATATGAACATTGGATAATTCTTTTTACTCGGTTTTTAGTACTTTATGCAACGCTCATGTAAAGAATTTTTTTTCTAGTAAAGTAAGGCTTTTGTTTCGAATTACCCAAGAAAGATCTCTCTCCTCTTCACTCTTTACCCTTTATTTCATATTATTTTCCTTCCCAAAGGAAACAAAATGAACATAAAATCATTGAGTGTTTGCAAATTTTTCAGCAGCTGACCAATCACATATTCATTATTTTAAGGAGTCTTTCTTGCCTTCCTTGAACAATGCACTGTAGTAATGCTATAATTATTGTTATGGGAAATGTTAATCAATATATATATAGTTAATGTATTTTTTTTTCTTAAATTTAGTGAAAGATCTCATTGTTAAGGAAAGAGAAACATTAATGTGAGAAGAACTTGAAACAACAAAAACAACTGTCGAATAACTAAAAGTAAAGCTGCAGAAAGAAGCGCCTGAAGTAAATGCGCCCCTGTTGAACAAATATGTCAAGAATGTTAATGGAGTTGAAGCAGGCCAGACTGAATATTTCCAGGACAACCAATGATCTTGCTGGCAGGCATTCGAGGTTTTGTGGAGTCACTGAACAAGAAATCAGAGAAGGAAAGAGCTTCTCTTGCGAAGACTCAAGAGAGGGCTTACCAGAATTCCTCAAAGATATCATCCCCTGGAAAAGAGTTGAATCAAACAAGACTTGAACTGAAAGTAGCAAAAGATGTTGAAACCAAAAGCAGTACCGATAATCCTTTGTATATGTCAATGGAGCTCCAACGGTTGGGTTCTGAGGCTCAGCAATTCAAGAAAATCGGAGAAGCAGCAAGATCAGAGGTTTCAAGAGCAATATTTGAGATTGAACAGACTAGAACAAGAATAAAAACAGCTCAGATGAGGCTACTTGCAGCCAAAGAAAGAAGAAAGCTGCTAGAACAATTTAACCTAACATCGAAGTGACTAAATGTTGTAGCGCCATATTCATCTGCTACTTGGGCATTCATGCAAAGCAAGAAGTAACCTTTGTCCGCCGATTTACTGTCTTATTCAGACAGCATTTGCGAACATCCCAACGCTGTTGCAAGCAATGCCACGACCGAAGACTATGATTTTATACAAGACAGATTGGCAAGGGAAAAAACTTACTAAACTTGCTTCCATAGATTATTTTATATCTGTTATCAAGTAAAATATGAATATATATATTTATTATATATTCCAAAACTATTAAGTGAAGTAGTTTTAGCCGTATATATTTACAAAATGTTTAAAATAGTAAAAAATAAAAACTGATTATTTTTTATTAACTCTGTTCATGAGTACTCCAGTATTAGAAAAATGATGAGCTCTGTTCATGAGTCGTTGACTAGCCAATTGCTTATCACTCATTCTCTAGGCAACTTTTAATTGGATTCGGGTAGATTCAGTCTGAATTATATTTGGGTTTGAATTATTTTTGGTTTAGGTTATTTGGATTTTGAGTTATTTTGATCTTGGGTTTCTTCAATTTGGGGTTTTTTTTTTGTCTCAAATTTTTTTTATTTCGAGTACTTTCAGTTTTCGATTTTTTCAGTTTTCGGTATTTTCAAGTTTGATTATTTTTTATTTTAGATTTGGTTCGGTTTTAACCAGGCGGGCTTAGTAGGCTTAATCAAATTATTTTAAAATTTTAATAGTTATAAATATTTTTATAATTTTGAATGTAATAATTAATTTAATTTTATATAGTTAAATAAAAATATAACAGAAATGCTAAATTAAAGTTAAAATTTAATAAATATTTATATAACTATAAATTTTTACATTTTAATATTTTTATTACTTAACAATTATTATTTATTTTTTTAATTCCTTGTGATATTCACATTTGTTATAAAATATATAATAATTATATAAAAATTTATTTTTAAGTGAGCCAAATATATATATAAATAGAAAACTAAAGGAAAGTAAAAATCCAAAAATATTAGCTATACAAATAAATAACTAACAAATTATAAATAAATCACATTAAACAATTAAATATTTATATAAATGGCTTTATACTCTTAACGATAACTTATTGGTCATTATATTTTTTGGGTCAATGTTAGGCAATTGGAATTTGGACATTCTTAGTTCAATAAATTTTTTTAACTTTTTTTTGTTATCTTTTTTAATAATTATATTATATTTTAAATTTTAAGAATTTTTTTACATTTATTTTGTTTTTTAAATACCAACATAATTAGTAATTAAATAAATCTAACTGTATAACTAGTTAACTAATTGTTCAATTATAATGTTAAATAAAGTTATAGTATACATTAAAAAAATATTTAATATTATGAATAATTAGTCAACTAATTACCCTCATTTTATATTTATTTTGTTTTTGGTTTGTACATAAATCATAATATTAACACAATATCTACATGAATATCAACTGGGTATCAAACCCTTTTATTGCAGAAGCACTTGCAGCTGTCACGACGATGGATTTTAGGGATGGCAATGGGTACCCTATAAATGGGTACTCAGCACTACCCATCCCGTTTAAGTAGGGTTAGGGTAATATATAATTGGGTTAGGGTAGGGTTCGGGTAGTGAAATTACTACCCGTCACGGGTTCGGGTAGGGTTCGAGTAGTTATCTTAGGGTACCCGCTACCCGAACCCGATTATAAATAATAATTAATTAATACAATCTTTATATTTTCTAAATATAAATTATTTATTATTAATGTTGTATTTAATTAAACTAAGTCATTAAATATTATAATTATGATTTTTAACTTTAATTTATTTTTATGAGTTAAATTAAATTTATTAATTTAATTTTTTTTAATTAAGTTATTCCAAAATTGATTTTAAATTTAAATTTGAAAGTCAAACTTTGACTTAATAAATGGGTAGTTAAACGGGTATTTTCTATTTTATAGGGTTAAGGTTCGAGTAACATAAATTAAAATAATCGGGTAATTAATCGAGTTCAGGTATTATACATATTAATCGGATTCGAGTTTGAGTATCTCAAATTTAGTGGGTACCCAATTCATTTACATTCCTAATAGATTTTGCTCTAAATATGGGCTTCAAGGAAGTGATTCCTGAAGGAGATTCCTTGACAATTATAAAGAAAAGCAAATCCCAAGCTATGGATCTCTCTCCAATTGGGCCTTTGATCGAAGAGATTCAAGCCAAGACAAGATTTTTCTCCAAATGCAGACTAGAACATACACCAAAAGAGTACATTAATGTTGCTCACAAACTAGCAAAGCAGGGGCTAAACATAATTGGGGAATTAATATGGGTAGAGGAGCATCCAGACTTCATTTCAGATCTTGTTATGTACGATGCCAACATTTTCTAGCAATAAAGGGCTTTTTAACTTCAAAAAAAAAAACATTATCACATTAAATATAATTGTACCCGTACGTATTAATTAATCAAATATCTCATTAAAAATTGAGAGCGTTAAATTAAACAAGTTCTATACATCATTTGACATTATATTATAAATAATAACATTTGATATAATTATATCATATACAATTATACACCAATTAAGTACTAATTTTTTTATGTTCATATTAACATAAAAATATTAGATATACACCAATTAATCGAATGTCTAATTAAAATGTTAAATAGTAGATATTATTAAATTAATTAATATAATGCTAGTTATTTAAATATAATTAATAATATTAATATTAATTTAATAAAATATAAAAATCAAATTTTATCAAAATTACCGCTTACACAATAATACTACTCTAGTATATTATTAAATTACACTTTAATTTACTATTAGAATTATTATTTTTATCCACACTTTGATTTTATATTTAATAAATAATAAATAAATTATTTTCAATAAATACTTAATTTTATCAAAATAATACTTATACAATAAGAGATTGCATAATTTATGCTTAAAAGATTATTATAATATAATATATCAATCATTATTATAAGATACCAGATTGGTTTATTCATGTATAAGATTATTATAATATAATAAATAATTAATTATCACTAGCTTGATTTATTAATATCTTTTGTTTTAAGGTTAAAAATAAAATTACTACTAGCTTAATTTATAATTTTCTCTTTCAATGATGTCCAAGCTTATAAAAAAAATTGTACTTGTATTATTTAATTTAATTACTTAATTTTTTCTAATATTAAAAACCTGAATTTTAATTTTAAGATTAGATTTTCTTAATATAAATTTAATATCTTTCTATACTTGAAACTTTAAAAAAATATAATTTAAATTTAATTTTATTAATAATGTACTTAATGTATTGCACAAAATATCAAATTCAAAGTTTCAAACAAATATTAAAATTATATAATTTTTTTGTATATTGGATTTATGATTGTATTAAAATTAAAATTTTATTATAAAATAAAAATAATAAAATGTTAAAATGATTTTTATAATAAAATCAAATGTCAAATTAATAATGTATTTATTATTATAAATACAATAAGTATAATATTAAAGATTATTTGATATCATATATTATGGTGTTTCAAATTAATTTTATTTAATAATTAAATTAAATTAAAAAGATTCAATATTTATTTGCTAGCAATACATAATTTATATAATTGTATAATAAATAATAATTGTTTTCAAAATTTTAAACATTTTAATTAAAAAAGTGTTTCAATTATTTATTTATTTTTAAATAATAATCATATAATTATAATTAAGGTTTTTTTATTATAAATTCGATTTTTTACAAGTTTCAGATCGAATCAATCTCAATTTCAGATCATATTGGGTTCGGGTTGTGTCGGGCTTGAGTTTTTTCAGTTCAAGCTTTTTTTATTTTGGTTTTTTCGATTTCAGACTTTTTTAATTTCGGGCTTTTCAATTTTAGACCTTTGACTATTTTAATCCATTCGAATTAATCTTAATTCGGTCTTAAACGAATTTGAACGAATTTTTAAACTTGAGCCAGTTTTTGCCATCTTTACTTTTAATTAACAAATAGAAACAACTAGCACTATAAATGCCCAAATGGGACTTACTTACGGTAACTACAAAAGGGTGTTACTAAACGCAGGGTAGCAAAACCGCGTAAAAAGAGTGTAAAAAGGGTAGAATCAGTGACCATGATTCCACGCCCTGCTTCAACCCGACACGAAAGGGAACATCTTTCAAACGATCTCTGTGCGCCGACTATTATTTCCCACGTAAAACTCTTCTCTTGCATTCAAATTTCTTTCTTTTTCGTTCAATTTTCATAGATAGATCTTATCTGAACCCCAATTCGTTATTCTTACTTTAGTACATTATTACGTTAATATGGTTTTTTTTTTTTGCAATTAATTTTGTCTGATTGTTTAATTTTATGCAAAATCTTTGATGGGTTTTCTTCTTTTTCTTTATTGAGTACTTGGGTCTCTCTTTCATTATGGTTTATTTTAATTACTGAAATACTCAAGAATATGAATTGTTATGAGTTTTCAAGTGTTGCTGTTGGAATAACCTGCTTTTGAATAGTTTCATCTTTTCTTTTTTGCCTAATTCTTTAAGCCAATGTTAATTGAGGCCGTAGTATACTTAGTTTGTTCTAGAATTACTACATTTCTCTTGCTAGTTAGATATATAGCTAGTTATTATAGGTAACCTTGGCTAAACATGTAAATGGTTAACTGATATATGTGGCACGCATTATGGATTCACCACTAGTGGAAAAAAGATGGGAAAAAAGTAATGTCGATTTGTATGTCTAATGGCGAACATAAGTTTTAGGATATAAAATTAAAAGCATTGCATATCTGTCATTAGTTTTTGAATTGGTATTCATCTCTTTCCAAATATGGCCGCACATCTTAAGTGATTTTTCTGCTAAATGTTGTCTATCTTATTGTAGAATCATTACTTTATGGTTATGTTCATGCATAAAACAATGATTTTTTTCCTTCTAGTGTGCTTCATTTGCATTATGGGATTCACGTGTTATTTAATGAATAACTCCAGGCATTATGGATGTGAGAGTTGTGCTCTTGTTCCACTTTCTGTTGGGTGGTGGCTGGACATTGGATGCTACAGAACTAGAAGTCGCTGAGGTGGAAACCCCTGACTCTGATGCACCAGGTAATCCTGTTAGAATTTTAGTGATCTTTGTTGATGTAGTTTTTTCTTTTTTCAGTTTTTTTTGAAAAAAAAATCTTGTTTTCTTTTCCTTGGAGTCGAGGAGGGTGTTTAGATTTTATGCTGTGAGGGTTTTGTTTGTTTAGTAGTAAGAAAAGAAAGATGATGCGCGAAATTATGCTGTTAATGATTAATAATCATCTTCATATGAAGTTACTGCCTTATAATTGTTTAACTGAATCTATTGATGAATATGTTCTAAGATCCGTTAAATTACTTGGTTGTGAAAATGTTTGAATTAAATTAACGATTAATAATAGGTAGTAGAATATCGAACTTGGTTGAGGATTTGAGATAGAGTTCGCAATTATATGGTTAAGGACAAGTTTGGGTTTAGGTCTGGTATTTCTAGGTTCTGAATATTTTCTTTTCCTTTTAAGATCATCTTGGGCTTAGCTTTAGGTAACTTTTCGGATTAATTCAGTTTGGGTTTCTAGAGGGTTCTGTGGGCCTTTTGGTTTGGTAAAGACTACTTGTGTTCAGGTAAATTGTGTAAATCAACAGGGTTGGTCTGGTTTTTGCTGCTAAAATTTGAAATAACTAGCGATATGTTGTACGAGAATGAGGTGCCTGATGTGGTAATTTGGTAACCAACATCACTGCTTCCTCCTGGTTACAACATTCAAGTAAAGCAATGAAACAATATCTCCAACATCCTTCTTTTTAGTAGTTTGAATTAGAGAATCTTAACATAACAAGATCCACTGCATCAAAGGTGATCTGATTGTTGCCTCAAAATATGTAGAGGTTGCTTCATCACATGAATTATCTAGGTTGTTTGCTCAATTTGTTAATGTCTTTCTGGACGTCAACTGGAGATCTTCCCTGGTAGATCTCCTGTGTGAGTAGACTGTGGTGCTGTTGGGGCCTGCACTCAAGGAAGCACGATCAAGGGGCATCAGAGTTTGGACTCTGGTGCACACTCCAACTCTCGAGTCAATATTTGTAAGAGAAGTGAGGAAGAAGGAAAGAGCTTAAAATAAAAGAGGAGGCAGGAGAGCTCAGGGAAGAAGAGAGAATGAGAGAGCATGCTTGTGTCTTGGAGACTTTGCCTTTTGTATGTGTACTGTGCCTAAGTGTCAAGTCATATCACATTTGATCTCTTACAGTGCGTGCAGTTCTATTGTGCTGTACTGGTAGCCTGATATTGGTGGCTAAGACTTGGGCCTTTAGGCGGCCATGAGCCAGGTAATTGGGCCGGGCATCAGGGGCCTAATGATCGCCCTCTAAGCGTGAGGGCAAGTATAAGGTGCCCGTTTGAGAGCCTAAGACTAAGAAGGACCCCTTCATGAGCAAGTGGAATGCCTTTGAGGTGTCTTGTGAAGTTAGGGTAGACTTGGAACATGGGTTGGTCTCCACGTCTAGGTTATTTAGGAATATAACAACCTTAAACAAGCGGGTGGATGGTATTATTTTCAGTCTAAGGAAAAACATTGTAAGCCATAGTAAATCTGCCATCCCACGTGAAAAATTGGCAAGATAGATTCTTGAGGCTTAGGCGACCATGTGGGTTTGGGGCTAGTGTAGAATGACGAGTACACAATGGTTGCCTAACGGAGTACGAGATCTAAGAAAGTTGTATAAGGAGATCTGTGAGGTCATCTCCCGTCTACAAATTGATAGTGACATTGGCTTAAAGGATGAGGTAATGGATAGGTATTTTGCCACTAACCCCCCGCTAAACACACAACTACTAGGTTGATATGATTCTAGTCACCAAGTAGGGCGAGTGAATGTTGTTGCAGTTGATGAGCCTTCAACCAATCATCCAGCCAGGGCATGCAGATAATTGAGGCTTAGTAGTTCTAGTGAACCTAGTGCTAGCTCTAATGACCATAGTGAGTCCGAAGGAAGTATTACCATTAACTCTTCTGAGGGTACTTTTCTTGCTTTTTACATACTATCTTAGTGGGTTTTTTGTGAAGTAAAAAACTAACTATTTGATGTTATCTTGCAGATTCAGAAAGAGACAGATTTTTCCATAATCGACTAGCTCAGAGGAACCAGAGTAGGATTACGCAAACTTCTGCTAGTCCATCAAGTCAAGGTGGAAGGATTGGCTCGCTCAGGCAGGTGGGCAGACATGGATGGGGAAAAGGGTCCACTCAACCTGTTCCTGCTATCATTGAGGAGGGCAGGCATGGATGGGGAAAAGGGTCCACTCAACCTGTTCCTGCTATCAAACCTGTTCCTGCTATCAGATTTGATCCTCGAGCTTGGGGTACATCATGCCTCCAATCAGCTGGGGTTTATCACTGCCAGTTAGGGATGGTCCTCGCTCGTCCCCCTCAAAACTCAGAGAGCCATCCCAGGGTGGAGTCCTCTGGTGCGTCCTCAAGCTTGGGGTACACTATGCCTCCAATCAGGTGGGTTATCACTGCCAGTTGGGGTTGTTCCTCATCCCCCTCAGAATTCAGAGAGCCTGTTGTACAACACCGAGTTTGCACTGGCATTTGGGCAACCGCCAGTTCCCTTCCCTGACTGCCAGTACCAGATGTTCCCAGACATGGGGAGGAACCCGGACATTCTGCATGTCACCTTAGCTTGGGTATGTAGTGTTTTGAGGATTTATTAATTCTTTGTTATGTCTTGCAATATCATGGCATATTTTGTGGTTTTTTTTTTTTGCAGGTTATTGCAGCGTTTAATAATCAGCTTGAGGAAATGTGGAAGAGAGTGGAGGCTGCTGAGCATACAAGGCTAGCAGCTGAAGAGGAGGCAGCGACCAAAGTAGAATCCCTCCGAGCTGAACATCAGAGGGCTTTGTCAGACCTTAAGCTAAAGTATGATAGAGCCTTGTGGTCCAGGTATTCTGGATTTGTTTGCCGCATTCAACAATTTGAGGCGTCTTTGGCTAGTGCACAAGCAAGACAAGAAGCTGTAGCCGGTGAATTGGAGGCTATGAATGAGGAGCCATCTGCTGAGTCACAGGAAGCTGAGCTTGTTGTTGTCCCTCCAAACGAGGATGTGGATGAGGTTGCTATTGATGGCACCCAACCAGTTGCTGAGGAGGGTTTACTGAGTGGGCTGGTGGGGAAGAAGGGGATGCAATTTAGGGCATCTGGGTATCTTTCAAACAAAAACTCTTAGTTTCATAGCTTTCCTTGGTATGCATCTGAATAAGGCAGATACTTAACAAATAACTAACCTGAAAATAGTCCTTATGGTCTTCAGACGAGCAAAGCAGTTGGACTGCAATTGGCTTTTACTCTTTTAAGTGAAGCACTCAGTAATTCCCGTTTACTTGTATGGCGTATGTAATCTAAAGGTGCTTAGAACACTTAAATCCCGATTGTAATGAGAGCATGAGAATCCACGAGGACATAAATTTTTATATTTTATACGATATAAAGATGAATTATATACACAAATTGACAGGTCAAAGGGAAATCATCTTACTAAACGTCCTTCTGTAGATCATTTTCCTGAGAGCTGTTATGCCCTAAAGATGCAGTGCCTCTGCCCCTTACAGGGAAAGGCACCAATCTTTTTCTAATTACTAATTTGGGGGGAAAATAATGTTTCAATTTATCTAAAAAATTGAAAATTTTCATTTGCATAAATTAATCGGAAAAAGGAAAAGCAATGACAAATCATCCTAGACATAACCTAAATCATTTCGAATTAATTTTTTTAATTGTAAAACGTGAATTCTAAGCTTTAGGTTATCATTTATTTTTAACTTTTAACACAGAAAATTTTAAATTTTGCAAATAAAAAAAAAACTGTCAGATGTTTTTTTATTAGTTTTTTTATATTTTAAGAGTCTGCATCATCCAAACCTTGTCAATTAAGTTTAAAACTCTAATGATAATTTATGAAATAATTTTTCATCAAATTAAAGTCTTATCAAGTTTAGGTTTCATTCAATTTTATTTTCATTTGTTAATTTATTGAGTCTATCTTGGATACTTAGGAGTGAGTTGACTAAGAGAATTTATGTTAACGATTTGAGTTGAATTCATATATTGATTTATGTACTTCATTTATTGAAATAAAGACTCTAATGAATATGATGATGATATTAATTTATTTATAGCATATATTTGAGAAATGTTTCATTAGATGAATGTAATCAGGTTAAAGCTCACTGGAAAAAATTTAGAGGATAAATACTAGTATTCTTTATGTTCACTTAAATTGTCATATTTTGAGTTTTATCCATCATTTTTTTAATTTTCACTTCTTTTTATTTTAAATTTGTTATCAATTAGAATATAAAGCAAATATTTTTTAAAACAATTGAATGTAGTTTTAGCAGTATATTTATAAAATGTTTAAAATAGTAAAAATTCAAAAAATTGATAATTTTTTATTAAATTGGGTCCATGAATCGCCAAACATGCAAGTAGGCTTTTAGACAAAATTTTAATTATGGGTCGATTATTTTTAGTTAGTTATTTTATCTATAAAATTATTTTTATTTAATTTAAAAAATATTAACATAAAATAATATTTAATGTAATCAAATCTATATAAGTGAATTTAACGACTCGAACTTAGGTCTACTGCTATGATTTGGTGACATTGATCAGATTTGATCCTTTTTAATTAATAATTAGTAAATTTAATTATTACAGCCTATCATATCATGTAAGATTGTATTTATTTAATTTAAAATACAAAAATTTTATATTAAAATTTATGCCAGCCGTCAAATATATGGCACTATTCTTAGCTTTAACCAAATTATGTATAATTTTTATTAAATTTTAGACCATGCTACTTTTATATTTTTTTTATTTTTATATCATGTCATTGTTTTGTATAAAATTATCAAATCTATAATTTGGACATAGGATTAACTAGGAAAGAGTATTAGTGACCGCGGGGTAGCACAACCTCATAAATAGATGAGGAGAATGACTAAATCCATCTTTTTTTTATTATTCATACTCCATCACTGTCTACATGAACAGTAATACAATGAATCTTGGGATAGAAAAAGTAAAAACGTGGGGATGTATAGAATTTTTCACAGATGAGTTTACAAGGGGCAGAGCAGAGCCAAATAAAATTCCCTGCACTGCCCAACCCGACACTCAAAGGGAATAGGTTTCCCTTCCATGCAATCTCTCTGCGCTGACTGTACTTTCCCAAGGTAAAACTCTTCTCTTGCATTCAATATCTTTCTTTTTTCTTTCAGTTTTCATAAATAGACGTTATCTGAATCCCAATCCGTTAATCCTACTTTAGTACTTTATTATGTTAATCTGGGTTTTCTTTTTTACAATTAATATATTTCGATTGTTTAATTTTATGCAAAATCTTTGATGGGGTTTCTTCTTTTGCTTTGTTGAATACTTGGGTTTCTCTTTCATTTGATACTAGTTTTGGTATTTTTTGATCACCATGTTATGGTTTAATTTAAATATTGAAAGACTCAAGAAAATGAATTGTTACGAGTTTTAAAGAATTGGTGTTAGAATAATATGCTTTTGAATAGTTTCAACGTTTCTTTTTTCGCCTTATCCTTTAAGTTGAGGTTAATCGAGTCTATAGTATACTTAGGTTTTCCTAGAATTACTTCAAGTCTCTTGCTTCTAAGATATAGCTAGTAATTAAGAGTAATTTTGGCTAATAACTTAAATGGTTAACTGATATATGTGGCACGTTTTATGGACTCATTACTAGTTGAAAAAAGGTTGGAAAAAGAGATGTCAGTTTGTATCTGGGTTACGACCAACATTTGTGTATTGCCATTCATTTTTTTCCAACTATGGCCACGCATCTTAAGTGATTTATGCACTGTTTATAATTCACTCGGGACAGATTAAATATTTTGGCTATTGTTATTATAGAATCATTACTTTATGGTTATGTTCATGAAGAAGACGTTGACTTTTTCCTTTTAGTGTGCTTCATTTGCATTATGGGATTTTCATGTTATTTAATAAGTCCAGGCATTATGGATGTGAGATATGGACTCCTGTTCCTCTTTGTTTTGGGAGCTAGCTGGGCATGTGATGCTAAACAACTAGAAGCCACTGAGGGGGCAATCTCTGATGCACCAGGTAACTCTGTTAGAGTTTTAGTAATCTTCATTGATGTTCTTGTTTCTTTTCAGTTAAAAAAAAAAAAAGAATTCTGGTTTTCTTTTCCTGGGAGTGGGGGAGGGTGTTTAGATTTTATGCTGTAGGGGTTTTGTTTGTTTATTGGCAAGACAAGAAAGATGATGCATAGAAATACTTTGTTAATGATAATAATTCATATTCAGATGAAGTCACTGCACTGTAATGGTTGAACTGTATATCTTGATGAATATGTTCTAAGGTCCCTAATATTAATTGGTTGTGAAGATGCTTGAATTAAATTAATGATTACTAATTGGCCGTAGCATTGGGAATTTGAGATAGAACTCCCGATTAGACGGCTAAGGACGAGTTTGGGTTTGGGTTGGTTTTTCTAGGTTTTGAACATTTTTAGTTTTGTCCTTTTAAGACCATCTTGGGCTTAGCTTTAGCTTAATCTTGGGATTAGTTCAGGTTTGGTTTCTGGAGGGTTCTGCAGGCCTTTTGGTTTGGTAAATATGACTGTGTTCAGGTAAGTTGTGCAGGTCAACAGGATTGGTCTGGTTTTTGCACCTCAAATTTGAAATAACTATTGATATTTTGTTCGAGAATGAAGTGCCCAATGTGGTAATTTGCTACACTACATCGCTGCTTCCTTCTGCTTACAACTTTCTAGCGAAGCAATGAAACAATATCTCCAACATTACAACCTTAAACAAGCGGGTGGATGGTATTGTTTTCAGTCTAAGAAAAAACATTGTAGAGCCATAGTAAATCTGCCATCCCACGTGAAAAATCGGCAAGATAGGTTCTTGTGGCTTAGGCGTCCATGTGGGTTTGAGGCTAGTGTAGAATGACGAGTAGCCAATGGTTGGCCAACAGAGTACAAGATCTAAGAAAGTTGTAGAAGGAGATCTGTGAGGTCATCTCCTGTCTACAAATTGATAGTGACATTGGCTTAAAGGATGAGGTCATGGATAGGTATTTTGCCACTAACCCCTGCTAAACACACAACTACTAGGTTGATATGATTCTAGTCGCCAAGCAGGGCGAGTGATTGTTGTTGCAGTTGGTAAGCCTTCAACCAATCGTCCAGCCAGCGCATGTAGATAATTGAGGCTTAGTAGTTCTAGTGAACCTAGCGTTAGCTCTAATGACTATAGTGAGTCCGAAGGAAGTATTACCATTAACTCTTCTGAGGGTACGTTTCTTGCTTTTTACATACTATCTTAGTGGGGTTTTTGTGAAGTAAAAAACTAACTATTTGATGTTCTCTCGCAGATTCAGAAAGAGAGAGGCTTTCCTACAATCAACTAGCTCAGAGGAACAAGAGTAGGATTGCGCAAACTTCTGCTAGTCCATCAAGTCGAGGTGGAAGGATTGGCTCGCTCAGGCAGGCGGGCAGACATGGATGGGGAAGAGGGTCCACTCGACCTGTTCCTGCTATCATTGAGGAGGGCAGGCCTGTTGTTCCAACACCTACTGCAGCTGTTGAAACTTCTGCTGAGAGCAACAAAGCTGCAGCAACTAGGAGTCAACTGGTGGGACAGAAACGACCAGCTCTTGAGGGAGGCCACTCTCCTAATGAACCCTCAGAAGCACGTCCCAGGGTGGAGTCCTCTGGTGCGTCCTCGAACTTGGGGTACACCATGCCTCCAATCAGGTGGGGTTTATCGCGGCCAGTTATGGATGTTCCTCGTCCCCCTCAAAGCTCAGAGAGGGGTGCCAGGGTGGAGTCCTCTGGTGCGTCCTCGAGCTTGAGGTACACCACGCCTCCAATGAGGTGGGGTTTATCACTGCCAGTTAGGGATGTTCCTCATCCCCCTCAAAACTCAGAGAGGAGTCCCAGGGTGGAGTCATTTGGTGCGTCCTCAAGCTTGGGGTACACCAGGCCTCCAATCAGGTGGGGTTTATCGCTGCCAGTTAGGGATGTTCCTCATCCCCCTCAAAACTCAGAGAGGGGTCCCAGGGTGGAGTCCTCTGGTGCGTCCTCGAGCTTGGGGTACACCATGCCTCCAATCAGGCGGGGTTTATCACTGCCAGTTATGGATGTTCCTCATCCCCCTCAAAACTCAGAGAGGGGTCCGAGGGTGGAGTCCTCTGGTGTGTCTTCGAGCTTGGAGTACACCATGCCTCCAATCAGGTGGGGTTTATCGCAGCCAGTTATGGATGTTCCTCGTCCCCCTCAAAACTCAGAGTGGGGTCCCAGGTTGGAGTCCTCTGGTGCGTCCTCGAGCTTGGGGAACACCATGCCTCCAATCAGGTGGGGTTCATCGCTGCCAGTTTGGGATGTTCCTCGTCCCCCTCAGAACTCAGGGAGCCTGTTCTACAACACCGAGTTTGCACTGGCATTTGGGCGACCACCAGTTCCCATCCCTGACCGCCAGTACCAGATGTCCCTGGACATGTGGAGGAACCCGGACGCACTGCAGGTCACCTCAGCTCAGGTATGTACTGTTTTGAGGATTTATTAGTTCTTTGTTATGTCTTGCAATATGATGGCATATTTTGGGTTTTTTTTTTTTTTTTTGCAGGATGCAGCAATTAATAATCAGTTTGAGGAAATGAGGAAGAGAGTGGAGGCTGCCGAGAGAGCTAAGACCAAGGCAGTTGAAGAGAAGGTTGCTGCTGAGCATGCAAGGATAGCAGCTGAAGAGGAGGCAGCGACCAAAGTAGAATCCCTCCAAGCTGAACATCGGAGGGCTTTGTCAGACCTTGAGCTAAAGTATGATAGAGCCTTGAGGACCAAAGTAAAATCCCTCCAAGATGAACATCAGAGGGCTTTGTCAGACCTTGAGCTAAAATATGATAGAGCCTTGAGGTCCAGGTCTTCTGGAGTTGCTCGCCGCATTCAACAAGTAGAGGTGTCTTTGGCTACTTTACAAGCAAGACAAGATGATGTGGCCAGTGTATTGGAGGCTATGAATGAGGAGCCATCGGCTGAGTCACAGGAATCTGAGCTTGTGGTTGCCCTTCCAAACGAGGATGTGGATGAGGCCGCTGTTGATGGCACCCAACCAGTTGCTGAGGAGTGGTTTACTGAGTGGGCTGGTGGGGAAGGAGGGGATACTATTTAGGGCGTCTGGGTATCTTTCAAACAAAAACTCTTTGTTTCATAGCTTTCCTTGGTATGCATCTGAAAAAGGCAAATATTTAACAAATAACTAACCTGAAAATAGTCACTTATCGTCTTTAGACGAGCAAAGCAGTTGGACTGCAATTGGCTTTTACTCTTTAAGTGAAGCACCCAGTAACCCCTTTTTACTTGTATGGTGTATGTAATCTAAAGGTGCTTAGAAAACTTACATCCCGATTGTAATGAGAGCTTGAGAACCTACGTAGACATAAAATTTTTGTATTTTACACTATAAAAACATAAATTATATACGCAAATTGACAGGCCAAACGGAAAATCATCTTACTAAACATTCTTCTATAAATCATTTTCCTGAGAGCTGTTATGCTGTAAAGAAGCAGTGCCTCTGTCCCTTTACTAGGTAGGAAAGACAGCAATCTTTTTCTAGTTACTAATTAGGGGAAAAATAATGTTTCTATTTATCTAAAAAATTGAATTTTTTCATTTGCATAAATTAATCGGAAAAAGGAAAAGCAATGTAACATGATAGAAATGACAAATCATCCTAAACATAAAATAATATTATGTATGTAAATTCCAACTTATCCAACAACTTCTGTTTGAAGTTAAATTCCCTAAATCATTTCGGATTAATTTTTTTAATTGTAAAACGTGAATTCTAAGCTTTAGGTTATCATTTATTTTTAACTTTAACACAGAAATTTTTAAATTTTGCAAATAAAATTAAAAACTGTCATGTTTTTTTATTAGTTTTTTATATTTTAAGAGTCTGCATCATCCAAACTTTGTCAATAAAGTCTAAAAACACTAATGATAATTGATGAAATAATTTTTCATCAAATTAAAGTCTTATTAAGTTTAGGTTTTGTTCAATCTTATTTTCATTTGTTAATTTATTGACTTTTTTTGGATAAAAGTGAGTGGAGTAAGAAAATTTATGTTGATAGTTTGACTTGAATACATATATTGGTTCATATACTTCATCCGTTGAGATAAAAGCTCTAATGAATATGATGATGATATTAATTTATTGTATAGCATATATTTGAGAAATGTTTCATTAGATGAATATAATAGGGTGAAAACTCACAGGAAAAAATTTTAGAGGATAAAGTATTCTTTATGTTCACTTAAAATGTCATATTTTGAGTTTTATCTATCATTTTTTTAATTTTCACTTCTTTTATTTTATATTTGTTATCAATTAGAATATAAAGCAAATATTTTCTAAAACAATTGAATGTAGTTTTAGCAGTATATTTATAAAATGTTTAAAGTAGTAAAAATTCAAAAATTGATAATTTTTTATTAAATTGGGTCCATGAATCGCCGAACTTGCAAGTCGGCTTTTAGACAAAATTTTTAATTATGGGTCGATTATTTTTAGTTAGTTATTTTATCTATAAAATTATTTTTATTTAATTTAAAAAAAATATTAATATAAAATAATTTTTAATATAAACAAATCTATATAAGTGAATTTAACGAATCGAACTTAAGTCTACAGCTATGATTTGGTGGCAATGATCAGATTTGATCTTTTTTAATTAAAAATTAATAAATTTAATTATTACCGCCTACCATATCATGAAAGATCGTATTTATATAATTTAAAGTACAAAAATTTTATATTAAAATTTATGCCCACCGTCAAATTTATCGCCTTATTTTTAACTTTAACCAAATTATGTATAATTTTTATTAAATTTTAGACTATGCTACTTTTATGTTTTTTTTTATGTTATTTTTATACCATATCATTGTTTTGTGTAAAATTGTCAACCCTATAAAAAGGATATAGGATTAGCTAGGAAAGAGTGTTACTGACCGCAGGGTAGCAAAACCTCGTGAATGGATTAGTTTAAAAGGGGCAGTGCCAAATAAAACTCCCTGCGCTGCCCAACCCGACACTCAAAGGGAATAAGGCTTGCCTCCCATACAATCTCTCTGCGCTGACTATTCTTTCCCAAGGTAAAACTCTTCTCTTGCATTCAATATCTTTCTTTTTTCTTTCAATTTTCATAAATAGACGTTATCTGAATCCCAATCCGTTAATCCTACTTTAGTACTTTATTATGTTAATCTGGGTTTTCTTTTTTACAATTAATATATTTCGATTGTTTAATTTTATGCAAAATCTTTGATGGGGTTTCTTCTTTTGCTTTGTTGAATACTTGGGTTTCTCTTTCATTTGATACTAGTTTTGGTATTTTTTGATCACCATGTTGTGGTTTAATTTAAATATTGAAAGACTCAAGAAAATGAATTGTTACGAGTTTTAAAGAATTGGTGTTAGAATAATCTGCTTTTGAATAGTTTCAGCTTTTCTTTTTTCGCCTTATCTTTTAAGTTAAGGTTAATCGAGTCTGTAGTGTACTTAGTTTTTCCTAGAATTACCTCAAGTCTCTTGCTTCTTAGATATAGCTAGTAATTAAGAGTAATATTGGCTATTAACTTAAATGGTTAACTGATATATGTGGCACGTTTTATGGACTCACTACTAGTTGAAAAAAGATTGGACAAAGAGATGTTGGTTTGTATCTGGGTCAGGACATTTGTGTATTGCCATTCATTTCTTTTCAACTATGGCCACGCATCTTAAGTGACTTATGCACTGTTTATAATTCACTCGAGAGTGATTAAATATTTTGGCTATTGTTATTATAGAATCATTACTTTATGGTTATGTTCATGAAAAAGACGTTGACTTTTTCCTTTTAGTGTGCTTCATTTGCATTATGGGATTCTCATGTTATTTAATGAATAAGTCCAGGCATTATGGATGTGAGATTTGGACTCCTGTTCCTCTTTGCGTTGGGAGCTAGCTGCGCATGTGATGCTAGAAAACTAGAAGCCACTGAGGTGGTAATCTCTGATGCATCAGGTAATTCTGTTAGAGTTTTAGCGATCTTTGTTGATGTCCTTGTTTCTTTTCAGTTTTTTTTTTTTAATTTCTCATTTTCTTGTCCCAGGAGTGGGGGAGGGTGTTTAGATTTTATGTTGTGGGGGGTTTAGTTTGTTTATTGGTAAGACAAGAAATGATGCACAGAATTACTCTGTTAATGATTGATAATACATATTCAGATGAAGTTACTGCATTATAATGGTTGAACTATATATCTTGATGAATATGTTCTAAGGTCCCTTATATTAATTGGTTGTGAAAATGTTTGAATTAAATTAATGATTAATAATTGGCATAGAAGAATTCGAACTTGGTTGGGAATTTGAGATAGAACTCCCAATTAGACGGCTGAGGACGCGTTTGAGTTTGGGTTTGGTTTTTCCAGGTTTTGAACATTTTTATTTTTGTCCTTTTAAGACCATCTTGGGCTTAGCTTTAGGTTAATCTTGGGATTAATTCAGGTTTGGTTTTTGGAGGGTTCTGCAGGCCTTTTGGTTTGGTAAATACGACTGTGTTAAGGTAAGTTGTGCAGGTCAACAGGATTGATCTGGTTTTTGCATGTCAAATTTGAAATAACCATTGACATTTTGTTTGAGAATGAAGTGCTCGTTGTGGTAATTTGCTACACTATATCAATGCTTCCTTCTGGTTACAACATTCAAGTGAAGCAATGAAACAGTATCTCCAATATCCTTCTTTCTGGCAGTTTGAATTAGAGAATCTTAATAAGATCCATTGCATCAAAAATATGCATATTCAGAGGTGATCTGATTGTTGCCTCAAAATATATGGAGGGTACTTCATCAACATGAATTATCTGGGTTGCATCATGAATTAATATCCACATTTATCAGATGTTTGAAAATTTGTCTCAATTTCACAAAAGTGTTCATTGATGGTAGTGAGATGCCTAATTGATTGTTTGTTGAAGATGTGCTGAGATTAAGATGCCCATGTACATTCTTTTCTCAATTGAGAATTTGATTTGCAAATTGTTTAACTTTTTAAATTAAGATTGTTCAGTGGAAGTGTGAAAATAATCAAGTTTAATGACATAGAATTCCTGGTTCAGCTGTGCAGATAATCCATTGGCAAGATGGGGAAGTAGGAGAAGAGGTTGCTCGGAAAGACAATGTGTGCACCTTGTGTGAGGAATTTGCTAATGAGACAATTGATTTCCTTTTACAAAAGCAGACCCAAACTGAGATAATTGATATGTTTCATAAGAGCTGCTCCAGTATACCATCTTTCAAGCAGCAGGTAGTCATCAAGCTTAGTTGCATGAAAGTGGCTCATTGAATTCTTTCGGTGTAATTTAGTAATAGATTACTTGTGTCAATCCTCCATCCGTCAACCCCCAATCAGAAACAAAAAAATAAAAGTAGAAAAGCAAAACTTTCTTCTCCACCCATGTTTGCCTTCTTCTCCGAGTTTTGCTTTTCTCGTTCTTTATCTAGTCTCTTTTATACAAGTGAAAGTCTGAGTTCCATTCATCAGAACCTTCTGACATTCCAGTTTTGATGTTGCCTAGCCAAAAGCAGGTCCTGATTAGATCACCAGACTGATTTTTATATCTATATATTATATATATATATATATATATATATATATATATATGTATTCCTCATGCATAATAAGTGACCTGCAGGATTATTCCTATTATTGAATATTGAATATTATTTTTTCCACTTGATGTATCATTTAAATTGGTGTCTTCCATTTGTCTACTTCCTAAGTCTACAAATACTAAATGGCTATCTGATTTGTATTGCATAGTGCATTACAATGGTGGACTACTATGTGCCTCTCTTCTTCACGGAAATCTCTTCAATGAAGCCTGAAGATTTCTGTCAAAAGCTCAACCTGTGTCAAAAAGTTGCGCTTTTATCTTCACAAATCCGTGAAGATGGCTGTGACTTGTGCCACCGTGCTGTTTCAGAATTACTAATTAAGTTGAAAGATCCTGATACACAGGTTTGCATTAAACCATCTTTTTTAAAACTGCATGTTTGTCTACAATGGCTGATCTTGTGGATACTTGGATATCGAGATACCTGTATATAATTTCTGCTTTAGTTGAATCAGTATAAAATACTACTAGCTTGGGACTAGTACACACACACTCACAAACACACACATATAAAACCTTTTCCTTTCTTCTTTTGCTGGAGTGGATTGAGAGAAGAGTGAGAGGACACTGGGTTGGTAACATGGATGGTTCTTTCGCTTTCTCTTTCCTTTTATCACTTTCCTTTTAGTTGCTCTAAGTCAGTAAAATGTTCCTAGAGACTATGTAGGCTGTGTCACTGACATATAATGTATGTACCAACAACATGAGGCTTGGCACAATTGGTTTGTAAGTGGGTAGTGGTGATGTTGATGTATTGCTAGTGTAGCGTGGTATATATTTCTAGTTATTTGATATTGTAAGCTCGTATTGCTAGAGTGAAGAAGGATCGTATGGCTAATTACAAGTATACTCCTTTTGCAATATAACAAACAGTGACATCACTAATTTGATACTGCTTTTTTGCCTTGATGCCAGATGGAGATAATTGAGCTCCTTCTGAAAGGATGTAATTCAGTGCAGAACTACGTGCAAAAGGTGAGTATAATTAAAGAACTAGTATTTTTTTACTTAAGTTTTGTTATGCATCCAAAATATCTGTTTAAGCTGACACTTCACTGGATTGTCGATCAATTTACGTAGAAATCTGCATTAGCATAACTGTCAGTTTTTATGCAAGTTGCGTTTAAAGGTCAGATTAACAAATGTAAAAAGAAATCTCCATGGATGCCTTATAACTCTTATCCATCGTCTGTGTGTTTTTCTTGTCAGTGTAAGAAGTTAGTTTTGGAGTACGGGCCTTTGATTCTTGCCAATGCAGAGAAGTTTCTGGAAACAACTGATGTATGCACCATACTGCATGCCTGCAATGGTGCTAAGCAAGCATCAGTGGCAGATTCATAACTGTTACCTCAATCATTTTCAAATCCACAAGTATCTGTTGTAAAATAGTGTAAAAACTCCTATTCCCTGGTGTGCAATTGTGCATGTATAAGAAAAATAATATTGAAATGTTGTAATATATGTATTACTCAAATTTGATTACTAGTGAAAGTTGTCCAGATCAGAAATGTGGAAAGCGAGGTTATCAGAACACAATTCCATGACATAATGATGCGCTTAAATCATTCTTGGGCTTGATTTTGGATGTCTTGCGCATCAATTAGTCAAATTACTTATAAATTATTTGAGCTAAACTTTTTAAATATTTGAGTTTGATTTGTTTTATTTTTGAATCGAATTCAAGTTGCTTAAATAACGAGTCGAGTTGAATTAAAGTATCTTAATATGGCAAGCAGCTTGGATTTTTTTAATATATATATATATATTTGTATTTTATTATTATTTTATTTTCATGATATATGGTTAAAAATAACAAATTGAGCTAATTGAGTTGAGCTCAAATAGTTCGAATATTTTTTTTAAGTTGAACTCAAGGTTTAAAAAAATTAAGCTTGATCAAGCATGAATTAGGCTTTGAGTTTCTAGTTTTTAAATCAAGTCAAGCTAAGCTTGAACTTAATATTAGATTGTCTCGGCTCCATTACATCCCAAGACTCTTGCTCAAGTGAAAAGTCCAGTTGACAAACAACATACTTGGTAATTTATATATATAATTCGTGTTTAGGTTGTGTTAAACACCAAATTTCGTATCAAAATTCATGTCAACAAACTAAACATAATTTATTTTTTTAGTTTTCGATATATTCATATAAAAACTTTAAATTTTAGTTCGTGTCATTGTTATATATTTTATTTTATTATTTTCGTTTTGTGTTTAAAATTGTCAAGTGCTTTAATAAAAATTTATGAAGACTTGTATTTTACCCAATGAAAGACTACTATTATTTTTATATATTGACAACAAAAATTTTAATACTCTCAAATATGCTAGAAAAGATAACCCTTAATCCAATTAGATGACAATTAAGTTATTTGCATCGTATTCGTGAAAGTACGAAAAAATATATAAATTATATGAGAATTAAGTTATTTGTATTTTAACGCATAAAATACAAAAATTTATTGTATCATAGTTTCTGTCAATCATATCATATATGATATGATATAAAAATGTGTAAATTCATAGATGGGGCAATGTTGTCTGTTTCGGCCAAAGAAAGGACAAATGGCATGTGTTAACTGTTAACATGTTCATTGTTAAGTAGTAATCTACTTGGAAGTACGTGTAACAGAGACCAACAGACAAAGTTAGCCTTTCACAGATCTTCATCGTGCCCTGTTGTCTGGACAGCACAAGACGATCTGCGTAGGCCTGCTCATTGGCCGGGCCGGGCCGAGCTCAGGACAGGTATTAATAAAATTTTTTCACGTTCAAGCCCGGCCCCGGCCTGACATTCGGGTCTGATTTTTTTATTCAAGTCTATTTTTATTTTTATACTACAAGCTCGAACCCAATCAGAAAATAATTTTTTTATATTTTAATTTTATATTTATTTGTTTTTTATATTTTATACCCTTTAAAATTTAATATAATTTGTCAAAATTTATATATCAATTTACATATTAAATATTTATAATCATATTTATTATTCAATAGTATTTTATATACATATAATTATATTATATTTAGTAAATATATATAAATTTAATTAATATTAAAAAAGATATATAAAAAATAAAAAAAAATTCATAATTCGGGCCGGGCCGGGCCCGAGCTTTGAAAGGCAAGCCCGAGGCCCAGCCCGTATTTAAAACGAGCCTAAAAATTTTGCCCAAGCTCGTTTTTTTATCAAATATTTTTGTCCAAACCCGACCAAATTTAAAACGGGCTCTCGGACTTGGGCGGATAGCCCGACCCTTGAGCAGGTCTAGATCTGCGTTTGTGTAATAGTAATTTTTCAGAACAGTGGTTTATTTTTTCAGACAAAATTGAGATAATTATGAATCAATTGGCATATATTAATCTTGAATTTGAGCTCGAAACTTTTCCCACCATCAAATAACAGAGAAAACATACATATGAACAAAGATTAAAAAGTAAGCTAATCAATCATTTATGAAAGAGACAGACTGAAATTTTGCAAGAGTTGGCTGGGGAGTTGCTCCACTATTTTCCTTACATGTGTACCTTCACCTATCATTTTCTGGGAAAATTTTAACAATTCGTGATTTAAAATTCGTATTTATATCATATAAATTGTGTTTTTTTTTTGCTAGAAATGTAAAATTATATTTATATAGTATAAAACATTAAAATTACGTGTCAAAATTAATGTTGACATGCTAAATTTTTTAATTTTTGTCATATTCATATATGATTTTTATCAAATTTTAATCCGTGTCATCTTTGTTTCTTTTATTTTTGTTGTTTTCATGTCACGTAGTCATATCATGTTTAGAATTGTTAAATTTATTTTAGGACCTTTCATTTTTCTTAAATCATTTAAGATACATGATCATTCTTAAACACAAAAAAGATTTTATTAGCTTAGAAGAAAAATGGAAAATTTTTCTACGTTTATTCTTTAACAAACTTTGTGCAAATTTCATAAATCATAAATTTTAATGTTAAAAATTAATATGAAAAATAAGGGAAAAAAATGGATTTTGTCCAAGGACAAAAAAAATCAAGAATCATTAAGCAGTTTAATATGTGAATTTAACCTAATTTTACATTAATTTATTTAAATATGTGAATGCAACATCGCATCAATTGCATTAGGTTCACGAATAATAACAAGTTGACGTGCGGATAGCCAAAGCTAAAGACAACCTGATTAACATTGGGACCCACAATACCTAAAATCAGACCAAATTCATTAGTTTGATTAAATACAATTTGCAGTAAAATGGATTTTTCAGTCAATTTTAATAGTATATTTTATTTATATAAAATTTAAAATCCACCTTTCAATAAATTCAGTTTATAATTTTAAACATCGAAAATCGATTTTCTCAATTTAGTCAATTTTAAAAATTAATTTAAAACCAAAATCATTTAAATCGAATTGATTAAAGCAAAAATCGATTAATTCAATTGACTTAATCAATTTCGATGTTGTTTGCTCTCTCCTACACTACACAATACACATATATAGCTTTTACTAAATAAAAATATCATTTAAGGTCTTTTATCGAATCATGAGATATTTTAGTAACTTCCTTTTAACCCTTGATAAAATAAAGGCAAAATAGTTAAATAAGCCCTCGACCTTGAGCCCAAAATGGAATTAAACCCTCAACCTTTTATTTCATGAAAATCAGTTCATAAATTTTTATTTCAATGGAAATAAATCCTTAACCTTTTAAAATTATGCAATTAAGTCCAAATCTGTTAAATGACACTAACTGCCGTTAGTATTGCACACGTGGCATGCCACGTGGCAGCCAAGTAAACTATCCACGTTAGCTTTCACTAACGGTAGTTAATATCATTTAACAGATTTAGACTTAATTGCGTAATTTTATAAGGTTGAGGGTTTATTTCCACTGAAATAAAAGTTTATAGACTGATTGCCACGAAATAAAACGTTGAGGGCTTAATTCCATTTTGGGCTCAAGGTCGAGGGCTTATTTGGCTATTATTCCTAAAATAAAAGTATCTTTCAAAACCTTTCATCAGTTAAATAATATAATATATTAGCCACCGCACCAAATGGAGTTTTCCTTTAATTAAGTTCCAAATAGCAACAATCTATTATATAAAAGTTGTAGATTTACGCGCCCCACGGTTCAGCCACGTCTTCTCCCGTCATTTGGACGCTGTTTACCCTCTCTTGGGTTACAGTTAGTTGCTTGGTTTTAAGTTTTGTCGTAATTTCATCTGAAATATTTTGTTTCACGTGGTTTGGGCGTGTTTGCTTTACCTCTTTGTCTCCTGTCACAGCTGCAAACCGATTGTACCCTAACTTCCTTCAAAAAACTCCTTTTGTTCCCATGACGAGTCTCGAAAACAGAAGAATTTCGAATTATTTTTTCAAAATTAGAAACGGAGGAAGGGATGGAAAGATAAAGGAAGTAAGATTGATAGAGAGAATTTCGAATCGCACCATTCCCTTTTCGTTCTCCCTTACAAATTTCAAACAACGCATCAAGCAGTAAGTGGTTATTTGCTCTATTTTTTTCTTTGGCAGAAACTATTTTCTAAAAAGTTTTTTTTTTATTTTCTATTTGTTAATTTTTTTGTAAAGCTTTATTTTTTCTATGGGTACTAAGATTGGTAAGAAAAAAAATTTTTTTTTTACGAACATCTCATAATTTGAAAATTCTGAATCTTTTAAGATAGATTTTCTTTAAAAATGGAACATGTAAAAAGAGACAAAGTGTTAGAAATTATGTTTAACCAAAAAAAAAAAGAGATTGGTTTTCTTTGATTAAGTTCTTTTTTTCTTTGATTTTTTTTTAAAATTGTCAATTTGTTACATAAATATATAATGTAATAAAAATTACTGATTTCTCTTGACAATTACTATCATTTGTATATTGTACATTGATATGAATTTCAAATTAACTAGATTTCTTTCTATTTTTGGCCTCTGATAAATAATGCATTTATAGAGAACTATATTTTTAATTTCAATTCAGTTTTTCACTTTATTTAGCTTGGGTGTGCTGGTTGGTGAAGCATTCTTTGGTTTTTTGGTGATTGGAGGTACGAATTAGTATTGTAATGCTTTGGAATGCTTTGTTTCACTCTTGGGGCATTTTTTGAACAACATTTAAATTGCAATATAATTTTGCTTTGCTTTGTCAATTAAGTTTTGAGAGTTATAATTAGTTTGTTAGATCATTTGGATTGATTCATTTGACAATATATTACTCTGGTTTTTTTGGTTACATTTTCACAGGAAATGTTTTTTCCTGGCTGATGTAGCTTATGTTGTCTTTGCCGTTGTGGGGTTTATCTGGTGGTTTGTTTACTCAAAAACTGGTCCTAAACTATGATATGTTGAATTGGTAAATTCTATTTGTTTTATGTTGCTAATAGAAAAAATTACTACCAAGTTCCTTCGCATGGGAATGAAAATTGATTTCTTTGGTGGAGCAAAAAAATATTTACCAACTCCAGGTGATTTTAGAGTTTATTAAATATTTGGTATTCATGGCCCCAAATAGTTTTCATACTTGCTCTGTTCATCCATCTGTGCCAATTAGTTGGAAATTTCAATTTTGATCTTTATAATTGAAGGTTGTTTCAATGATTTATATGATTTTATCTCTCTTTAACTATTTTCGTTAATGAAAACTGGTCTATCTGTTGCTTACATCTGACATTGCTTGCAAAGATTTGAAACTTTTGAGGCAAAGGGCTGTAGCAACGGTGGTGGATGTCTACAAACCATAATGCTTGGCCAAGAATGATATCCGGCAACATCTAATCTTGGGTGTCTTATAAGCCATCTATCCAAGTGAATTTCAAAAGAAGACTGAGAAGTTTAAGCATACAACGCATCAAGAGGTTACTCTTCTGAAAATTTATATTTTGCATAACTATTTACAATATATTTGTACATTTCTTTTGCATTATATCATGCTTAATGATTTACTTAAAACTATTAGTCACCTCAATATAATAAATTTCATCCCTACATTCTAATCCCCTCAAAGCTTTATATACTTTCAACAAAAGAAAAAATCTTGGTATGTTCACAGAATATTGTAGTTCGTATTCCTATTTTTTGGTTTTCAGATTTAAACTTAAGCAGTACAAGTGTCGTTAGATTGGTTTCTAGAGTAGTTCGAAATATGCTTGCTTGCAAGAAAAGATAAAAACTAGGATCGAACATCTAAGGTGTTCAATATTAATCAGGAAATGGTGATCAAGTTTTTGAAACATTTTTTCTATATTTGAAAATGTAAGATGAATTGTAGAAGATACTATTTCTATGGTATAAGTTCATACAGATAAACGAATAGTTTCTATCATGTGGTATATATACCTTTTATTTTATTTTTGATACTTATTAGTGAATGAATTATACATAAGGTCATGGAAACAAATTTTGATTACATGGTTAAATTATACAGTTTTATGGTAAAAATGGTTCTCCTTCTATGCTTATTTCTGTTGCAGATGAATATGATATCAAAGCTTAGAAATCCATATATTGTGGAGTACAAGGATGGAGGGTGGAAAAGATAATCTATTCACACTTTTATTGGCTTTTTGAATGGTTTGATTCCTTATTCAAACAATCAAAACTTTTTTATTCTCTAAATACAAAATGCATATATAATTGGAATAACATTTTGCTTTGGATTCATTCTTCTGAAATTTTCCTGGAAATATTTCTGAAATAGGGATTCTTTCTCATTCTCTTTTGCTTTAGGTTGAGGGAGAATCTAGGCGGAAAGAGCAGTATATCTGTTTTGGGTTTAAAATTGATTATTGATTTTCAAAATGTGAAGGAATTGAAATTAAAGAGAACGGAAATCAACTATGTTGTTCATCTTTTGTTTTTGCCAACTTTACCTTAGTTTTGGCTTAGCCTTATTGTTGTTTCTTCTGATTGCATTCGTCCATCATTTGTTGAATGCATGACTTAGAATGATTAACTGTATTTCATTTGTGATTTTTGCAGGTTAAGATCGTTTTCCTTCCTAAGAAATCTGTAACCTTGGAGACGTGTGCCATTGGTAGCTACACTCCTATTGAAAGTGAGTTTATTAGTATTTTCCAAGTCATTTTTCCTTTTAACTTCAATGCAATCTTTTTGAAGTTTATTCTCATATCTTTCAGATCTATGATTGCTAATAATTTGTAAAATTGAGAAGGAGATGGGTTTATGAGCTGTTTAATTCAGTCGTTTAATTTATTTAAGTTTATTTTGAAATTGAGATAGAATTTCCTAAAATAGCTTTCTGTTACGTTTTCTTTGATGCTTTAGTATTCTAATTAATGTATGGTCTTCTTTTTCTCGCTATTATTATTGTTGTCATGGTTGTTGGTTACTCATTGTTCTTCAAAAACTTTGTTTTCAAAGCTTTCTATGTTTGTGGCTTGCATGTTTGATTTGCATGTTAATTATACTTTTTAAGTGCGTATATTCTCCAATGTAATAGGAGTTATCTAGAACTACTACAATGTGATATCACAACGTTAAAATGGCATAATTACAGCCTTAAATGCCAAGTTTCTATAAAAATACACATTCCTGTATGATATAGCTTTCCTTATAGCATCCATTTATGTATTTTAAAAGGTAAGCTATCATATATATAATAAGAATTATGCTCTTTCTTAAGTTGTTGAGTGTTTTATATACTAAAAATGATAGTAAATATGATCACATGTTTTCACCTATAATATAATATGTCATGGCATGAAATATTTCTATGTGCCATCGTTTTGGTGTAGGTTCATAACTTTCATAGCTCCTTTGTAGCTTTGAATAAGCAATTTTTTAATTTAGTTCTTTTTTAGCTTTAATATGGAAACATTATTTTTTGAATTCATCTTTCTTCATATCCGAACTTTGGATTTTCTTTTATTTACATATTTTGTTTTGAATTTGATGATTTTATTTTATTACTATGATTGCATTATTCTTTTTCTCGAGATTTTCTTTGTTTTTATATTTAATAATTTTTTTACTTCTGTTGCTATTTTTTTTTTAGTTTTTATTGTGTTTCTTCTCTTCAATTGTGAACTCATGTTTGGTTTCTTTGCTTCAATGGATTTGGTTCAATTAATGATTGTCTGGAGAGTGAAAAGGAGGAAATGAAGGATAGTAATGGAATTAATAACAAAGCATAAAAATGAAGAAAAAAAACAAAAAAAAGGAAGAGTATGTGGATAAGAAGATATCAATAAGGGAATCCCACATCGAAAACAAAAATTCAAGGGCAAAGAGGTAATTCTATAAATAAAGCTTTCTTGGCATACCAATTTCGTTTGGTAACGTATTGCTCTATTTTTTGGATTTTAATGTTTTATTTCATTTGATACAGTTAATATTTTAATATATATTTTTTAAGATGTGGGTTCCTTTTTTTTTTTTTTTGGTACTTGGTTTTGTAGATCAAAGAACTAAATTCCTATGTGGCATTGAGGAAAACGTAAGCTAGCCAATTTTAGGAGTCGTTTTGATTTAAAAATCCATTTGTGATTTTTGATTCAGTGACTATAACAAAGATTCTTTTTTTTTTTTGTGTTATCGAACAACCAAAAACTCATTCCCTATCATAGGCTTCTTCCTTTTCAAATGTTAAGAAAGTTGTTTAGAATGCCCAGATGCATGCAGCTGAGGAAAATGGATAGGTAGTGTCCTTTTATAGTTGTTGCTACATGTTGATAAACATTTTTGAAACATTTCTAGCAAAAAAAACTAGCTATTAAATGGACAAGCATATCAGGCTTCGCATGAGCTTTATTTAGATAGAACAAGGACTGTTTAAACAGGCACATAGCCATTTAAACAAATTATCTGTACTAGATTCAAATTATGGCAGATATATTTATCAAAGATAAACTAGACTTCGATGCTGTTATACTTGGATAATAAATATCATTTTTCTTCCTAATGAAAATTTTGATGGATATTATAGTATTATTTGTCATATTATTTTGAATATATAAATTTTATGCATAAAATTATTCACAGACCTCGCAGCAAAGCGCGAGTTTCATTCTAGTGATGATGATAATTATAAGCGAGGAGGGAATTGTTTCCACATGGCTTGAGCTGCAAAGCATGTAGTGGCATTGTGGTAAACTCAATTTGATACATGAATTCAATTTTTCCCATAATACTGTTCATGTTTGATAAGCTGCCTCCTCTTTTGGTATAAAAATGAATCAAACCACCTCTTAAAGCTTTCATAAACTCTTTTGCTCATCATAGCTGCTTTCTACTTTCTCATCGCTTCTTCCACATCTGTTTGGTTCCCCAGAAAAAAAAAAGAAGGTAAAACGGAGGAGAAATTCTTGTCCATTTGAAGGTTTTTTTTTTTGATAAGCAACGAGTTTTATTAATGTAATGAGAGGTTTGTGGGATGGGAATGATCCCAAATAATTGAATACATCAATAAGGAGATTGAGACCAAACAGAGCCAAAAACGGAGAATAACAAAATGTGCAGAAACAAGGGGCTCCCTGATCTGCTGTAGGACTGATAAACCATGAGTCACCACCAGGCAATGAAGAAGTCCTTCCTAGACACACCTGCCTTAGCCAAAGCATCTGCAAATTCATTAGCTTCTCTAAAGATTTTGGAGAAAGTGACCAAGCTAATTGATTGAACAAGCTGATCAATTTCGCAGAACGTAGGCCAAAGTTTCCATGGGCGTTTAGCTTCATTCTTGCACCAGCAGACCGCAACCTCAGAGTCAGATTCAATGATGAGTTGATGAGAGTCCTTCCAACCAGCTTTAATAAAGAGCTCTAGACCACGTTTGATTGCAAGGAGCTCTGCAACATTCGAGTCCAAAGAGCCGACTGGACCAGAGAACATCCCAGTAATTTGACAATCATTGTTTCGAAGAACACCACCACAACCAGCAGGGCCTGATTTCCCCATAGCAGAGCCATCGACATTCAGTTTTAAAGGACCTCGAGCAGGAGGTGACCAGCAGATGTTGAAAGGACGACTTTTTGAAGCAGTGGGCACAGAGCAGGTCAAGGGGGAGATCCACCGAAGAGACTCTACAATGCTTGAGCTATCAGACCATGTTGCTTTGATCCACAAAAGTGATCGCATTTTAACCAAAAAGCAAATATCTTTAATGGCCCACTTCTTATTGTTGAAAGTAGATTCATTTCTAGCCAATCACAGGGACCATAATGCCGTCGAGACAGAAGAGAGCCACCAGGTTTTGAGTGCTGCATGGAGATTTATCTCAAAGCAGCCAACCAAAAAAGAGTCAAGTGATTGAGAATGACAGAAGCTAATGTTCCACCAAGAGAAGAAATTGTTCCAAAATGGGACAATGCTTGGACAGAGGTAGAAGATATGTTGATAGGTTTCACTGGCAGTCGAGCACCAAGGACAAAAGTTTTGAGATAATGGCAAAGCAATCCCTCTCTTGATCAGGAAGTCTCTCGTGGGAAGTTTTCCAAGTACTAATAACCAGAGAAAGCATTGTACTTTTGGAGGAATTTTGAACTTCCAAAGGTGACTGACATCCAAACCCGAGAATGTAGAATTCGACTGCAAAAGAAGGTCACAGAGTTTTTTGACTGAGACACCTAGTTTGTCATGTTCCCAAATAATAGCATCTTTTTTGGATGGAGAGAGATGGAAAGAAGCAATGGCTGATTTAAGTTCCTCCTGTCAAGAGGATTCCCTGTAAAGCAATGGTCTTCGAAAGAATGATTGCCAAGAGTTGTGGTTGAAGTTGTTTGAGATTGAGTAGGAAGAAGCTTTTGCATTTTTATCAGATGCCAGGAGATAAAGTCTTGGGAAGGTGAATTTAAGGGGTGTGTCACCCACCCATTTATCATGCCAGAAAAAGATATCATTCGAAGATTTTGAGTCCATAGGAATCAAAGTTATGGATTATTGTAAATTGCACTGTTATTGACTCTTGTTTTGTTTAAAATCCTTTGTCAGGTGAAAATCCTATCCATTGTAAGCAGTTTGAAGCTTTGGTCTGCCCTGATGCGTCTCTCTCTACTGGTCTGTTGCGTTTAAACTGTTTTAATCTGGTTTAGTGTATTTTCTTTGTTCATAAGGAAGTTCAGGGAATGTTGAAAGATGTGCTTGAAAGTTGAGAACCATCTGTCTGAGATTAATCAACATTTGACTTATAGTCAGGTTTGGTTCCATGTTCTGATGCATGGTGTGGCAAGAAATTTAAGCCAACATGTCATGCCAAAGCATGGTGTTTGTGAAGATGGCTGAGCTTGTAACGTTTTTAGGCTGATCTAAATCACACACATAGCAGTTAGCACCAGCTGTTAAGGTATTCCATTGTGTTTGACAGGAACTATAAATAAGTAGTTCTCTGGTGAGAGGAAAAAACGTTGCCAACCAGTAAAACGGGATGTGCTCGGAAGAAGGCCAAGAGGAAAACTGAAGCAGACCCTAGAAGAACTTTACTTAGAATGGAGAGAAAAGGGACTGTGCTGATGCAAAAATATGGATTAGGAAGATTACTAGGCAAGGGAACCTTTGCCAAGGTGCACTATGCTAGGAACCTTACAACTGGTATGAGTGTGGCCATTAAGATAATTGACATGGAGAAGTATTGAAGGTAGGGTTGATCGATCAGATTAAGCGAGAAATTTCTGTCATGAAACTGGTAAAACATCCGAATGTGGTTGAGCTGTATGAAGTAATGGCCAGTAAAACGAAGATTTACTTTGTCATGGAATATGCCAAAGGAGGTGAGCTTTTCGACAAGGTTACAGAAGGCAAGCTGAAAGAAAGAGCTGCAAGAAGTTATTTTCAGCAGCTAATAAGTGCCGTGGATTTCTGCCACAGTAGAGGCGTTTGCCACTCGATCTCAAGCCGGAAAATTTGTTGTTTGATGAGCATGGCAATCTCAAGGTCACGGATTTTGGCCTGAGTGCTCTTGCCGAATCCAAGCGACAAGATGGGTTGCTCCACACAACCTGCGGGACACCGGCTTATGTTGCTCCGGAGGTGATCAACAGAAGAGGCTATGATGGCTGCAAATCTGATATCTGGTCTTGTGGGGTTATTTTGTATGTTCTGCTGGCTGGCTACCTTCCTTTCCATGATTCAAATCTGATGGGATTGTACAGGAAGATTGGCAAGGGAGAGTTCAAGTTTCCCAACCGGTTTGTACCGGAAGTTCGCAGGTTGCTGTCGAAGATTTTGGATCCAAACCCAAGTACCAGGATTTCCATAGCCAAAATCATGGCTAACCCATGGTTTCAGAAGGGTTTGGCCTTGGACTCTAACCCCAAACTTGCTGATGCTGAAGTCGAGGAACAGCAAGAGTTGCAGAAGCCTTGTAACTTGAATGCTTTTGACATCATTTCCTTCTCTGCCGGCTTTGATTTGTCTGGTTTGTTTCGGGAAACAGAAGAAAAGCATGAAGTGAGATTTATATCAAACAAACCATCCTCAGCCATTGTTTCCAAACTGGAAGACTTTGCTAAGCGTCTGAAGCTGAAAATAAAGAAGAAAGATGGAGGCTGTTGAAAATCAAAGGCTTTGAAGAAGGCAGAAAAGGAGTTATGGGCATTGATGCTGAAATCTTTGAGATTACCCCATTTTTCCATCTGGTTGAGGTGAAGAAGAGCAATGGCGATACATTGGAGTATCAGAAAGTGATGAAGCAAGAGACAAGACCGGCTCTGACTGACATTGTTTGGGCTTGGCGAGGCGAGCAGCAGCTGCAACAACCTCCACCAGAGCTTCAAGAGCTACAACGATCTCCTGTTCTTGAACAATTTCATGTTGTTTCAACCCTGAGTTCAGAATTGATCTCTTGTTCTTGAACAATTTCATGTTGTTTCAACTTAGAGTTCATAATCGATCACCATGTTAAATCACTTTCGTGCTGCGAAACTATCTTCCTTGGTATTAAAATATCATAATTAGTGCTATAGGTTTATCTTAGCTGTGTTTGTATGGATTCCTGATCTGTGTCCATGTACTTAAATTGAATCACACAAGATTGAAATTGATAAGTTGGCGCAAAACATGATCATGTGTTGGTTTTAAGAGAATTAATTGATGAAAGCAAATTTTAGTTGGTTAATGGATCAATTATTAAATTATTTCGATCAATTAATGAAAATGATTTTAAAAGAGTTTTGTTTTTCAATTAATTAATTGAATTTTTAATTGAATTATAAAAAAATAAAATTAAAAATAACCTAAAAATACATTTAATATTTAAAATCTAGACAATATTTTAAATTTAATGTTAAAAATTTTTAATTTAATACTTTGGTATCGAATATTATATTGTATAAAATTACTTAATTTGTTACAAATATGACAAATTAATAACTGAATTTAAATGTATTTTATTATTTGAATTAATTAATAATTAAGCAAATTTAGTTTAGATTGATTAATTTCTAAATTAAAAATTTCAATTTGATTAACGAATTTGACTAAATTTGATTTTGATCAAATCAATTCGAAATTAACCAAATAAGTCAAATGAAAACCTCTATCCTTGAGTGTAGAAATTTAGAGCTCATCACATTAAATGAACTTGAAATATCATTTGGATAACGACGACTCAATTCAATACAAAACCAAATTCTGTTTACAATCACACTTTGATTCTAATTTCTGCGTTGATATTTGGATTTAAAGTCGACTTTGAATATGGATGACTCGTCTTCTTTTAAAAATAAATCAGACAAGACAAATTTAAAATATAGATTAACCAGTGGATCCATGTACATACAAGGCGAAGGAGAATGAACCATTGGTCTGCGGCTGATTCTAAAATTCATATCATCCCCATTAGTATTAAGGTTTTTTAAGAAATTAAATTAGCGATCAAACTAAACCAAGGATTGCGAGTGCAAATGAAGGGGAGAGAT
Source organism: Heritiera littoralis (assembly GCA_031772115.1). Taxonomy (NCBI): domain Eukaryota; kingdom Viridiplantae; phylum Streptophyta; class Magnoliopsida; order Malvales; family Malvaceae; genus Heritiera; species Heritiera littoralis. The sequence continues at coordinate 1,080,374 of JAPDPK010000121.1, read as the reverse complement.
AAAATTGCTTAAATTCAAATTCAAATCTTTTATGTTACAACTATTTTTTAACACTAAGCCAAGTGGATGACTTAAAAATAAATAAGACACAAGACACAGTCAAGTTTAGGGTATAAATTAACCAATGGATCCATGGACATACAAGGCAAACGAAAATGCACCATCTGTCTGCAACTGATTCTAGAATTCATCATCATCCCAATTGCTGTTAGGGTTTCCTAGGAATTTAAGTTAACCAGAGACCTAAGCCGAGGATTGCGAGCACAAGCAGAATGAAGATGGGATTATTTGAATCTAAACTCAAATCTTATAACACATCACAGCTATTTTTTAACCACTCTGCCGAGAGTTTGTTAGCTTTATTCATAAATCAGGTGCGTTGCTTGCTTGCAGTCCATGCCATGGTTTGCTAGTGTAAACCATCTCCTTAAACACATCCTCCATTCCATTCAACCTAAGATTTAAGAAAAAGAAAAGCAACTAAGACAAGGAAGAGCTTTCCATCTGCCCCAATGAACAAATCTAACCTCAGCAGCATCATATTTATAGAAGCTAAAAAGAATTAAGCAACAGTATGATTACCTAGTTGTTACCTTACGCCACAAACGAATGCATGCCACGTGTATTCCCTATCCAAGCTAATGTTAAGTAAACGTTAATCTCCCTCATAAAGAAGAGAAGGAAGATACAATGCTTCATCAAGTATTCTAAACTCCCCCCTCCCCAAAGGAAGATGGTTTCTCTCTTGAGAAGTGAGAGAACAGAGATGTGTTTTTAAAGTCCCTCCAATTGCCAATTTCTCACCTTTTTTTTTTCCTATTTAAATCAAATCACCAAAGTGACTGTACATCTGGGGTGGGATTCGGAAATAAACCCCCAACATGGGGCCTTGCAACCAAAGGCTTTCCAACAGCTTCTCCCGAACCTTGCACAGCCCATTCCATCCTGCCACAGAAAACAGTGCCCCACAAGTATCAGTTCACACAACTGTTTCAAATTAGAAATAAAAATCTTAACCAAGAAAAAGCATCAGGGTTGCTGTTAACTACATACAACATAGCAGGTAAGCAGGCTTGGTAACTAACAGAAAGTGTACAAGAGCAAAAAAGCAGAAGTTGCAATCAATATCTACGTTACAAATGATTTTTAAGTAAGTTGGTGGTAGGCATATACTCGATTTTAAGCAGGATTACATATACGTGTGAAAGAATCTCAGAATTTCCTACATTCAGAGACTCTTGAAAACAAGTGGAAGAAAGGTCTGTTGAGAGTAAACACAGATGACAACAAATTGACAAATTCCTTTTCACCAAAAAAGCAAACCATGAATTTTTTTTTAAAGAAGTATATCAAGCATTCTCACATATTCTGCTGTTTCAGATTTAGCGTTTTCTATAATCAAGTATAAACAACTAATTAAGCCAAAGATGTAGGAATATCTATTCCTAGAAGACTAATCATTTCCATGTACAACAGCTTCCATTACTCATAGCTTACTTTAAATCCATAGTAAAGGTAGAGCCAAAAGATACAAAAAATTCTATTCCTGAAAGACCAACAATTTCTACTGGCACAACTCTTTCAGTCAATTAGAGTCAACTTTAAATGCCAAGACTAAAGATATCTCATTCAAATAAATAGTTAAATGATTCAACAAATAAGATAGACAACATTCAAGGTTCTTGCTTTTCCATCTACAACTCTGTGAAACCATAGCATTGAATGGTAGGATATAAGTTCGATGCACTCACTTGGGCCAACAATTCACAGGAGATGGCTCAAATGGATGGGTGCACGCAGATCCTGTGGGACTTCCATAACTCATTTCACTCATTTCCTCCTGAGGCTTGATAGGAAAATGGTTATCACTGCCAGACAATGGTGGAAAGAAAGCATTCTGCAACCATGGATCCTGATCGATTGGACCAGTAACAGGACTGAATGTTCCACCATTCTGGCCATTACCAAGAAATACCTTTTGAGGAGATTGTGTGCCAGCACGTATAGGGTCCTCACTTGTGAACAATGATGCCATAGTTTTCTGAGTAGAAGGGTGCACAAAGTCTTCCTTGTTTGATCTATTATGTTCCAGGGGTAAAAGCCAGCTTGCTGGACCACCCACCAAACCTAGACCATCCTGACCAAGGGGAGAACTGCTCCACATCTGCCATGTCCCTTTCTCATTTGCATTGGTATCATCCACAGGAAAAGTGTGAAGATCTTGGGCTTTTTGGGTAGTTGGAAACCTATTAGAATTGTTATGCCTTTGATCAGTAGATCGTAATCTTGACAATGGAGACTCAATAGGTGAGGGCTTGCTAATTTCAGAAGAGGCAGATGTACTCTTCAAAGCACGAGGCCTTTCCATCCCCATGTCCCTTCCAAAGCCAGCACCCAAGTCCAACTGAAAATTATCAAGCGATTCTGAAACAGGCCCAAGTAAGGAGACTGGATCTGGAACATAACAAGGGTCTTCAAAAAGCTCGGGTTCTTCTAGTATGACATCATGAAGCCCTTCAGTAGGACGAGGGTGAATGGCTTCAATAGCAGATGAGAAACCTAAACTACTGCCGGGGGCACCATTTGAGTACGTCGATAAAAATGGTGATGGCAATCCAAAACTGATAGGATTATCAAATGTTTGTATATTTGAGGTATGACCAGGTAATGGTGGGCTCTGAGCTTCTACTTGGATCTTTGAATTTGGTCTGCTAATAACATTGACATTTGAGACTGGAGAAACAGAAGGTGAACGAGTGAATAACTGTTGCCAAGATTTTTTAGGTGTTGCCCTTGGTTGGGGTTCTGAAATCACCTGCAGTGAACAGTTCAATGTTGTAACACTGTTTCCTTGTAGATAAATTGTTACAATTAACCAAAGTACATACTCTTCAAGAATCTATTAAAGTCTACGGCATTAGCACATGTTAATTCCAGAACAAAAAATTAAAAAAATTAAAAGCAGGAATTCAGATTTGACTAACAAGGAAAGTAGGAATAAATTTTCATTTAGCACTGAAACTGGCTGCTGGCTGCTCTTAATAGCTATAATAGTTTACACTAGTTAGTAGTAATTGTTTAATTGGGATAAATATTCAAAAGAAAATGCATGTATTTCATATAATCAAAAATGCAGGAATTCAACTAATTTACTAAAACCAAGAACCCAAATAACAAACAGAATCAAAAAACTTACAGTGTGGTTAGTCTTAACATTCTTATCATCTCCATTCATACTCAACTTCCCAGATACACGATCAGACGTACAGGAATCTCTCCTATAGGCAGAAGTATGGACATGGTCTACAGAATTGTTAATTTTGTTTTCTTTTGTAGTAGTAGCAGGAGTATTAGTACTCTTTCCAAAGAAACTACTTCCAGTAAAAGCCTTAGACGATGACAAAAATGTACCCCTCATACGATCAAAGTATCTAGTTCCAGTGTTTCCCCGGCTAAAGTTATTTGCAGAATTATTTTTCATTCCATGTCCTGTTTCTAGAGAATTGCCCTTGACATTATCTGTCCCAGACTTCTGATGTTCCCGGTGATCAATGTCACTCTTCTTATCAATGTCACGCTTGCGTTCAGTATCCTTACCGGCTCTCTTCTCAATCTCTTCCGCATCAGAATTGCTCTTACTAGACGCCTTATCTTTCTCTTTCCTTCTGTCTTGATGCTTCTTTTCTGCTTCCTTTTTCATCTCTTTCTCCCTAGCAGGTGGTGATAATTTGCCGCAATCTTTTTCAGCTTCCAATTTTTCATCCCTCAGTCTCCTTCGTTCCTCCACCAACCTTGCAACCTCCTCTCTTTGCTTTCTCTCTTCTTCCTCTAAAAGCTCCTTTTCTAACCTAGCCTGTCTCTTTTCTTCAGCTTTTCTGCGTGCCTTCTCTCCTCTGCTCTCGTGAAAGCTTGTCCCATTCTCACCGTTCTTTGTTGACATTCCCCTATGGTCTGCATCAGATGAAGCATCATCGCTGGAACTAACCCTAAAAATCTTTCTCAAAAGCCACCTAATGCTCAAGAAAAAGGACGTCAACAGCTTGCATGAAAAAATAACAACACCTGAATAGGACTTCTCTGCCAAACAATTCTCATCTCCTCCAAAAACTCCAGTGCCATTCTTCCGCCAATAGCTAGGCTTCCCTGCAACAGACCCAGCAACCCAGTTGCCATTCTCTAACCAATCCTGCCCACACATCCACCCATTCTCAGGCCATCCCTTTCCATTCAAGATTTTCCCACCTTTTCCAACGAGATCCTTAATAATCCCAGAATTTGAAATCCCCATACCAGGTGAAGCAGGCAAGTCCAAAACAGGTCTCTTTGAAACATGGCCACAATAAGAGCACATAAATCGACCACCACCAGGGTTCTGATCCCTATATGGAGTCAGGCAATTCCGACACCTTCGAGTCGCAGTCTTGCGAAGCTTCTGCAATTCTATAGCTTCAGACCTCTTCCTCTCCCTAAGGCGCGCACTCCTTCTAACCCGCCAAGCAGATAGCGTGGGCATCAAAATCTCGTACCAAAAAAGAGTAACCAGAAGCACAAAAACGCAAGCCAGTCTTGGGGAAGTGATCTCAAATCGAAAATCAGGTGGCAAAAGCTGAGACAGAGCCCATAAACCTATGAGAGGTATAACTAACCAAGGCAGCATGGTAGCAACCCGGCGAGACCACTTCTGAATCACACACAGTATACACATTATCCTCTAACCGACACCTATCTTCCCCGTTTCGAAATTCAAAACCAAAACAAACCCTAAACTCAAACCCCCAATCCCTGCAACTTTCCTCTAAATAATCAATGTCCCGAAACTGAAAACCCTAACCCTCACTTCTCGTCCCAAATCAAAATATATATATTTCAAAGCAGCAATTCCTTCGAGCTTCAACAACCCTAAAAAGCATTTACAATCGCGAATCCTTCAAAATAAAAAAAAACAAAACAAAACTTCAATTTTCAATCAATTAAATACATTAAAAATTACAACTAAAGCTCTAGAAAAGCATCGATTTAGGGTTTTTTTTTCAAAGCTTTCTTTCCAAGTGCTCAATCGACTGCGTGATGGATTCGGGGAACTTACAGATTCAAAGTCCCTTCCTGAGCCTAATCGGGTCGGAGCGGAGGTTCAGCTTCTTTCTTTTCTTCTTACCAGCGAAGAAACTGAGATTTTTTTTTTTTCTGAGAGAAAAATTTTGTGAAAATAAAAATAAGAGAAATGGAGAAGAAAATGAGAGAATGCAAAGAAAATAAGAGCAATCCCTGACCCTCTGAACAAGTTTTACTTGGACCGGATTTTTCATAGATTAGAACGGTTCGTTGAAATGGTCGGTTTAATTTTAAAATATATCCATCTATAAAACATATCTCAAGTTTTTTCTTGTTGTAGCATTATAATTAAGACGTCATCTGCAAATGGGATCCATTATTAATTATTTTATTATATATTTAATATGTATCCAAATAAATGATATAAATTTATAATAGATAAGATAAAATCTAAAAGCAAAGAATCTCATAAATCAAATTATTTTTCAATAACTTTTTCTAAAGAATTGGACGGAAAAAACTTTTTTGTTCAATTATAATGATAGAATTGATAAACAACCATTCAAAAAATGAAATTTCTTAAATAAGAGTAGAAATTTTTTTTCGAAGTTTCTTCTTTGATTTTATCTTAAATGACAAGACATGTAGATGTAGTTACGTATTTGTATGATTTATTTATTTTACGGTAAATCATAGCTTATAAACTATCAATAAATTATTTAGATTCTTCAGCAAAAAAAAAAAATAAATAAATTATTTAGATTTTACAAAAACCTAAAATTTATCATATATGCTTTTTTATTTATCATACTAATTTATTAGTTATTTCAGATTGATATCTTTAATCTCATTTATTAAATTTACTTAGATAATATTTCTTAAGATCTAATTATCCGTTGATATATGATAATAAAAGGTCACTTTTAAATGAATTTTGAAATTTGTTACTGATAACAAAGCTAATATAATATCATTTTCATTAAAAAAGCAATAATTAATAATTATAATACTTTAACTAGTGGATTTGACAACTAATGGCTTTCCTTTTCTTTTTTTTATTATGTGGTATTGATCATATTTTGTGGTGAAATCCAAACATTAACTGACAAGAGTTTTTTTTTTCTTAAAAAAAATAAAAACATAAGTACATTTTTTTTTAAAAAAAGATATCAAAGGTCTTTCAAATGCAATTACATTTCTGGAATCATAATTAAATATATTATTTATGTAAAATATAGACGTGCCTATGTAATATAAAAAAGGTATAGAGTTTGTATTTAATATATTGACAGAAAATTTCAGATCAAAAAATATATATATATTGACAGAAAATTATTAACTCCCTAGACAAAGTTAAAGGATGATCACGTGTGTTCATTTCTTTGTTTTTTCATTTCTTTGTTTTAATTATTTATTTTTATTCTTAACATACCTTTAGAGATATGCGTTAATCTCTTTTATATAGTTTAAAAATGGCTTAATAGTCATACATTTAACATTTTCTACAAAATGGGTGTAAACCTTTAATGTGTTTATTGCATGGAAATTAATTCATAAATTTTTATTTTACTATAAATAAACTCTCAATCTTTCAAAATCATGCAATTAAGTTCAAATCCGTTAAATGACACTAATCTAAGGAATTTCTACAGTAAGGTTACAAATTTGAACCTTATTGTAAGGTCAACATAAAAACACATAATTAAGTGTAACTTTAGAGTCATTAGGCGTAAAATTTATTAGAAGTATCGCAAAAATATGATGATCAATGTAAACACTAGTGCTAATAGATTTAAACACATGCTAAATTTGCTATAATATATTTTTATATTAATTATATTGTATGTACATATTTCTAACATATTTTACACATAATAATTTTAGATTTATGCTTAATTATATATTGTTTACATTAACCTTAAGTTAATTATCTAGTGTTTTCGATACTTCTAACATATTTTACGCCCAATAACTCTAAATTTATTCTTAATCATGCGTTTTTTACATTAACCTTACAGAAAGATCGAATTTTGTAACCTTACAGTAGAAATTCTCATCTAATTTCTATTACTATTACTCACATGGCAATCAACTAAACCGTCTATTTCAGCTTCCATGTAGAATTTCTAAACTGCAATTAGTGTTGTTTAACAAATCTGGACTTAATTACATAATTTTGAAATGTTAAGGGTTTATTTATAATAAAATAAAAGTTTATGGACTAATTTTCAAACGATAAAACGTTTAGACTTATATTCATTTTATGCAAAAAGTTGAGAGTAGATTTGACTATTATCCTTTTAAAAATTTTATTGACATTATATCTGATGTGGACTAGATCAATTATTACTGGGCTTTTCTATAAGTCAAGCTGAAGACCATTGAGCCAAATAATAATTTAAGCCCAAGAGGAAAGAGGACTCAAAAGGCCCATAAATGATCCACTAGGTCATTATTTAAGCTGTGGGGCTTAAAGGTAATTACGCGCGAAATAACTCCTATAAATAGGTCACAGGTATCATTCTTAAACCCTAAGCTCTATTTGCCTACAGAAACCCTGTCTGACTTAAGCATCGGAGTGCGCGCGCAGGGGAAAACCCCTGCGCCCCTCTGACTTTTCCTATTTCGCAGATTCGTTGGAGACAAACTAACGCGAAGATCGAGGATCCGACATCAGCAAATATTTATTGTTGTTTTTGGCAACAACAATTGGCGCCGTCTGTGGGAAACAAACAGAAAAGCCATAAAAAATTGGTGAAAGACGATCTGCGGAAGAGAAGAGACGTAGGCTGCGGCAGACTTGCATGGGCGGGAGGCGATTTCAACTTTTAGTTTTATAAATAAGGCACTATGACCCTGACTGCGGGGTTCCCAGGGGCGGCGGTCCTACTGGCCGGTCAGCGGGCGGGGTCAAGGGGCAGCGCCCCTTGCGGGGGTTTGGGGGCGGAGCCCCCGAAAAAAAAAAAAAAAAGGTATGTGCGACATTGCCAACGACAGACCCTCGGCGAGAGACCTCCTCCTACTAGCTGTGCGAGACAAAAGTGGAAGCTAGCTTGTCGCACAAAAGCTGCTGGCGACAGCATGCCTGTCGCCCTAGACCGTAGGCGAGAGGTAGCAAAGCTGCTGGCGACAGCATGCCTGTCACGCGAGACAATGGCGAGAGGTAGCAAAGCTGCTGGCGACAGCATGCCTGTCGCCCGAGACCGCAAGCGAGAGACTACCTTGTTGTATTGGGCGAGAGCTATCTCTCGCGCAGACATGTCCTTTTGGCGAGAGACTGGATCTGGCCCATAAGACAGCCACGAGTCGAGAGCGTAGCTCTCGCGCTCGACAAGCTTTCGGTGATAGAGTACAAAGCAATTCGGCAATTGAGTGGCTTCCGCACGAGATAGCATTGGTCGAGAGAGTGGCTATCCTGTCGCCCAACAGCCAAAAGTCTCACCCAGGAGCCTCTCGCCCAAGAGCCTCTCATATCCTCTCGCCCGAGAGCCTCGCATAGCCTCTCGCCCAAGAGTATCGCATGGCCTCTCGCCCAGGAGCCTCTCGCCCAGGAGCCTCGCATATCCTCTCGCCCAGGAGCCTCGCATATCCTCTCGCCCAGGAGCTTCACATGGCCTCTCGCCCGAGAGCCTCGCATAGCCTCTCGCCCAAGAGCATCGCATGGCCTCTCGCCCAGGAGCCTCTCGCCCAAGAGCCTCTCATATCCTCTCGCCCGATAGCCTCGCATATCCTCTCGCCCAGGAACCTCACATGGCCTCTCGCCCAGGAGCCTCACATAGCCTCTCGCCCAAGAGCATCGCATGGCCTCTCGCCCAGGAGCCTCACATAGCCTCTCGCCCAAGAGCATCGCATGGCCTCTCGCCCAGGAGCCTCTCGCCCAAGAGCCTCTCATATCCTCTCGCCCCGAGAGCCTCGCATGGCCTCTCGCCCAAGAGCCTCGCATGGCCTCTCGCCCAGAAGTCTCGCATAGCCTCTCGCCCAAGAGCTTCATGGACGACAGCTAGCATAAATTACTTCACCAAAAGGTTACAATCAGCAGAACTAAAATAAACAACCATGCAAGAACCAACCGCTGCAGACAAGACAATTTAACTACTGCAACAACAGTTGGCAGAAGTGTTAGTGGCAGAGTGAAAGAGAGATGCAAAATTCGACTATGTCTCCCCCCATCGCCACCGGTCTACACTTGCTGCACGCACATGACAAACAACTTTGGCGATAGAATGCATTGATTAGCAACTACCCAGCCTGCCACACTCAAGGTTCTAGGCTATAGAGTAGCACGCCTAAGAGACAATATAGCCCGAAACACGTGAAGACAACTTTCAATATAGTGGCGGACAAGCACAGTACTCGTGCGATAGGACCTTGACGAGGTGGAACAATAGGCAAACATAGATCGCACGTGGCAGGTTCCCTTGACGAGAGAGTGGCTTGCCTAATAGAACAAAGTTGGCGAACACAGGGCGCCCGCGGCAAGAATCTTTAGCGATAGATTCACTTACTCAAAACGACAAAAACTTTGGCGTTAGAGTGGCTCGCCCATGCATCAGCCAATGCAGGCAAGCACAAGACCAATGCAAGCAAGCACTTATCAACCGACATAGGAACTCGCCTAGGAGAGAGAACTCTATAGGCGAGCCATTCAGAGTGACTGAAGCGAGAAAAGATTAGGCAACTCTGCACACCATCAAACACAACGCTCGAGAAAAAGTTCATCTCTGAACAGGAATGACAACACTGTTTCAAAGAAGAACTCGGGGAGCTATATAGTGTAAAGGCAATAATCTCTGGCGGCAGAATACAAGAAGTGGGCTACAACCCTGCCTATCGCCCAAAAGTTCCCTGGTGATTGAGTACGCGGAATGGGCGGAGCCCAACCTGTTGCCTGAAAGATCTCTGGCGGCAGAGTACAAGAAGTGGGCGACAGCAGTGTTTTCAATTCGGCGAGCATAGGCACGCACATGATAAATTTTGGCGACAAGGTTCCACGTGGCAGACTCTTTCTGCGAGAGGTGGCTCACGCGTATAATAGCCAAAATGGCTAGAAAGAGGGACCACTATTGAAGATCTCACAAAGATGCCACTCTTTTGAATATTCAGTTGCATGCAAGACGTTATGTGACAGAGCAATCTGTCGCTCGAAAGGTGCTTGCTACACTGCAAATTTGCGCGACTACAAGCATGCAACAGGTACTCTGTCCCAAGCTAGCTCAAGGTCACGCGACAGAGCAGCTTGCACCACTATAGGCATGCGACACGACTAGAACATGGGCAACCTTATCTTCTTCGTTGTGAAATTGAACTTCAAAGCCAAGAAGAGTGACAGGCCGTGAGCTAGACAAGAGCTCCCGTGCGTGACAAGCCTTTAGCGAGACATGGTCTCCCGCATGCGACAGACCTTGGGTGACAGGGGAGCTCCCACGAGCGACAGGCCTTGGATGAGATATGGGCTCTTGCATGCGATAAGCTCCCTACTTTGATAAAATGACAGCAAAGAAAATTAGGTGAACACAGCACCCATACATAAAATTCCCCCGTTAGCACAATGCAGGCGATGTCTGCGCATGCCCAAGTGCGGGATTTGAGCGGAACAATCTAGAATCTTCTAGACCTAGTCCGACCGAGTGTCCAAAAGCTTCCTTCGACCCAAGAACTGCTCTAGCAATCTAGAAGTGGCTTAAGAGCCACACACTTAGACTATTGATAATCACACATGTGAAAGAGGGCTTATCTATATAAAAAGTGTGTCGGCTTCATGAGTCCTTTAAGCAAGACAAGGATGTGCCGGCTCAAGGTGTCGAGATCAAGGATGTGTCTCTTTTGTAAGCCCCTATACATAGCATTCTGGAGTATCAATACAAGTGAGTGCTTGGCACAACGGAAATTGCAAACACACTCAAGCAGGGACATAAGGGTGGTAACCAGATCTGAGGTACTCTCAAACGATGTTTTCAATTTTCTTGTCCACTCTAACAATTGTGATTGAATTAGGCAGGTGTCCGAGATAGGCACTAGCCACTGTCGTGAAAGGCAGCAAGCCAGGAAAAGCTTGGTTCAATCGAAAACAACTTGTGGTAAGCTCGTGAAGATAGATTGATGGTACCGAGGCACGACTCGGTGCACAATCCATGGTTGACAGCAAAACATCACAGCACTCGTACCTTATAGATTTTTCAAAGATAAAGACTTGGAATGGTACTGGTGGTAAACATTTGCTATTATTGTTTTAACATTTGCTGCAATTATGTTCTTACTTGTTCCATTTGATTGGAAATACTACATTATGAAACGAAAGGCCAGTTATCTTTATCTGTACTATGATAACCCTCCATGTTTGATAGACATGTTGCAGGAATAGAAGAACACGCGAGACGGGCACAAATAAGTCCCTAAGCGAAAAATGCGCGAGATGGGCACAAATAAGACCTTAAGCGTGAAGAAGACGCGAGACGGGCACAAATAAGTCCCTAAGCGAAAAATGCGCGAGATGGGCACAAATAAGACCTTAAGCGTGAAGAAGACGCGAGACGGGCATAAATAAGTCCCTAAGCGAAAAATGCGCGAGATGGGCACAAATAAGACCTTAAGCGTGAAGAAGATGCGAGACGGGCATAAATAAGTCCCTAACCGAAAAATGCGCGAGATGGGCACAAATAAGACCTTAAGCGTGAAGAAGACGCGAGACGGGCACAAATAAGTCCCTAGGCGAAAAATGCGCGAGATGGGCAAAAATAAGACCTTAAGCGAGAAAAAGACGCGAGACGGGCACAAATAAGTCCCTAAGCGAAAAATGCGCGAGATGGGCACAAATAAGACCTTAAGTGTGAAGAAGACGCGAGACGGGCACAAATAAGTCCCTAAGCGAAAAATGCGCGAGACGGGCAAAAATAAGACCCTAAGCGAGAAGATACAAGACGAGCAAAACAAAAAGTCCCTAAGCACAAAAGGGTGCGAGACGGGCAAAATTATCTCTAAACGAGGTACGTTACAATTTTATCATATTACATTTAACGCATTATATTGGCATTTCGGATATAAAAGTGATGTTATATCCTTATCAATTCTATAAAGTCCCTAAGCACAAAATTGTGCGAGATGGGCAAATGAAAAGTCCCTAAGCACAAAAGCGTGCGAGATTGGCAAACCAAAAGCCTGAAGCGAAAAATGTGCGATATAGGCTACGCATTTACTTGAAGCAAAAAAGTGTGCGATGTAAGTCATGCATGACGTGCTTGAGCTTGAAGCAGTAATTGAGCGACATAAGCCCCATATGTAAAAGAACTTGAAGCAAAAAAGTGCACGAGGAAAGCCGGATTATTACGTGAGACTAATACAAGATAAATGTATAGTTGCTTCGGTAGATGAGTTTAAAAATGGGCTGATCAGTTTGTAAAAGACTAAGCTCTTTCACAAAAAACTGGGGAGCACTCTAGATTAACTTCTGCCTCAAAAGGAGCATCGATTCTAACAGACACCCAAGCATCTACGCCCTGAGGTGCTATAATTATCTAAATCATCTTCGTCCAAGCCTGTGAGAACCCCGACCATCTCGGGTCGACGAAAAGGCTCTTAAGGGCTGGTAAGATCAGATAGATCTTTATAAATGTCTATTCTCAGAAAATGTTCCAAATCCTCAGCATCAGGATCAAGCTTCAACCAACCCGGAGCGTGCCAAGCACAAATCGCATCTGATGAAACTAAAAGGCTTTGGTGGCTCCGCAATCTTGTAATTTCTCCTTATAGCTCTTGGTTTCGGTCAGCTAAGACCTTGAATTTGAAAAGAAGGGTGATATATTCCACTGGAGAAGCATTTAGCTCAGAGAAGAAAAACGTATCCCGGTAGTATTCTAAAAAGACACTTGACAAAAGAAATGATGACACGAAGTCGTTTCTGCTATAAATAATAATGAAGTCCACTAGTTGAGCCCTCAAGAGAAGATGAAAAGACTCTTGTGATAATCCCAGGAAGAGGGTAGCAAAAGAATTTGAAAAGCCCATTCTTTATATACTCTTTCACAAGGTAAACCTTGTAAAAGAGTGGGGAGCAATTGATGTGGACTAGATCAATTATTACTGGGCTTTTCTATAAGTCAAGCTGAAGACCATTGAGCCAAATAATAATTTAAGCCCAAGAGGAAAGAGGACTCAAAAGGCCCATAAATGATCCACTAGGTCATTATTTAAGCTGTGGGGCTTAAAGGTAATTACGCGCGAAATAACTCCTATAAATAGGTCACAGGTATCATTCTTAAACCCTAAGCTCTATTTGCCTACAGAAACCCTGTCTGACTTAAGCATCGGAGTGCGCGCGCAGGGGAAAACCCCTGCGCCCCTCTGACTTTTCCTATTTCGCAGATTCGTTGGAGACAAACTAACGCGAAGATCGAGGATCCGACATCAGCAAATATTTATTGTTGTTTTTGGCAACAACAATATCAAATAATTTTTTTCATTATAATGTCAAAATGTTATGTTTTACATTAAAAATTGAGCTAAAAATAGAATTCTCGACCATTTATGAGAAAACCCAAAATAGAACTTAAATAAAAATTTAGACTAAAGATTTCCGAGATACCTATATATATATATATATATATATATATATATAAAAGCATAAATAGAATTAAAATACACAAATATGTTTATATAATGAATACATGTCCACTTAGTAATTTTTTTAATTTATTAATTTTTTTATTATAATCGAGATTGGTGTAAAAATAATTTTGTTCTTCATACATTGGGGTGTTTTCCTAAAATTAAACTATTTCTTTTAGGATTAAAAAAAATTCTTATAGGATGAATGATAGTCTATAATGAAGTAGATCATGGTTTTGAAAGCTTTATGCTAGTTAGGCCCAACATTTCTAAGTGGACCGTCATAATAAGAGAATAGGCTAATCAAACCTTGTATAGCTTCCAATTTTATCTTTTTGGCTAGTGCTCCCACACCAATAGAACATAAAAATTTCTATCATTTGAAACATTAGTGTCTGAAAATTTTAAAACTATGATTAAGAACAGTTTCAACAATATGATTGAAAGCTTTTCTAATGTCATGGTGTTAAAGAACTTGTTGAATTGGTGACTTGAGAGGTTTTCGTCTAAATGTAAATGTATTTTCGTTCGCATTTTTAATCTGCATATCTACAATGAGCATAAACACGTATAAATACACACATACTTATGTTGTAATACAACCATCTTGCAATTCATCGAGCACATTGTTGATTACGGATTTCACGAAATTCTACACTTGATTGATAATTCTGATAAGCGAAGTCTCTGTAAAAATTGAAATATTGATAAGTCGGTGTTTAATTGACTTACTCTTTTTTATTTCTAAGTAAATAAAAACACTGCTTGCATCAATTCTTTCTAACGTTGTCCTTTACACCATTATATTGGCGTCAATCCCAGCATGGGCTATAGGGTTTTGAGTTTTGAAGATGAGATCAGCTGTGAAGGTTGAATTTTGAATTATAAATACAAATAATTTATAAATTAATAAATGTAATTCCTTATACTACAAATGTGAGGCCCAATGAGTCAAAGCGGACAATATTTTACCAACTCTTGTTTCGACTTGTTGGCTTAGGTTGGTTGGGTCAGAGTGCCCGAGCCGCATGTCCTTGGTTCAAGGGTTGGTAAGAGAGAAGATGAGAAAGAAAGAGAATGAAGCAAAAAAAAAAAAAAAGAGGTATTCCAAAATACCTCCCTTTTAAAAAGGGTACAAACATATCAGTACTAATGTATCGGATTCCATCAGAACTTTGAAGTTAAGCGTGTTTGGATGAGAGTAGTACTAGGATGGGTGACCTCTTGGGAAGTCCTCGTGTTGCACCCCTTTAAAAAAACCCATGAGTTGTGGCTTAGCTGGCAATGTAGGCTAAGTTTATGAGAATAGTTGTATGATTCGATCTCCATTAAACACATCTTTGGAATGGGTGAAGAACCTTAATTGTAACTAAGCCCTGAGCAAAATTAGTCTCAAACCTTTAAAACGGATAAGGATACCTGTGGTTTATACAAAAAAAACTATACAAAAAAATTAATAATAAAAATTCCTATGGTCGGATGAAACAAAATGCAATTCAATGTCAATTATTTGGAATTAATGATTATTTAATATATAACTAAAGAAATTTAATATAAACAAAATTAAATTTACGACTAATAAGATAAGGTAAGGTCTTATCAACAAATTCAAATTATGAGTAAGCAATAATTATACATGCTTGAACATGGATCAAGACCTAAGTTGTGTCTAACACCTCGTTAATCAAATAATTAAAAAGAAATTGTGACATTTTGAAATTTTTAGTTCAAATCAAAATAACCTTATTCTTTGGGTCAAGACTTAAGTTGTCAGCTTGTTATTAATAATTTTTTGATCAAATGATTAAAAAAATTTATTACATACAACTTTTTAATTGAATAATTAATAAAAAATTATAACATATAATAAAATTTAAATATGAATCCAAATCATTTCATCAATTGATCTCGTCCAACAAAAAGTTATTAGACATTGATTTGTCTTATTGTGACGTATGTGATGTGCCTACTGATGTTTCTCTTATTCCTCGACCATGACAAGGTCCCTTATCTAGTTATCTTGGATGATAATAGACAACGGGCGCTTTTAATACAATCCGTTGTATAATAGGCTGTGTTAAGATAAGATGTTGGAAGTTAATTATCTTCTTACTGTTTGTTGATTTTACGTAAAATTAATACGGGATTTGAATTTGAGTATGCACGTCTTATACGTTATCGATTATTAACAATAATGATTTATTGAACATTTTGCATATGTAATTAATTATTGCATTTTTCTTTATATAAAAAAAATTATTGTATGTTTCTCGTATTTATTTATTTATTATTGAAACTAATAGATCTGATAATTCATGTTTTTAATTTTTTTTCGTATCATATAAAATTATATTCGTGTCGTATAAAATATGAAAGTTTCGTGTTAAAATTCGTATTGACAAGAAAAAAATATAATTTTATTTTTATCTTATTTTTAATTTTTACCATATTCATATACAATTTTTACTTAATTTTAGCCTGTGTCATATTCGTATCTTATATTTGTATCATTTTCGTATCGTATCTAAAATTGACAGATCTACTAAAAATTAGAGTTTCAATCTAGCATATAATACATGGAGTTGGAAACATATTTTTATTAATAATCTTTTAATCGAATGATTAAGAAAAAATTATAACATATTATAAAACTTGAGTTCAAATTCAAAAAACCTAACTTTATTATTAATTATTAAATATTTCTCTTAAAAATATGCTTTTGAATTTTCATGATCAAGTTCAAGCATGGGCTTATAAAAACTAAATTATTTCAAATGTTACCATAGTATTGGGATATTTGATTTAATTCTTCAATATTAAAAGGTTCACATTCACTTTTGAAAAATAAAATTTAACTTTTTAAAATAAAACAAAATGATTTTTTCTACAAATAAAAAATGACTTTGAATAAAAAGAATAAAATTAATTACAATAAAATAGGAATTATTTTTAAATATTAATTTAAGATCATTTTATTAAAATTAAAGGATAACACATGATTATTATGGTACTGTTTTTTAACGGGCGTCGTGGGGGTGCTAATCCTTCCCCACGCGTAACCGTACTTCCGGATCCAACTTTGTTTTCGCAGACCCAAATTGTCTTTTTAATAAAACTTAATTAATTTTGAGATTTTATTAAAAAGATAAATATTTTTAAGTGACCAATCACACTTAGACAAAAAAGATTAGTGACGACTCTCTTGTTTTTAAATATTTTCTAAATCGTCGAGCGCGAAACCGTTACGACAAAGACCATAAAGTTAAACATGTCTGCGTTGGCTATCCTTTAAAAACCAAACAACCAGTTGGTCTAACAGTTACTTGAGCAGGTTGTAATAATGTATGTGTCAATTTCTTTTGGATAATCTCTTGGGAATAGTAAAAGCTTGCTAATGATTGAGAGATTGAATGGATGGATATATTCTCACTTAGAAAAATATTCTGAAAATGTATATATGTGGCTCTGCTCAAAATAATGGACAATTCTCTTGGCAGTAGTGAAAAATTGATAATGATTAAGAGATTGAATGGATGGATAATGTTTAATAACTTTGTCCCTTTTTTAATGAGAAAAAAATAAAAACCATCAATGTAATTAGAACCATACACTTTTGTTCCTTGTGGGGCAGTTTTTTTTTCGATAAGGCATCCAACATTTTTTTTTCATTCGCAATAATAATGTCGAAGTTAGTAAAAGGAGGTGGTGGTAATCCACTGCATTCCTTTAACACCCCAACTGGACACACTAGTTTTGCCACATTATGTGCACACTTATTGAGCAATCCACTAACATAAACAATTTCAATATAATTTGAAAGATTAGAGATTCAGAGAGCAGCCCGCCACGTTGCCAGTAGGAAACATCTCTCCAACTGCAAGCACACAATTGGATTCCAGGACAACATCGAGCATTCTCCTACATTGGGCTTGCATCAATCCGAACTTTATGGCATACATTTCAGCACAAAATGAATCAGGAACAAAGTGATGAGTGGTTACTGCCGTAGAAAGTACTACTCCACATGAATTCCGTGCCACCATAGCCAAAGTAGCTTTATTGTCACCGAAAGCAGCATCTACATTTATTTGGATTTTACCTGCTGGAGAAGGGATCCATCTGGGGGTAGCCAATAACCCAGCAGCTAACGTGGGAGAAGGTTGCGGTTGTAATGCCTGACAATCAGCCAAAGTCGTTGTAATCTTCCTAAGTACAGAGTATTCTGTCATGCAGCAACCATCATGCATACATTTATTTCGATTCAGCCAAAGAACTAAACGGACCACTATAATATACTCCAAATCCCCTCTACCCAATACCGTAGAGAGTAAAACCTCCCAGAACCTACTACCATCCGATATGTTGGCTAGGCATTGCAGCACCCAACTCTTGGTGGCCATCCAAACCCTATTACCGAAACAGCAAGTGAATAGACTACGATACCATGTCTCATTCACTGCCCCACATGCACAGCAGCAATCATCCAAAAGGATACCACGCGTTCGAAGTTGACTCCGGGTAGGTAGAATCTGATGCACTAACCGCCAGGCGAAAAATTTAATTTTGGGAGTAACAGTCATACCCCAAATATCATGCCAAATCTTTTGTCTATGCAAAGGATCATCCACCGGTTTATTTAACACTGTTCGAGCAACATAGTAAGCAGATTTGACAGTAAACTCCCCCAAAGGTGACGCATGCGAAACCAAAGTATCATGTGGAAGGAAGCGACTTAGAGGAATACTAAGCACATGTTGAATGTCCTCCTCGTGGAACAACTCATGTAAGACGACTTCATTCCAATTGCATACCTCCCCATTAATTAACATACGAACAAACATAGGTGTCGGAGTACAGGATATCAACGGCACAGGTTTGTAAGTCGGTGGCCTGGTAGCCATTTATCCCTCCAAATATCGATAGATGTCCCATCTCCAACTCTTCACAATGATCCAGATTTAACCACCTTCTTTCCATGAAGCAAGCTCTTCCAGAGATAGGATGAGCCCATCATATCAGTAGCTTTCATCAAGGTGGAGTGGGGAAAATATCGACCTTTAAGCACACGGTGACATAATGTGGGGCAGCTTTGTTCTCTCCTCGGGAGTATATAATGTTGAAATATGAAGTCGTTATGTTTGAATAAGAAATTAACAGAAGCCATCCTTCAATTAATGGGAATACTTACATGATTAAAATTGTGAAAATGGTGTCATAAAACAAAATTCCATGTGGATTAATTAAGTTTTATATAACTTCCACCTTTATAAATGAGATAATTGTGCAATTTATTATCAAATACCAATTATCTTTAGATTGGATTTATCTATAAAAGTGATGCAATGCATTCTTAAAATCATTTGCAACGGAGGGGAATTTTAGTGTCAGCTATATGTCCATTATGTGAAGAACACGATGAAACTTGGTTCCACTGTCTCTTTAACGGCAAGCTCAGACGTGAGTTTTGGAAATTATCCAAGCCATGGGTGCTCTCGTTTATTGGTACAGTGAGTGTACCAGATCATTTTTGGGAAGATCTGTTTGGGACTGCAATACAGCATGGTGATTTGCTTTCGCTGGTAACTGGATGTTGGGTACTCTGATATAACAGAAACTAGTGTGTGCATGCATTCAACTGTCTGACAATAGTTTCTTTACGCAGAAAGGTGCATAGCTTTTTATATGTATATTCACCATCCTCTGGTACACCGACTCCTTCACGTGTCTCTTATTCCCCCACAAATGGTGTTTGGTGTGCCCCAGCAGAAGGTTAACTCAAAGTAAATGTGGATGCGTCTTTCTCCAGTTCGAATGCAGTACTGGGAATGGTTGTACATGATCACAGAGATGTGCGTGCAGAGGGAATGTTGTACATGATCACAGAGATGTCCTGCGTGCAGAGATGCTGGCAATCATATTTGGCTTACAACAAGTTGTGGTCTTTGGGCAATGGAATATAGTGCTAGAATCGAATTGCTTTCGGGCAGTTCGTGAAGTTTCCCTTTCAAAAATGTCCAATTGGATAGGAGGGAGTTTAGTGGCAGACATTTATGCACTGAGGACTTTGTTTGCCTCTATTACTATTAGTAATGTATGTAGGGAATTAAATAAATTCGCACACCTACTAGCTAGCTCGTGTGCAATGTGATGCAAGTGAGACTAAGGAATGGAGTGGACAGCCTTCTTCTCCTTCCACCAAGCCAGATGTTTGTTTGGTTAATGAATAAAGTGAGATGCATTACTATCAAAAAAAATCATTTATGAAAAAAAATAATTCAAATAAAATTTGAAGACACATCTACTTATTGTTAAAAATGAAGGTAAGGCCAATGAAACTTTAATTCAATGCCAAGGTGAAAGCTTTATGATCATAGTTATTAAATCGAGAGATTGTAACAAAAAAAAAGTTATTATACTGAGATATGTATCATGAATCAAAATTTTATTTTTAAAAATCGAGTATCGAGTGCTGTATCATATCGTAAGATATAGTAGATAATTTTAAAATTAATTATAAATAAAATATATACACATGTAAGTTAAATAAAAAATAAAAAATATTGTACATATTAATAAGATTAAGTAAATATATGATAACAATAATAAGTATGATTATTTTTAATCTCTTAACATACTCATTAATATTATATCTATTTAAATAATATTTTTATATTTTTTATTTTTAATTTACTAACTAAAAGTTTTTTTTACTATTTCAAGATTAAATTATATAGAAAATATGTTTTTAAGTTTTCTTTTAGTTTAAAAAACTATTAAAATTGTATTTCTAGTTAATTGAGTTAGATTAGGTTTTTATTGGGCTTGGCTTAATTTTATTATAAAGTGTATCGGAATGTATCGGTATATCATACGATACGTATCGACTCGCTTGTGTATCGATAAATACGCTACTGATTTATGATAAAACCTATTATTTGTATCAATACATATAAAATTTATATTGAATAGAATCGTATCAATTTGCTCATAAAAATTTGAAAATTTTCAATTTGCTCATTAATAGAATGTAATCGTTCAGTGCACTTACAGCATATAAAGGCTATATACTGTTATATACACCTTGCTTATTTACCCAAAAGAAGAGTGGCACAATAATGAAGGAAAGAGTGCAAAAAATAGGTGGTTTGTCCTATTTTATACACCCAACTTGCAATTCTAGAATTTTCCATTTCTTCTTCCTACCAGCCTCTTATTTAGTTGAGAATCTACAAAACGGCAGACAAGAATTTGTTGGTACTAACAAAATTTTCCTCATCACAAACACAAGAAAAACTAAGCTGTCTTTTATTCAATTAACTAAAAAGTCATGAAAGACCATTGATTTCAATCCAAAAATAGAAAAGAGAAAGTTGCATTCATTTACTTTGAATAACTTAGACCAAAAATTTGGCTGGTATAATTTCATTATAAAGTGTATCAATGTATCATACGATACGTATTGATTTTTTTATGCATCGAAAAAAAATAAAAAAGAATTCCAAAAAATTTATATTATTATGAAATTATTCAAGTCTCTTGAAATAAGATTTGAATAAGAATATTTTTTTGCGAAAATGATGATTTTATCCCTTTTCTTAAGGGATGACTGAAAAGGAAAAATAAAAAAAATAAAATGAAATTCCAATGAAGTATAATAAAATTAGGGTGAAATAATAAATATTACGAAAAATTATAGTTGTACAATTGAAATAAAATAAAGAGTAAACCCGGGAAAAAAACGAAATACAGGAATCCCGGTAAGTGAATTCGGCTTTGGTCCGATTTGTCGGAAATCTAGAGAAGACATTATTCGAGATAAAAATACAGATGTTTTTGTTGTCTGAACTGAATATTTATGTATTACAGCCGCCGGGAGCACGATTTCCGACCAGTGGTTCTCAGCTTTAGAAATAAATTACCTATTAATTATACAGAAATCTGCGCTGCTTCTGCCTTGTACATAAGATCGGAAAGTTTCGGTCTTATCTTATCCTTCCAAATTTCACCATTTTGTCCGACGATAATCTCCCGCCGCCTCACCTCCACCACCACCAGATTTTCTGTCAACTGATGAATATCTATGGCGAGAACGACATTAGTATTCTGCCCTTCCAACCATATTCCCCTCTCTTTTCTCTTCCTCACCTTGATGTTTTCCATTCTTCCGATCTGCTCAATTCTCTCTATTATTTTCTGCGGTTTCTCCCCCGATATAAACCGCTCTCGTCGGACCAAAAAGTCGGCCTCCTTGAACAAACCGGAGAGGTCGAAACCGGGTGAGAAAGAGATTATATCGAAGGCGTTTAAGCACTGAGTACTCTGGTTTTCTTCTTTCATTTCAAAATCTTCGGTATGGAATTTGATTTCTTTGTAACCTTTCTTGAACCAAGGATCTTTGATGATTTCGTCGACGGTGATCCTTGTTTCGGGATTTGTGTCGAGTAGCCGACAAATAAATCGCCGGAGATCAGGAGACGTCCATTTCGGAAACCGGAATTGGCCTTTATAAATCCTACGGTACATACCCATCAGATTGGGGTCGTTGAACGGAAGATACCCGGCATGGAGAACATACAAAACGATGCCGCATGACCAGACATCGGCTTTGGCGCCATCGTATCCTTTCTTTGCCAGAATCTCAGGCGCCACGTAAGCTGGGGTTCCGCATAGAGTATGGAGGAGGCCGTCGGGTTGGACCTGATCCGTCACCGCACTGAGTCCGAAATCCGATACTTTTAAATCCCAGTTTTCATCAAGAAGGAGATTTTCCGGTTTCAAATCGCGATGGAACACGCCTCTCGAGTGACAGAATCCGACGGCCGAAATCAACTGCTGGAAATACCGGCGGCTAAGATCTTCGCTGAAACGTCCCCTGGAAATCCTAGCGAACAACTCCCCGCCTTTGGCGAATTCCATGACGAAATAAATCTTAGTCTTGGTAGCCAACACCTCGATGAGCTCGACGATGTTAGGGTGGTGCAAGCGGCGCATTATAGCGATCTCTCTCTTAACTTGTGCCACGAACCCTCCTTTGAAAACTTTCTGTTTGCTGACAGCTTTGATCGCCACGCTCTGCCCTGTCTTCACGTTGCGCGCGCGGTAAACTTTCGCGAAGGCTCCACACCCAAGCAATTTCCCAAGCTCGTACTTCCCGAACAGGGTGATATCTGGTGAGATTTCCGACAACTCGGTGGTTGTGCTGGAGCTCGCCGCGTCTTCGATCTTTGGCATTGTTGTCGAACGCACGGATGAAAACTTCAAACTTTGTTCTTAAATCTTGAACAAAACCCCATTAAACATATGCTTAAGAGTATAAAGACTAGTTTAATCACAAACTACAAGGCTTATATTAGTTTTTTTTTCTTTTCTGGCTTCAACTTATCCTCTAATGAGAAAGAAAGAGGGAAAACTTTGAACTGGAAACTTAGTTATGGGAGAGGATGGAAAATGGACTGCTTGTTCAAACATTTTATTGAAGCTGACGGGGGCTTTTTTTGTCTTTTTGTCAGTGGAATCGTGTTTGCCACTTTGCCGTGATTTTTATTTTACTTTTTGTTTTCGCCATCCACGTGTTATTGTTCCTTTCATGGGAATAGAACATTTTTCTTGTGCGAAAACGGGAATATAAAATTGTTGTTATCTTGTTTACGTTTAATAACCAAAAAATCTCTGCCGATACAAAATGTATATAAGGTTTTTTTTTTATTATAAGTAAATCAGTTATTAAATATTTATTGATACTAACTTCTGTTTAAATAGAACATGTAGCATGCTATCAAGGGGTTGTTAAACTATCATAACATTTAAATCCTAAGATGGGAAACAAAGCTATTTAAATCAGTTATCACATAAGATATCCAAACGAGATACTATTTAATATATTTAAATTTAATTTCGTTATTTTGAAATATTAAAAGTTTATTTACAGTAAAAAAATTATGCACTAATTTGCATACAATAAAGAGTTTAGAGTTTATATTTATTTTTGTGACTTAATAGTCAAATAAACCCTCAACCTTTAATCCAAAATGGAATTCAGCCTTCAACGTTTTATCGCATGAAATTCAATCCATAAACTTTTATTTCAATGGAAATAGACCAAATCTGTTAAATGACCTAACTGCCGTTAGTTTTGCATACGTGACATGCCACGTGGCAGCTAACTAAGCTATCCACGTCAGCTGCTACGTATGCAAAACTAACGGCAGTTAGTGTCATTTAACAGATTTTGACTTTATTGCATAATTGTAAAAGATTGAGGGTTTATTTTCACTAAAATAAAAGTTTATGGACTGAATTTTATGCGATAAAACGTTGAAGGCTGAATTCCATTTTGGATTAAAGGTTGAGGGTTTATTTGACTATTAAACCTTTTTTTTTTTTCAAAAGATGAAAGGCATGGTTGGCTAGCAAACCTCTTATTCCTATTGAATTTATTTTGTATTAAATACGTAGAATATATAAAAATTATAGTATTACATTTTATATTGACATAAAAAATAAGAAAAATAATTTTTTTAAACAATCATATATAAATATTTTTAAATTTTAATTTATGTCATTTTTATTTTTACTATCACACATCGTACCATGATAAATATTATCATATTGAATGATTTGTGTAAATCTGGACATAAAGTAAAAAAGTGAATTCAATTCGTAGATATGCTTTTTGTTCTTTTTTTTTTTTTGAAATTCAAAGATAAAAGACAAACTCTAATTCTTTTTTTCTTATTGAAATGATGATAAATTCTTTTCTTACGTAACGTTCCATCTTCTGGTTACAAAAGAAATTTATACTTCTGAGATAAAAATATTCTAATTATATTATTTTACTTTATTTATGAATATTAATTTTGCCAACTAATACATATGGTTGAGTTTCCCAATTTAGAATAATAAGGGATGAAATTAAGTTTTAACAATTCATCAACTATATATTGCTTACTAAGAATTGTGAAAACTTCAAATATTTGTTTTTTTTTTTTCATTAATGATTTAAATTTCATTACCTTTCAAGACTTGGTAAATTCTCTATGGATTCTCCCATCCTTCACTTAATTAAAACATTATTATTGAATTTAAATAAGAAACTAATTTATAATGTTTAGAAGTTAACATAGTAAGGTAAAAGTCTAAATCGAGTTCAGATTTTTCTTATATAAGTTTTTGCATTGAAAAAGTTTTGAAATTATGAGGTCCCAAAATTGTATATCATAGGCTAAAATATTAAAAAAGCCCATGAACTTTTTTACTTTATTTAAATAAGCTCTCACACTATTGTTGTATCCAAATAAGCCCTAGTAAATTGATTTGTACTTAAATAAGTCATTATTTGAAATAAAAATATTACACATGTATAAAAATTGTTTCAAACTAATTTAACCAATCAAAAATTAATTAATTCGATTCGATTAAATCACTTTCGAACTTAAGTTAATTTTTATATGTCAGTTTATTCAATTAAGTAGATGTCTAAAATCACGAATTAAACTGACTAAATTAATTTGATATTTTTAAATATATAATATATAATATACATAATTAAATATTATATAATATATTCTATCTAACTAGTCCTTTTTTATATAGGAAGTTGGGTTTTAAACCCAACAGGAAAAATCGATTACTCACTCATATAAAAAATTGATTTATGTTAATGGCTCATTTAGATATAAATAAAAGGTTACGAGCTTACGTAGGTACAAATTAAAGTTTAATGACTTATTCGAACTCAAATAACAAAGTTCAAGGGCTTTTTGAATATTTTAGCCTATATCATACATGATACAATTAAAAATAAAATTAGAAAATTAATGGACAAACATATATGAAGAAAAGGGAGAAAAAAGTCGAATAACTACTTTGTCGTGTGTCTATAAATAATGAAACATTTGAAAAAGATAAAATTAAATTATTTTATCTAATAAAAACTAAAATTAACATCTTTTATCCTTTAACTTAAGAGAACAAATTGAAAAAAAAAAAACCTGATGTTCAATGGAAAAAAATGATCATTTTTATTGATGTTTTTTTTTTTAATCTCAACTGATGTTATTCTTCCGCGGAGTTTTTGGGTGAGTGGATTATTGTGTCTCTGACACCTACAAAGAGGAAAGCAAAGTCAGATTAGGCATAAATTAGATTCCGCGATGATTGAGACGTGTTTAGATGCTTAAATCAGTATTTAAGAAAATGAACAGAGGAAAAATAAAAGAGTTTGAGAATGGAGAGATGCAGAAGAACTCAAGGATGGAGAGTGAACGAGAGAATTTATATCAACAACCCCTTAACTAAGTGATTAAAGATAAGAATGGAGAGAAGCAGAAGAACTCAAGGATGAAGAGTGAACGAGAGAATCTATATCAATAATCTCTTGATTAAGTGATTAAAGATGAGTTATGACATCTTATAAGATTTAGATTCGAATCCAAACAATTTTATTCTTATCCATAGTTATTTAAAATTTTATTTGAAACCAAAACATAAAAAAATGAGAGAATCTATGTTGTATCTTCCGACTTCCGAGGCTTTGCCTCTTATACTTATCTATATTGTCTAAATATAAATACATATTAGCTGAAATATTTTGGTGGTGTGAACTTTTTGAGTGTGTTAGTGGCCTGATATAGTCGGTTAGGGTTTGGGCCCTTGGGCGACCATAGACATAATCAAGTGGCCTTAATTAAAAAAAGAAAAACAGAAATTGAGAGATTAATTGATTACCAAATTGAATAAAAAGAGTTTTACCGTTTATCACTTTCGGTTTGAATAAAATTAGTCTTAATCTATAAAACGGACGATGATAATTGTGATTACGCAAAAAAAAAAACCACCAACTTAATTTCATTAATAACTTGTAAAAGGTTAGTTGATAGTTAAGGTGAGACATCTTTGTTTATTTCTTTTTTTTTTTATAATGAGAGGTAAAATTGAAATCATTTGAATGTAAATTCAAGTTTTAAAACATATCATAACCCTAACTTAATCATTCATGCAAAAGATTATTGGCAAAGTAAGGCAAACTATGTACCGAAGAGAAACAATTTTATGAACCTAGGGTTCAATTAGTTTGCTTATACATTAACAAAAGTTAGTAAGCTTGAAATTTAAATCTGACATTTACAATCACACTCTCTCCTGCTCCTGAGATTGCAATTTATGTTGCATTGCTTTGTTATTCTTACTATTGCTATTAATATCAATGCTTACAAACGATCAACTATCAAAATGTCACCCAAAGCAAAAAGAGGAAAGGAGAGCTAGTGTCTAATCCAACCGTGAGATTTGACGCTCTTTATTTCGTATCCGTGTGAGCTCAATTCAACGCGTCAATCGTAAGCTCATTTGAAAATAAGAGAACTTTTGCCTTTTGCTTCACTTTTCCGTGTGAAATGTTCAAAAGCATTTCGACTCGTAAACGATGCCCAATGAAAAATCAAAAAGTTTTGCTTTTTAAGTAGTTGAATTGCCCACTTTTAAATCCAGATTCTGAAAAAGATTCTTCATACAATTAGAACACTTTTTTAATTTACATTATTATTTAATATACGTTAGTAAAATTTTTTAATTTCATAAACAAAATTAGAATAGTAATACACATTTTTTAAATATATTAAATAAAGAAATTAATAAAGTGAGTTATATGTATCATTATTTTAATTTTATATAAAAATTTAATTCGTATAATGTAAAAAATATTTTTTCATATTTTATAAATATCATGTTGCATATTATAATTTTCTTATAATATTCTGAAACGATAAAAAATGATAAATGTCTTAAAAGAAATAAACAAAATATTTACTTTTCTTCTTAATTTTTTTTTTTAAAAAACTAATTTTAACTATATATTGTAATTAGAAATGCCCATGAGCCGAGTGGTTTGTTGAAACCCGAAAAGTAACTCAATTTTTTAGTGGGTTTGGATAAAAAAAAAGGTCCGATGAAAAGGCTTGAATAAAAAAATTAGGCCCTATGACTTTTCAGGCCACCTTGGGCTTTGCCTATAAAAACTTAGGCCTGACTTGAATATAATTAAATTATTAATTTTTTTATATATATTTTACTAAATATAATATAATTATATGTATTTAAAACAATGTTCATTAATAAACAATATATAAAATATGGAAATTGTCATGCAAAGTTTTAACAAATCAAATTAAACTTCAAAGGAATAAAATAATTTTTTTAAAAAAGAAAAAAGAATTAAAATGAAAAAAAACCAAAAATCGAGTAGGCCAAGCTGGGTTCGAGCTTCTGCAAAAAAAATAAAATGAAACGGGATTGGACTAAAATTCAAGCCCAAATGATCAAATCGGGTTGGGTTCAAGCATGCATGTTATCTTTTAATGTATAACCTAAACTCGGCTCGAACACGACCCGACCCGACTCATGAACACCTCATTTATAATAGAATTTATATTTAATACGTCGTCCATATATAAATCTTAGATAATGCCATCAAATCATATTATAAAATGATTAAATTTAAAAATTAAATAAACATTTTATTTATTTAAATTTGAACTGATAGGAGTTCGATTATTAGTTTTTATTTTTAGCAAAATTAAAGCGAATCAAAATTTATCTCAAACTTAACAACCAATGCTTTGCATGATGATTATTACCTCTCTTTAAAAAGTATTAAATTTAAGGTTCGATTTTTTTCATTTCCCATTGTGCCTCTTATGAATAAAAAAAATTATTTGGTACTTACTAATCACTTAATTTTTCAAATTTGAATTAACTTTATTAGCTATTATCATCAATGAATCAAATATAAATGCAAAGAGATATCTAATTTATGGAATAATAATTTGGTTAAAACAAAATCTAATAATTCACCTCTATATTTTGTGTTTGTATCATATAAACCATAAAAATTCGTGTGAATATATTAAACACAATTTTATTAAAATTATATACAATTTTTATTAAATTTTAATTTGTATGTTTTTATTTTATATTACTTTCATATATTTTCTATTATATCGCGTCTACGATCCCCAATCTAATTGAAGCGAAGAGATACCAGCAAGAATTCCATCACCGACAATTTCCGCCGGAGATGCAGTGCAGTCGGAGGATCTAGAAAGAGAGAAAGCCATGTGACGACTGACGAAGAAAATGAAGAAAAAAAGATAAAAAAGAAAGGGACCTCGCTTCGTTAACATGGCAAATACAACGACCGTACAGATATGATAATTTATTTGTTCTCTATTCTCTCTCGAGGCTATCTGCTGTCAACACATGTTTGCCACAAATCTGCTTGCGAATCTCCCAATGGTGCTTTTTTGTTTTGATGGGTAGTTATCTCCCAATGGTGCTTTTGGATTCGTCATTGGTGGAGGGAGGATTTCCTCCTCTCGTCTTAATTCCTTCTGGGTAGCTTCCTGTGGCAAGTGGCAACGACAGGGCATGGAGAAAATGAATGCTTCTACTTTTCTGTGCTTTCATTATTGGAGCTCGAATTCATGACAGCCTCGCATTGCGAGATTTGGTTGGTGCTCTGATAATGGATATATATGGGTGTGGGACATATCCATTATTGTCACTGTTCAAACTTCGGGTTTGTAAGAAAGATTCAAAGAATTACATTAATTAAAACTCTTTAGACTCGTATACTTGGCATATTCTCGCTGAACTTATAACCTGACGATATATCAAAGAAAAACTATGAAAATTCGAATTTGGACGTTAAATACTCAAACTTTGAATATTAGTCACTTAAGTCATTTTTTTGTCCTTTTTCTTTCTATTTTAGACAAACACAAGTTTAAATATCAGAACATGCCTCCATGTTCTAGTTCTGACACTTCATAATCGTATTAATATTAAGTTCAAGTGAAATCCGCTTGCCCTTGAGCCATTAAGAGAAAATCTCCACCTCACATAAAAAAACTCTTCCATATGACAAAGTATGACATGGCGTGAAGAAACAGATTCTACCATACTCTGTGTCCTAATTGATAATGACCTCTCATTTGGTTTTGTCTCCGAATACATAACACTGATCCGAATTCCTCATATGTTGAATTATTGATGATAATATATATATATATATATATATATATATATATGTGAATAGGCGGCTGTGTACCCCATGAATTCCTATTTCCTTAATTTATGAAAATGAAGGATTCCGTTTACATCCACAAATAAATAATTCAATTGCTTAACTTAATATCATGAAATAAATTTGAATGTCAAGTAGTGAATTGAGCCATGTGATGGACAATGGAGATGGAAATTTTGAAAATTTTCCTTTGAATTTTCAAATGAAATAAAAAACGAGATAATCAAAATTAAAGGTGGCTTTTCATGAACAATTCCTTCAACCAAATTACAAATTAAGATGGTTATGCATTAGTGGCTTGAGTTTGTTCTCAAAATTTGTGATTGCATTCACATTTTGAACAAATTATTCATAGATTGATGTGTTTTTTTTTTCTATGTAGAAGACATAATGTCCAATTTTGTTGAGAGGCTTGATTTCGAGTAGCCGCATTTCCGATGGATGTAATGAAGACTTGGAATAGTACACTTAAAGGTAACTCTTAAGGGAATTGGATGGGTTATCCCAATCCCATCCTTATGTACGCATGCATGCTTATTCTTCCTTTGGATTATTGAGGGGGGGAATGCATGGAACTCAAACATCCATCTTTAAT
Organism: Heritiera littoralis; assembly: GCA_031772115.1. Taxonomy (NCBI): domain Eukaryota; kingdom Viridiplantae; phylum Streptophyta; class Magnoliopsida; order Malvales; family Malvaceae; genus Heritiera; species Heritiera littoralis. Next base: position 1,050,045 of record JAPDPK010000121.1, on the reverse strand, counting down.
TTTATCCCAAAATGGAAAACACCAATATGCAACAAATTTGCATTAATTATATATATTTTTTATAATTGGAAGATAGGGTTGAAGTTGTTTGTGTTCGAACTTAAGCCTAAAGACATTAGTTAATGCAATAAAGTTGTATTAATTATATATATTTTTTGATAGTTGGAAGGTAGGGTTGAATTTGTTTATATATTTTTTGATAACTAGAAGATAGGGTTGCAATTGTTTAGGTTTGAACTTAAGCTTAATAGTATGCCACAACTTTTTTTTAGTCATTTGATCAAAACATTATTAGTGTTGTGATAAAAAAAAGGCATTATTAGTGCATTAATTATATCGAAGGTTCTTAATTAGTATTAATCAATTACTAAAAAGATATGAATTGAATTTGGAAGTTAACTTTATATAGTTTTTTCTAAATTAGAGTTTATATTTGATTCACTTTTTGATGAATAAATTTTATACACTGTTATTGAATCATATCATGACATCTAATTAGTTAGTTAATTTAATAATTTTTTATTTTAAGATTTATGAATTATTAATGAGTAGGATTTTATAATTTACTGATACTGTATGGAAATATAAACTAACAATATACCAAATATAAATTCTCTAAATTATGAGTTTCAGTAAATCTGACATTCGATTCTAGCACCTATATCTTCCATCCCTCTCTTCAAAATGCAATATCTGTAAGTTCCCCACATAAGTTAACTACTTAGTCAGTAGTGTTTTATAGGAAATAAAAGACTTGAGATTAGTTTCGTAACCTCTTAAAACTTCCTATTGTGGTCCTATATTTTATTATCACTATCTAATAAAATTTAAATTATTTATCCATATCTACAAGTGATAACTACCCACTAATTGAATTACTTTTTTAATGGGAAGACGTATATAAAGAAAAAGATAGGGTATTGGGTCCCTAATCTGAGCATTCTGAAAAAACACACCATTAGTGAGTTTGCTTAAGATCAGAAGATCAAATACGAAAGGCACGCAATTTTATCGCAGCTCAATATTTTGGTATCAATGGCTGGAGGTTAGTATCCTGTTCCGCATTTATAATTTATGATTTATGATGTGTTGTTTTCGATGTCGATACATTAGATAAATCAATTAAGATTTCTTATAGTTGGTATTAGAGCCCTTAAAATCTCTGTCTTGATTTTATTTGAGTTGTTTTTGTTGCTGTGCATTATTTTAAAGAACAAAGAAATTGTAAATATGTTTTTCTAAATATAATCCAGCATCGTTACGACGTAAGTAATTCCTGCTTATACTTTTCTGTTTAGCAAAGCACATTAGCTAAAGAATCAAAGATTTAAAGCATGCTAGGTACGTTATTAAGTGCTTCCAACAAAATCATTAAAAGCATTAAAATAATGGGAGATGGAAAGCACTTGAAAGCTTAAGTTTAAAATAAATATAAAATGTTGTTTTCATGATTGCTTTAAAGCTCGGTTGAATATGATAATTGATGGGAATTGAACCTATAGAGTTTCATGGCTAGTTAAGGCATTTTTTTTTGTATTTGCAATTTACTGGAAATTTGAAAAGGCAAATTTCTTTCTTTCCTTGTCTTTTTTTTTGGTGATGTATTTGGTTGAGCTTGCTGTATTGATTGTGTAAATGATTGGAAAATTATTATTTATGCATAAAATTTGATGTCATGTGATCTATATAATTTTTCTTGATCAAGGAATAGCCACAGCATCTTTGATTAAGTTAAATTATATATTAAGTATATTCGGTCACATATAGAAAAAAAATGACATTAATTGTAATTAATCATATTTAATATAATAAATTTTATCCCACAGGAATTTTTATTATATTTGTGTGATTAATTAGGATGAAGTAACAAATTATTTTTCTTAATTTACCCACAGGAATTAAGAAAAGGAATATAATTTGATAGTTTCATCATAAAGTTTATATATGAATCTGTTTAAATTAGAACTTCGCCCACAGGCAGTTTTATATGTTATTTGATTCATATTTTGATGCATGATTTACATTGGTAAAGCATGATATATGTTTATTTGCCTCAAATTTTGTAACATTAGCATGAATGTTTGATTTATTTGCAGTTATACAACCTCTGAATTTTTCTGATGATAAATGTGATGTTCCCTATTTAAGTGGTGATAACTATAAGATATGGAAGGAGAGAGTTCTTCTTCAATTAGGGTGCATGGACATTGATTATGCCATTAGGAAGGATGAACCATCTGTACCTACTGATACTAGCCCTCAGGGTGCGATTGCCCTATATGAACGATGGGAGCGATCTAATCACTTAAGTATGATGTTCATAAGGACACGTATATCGGCTAGTATTCGTGGTTCAATCCCTGAGTGTAAAAATGTCAAGGAATTGCTGAAGGCTATTGATGAACAATTTGAGTCTTCGAATAAGGCACTAGCTAGCATCCTAATGACAAAGTTATCATCTATGAAGCTCACTAGTGTTAGAGGTGTGCGTGAGCACATCATGCAGATGAGGGACATAGCGGCTCAGTTGAAGTCTCTTGAGGTTGAGATGTCTGAATCTTTCCTTGTGCACTTTATTCTAAATTCCCTTCCACAACAACATGGACCTTTCAAAATTTCTTACAACACACATAAGCAAAAATGGTCAATAAATGAACTCCTGACCATGTGTGTTCAAGAGGAAGGGAGGTTGCTAATGGAAATGGGTGAAAGTGCACATATAGCAACACAAGGAAAGAACAAAGCGCAAGCCAAACAAAAGGGAATGGGTAAAATACCTATCCAGACTGAGAAGAAAGAGTCCAAGTGTTTTTTCTGTAAAAAGAAGGGACACATGAAGAAGGATTGCAACAAATATAAGGCTTGGCTTGAAAAGAAAGGTAATCCAATCTCACTTGTTGGTTATGAATCTAATATGGTCGATGTTTGTCATAACACTTGGTGGATTGATTCTGGTTCTACAATCCATGTTTCAAATACCTTGCAGGGTTTTCTAAACCAAAGGAAACCAATGGCCAGTGAGCAATGCATCTATTCAGGAAACAAGATGCGTTCTCAAGTGGAAGCAGTAGGGACGTGCAGATTAGTCTTAGATATTGGTTTTGTTCTGAATTTGGAAAGAACCTTTTATATTCCATGTTACTCTAGAAATTTAATTCCAGTTTCAAGACTTGTACCACTTGGATTTTCTTTTGAATTTTATGAAAATGCTTTCCGCTTGCTTTATAAATCTAGTGTTGTTGGAAATGGGATGTTGATTGATGGTTTATTTCGAATTCATTTACAAAATAGTATTTCAAATAGTATAATGCACGTCTAAGACAATGTTGGTATTAAACGATGTGTTATGAATGAAAAGTCCTCTATGTTGTGGCATCGGAGATTAGGACATATCTTGTGATAATCGTAAATTTTCCATTTATTGGAAATAAATATTGGAGAAAATAAATATTGGAAATAAATAAATAAATAAAATTATGAGAACGGGATATTGGTGAAAATCTCGAGAATTGAGGAAGTGATAAATCGAGAAATACGAGTGAAGGAAAATAAAATTAGAATTATGGAAAATAATGGAAAGAGGAGATTTAATTTGGACAAATGGGAATCCAAATTAAATAAGAAAAGGAGAAATATATTTATATAATTATAAATTATATAAATGTATTTTTATACAAATACATATGTATTGATATACTATATAGTATATATTAATATACAGAGGTATATATATGTATATATACTATTGTATAAATTTAAATAATACATATGTATGTAAATATGACATTTTATGTATATATATAAATATATACATATATAAGAAAAATAAATGTAATTTACTTTAAAGTTGTATATATATATATTGTAAGTACAATATATATTTTATTAATGCATTTATATAAATATATATAAATGTTATTTAATTTAAAGTATATGAAAATATACATTTTCTATGTGTAAAAATATATATTATTAATATATAATATATATTTTTATAATATATAGTACAAAGTACTATATAATAAAATAATATTATATTTATAATATAGTTATAAATATAATTAAAATTAAAATATAATACAAAAAAAGGGAAGAATCGGGAAAATCCCGATTCTTCTTCCTAGGCGAGCTGACCTCGTCGGCCGGCAGAGGGGAAAGAGAAGGGAGAAAGGGTTGTCGTCGACGAGCGAAAAAGGAAGAAGGAGGGTGACCGGTGCAGCCCGAGGCGGAAGAAAGGAAAGAAACAGAGGCGAAACCGGCGGAGAAAGCCGAAGGGAAAGGAGGAAGGAAACGACGGTGCCGGCCAGTCTTGGTATCGCCACCGCCACTTGAACCTCAACGGAGGTGAAGAGAAGGAAAAGGAGGCCACCGGTGAGGCCAACGACGGCGGAGGAAGGCCGACGGAGGAGGAGAGAAACCGAGCCAAAAATCGAGTAGATCTGCCGCCTTGCCGTCAATCCAGACCGAACGGAGGTCAGATCCAAACTCGCCGTGGCGTCGGCTAGCTGAGGGAAATCCGAACCGCCGGAGAACTGGCCATGGAGGGGATCCGACCGGTCTGAATGGCCTGAACCGGCCAGGAAAAGAAAGGAAAAAAAAGAAAAGAAAAAAGAAAAAGAAAAAGAAAAGAGAAAAAGAAAGAAAAGAGGAAAAAGAAGAAAGAGGAAAAGAAAAAGAATTTCGAAAATTTGGAAAATTCCCGAGAATTTGGAAATTCGGGAAATCCCCAGAATTACGGAAATCGGTAAGAAATCCCAGAAAGTGTTAAATTATCTAAATAAATTATTTATTTAAATAATTATGGAAAAATCTAAATTTTAGAATTTTAATTTCCAGAAAATTCCCTCGATAACCGAGCCGATGGAATCGGGTGAGGTGAACACGGGCGCGATCTTCGAGAGGTAGTCGCCGATCCGAGACAGGTAAAGGAGGCATGTGTAGCCTGTAAGGATATTCAGTATGCATGTTTTAAATATGCATTTAATTTTATAAATGTTGTTGACAATGATTGGTTGGAAAGTTGTGGTGATTTACCGGTTGAAAATATAAACTGTATTTTCCGTGTAGGAGGCTAGCCAATCGGCAGCCGTTATACTGCCGAAAAATCTTAGAAAATTACTGAAAATCATAATAAATGATTTTACATTACGAGAAATGATTTCCAACACAAAAATCGAGAAATCGATTAGTTTTCATAAAACATGAATATATTGATAATTAATTTTAAAATATTCATGTTTTTGAAAATGGTGAAAAAAGGAAATCATCTAAATTTATCCCGATAGGTGATATTTCACGTGAAACGAGGTGAAAAATGAAAAGGACCAAAGTGAATATTTTACTAATATTTCTTCAAATATTCACTTGATTTTATAAATAACTTTTATGGGTTCAATTGTGAAAATAAGTGTTTATAGAAAATTCCATAAAGGTAATTAAAGGTGGAAAACAGTGTTTTGAGACTAAAAGGTCTCCGCATGTGTTTACAGAGAAAACACGGGACGGAAGTGTTGATTTGGAAAATAAATATTTTAATTTTCATAAATCATAAAAATAATTGATTTGAATCCCGATAACTTTGAAAATCATGTTTTCAATAAAAAGCACGGAAAAGCGTGCGTATATGTTTTACGGTGAAAAAGGACAGTTATGACCTTTTATATTTTACAGTGATTATTTTATAAACTGTTTTCACTGTATGGAAAATGTGATTTATACTGTTCTATAATATTTAGAACATTTTCGGGAATGATTACCCCAGTATAAATATTTTATAAATTGTTATTAATAAGATGAAAATATTTTCCTTATGAATAATTATGGAGTGATTGAATTTATATTCAATGAAAGTAATTTCATAAATGGGGTTTCTATCACGTGTTTACTGTTTTGAGACTGTTAGGCCCCATATCATGCTCACGTGTCACGTGTTAGTGCTGATAGATACTGATCCTATTATCAGCGTCCCAGTGGACACCTGATTAGTGCACACTGAGGAGCCCATAGACTATGGCCATAGATCTCATGTGTTTCCCCTATTTGGGATGATTTTATTATAGCATGATATATGTAGGGTGTTGCCTGGTCTTCATGATACTGAACTGAAAGCACCGTATACTGTTTACTGAATTGGTAGCTACTGTTTACTGTTTACTAACTGAACCGTATCAAGATATTGTTTTACTAATTTGCAAAATACTGTTTTACCGAATGGTACTATATTGAATATTACTGTTTTACTGAACTGTAAGATACGGTTACTGTACTGATGAGAAAGAAAGTAAACTACAAGTTTTGCTACTATACTGTCATGTGTTTTAACTGTACTGAAGGAAACCACTATTTTATTATTGAGCTGTCACGTGTTTTAAATTGTATAGAAGTAAAAAGAAATAAGTGGTTTACTTTGTGAAAATGAAAATTATATCGTTTTGAGAACAAGGAATATAGTACTCTCTACAGTTGCTTCTAGGTTCCGAGACAAGATAGGTATTCTAAAATACCTGCCTTACTCCATCCGGATCCTTAGCCGGCTGTAGTATCCTTCCTACATGTGAGCCTAGAGCCTCTCGGAAGATTTAAAGAAAGTGAAAAATTATTTTCAGCATATAGGTAGCTGAATATCAAGTGTTGCATATAAATCTCTTACTGAGCCGTGGTTTGCTCACTCCCCAATATTAACATTTCAGATTTTCAAGGACTAAGAGACTTGACATACGAGCATTTCGGCTGTGCATTTGGGGACACTGCGACAGCTTGATTTATAATATGAGGTATGATCATTTATTTTCTGTATTTAGACTTACTTTCAGTACTACTTTCTTGAGAATTAAGATAGGGGATGTAATTCATGTTATAATTTTATACAAAATTGTTTAATAGTAAATGAAAAAGTGAAGTATCACAAACAGCTCAACCGGGTAAGTTGTATAGAAATACGTGAAAAATGTGGTCACGGGATGTGACATATCTCCATAGAGAGAATTAAAAGGTTAGTGAATTATGAAGTACTTAGTACTTTGGATTTTACTGACTTTGATACTTGTGTGGACTGCATAAAGGGAAAGCAGACCAACAAGACAAAGAAAGGTGCCAAGAGGAGTTCAGACATATTAGAGATCATACATACGGACATTTGTAGTCCGGATATGGACTCATATGGTCAGAAATACTTCATCTCATTCATAGATGATTATTCACGATACATGTATCTCTACTTGCTTCATAATAAGAACGAAGCATTAGATGCTTTTAAAGTTTTCAAAGCAGAAGTAGAGAAACAATGTGGAAAGCAAATTAAGATCGTGAGATCAGATAGAGGTGGAGAATACTATAGTAGATACACTGAGGATGGACAAGCGCCTGGTCCATTTACAAGGTTTCTTGAAGAGCATGGGATTCAAGCCCAATACACTATGCCTGGATCTCCATACCAGAATGGTGTAGCAGAAAGAAGAAACCGAACCTTGATGGACATGGTGCGGAGTATGCTTAGCAACTCCAAGCTTCCTAAATCCTTGTGGACTGAAGCTTTTAAAATGACCGTGAATATATTAAACCGGGTTCCAACTAAAGCCGTTCCAAAAACACCTTTTGAATTATGGAAAGGTTGGAAACCGAGTTTGCGTCATATACGTGTTTGGGGATGCCCGTCTGAAAGAGTTTATAATCCACAAGAAAAGAAATTGGACCCAAGGACTATAAGTGGGTATTTCATTGGATATGCTGAAAAGTCTAAGGGTTATAGATTTTATTGTCCATCACATGTCACTAGAATTGTGGAATCAAGAAATGCAAAGTTTCTTGAAAATGACTTGATTAGTGGGAGTGATCAATCTCGGAAGGTAGTTTCTAAGAAGGATCATTCAGATATTCAGGCTCCCATTTCAAGTGACAAATTAGTTGTTGTTCATAACTTCCCTCAAGTTCAAACGGATGTTGAACAACCAATCATTGAAACTCCACAAGTTGCTGATAACAATCCAGTAAATCCAGTTGTTCAACAATTACCAGAGACTGTTGAGCAACCAATTGTGCAACATACTCCACAGGAGGATGCTGACACAACATTAAGAAGATCAACTAGAGTGAAGAAATCATCAATATCTAGTGATTACGTTGTGTATCTACAAGAGTCTGACTATAATTTTAGAGCCGAAGATGACTCTGAAACATTTTCACAAGCCATGAGTTGTAGTAAATCTGAATTGTGGTACAATGCCATGAAAGATGAGTTGAATTCTATGGCATCTAATGGAGTCTGGGATCTTGTTGAGTTGCTTAATGGTGTAAAGGTCATTTGATGTAAATGGGTCTTTAAAACAAAGAAGGACTCATTAGGCAACATTGATAGATATAAGGTAAGACTCGTAGCTAAAGGATTCACTCAAAAGGAAGGAATTGATTACACATAGACTTTTTCCCCCATATCAAAGAAAGATTCTCTTCGTGTTGTTATGGCATTGGTTGCTCATTTTGACTTAGAACTACATCAAATGGATGTGAAAACAGCATTCTTGAATGGAGACTTAGAGGAGGAGGTTTATATGAAACAACCGGAAGGATTCTCCTCTAGTAATGGTGAGCATTTGGTGTGCAAGCTCAAGAAATCCATATATGGATTGAAACAAGCCTCCCGTCAATGGTATTTAAAATTCAATGGTGTCATCTCTTCATTCGGTTTTGTAAAGAACATCATGGATCAATGCATATATCACAAGGTTAGTGGGAGTAAAATTTGTTTCCTTGTCCTATATGTGGATGATATCTTACTTGCAACTAATGATAAAGGGTTGCTGCATGAGGTGAAGCAATTTCTCTCTAAGAAATTTGATATGAAGGATATGGGTGAGGCATCTTATGTCATTGGCATTAAGATCCATAGAGACAGACCTCAAGGTATCCTAGGACTGTCTCAAGAGACCTATATCAATAAGGTTCTTAAGAGATTTCGGATGAAAGATTGCTCACCAAGTGTAGCACCAATAGTAAAGGGTGACAAGTTCAATTTGAACCAGTGCCCGAAAAATGAACTTGAAAGGGAACAAATGCAAAACATTCCATATGCTTCAGCTGTTGGTAGCCTAATGTATGCTCAGGTTTGCACAAGACCTAACATTGCATTTGCAGTCGGAATGTTAGGAAGATATCAGAGTAATCCGGGTATGGACCACTGGAGAGCTACAAAGAAAGTAATGAGGTACCTTCACGGGACCAAAGATTACATGCTTATGTATAGACGAACTGACAACCTGGAGGTAGTTGGTTATTCAGATTCAGACTTCACTGGATGTGTTGATTCACGAAAATCAACATCTGGATATGTTTTCATGCTTGCTGGCAGAGCCATATCTTGGAGGAGTGCAAAGCAGTCTTTAGTTGCTACTTCTACCATGGAGGCTGAGTTTGTTTCTTGTTTTGAGGCTACCTCACATGGTGTATGGTTGAAGAGTTTCATATCTGGGCTTAGAATTGTGGATTCAATTTCAAAGCCATTAAGAATATACTGTGACAATTCAGCTGCGGTTTTCTTGGCTAAAAACAACAAAAGTGGTAGTTGAAGTAAACATATCGACATTAAATATTTAGCCATAAGAGCGTGTTAAAGAGAATATAGTGGTCATTAAGCACGTTAGCACTGAATTGATGATAGTAGATCCTTTAAGAAAAGGCACGCCACCAAAAGGTTTTAAGGATCATGTAGTGCGAATGGGACTTGGTTCCATCTTGTGAATTAGTTGTATGGACAACTTTTATTTGTAATGAAACTCTTATTCATTTGTTTTGTTTTCTCAATATTTGGTACACATATTGGTTATTGAGAATAACAATAAATTTTAGACCTAGAATAAACATAAGGTTTATTCATTAAGTTATGTTATCACATATAGACTGATATTGAAGAGATGAAATATATTGTAATACATGGAAGATATTACTCATTCTTAAAGGACTTGTCGCCATGATTCATGTATTTTGTTTCTTTAATTTAAGCATAAGGATTCATAGATTATGGATGGAATAGCAAGTATAATAAAATATACGGACCAAGTGGGAGAATGTAAGTTCCCCACATAAGTTAACTACTTAATCAGTAGTATTTTATGGGAAATAAAAAACTTGAGGTTAGTTTCATAACCTCTTAAAACTTCCTATTGTGGTCCTATATTTTATTAGCATTATCTAATAAATTTTAAATTATTTATCCATATCTACAAGTGATAACTACCCACTAATTGAATTATGTTTTTAATGGGAAGACGTATATAAAGAAAAAGATAGGGTATTGGGTCCCTAATCTGAGCATTCTGAAAAAACACACCATTAGTGAGTTTGCTTAAGATTAGAAGATCAAATACAAAAGGCACGCGATTTTATTGCAGCTCAATATTTTGGTATCAATGGCTGGAGGTTAGTATCCTGTTCCGCATTTATAATTTATGATTTATGATGTGTTGTTTTCGATATCGACACATTAGATAAATCAATTAAGATTTCTTACAATATCTTTTATATTAAAAACAAATACCAAAGTTTATATATATTAGCTTCTTAATTTAATAATGAAATTGATCAAATCCTCATATGCGAGTTAATATAAGGTTACCCAAAAAAAGAAAATTAAGAAATTAAGTAATTAGTAAGAATAATCAATAAGGGTAGAACATCTCCATCAAAATGGGAATGCATGCATGCGGCATATTAAGCAGTGTTCATTTCCACTGGTTGCTCCAAAAGGATATTTGTTTTTCGAATGCGGAGAATGGTGATTCGAATATTGTCCATTTGGATTATCCACTTTTAAGCTTTCCTCTAACATCATTGAGAGGAAAAAAAATTAAATAATCATAATAGTCTCCTTAATCAACTGCTTGCTTAGTTTAATTTTTCTGCAATGAAAATTCAACAACAAAATCTAACACAGTACTTCCACTAGCAACAAAGGTGCTTTGTCGAGATGGTGACATGAACTGATTTTAAATTTATTTTCAAGAGTTCTGATTAAACAAAGATTGTTAATTAATTATTTGTTAAGTAATTAATAAATAATAATTGAGTATGGTTTCTCCATTTCCTTAATATTGTCGAAGCAAAGAGAAGCTAGGAGAATAAAAATCTTCTTTCTGATTGGCTTCTCATAATTAATGTAATTAATAATTAATCATGCAGATTAGGACATCTAAGTAATACTGTCATGACTCATGAATTTTTTCTCAATTTCGTATGAACATTTCAATTTCACTTGTGATTTCCTTTATTCATAAAGTAAATTGAAAGTAGATCTTAATCATTGACACAAATAATCATTTTTTGGCTAAGTCTTGAAAATTAATTCAAATTGTTATATATTAATTTTTAAATTGTGAGAATTCTGCAAATTTAAATTTAATATTCGAATCTCAATAATTTTTTTTTTTCAGATCAGAGATCTCTATTGAAAAAAAAGACTGAAAGTAAAGGAAAACCACAATTCTTTAAACTCGCTTATTTTTACCAAATCCGAGATAGCAAATCTGCAACTATCTATTTTCTTATTTTTTTTCCTCCTATCCCAACAAACTGCAAGCTAACAGTGTCATGTCTTTCAACATTCTTCCGATTCTACCTTTCTGATTAATTTTTTTTTTTTGGATAGGAAACGATGGCCTTTCTGATTAATTGGATCATAAAAGAGTCGACCAATTTTAATTATTCAGCCCATCATTCGTGGGCTAATGTCAAACAGGTTACTTTAAACCCAATCATGTATGAAATTGGACCAGAGCTGTCTCATTGTCGGATTTTCCCTAAAGATGAGTATAATCTGATAACATGTGTTGGCCAATCTACGCTATACCTGTTCTGATCATGTGCGGGGCTAGGCTTAGCTAGGTTCGGGTCAAGTCTATGACAAGTAATAATAAATTTTGTACATGCTCAAGCTCGGCTCAACTTAAAAATTTAAGTCTAATTTTTTGTCCAAGTCCATTTTCCTGTAAGATCAATGAATCAGTTTTCTTATGCAATAATTAGAACACATGATAAATTAAATACTTAATTAGGCATACTTTTTCAGCAGACATTGTATAACTTGAAACCAGGTTTCTAATAGACAGGTCTTCCTCTTCTACTTCTCTTTTAGGGTGGCTCTCAATAGACAAATACTAATATGTTAAGAAGTGAAGAGAAGACCTAATTTTATATTTGTAGTTGAATCTAATAGTTCCCCCATCAAAGATTATTAAGTTCCAAACCTACAAAACCACCACACCATACTGATCCAATAAGATACACAAAAACTCATACTTGTTGATCACAATAAACTAATTAAGTTTATATGTTTTCATACTGAAACTAAATTATCAACTTATTTTTTAAAAACTTTAATTAATAGTAGTCCACCAATTGAAAATTTCTAACAATTCCTTGACAGCTAAACAAAATGATCCCAACAAGAAAGAAGTGAGCTTTCCAATGATGGTACTTGAGCCTGGTGACACCATTGTTTCTTAAATCTCCCTCTTGTTCATTTCCATGGAAATACAATCAACCATTAACCAACATTAATCTACCTTTGTTCATAAGCCTTACTTCACTTGGATTGACTTAGGGAAGAAGCAACTAGATCTGATCAATGATTTTATAACTCTTTTTGTTTGTTTGGTAGAGGAGAGAGTATGAACAAAGAGATATGGAAAAATTAGTATTCCCTCCAACTATAGGGTCAGCATGCCCCCCTGCTTAATCAGAATGGTGGTTGAGACCAAGTCGAAAGGCAGTTTAAATGGCATTATCACAATACCTTTGCAATGCATCAATAATTCCTGTAGATCATATCCCACTATTGATCCCGCTCACGGGTGTTTGAGCAAAATCAAATTTATATTGTTCCGGCTCTTCATTTTTCTTGACCTAATATAGTACCAAAGACATAATATGAAAATCGGACCCTCTTTAAAAGAAATTAAGTTTAAAGTTTGAACTTTTTTTTCTTTAGATAAGATAATTGGTTTTGATGTCCAAATAATTGAAAATGGAAAACCCTCAACCCTAAACCACACTACAGAAGAAGCTAAAACCACAGTAATCATGAGTGTGACTGCTGCCAATAGCAGAACGGCAAACCTGAAAATTAATTAGCGAAACAGGAGCAAATAAAAAAGAATTAGAGAATGCTATTGAGCAATGAACCAGACAGAAACCAATTCATATTGTTTCCTTTTCCTTGATCAATCTGGCCAGAAGCTAGCAAACAGATCATGGACCATTAAAAAAGAAAACAACAAGCACTTTCAAGCTTTTCATGTTTGTAATCATTATTTCATGTCAAGATCAAGAAGACCTTAATTTACTTGCACTGTCAGCCATGGCTGTCACGCTATGCTAGCACACAGCAATTGTCATTTTGTCACCTAAAACATGTTTCCCATCAGACATATTAAAAAGAGTAAAGTACCGTATTGGATTACTATGAAGTATGAATAGACTACAAACAACCCTGATTTTGGCGTGATATGCAACCAGAAAGGGTGCTTCATTATCATCATCAGATATCTTGAAACTTACTTTCTTTATGAACATTCCCCCAACAATTAACATTCATGAATTAATTATTCTCAGCCTGAATCCACAATCCCAAGGTCATATCATTACAGTTACCCCATGTATAAATATATATATATATATATACATATATATATATATATATGAGTTTGTATATAATGCACTGACAGTTTATAATTTTTATACATTGTTAATACATCAAAGATTGACATCTCATCAATAGGTCTCATGGGCAAATTAAAAAAATTTATTTATATTTGCATATAAGGACTTATTGATGAGATGTCAACCTCTGGTGCATTGACATTGTATAGAAACTATACACTGTCAGTGCATCATATATAAATCCTATATATATATATATTTATATATATATAGAGTAGGGATCCACTTACACATGTGTAAAACAAATTTGTTTTACATAGTTTTATATCTTCATATAAGATTACTATTTTTGCAAACCAACCGTTAGATTTAACAACCTACTCATATTTATTATGTATGTAAATTTTTGAATCAATCTGCTATTTCTATCATTTTTATTTGATAACAGTATTTTTTTAATATATTTCAACGGTTGAAATTTTATTTTATGAAATAAATCATTAGACGTATTCGATTAATTTGAAATTTGGCATGCATGATCTATGTGAATAGAACATAAAATTCAACGATCGGATTAAAAAATTATAAATCATATAAAAAGATATGAAAGTGTGTAAAATTAAATTTGTTTTACACATGTGTAAGTGGATCACTTCTCATATATATATATATATATATATTATATCATTCATTAAAAGAAAAAGAGAGGAAAAATGGCAGAAATAAAAGGAAATAAAGCAAAAAAGTGTTTTCATAAATGGGGAATTGCCGGATATACACACGCTAAAAAAGAAAGCATAAATCATGCATCGATGAATATTTTATTTTTAAACTTTTTTTTTTGGGTGTAAGAATATTTTAATTTTGAGAGAATGGATGACCCTGAATTGACATCCCTATTAATAATTAAATTTGATATTTTAGACACGATATTATAAAAATAAAAATGATAAGAATATAGAATATGAAAGTGATGTTCAGGAGAGATTAAGTATAAAGTTCGATTCTCTCCATTTTTTTTACCTCCTATAAAATAAAATTTAGTAAAAATTATACATGAATATGAAAAAAATTAAAAATATATATTTGGCATATAAACAAGAATTTTAACACAAATTTTTATATTTTACATGATAAAAACATGATTTTAATTATATGATACGAATACAAAGTATATATATATATAAAAGAGTTGCAAGTTTAATAAAAACTTTACTTACCCTCGCATATTATTATTATTATCATTATTATTATTATTATTATTATTATTATTTAAACATATTTATCTGTATTAAGTCTCTAATATTATTAATACTTATTCAATGAATTTTTTAATATATATTTTTGGTCACCTACCAACGGCTGAGTAAAATACATTTATTTTTTCTTATTAAATTAAATTAAATATTTATTAATTATTATGATAATTTATCAGCCGATTTAATTTCGTATTTGAATTGACGTCATGGATATTTTTCCTCGAAATTTCATCCATTCTCTAATAATTCCTTCCTCCAATGTCTTTTTACACATTAAACTTTATACATAATTCCAAATAATACTATTTTATTCTTTTTAAATTTGTACTGATAATTAATGAAAAATAACCAAACTTGCACGCGTGAAATTCAACTTCGCAATTGTAATAGACAAGCCGGCAATGTTGGACTTTACCATTGCAATTTGATCACATTTTTTTCAAATAGTATAGTGTATAATTCTTAAATTCTTAATTAGTGAACGGCCTGCCTATCAAAATCAATTATCTTTTCATAAACTAAAACCAAACCAAACAACAAAGAAAACGGAAAAAGTCAACAACCATTGATCCAACCACTTTGTCAAAATGATTATCATCTGTCAGTGAAATTTTAGATTCTATAAATGAGATTAATATGATGATACATATATTATTTTATTAATAAATAAAATAAGAGTGTGTGTCATAATTGTAATTCCAATTGTAAAGTTTAAAAATTTTGTAATAGCGTCTTGAATAATAATTCTTCTTAAAATATATAACTAAATTGAATTTGAATTTAATTCCAATTGTTCATGCAACCACTCCAAGAGAGAGTTCAAAAAATTTAGCAACTACAATCCCTTCTCATTCTTAAATAGGTAAAATATAACATTTTGAAATTCAAATCATAACATCTACTATCTTTTTTCCTATTATACAAGTTTCAGCTTCATTTGATGACTTTTAATGAAACCCAAAATTAAAAAAAAAATTGAAACATGAAATCAAAAGTGAAAAAACGACAAATCTAAAGAATAAAGTAGAGAAGTTATTAAAAAACTATTTAGATTATTAAAAATTAATTTTAAAAATATTTATTTAAAATGTGAGATAATATAGTAGGTTATTAGTTTATAAAAGCTAAAAGATAATGGTTAGGTATGAAAAAAATAAAGGATAGTTAATTTTAAATGTTTTTTGTATTGCTAAAGTTAATGTATGGATGTGGTTTTAAGATTGTCCTAAAAAAAATTATTTCGATGTATATTCGAGCTAGTCTAATGATATTTTGACCCGTAAAAATAAAAAATAAAAAAAGTGAGGATCTTCTTGTAAACTTGAGCATGCTTAGCTTATCACGTAAATTTATATTTTATATATATATATATATATATATATATATATATATATGTGTGTGTCTATGATTGCGTATCAGATTAATTATTTCGTTTCTTTATTATTATTTTTAATTATAATGCAAGAAGGCCAAACTCTTGTCTTGTCTCCTGTGCAACAACTTGTTCCTTCCGTAATCAACTACAACTATTGCTCTGCCTTCTTCTTCAACTCAGAGATTTCTAAAAAGCACTACCAAATCTGTCCTTCCATTTCCCCAGATATCTCTGTTTGCATAAATTCTTCGAAACGTTTTTCTTCTGATTCTGTTTCTTTTTCCCTTCCATGGCCGTTTCTCCTCAAGTTTTCCCGCCAAGAAAGCGGGGGCAGCCGGCGGAGTCCTTTATTTCTCCGAAATTAACAGACTTAAAGCTGGTACACTCTCTTCTATCTCTGTCTCAAGAAATCTCTTCCCTTAAACCTCTCCAATGTCTCATTAAACGAAACTCGCTTTCCACCATCAACAAATCGAAGCTTCTTGCGATCTTATTCGAAGAGATGCTTCGGAACCCTGCTTGTAACTTCTTCTCTCCTTCAACCATCCTCTGCTTCGAAGAAATGTACATAGTTTTGCAGAGAATAAAAACTCTGATCGAAGATTGTTCCAATGGAAGCAAGATGTGGCTGCTCATGCAAATCCAACCTTTGGCGAACAGTTTCCACGAGCTCACCCTCGAATTATCCACTCTCCTCGATATTTTTCCTGTCAAAGAAATCAATTTGAGTCAAGACGTGGAGGAACTCGTGGTTTTTGCAAGAAAACAGTGCGCCCAGTCAAAACCGTCGGTAGACTCGAGAGACGATTTTCTCAGGCGGGAAGTTTTAGCCATGCTCGAGCTGATTAAAAATGAGATCGCCCCCGATCATTTAAAGCTCAAAGAGATTGTCGACGCTTTAGGATTACGCGACAATTCGAGTTGCAGAGAAGAAATCGAGAGTCTCGAGGAAGAAATTCAGAACCAAACCGATGAAAAATGGAAATCAGATATTGTTTCTTTGATCGGCCTCGTTCGTTACGCTAAGTGTGTTCTGTTTGGATCTTCAACGACGCAGAAACCAGACCACCGCCTCCGAAAATCACTGTCGGATATTTCAATTCCAGCGGACTTTCGGTGCCCGATTAGCCTAGAGTTGATGCGGGACCCAGTTGTCGTGTCTTCAGGACAGACGTACGATCGGCAGTCAATTAATCAGTGGATTGAATCTGGACACAACACGTGTCCTAAGACAGGTCAGACTCTGGCCCACACCAACCTCATCCCAAACCGCTCTTTGAGGAATCTTATAGCCATGTGGTGCCGCGAGCAAAGAATTCCGTTTGAAACCGCCGGAAATAGCGATAAAGTTAACGGCGTTACAGTCTCAAAAGCCGCCTTCGAAGCCACGAAAATGACGGTGTCCTTCTTGGTCAACAAACTTTCAGTTTCTCAATTAATGGAGGCGGCTAACGGCGTCATTTACGAGCTCCGTGCCCTCGCTAAAACTGACTCGGACAGCCGAGCCTGCATAGCCGAAGCTGGTGCAATACCTATCCTTGTCAGATATCTAAGTTCGGATGCAGGCTCCAAGCACCCGAGCCTCCAGGTCAACGCAGTTACCACGATTCTTAATCTTTCCATCCTAGAGGCGAACAAAACGAGGGTCATGGAAACTGACGGCGCTTTAAACGGTGTTATCGAGGTGTTACGTTCGGGTGCCACATGGGAAGCCAAAGGAAATGCGGCGGCTACAATATTCAGCTTATCAGGTGTACACGAGTACAGGAAAAGTCTAGGGAGGAAGACACGTGTCATTAAAGGACTGATTGATTTGGCCACTGACGGGCCCATGAACTCCAAGAAGGACGCACTGCTGGCAATTTTGAATTTGGCGGGAGACAGAGAGACCGTTGGGAGATTAGTGGAGGGAGGCGTGATAGAGATGGTGTGCCGAATCATTAACGGGTTGCCGGAAGAGGCAGTGACGATACTCGAGGCGGTGGTGAAGAGAGGGGGATTGGAGGCGATTGCGGCTGCGTACAGTACAATTAAGAAATTGGGTGTTATTCTGAGGGAAGGGTCGGATAATGCGAGAGAAAGCGCGGCAGCTACGCTGGTTACTATTTGTCGAAAAGGGGGATCGGAGGTCGTGGCGGAACTAGCGGCGGTTCCGGGGATCGAAATGGTTATATGGGAAGTGATCGGGACAGGAACCGTAAGAGCGAGACGGAAGGCGGCGGCGCTGCTGAGGATTCTTCGGATATGGGCTGGTGGTTTGGATGGTAATAATGCTGTGGACAGTTCAAGTATGACGACCACGACCAGAATAGTTTTGCCAGCATAACATTTGTTTCATTCTTTTTTTAATGGTCCATTTGTAAATGTGGGATGAAATTTGTAAAAATTTTCAAATTACTGTATTTCAAGTTGTGTTAAATATAAAATTTAAAGACATCAATCTTGAATGTTAATTCAAATAATCATATTTCTAATTTTAAAACGTAAGAATTTTGTAGATATGAAACTCTTAACCTAAACCCTAAAACCTAAATAATTTTAAAATTATATTCTCCGAGTCAATTTGATGTACATAAACTCAAATAATAGCGGCTTTTTATGATAATGAGTATCTAATTTGTTAAGTTGATCTAAATCATTTATGTTGGTAAATTAAACATTGAATAATTTATTTCCGCATGTGAATACTTTATTATGTGTCTGTGTTCTACATTTATTATATGCTTATATTCATATGTAACAAGAGAAAGAGATGCCAACAGAGGTGGCAAAAGTGGTTTTGAATACTGAGTGAGAAGCATTTAGATTTGAATTCTCGTACTTTTTTGTTAGTAGGTTGTAAATTTCATTAATCTATATGTTCTGACCTTGAAATTAGGATAACTTATGCTGCTCTTAATTTTTTTAAACCAAAAAACAAGAGAAAGGGATGCTCAATAGGGTACAAGTAAGAGGAAACCAGCAAGTTGGGTTGTTTGAGTTTCAAGGCAAAGTGGCAAAGTGATGGATGCAAGAATAATTGGACTGCCCATCTCTGACAGAAAAGCGCAATTGAAATCGTTTTGGTAATGAAAAAACACAAAGAAAAGATGATAGAGGTCGTGATGCTGCAGAAGAAGAACTGCAGTAGTGATGTTGCAAATGCAAAGCGCCACATCCTGTTCTTTCTGAGCAAAATTTACATGTTTTGTCATAAGCAGCTGGTTGCAGATCTCTCCAGATTCCAACAAGAATGTTGGCAAAGTACACTTGCAACTCCCCAGAAAACAGGGTCCTAGAGTACCGCCCTTTGGTGCTAAATCTTTGCCACCTTCCTGTTAAGAACTTAAGAACTGCTTCGGCAAATAAATATACATGCAAGACAAAATTTATATATTTTTGTCTTATTAATTTTTTAGAACTTATTTAAAAAAGAAATATTATATATTTATTGTATAGTAAAACTAAAGCAACTTAAAAAAATTAAGTTTCATCGGACTTTTGCAACGTAGGCCTTACGAGGATGGAGCACCCGATCTCTCGCAAGGAGCTCTGCCCCCTTAACTCTCACTTGCGTACCAGCTCTGCTTAAGTGTCATATAGACTAAATCATATTAGAATCTACAAACTCCAACACTTCCGGTCTTAGCAAACGGACCAACAGCTTTAGCTAATTGATTTTTCACAGTTTTCAGCACGAGCAAGCTCGTTTTCTTTCTTGCTTTGGGCCACATGGTTCAAAAGCCTACGGATTGCTGCACCTCCTTTGGGCTTGAAGCCTGAAATCTCCAGCCATTAATCGTTTCAATAAGGCCAACTACATGTGAAAAGATTCCTGCTAGGAAACCTACATTCATATCAGAGACTGATAAACATTCTGGGTTATACGACAGGTAACCTCCCTGAATTGATTCCTTGTCCTGCGTCAAGATACCGACAAGTTAACTATTAACTACAAAGTTTTTTGGTCAGGCAAGAAATTACCAGGTCCCCACTCTAATGGATTACAGTTTGGACACGTTCACAAGACCATAGACCATTGGTTAGCTCCTGCAGCGAACATCCCCAGGGGACCAGTTGACCAAACCTCAACCTGCAAGCAGGGAGCCCATCTGAATCATAACACAGTCTATGAGCTTTCAGTCTGTTGATTTTTACTTACCTGTGCTCCAAGTGACAATTAAGCCTTCTAACACCATACAATTATATCCAATCTCGGCTAGGTTTAATCCTGCTCTTGCTATTGTCTGGTATGATGAATTTGTGATAAAGTAAATGTGTCAGTGAAGAAGACAGATGAACGTTTGTCATAATGTGTAAATACCGTACCACCAAACTTTAAGAGATTTCTCATGATGCACACAGTAGATCGAAATGAAGTGTCATGGCCGGGATAAATGTTGGGTTGCAGTTCTTTCATGTTGATACTAAAGGATGACCAGAACTCGGACAACGATAGGATAAGCTTCCAGCATCACACGGTTGAGAACCCAATGCCACAGTTTCTGCTCGACCGGCTTGCCCCAGGTGTACCAGATAATGATTTTCAAGTCCCATCACTAGAGAGAGACTTCATGTGCATCGAACTCCTGTCAATCTTAGACCCGATACAAATAAAAGTTTGTATTTTACATTACAGGAATACGAAATTACAGACACAAATTATCAAATTAGTTCTCTGTGTTTGTTGTGACCCACACTCAATTTGTCCTTTTTAAGGACTATGGTATTAAGATTCACCGCAGATAATCATTGCATAAGCACAAAATTCAACGAGTTCTCCTGCTGCAGTATAATGTAGGCAATTGGTTGCAATGTTACATGGTTGGGCCGGGGAATCCTGAAATCGATCAGAAGAATTCAGGCAGCAAGGCTCTGAAACGGGTTAATTTAGGCCTTACGACTGTTATTTATGAAACGGAAAGAGTTATCAGTAGCCGAATTATCTGCCAAGGAGTGCTAGTAATATGGCAAAAGCATTGATAAAATCGCCCGCCTGTGAGTGTGGGTTAGAGCTGCAAGTAAATGCCATAGCAGATAAAAGCTGAATATGAAGCTGCCCATCTTCTCGTAAGCCTAACCCTCTTCAGTTTGATGGCATCTTGGCAAGTGTACAAAGGAGGAGGCTCGTGGGGTTAAGTTAAAGTCCGGCATGTGAGCCACGTTCATAGAACATTTGGAAAATCATGGAAAACCTCTGATTTCACCCGTGGTACTAGAAACATAGAAGCTGGGGCCTGTAGGGCAAAAGAAACAAGTTCAGGTGTTTGAGTTTGTCGAATCTGATAAATTCCGGCCTATTCGACACTTATGTAGAATTAATACAACGGTGTACAATGCAAATGTCGAGTGAAATTTAGTTACTTCAAATTGCCCTAATTTCAATACATTTCAAATGTGTACTTTTTCTTCTTATAAATTATTTCCAAAAGTTTAATCAAAAATTTCTAATGCGACCGCAAATATGATTAAATTATCTAACCACGTAAATTTTATTTTTAATGCATAAATTGGTCTTTCAGTCTTATTTAATCGCCGGTCTTTGTTTAAGATGTAAACAAAATAGTAATGATGGTAAGAATACCAAATTTCTGCTTGGTTTGGCGATTAGGAGCCATATAACAAGCAAAAGCCAGTTACCAACTGGCCTGGCCACATTGTTTTTTTCCTTTATGCCAACTTTTTCTCCCATGGACCCCATTTCTTCTCCAATTTCAATCACCCTCTCTCTCATTTATACAGCTTCTACTCTTCACTCAGTCCCATTTCAAGGAGACTGATCAAGATTCAAGAGCCTATAATTTCTTTCGGTTTTACAGGTTTCTTTAGTTTCTTAACACTTGAATTTTCATGGGGAATTACAGGTTTAGGTTATCAGATATGATGCCCAATGCCTGGTTCTACAAGCTCAAAGACATGGGCAGAGGGAGAAGCAATCCTTCCAGGAAAAAACAACACCCCATTTCTCCTGCTTCAACAGCAACAAATCCACCGAAAGCAAAGCAACCCCACCATTTTTATCCGAGAAAATCTTATTACTTCACTCGGGAGCTTATCCCAAGTGATGGATTCTATGCTTCTCCTGCAAACACCAAATCTATGGAAGCTCATTTTCCTGACCCACCAAGAAAATCTTCCAAACAACGATCCAGAAAAAGAAATATCAAGTCGTCTCCCAAGCTTGTTGCTTCCTCAGTTTCCGCCGGTTGTAGCTGCCGGGCCACACTGTGGAATAAAGCTGATTCTCCGCCGGAATACTCCGCTTCTTTCTCTTCTTCTTCCTCTTCTGATGATAGCTCTTCAGACCAGAATCTTTGTGAGACTTTCCCGCAGGAATTAAGGTCTGATTGCGTTCTCACAACTGAATCCTTCGATGACATGGTATCCTGGTCGCGTTCTTGTAGCTGCAATGTCGTTAATTCCAAATCTAATGGCATCGTTGTCGATGCTGATGACAGATCTTTTGATAAGAAATTCCACAAGCTAGATGAGTTTCACAAGTTGTCTGAGCTTGAACTCCCTCCGATCATAACCAAGCCGGCAAAATTCAACGACATGGTAAAGGATATCCGCAAGAAAGAGCAGGATAATGAACCAACCAGGTACCGAAATGCTCATGGTTCACTGTCTGTCAAGGTTGTCGAGAGAATTACAGTGAAAGAGAACAAGAACACAAGTCCCGTCAGGAAATTTTCCGTCAATTCTCCTGGTGTAAAGCTTAGAGTAAATTCTCCAAAAATCGCAAACAGAAGAATCCAGGCTCATGCTCGGAAAAGCGTGTCGTCAAGCTCAAGCTCCAGCTCAAGGAGGAGTCTATCGGATAGCTTTGCGGTGGTGAAGTCGTCGTTTGATCCTCAGAGAGACTTCAGAGATTCAATGGTGGAGATGATTAAGGAAAACAACATCAGAGATTCAAAGGACTTGGAGGATTTGCTTGCCTGTTATCTTTCTCTGAATTCTGACGAATACCATGAGCTCATCATTAAGGTTTTCAAGCAAATCTGGTTCGATTTGAACAATGTCCGTTTGAAATAATTTGATCATGAACATTTACAGTTGAATAAAGTAGGAATTTAAACATTTCTGTTTTATTCTGTCATTAAGATTCTGACCTGTTAAGATTCTATTTCTGTGAATAAGGTTTCTGGCTTTCTGCTGCTTTCCTGAGAATTAAAATCATTTACCCAAAGAGATTGAATTTTGGCAGGGTATCTTACTTTGCAGCTGGAGACAAGAGAATCCATTGAAGACAAGGTTTTGGTTTAGTGCTTGAATAATTTAGCTTTTCTATATTGTCCTGTAACCAAGATCTTTTTGCAGCTCTGTTTTGCCATTGAGGTTGTCTCATAAAAGAAAAAGGTAAGTAGGAAGCAAAGAAAATCTATTACATCCTGCAACTTTCAAGCATGATACAAGGACAAGCTTCTTTGGTTTCAAATGGGACAATTGGAAAAGATAGTTTCGGCCCACAGCTATCTGTAATTCATGCAGTGTCTGCAAGCTGAAGCAAATCCAAGAATCAATACATTCATGTCCAAAAATTAAAAAAAAAAGTTTGAAGTCCCAATTTAAGAAGAGGGTTAGAGTTTTTTTTTTCAATTTTGTTTTGGATCTAATATTTTTTAAAGATGATTTGAAGAATACATTTTTTCATGTCAATACATTCACGATTACCCTCAAAATGTTTCATCATCATCATCATACTTAAAACCTTTATTTTAATACTAGAGTAAGTTATATTAATCAATATATGAATTCACGTTAAGTTCTCAAAATGAATTTTTTCGTTCAAGAAAACTTATTTTGTTACTAACTAAACCAACATTGTGGTAATGTCATACTAACCAAAACTTCCTAAAGAGTCCAAAAGGACAGTTTTTGTTGAATGTGTATCACTACTTTGCATGCACCAAAGCCAATTTGGAAATAGTACCCAAAACCATACGAAAATAAAACAGCTGATATCCAAATATGATTCTTTGAATATGAATTTTACATGCAAAATGGTCCCTGATCGTACAATTCCTGACAGTTTCTTCCATCAGCTTCAGGTTTATTTTTCTCCACTAACAAAATCATGCTCTTTAAGGGCATGGGTATCTCCTTCTCCAGGCAAGATGTCCGGCTTTCACTCAGAGAGATAATGCATAGTAAAAAAAAAAGCTGTAAAATTCAAAATTTAAGAGTGAAATTCAAATTTCTCCACTGTGTGAAAGCTCAAAGGCTTTTGTTTTTGGAAGACATGGGCATGAGCCCTTAGCTAAAGTTGAAAAACTTGATCGCTTGAAAAAATTAAAGTTACTTCGATAATTACAAAAGGCAAATGTACATTTTTTTCAAACAAGAACAGCAACATTAGCAGACATGATTTGTGGTGTTCTGCCTTTTTTTTTCTTTAATGTCCTTCAAGGAACATGGAAACATTGACTTGGAAGCATGATCAGACCCTACCGATCATGATAAAGGGTTGAGATTGGCTAACAATTTCTTTCCCTGTGACAGTAAAAGTCTTTTACCATTCTTTTCTTTTGCTTTTTTAATTTTTCTTTGTTGTTTCTTTCTGGGACAAAGTGCCTGAAGCTTGATTTTACCTACTCTATAAAATAAAAGAAAATTTTATTTTTTTCATGGTAGGATTTGTTTGCTGTGTTAATCCCTAACTTTGCGGTTCCTAGTACTTTTTGCATTCTACATTGACTTTCATATTAATATAATAATATAGATAGTTAATCCGACTGTCTCTTAAATCCAATAGTTAAAAAAGAATTATAACATATTTTAAAATTTTGGTTCAAATCCAATTAATTTTAAGTCAATGAGGCCTTGGTTTAGTGGTAAGGAGGAGTCTTTGGGACCTTAAAGTTCGAGTCTTATCGAATGTGAGTTTAAGTTAATTTATTTGTTATTTGTTTAGTTTGTTATCATTATTTGTATTTACCAATTTATCAAGTTACCAGTTCATAGAATGTATTATACTGATTGTGATTGTAACTTTGAATGAAAATGTACTGCTTGAAAAAAAATTCCAATTAATTTTAATTTTCATTTTTTGATTATCATACAATAAAATAATAATCAGGTAATCTGTCTAAATCTTTCTATTGAAGACAATAATTGCTTGTGGGATTTCATAATTTGCTCTAACATTAGCCACTTATATTTTATTAATCTCACTAGCCAACAAGAAAAGTACAATATTTAAGATGAAAGAGGCTCTAAAACATAAAAATCTTATGTTGATTTTGTTTGATTTCGTTGTATATAATTTGTTCCTTATTTTATAAGTGTATTTTGTCTTATATAATGAAAAGTTAGTATTCATCCAGAAAAATTAGTATTAGATTGTAATTTTAATTTTTTTGAACAGCGAGAGATTTCTAGATTTCGTCCTATGCATTTTCTTTTCGATCTGGTCCAAATAAATTTATTTACATCACAATTTCAATTTTTACATATAGACCCATATCTTATAAAAAGAAAGAGTGTATTGTTACAAAAATGTTATTCCCCATTGGCTATACCACTGGGATTTAATATCTCCCATTGATTGAAATTTGAAGAAAAAAAAAAAGAAAAACTACAACCCACTCCAAAAAATAAAGCAGAAAACGTGGATTAAAATATGTGGTGGGTGCATGAAACTAATATCTTTTTATTAAAATTAAAATTTATAAGCCTCTTCATTCAAAGGTTGAATTGCAAATGCTGGGTGCAAAACCCTTTGCAAGTAGTTGTAGTCTTGTAGAGTTTGGAGTTGTTTATTTTGGAAAATTAAAGTCTCTTTTAATTTTGCAATTTGGAATATTGTTGTGTTTGCTGTTTAGGTGTTTTGCTACATATGCTTATCATCGATTGAGACATTACAAAGACTAAATTCTATAATCTCGAGGAGGGAATCACTAATCTGTCTGAAAGAATCTATTATCTCGAAGTATCATAAGTCTTCCTTGAAAAGAGGCTCAACTCTTACGGGCATGAATACACAAATTCCATGACGGAATCGTTGGAAAATTAGATAATAAAAATGGCGAATTGTAGCAATTTCAGGAATGTGTTAGCGAGCTGCAGAGACGAACCATTGACCAGACGAACCAACATTAATCCGCAGATTCTGGCCGCTGCCAACACACATCTCTTTTATATATCTGCATTCTGTTTCTACCCCACAAAAGTACTATTTATAAATGGGAAAACGATGGAAACGTACCCTACAAAGTTTGAAGGGTAGGGTAGGGTAGGGTGGAACATGGAAGCAATGCTGCTCCTACCAACTGCTGCACGTGTGTGAGTGTGACTAGTTCTTTGCCCTTTACTTGAGCGCCCAATTTGACCTTCTTAACTTATCAGCTTCCCATCATTTTCCAATAAAAACGAAGTCCATTTTCTCTTTAATTTAGGAATAAGGGTAGAGTATATATTAATAGGGACAAGCAAAAACCAACCGCATCGATTAAATCGATCGAATTGATCGATTTTTGGTTTAATCCATTTGGTTTATTCGATTTTGGTTTTTTTTTTTTATTTTTCAAAATGATTAAGTCTATCTACTTTTAGTATCTAAAATTTTGAATTGAATCGACAAAAAAAATTGATTTATTTTTTAATAAATATATATTATATTTATACTAAATGAATATTTATTTTATGAATAAATTAAAGTAATAATAAATTTGATTTTATCTAGAAAATCAAATAAATTGAATTATTTTGATTTGGTCTGGTTTGTTCGATTTACAAGAAATTTGGTTCGTTTTTCGATTTATATTTTTAAAAAAATTGATTTAGTCAATTTCAATTTTGACAGCCCGAATCAAAAAAAAAAAAAAGCTCATCCTTATATGTTGGTTTCATGTTTATTCAAGTGCTTTTTTATTTATATATATATATAAAACTCAATTTTGTATTATTTTGGATTGAAACCCTTTTTTTTTTATAAAAATGTATCAGAGTTTGACTGAGTTCGACGAATTTTTTAAATTCAAATCAATTCTATCGCTTGTGTTAAAACCAAGGTTTCGGACAGGTTAAAAGGCATTGACTCGGCCTTAGTCGTAAAAAAGATTTAAGATAATTAATTCAAATTGTCTTGATCTTCAACTTCATTATCATGATGACAATTGTTTATGGGTATTTTATTCATTGCTTGTGATGTTAATTATGGTATTGATGGTATGCTTAAATTTCTTGCTAGATGACAATATACTTTAATAACCTCCAACCTAGCTACTTTGCATGTGCCTCAATGAGGTATCATTTTATTTTATTTTTTTTTTGGGTGTGAAGGTATCATTTTAATTTACAAGAGTACGTTCAACCTCTTCTTTTTTCCCCAAAATGAGGCCATTACACCAACTTCTCTTTTTCAATGATCTTTTCGGCATCTTTTGGACTTTGTACCCATTTCTTTGAGGTTTTTGCTCTAACCTAATTTCATCGTCGTACGTCTAAAAAAAAAGCATAAATGTTATATAAAATGATCGGATTATTTTATAATTGGAGCATGAAACCAATCATTATTTGAGCTCGAACCTATGTTTTACGGTAACTTTAATTATTTTTCAATCGAAGAGATTATTGATTGGTATTTTAAACGATAACATTTTGAAAAATTGAAATGAGAAGACATTTCGAAAGGGACAAAAATAAAAATATATTAATAAAATGGATTTACTTGGTAGGATTAGGTGCACGAGTGGGAGACAAAAATCTTGGGGAATCTAAGATGAGGAGAGTCATAGTGTTTTGCTGACTCTCATGTGCCTTGTATCGTCTCTATTCTTCTTGCCAACGCAAACGACGAAAACACTGAAATTACAGACGAAGTTACTAAACCCGGATTCTGCTCTGCATGCCTTCCTTTCCATACACAGCACAACTCATACTTTTTTTTTTCTCTCTCTCTAGGGAAAAAGGTGACCAGACGAAAGTATGAATTTTGATTAGAGGCATTAAAAGATCGAATTATCTGTCCAAACTCCAAGATCAAATTAAATTGGGTTAATTTCTTTTTTTCGAATTTGACTCAAATTTTACGTAATATATATTTATTTATTTATTTTGAAAGATTGATATTATTTTTAAAATTTTTTTATTAATAATATGATATTTTATGATTGACTGACAGTTCAATTAGTATATTATGAAAGAGATAGCAAATGTGAAAGGTGAAATGAGGAAGAAAAAGCAAGTTGTGAGAGTTGGAAACGATAACTCTCACAACGTGAGTGCTAACAAAATCTTGTGAGGATTATTTGGTGGGATTTTCTATTTGCCCCGTCGGACAAGGTCACATTGCTGATTGGTGACGCATGCATAAATTTAACCTAAACGTTATATAATTTTGCAATCTTTAGTTGTTAAGTCGTTAGATTTTTTGGGCGGGACACCTGAACAATGACATCTTAACCAAAACAAAAACTGCTTTTTCTCACCTGCTGTACTGTCTGTGTATAAGAAGAAAAATAATAATAAAACTGCCCGGCAAGGCCAAATACAAAAGCACGAGTAGGCCAAGCTTTCATTTCGTCAATTCACAAACCAAATCTAGCTGAATGAAGTATCCTTCAACTTCAAGAAATCAATGGAAATATATTGTTCTTTTCAAAAAAATTTAAAGTCATATATAGTTTCAGCTTTTCATATATATATAATTAAGAAAACAAACTTTTCCATTCATCACAATATATATATATATGAGGAGGGATCCACTTACACATGTGTAAAACAAATTTAGTTTTACACACTTTCATATCTTTTTATATGATTTATAATTTTTTAATCCGACCGTTGAATTTTATGTTCTATTCACATAGATCATGCATGCCAAATTTCAAATTAATCGAATACGTCTAACTATATATTTCGTAAAATAAAATTTCAACCGTTGACATATATTGAAAAAAATACTATATTCGATTAAAATGATAGAAATAACAGATTGATTCAAAAATTTACATACATAATACATATGAGTAGGTTATTAAATCCAACGGTTAGTTTGTAAAAATATTAATCCTATATGAAGATATAAAACTGTGTAAAACAAATTTGTTTTACACATGTGTAAGTGGATCCCTCCTCTATATATATATATATATATATATATAAAAAGAAATTTCATGCACAAAGATCTTACATTGTGAAATCTGAAGAATGTCATTTGTATGCAACTTTTTTTTTTGCATTAAGAGAAGCTATTTTTGTTTGAATCCATGACCTCCAAATTACAAAAAAAATATTATCGTTGCACAAAAATTTACTTCTGCTTCATAATATATATTGATTTGACCCTCCTAGATTACAATCCTGACTTTTTGGCACATTCTGCTTTAATTTCAATGGTTTATACATATGAATTGTGTTAAATACAAATTAACAAATAAATTAACTAGATAAAGTTCTTTTGTGTTGTTCTAACCCATGACAGATTTCTAGATGAATATTAATCTTAAAGTAATATATATATATATGCAAGCTGCTAGTTAGAAGCTTTGACCGAAAACATGCAACATAATTGAGCAATTTTTTCTTGGACAAAGTTAAAATATTTTGCTATCTGATATGATGAAACTCGGGCAAACCATGTCAAAATCAAAAAATATAGTTCTCTCAAACATTATAATGCGGAAGTGGCAAATTGTTATGACACAATATTATTCATAGAAATCAAACAATAGTATAGGCTTTTTTATTCAAAAATCAAGTAATACAATATATAATGCAAGGTCTTTATATTTTCTGTTACACAAAATTTTCGTATTCATTCAAACTATCATTTCCTTTCTTTTTCTTCTTTCAGACAGTATTATCTCTTAAATCCATCGCTTAAAGCTTCAAACTATACATCAATCAATCGGACCATGTAAAAAGAAAAAAAAAAACCAAAAACGCCACACCAATAGCCTTTGCCTATGAGAACATATATGAAAGTTCTTCTAAATTATGGAGAATTTTTTAAGAAAAAAACAGAATAAAGGAAAACAATAAGGAGTGCTATGAAGAATTGATCTGCTAAGGAGATCTTTTTATAAGCTGTTGTTTTATAAATGTGATTTATGTTTAAAGATGACCACTTGAGCTCCATGGAGAAAGAGGATTGGGATCCACGGAGTTCTGCAGGATGATAAATAATTCGTCCGGAAACACATTTAAATTCCCCCAAGCTCCATTCCTATTGCCACAAAAGGGTGCATGTTTTAGGCTTTTATTTTGGATCGTATTGTCAGATATGATATGAAAATTATATGAATAAGATAAATTTGATAAAAATTGAAAAATCTGTTTCATGCTTTATGTGTAATTACAAATTGTGACCGGATAATTTTCATATTTTATATGTGTTCCACATGAATCAGACAAGACAAATATACAAGAGTTGTCATATTTATCCTTTATTTTTCCCAAATTAAAAAGAAAACCTTGACAAAAATAGAATATGACTACAATTGAACAAGAACTGAATTATACGAGTCTTTAATGAGCCTAATTTCTAGTAACTTATCTAACAATAAAAAAGGGTATTAACTTGAGGTGTTAGCTAGTTTATTATCATAAGCTTTTACCACTAACCATAAAGATTTAATTAGGATTGAAACATATAATAAGCACCAAGTCAAGTTACCAACAAATGCTATGAAAAAAAAAAAAGCAACTTTAGCCTAAAAAGTAATGACAAGAGAGAGAGAGAATGAGTTGAAATTACTTGCCTCAAGTTGTTGTCCAACAGTGACAATAATGGTGTCTGGACCGGCTTCAAAAGTTAAAAGCCGTGGCCCAGATTTCAGAGAAAATTGGCAGTGCTTGGTTGGAAGGTGGAGGCTTAAAGTATAATCACAAGAATGGTCGTTTTCTTCTTCGTTTGGATCCTTACTTTGCTGGTTGTACTTGTATATGCTCAAAAGAGACTCTCCTCTTTGCAATCTCTTCCTTGCCTCATTGCTTGCATTTTCTACAAAAATCTTGCCCAATTCCTCTGCAACTTCCTCAAGTTTGCTCCCTACTTTCTCCATCTTTTCACTATACACAACCCAACGAAGGAAAATTGATGAGTATAATGTAGAATTATAAAAACACAAAGTCACAAGTTAGACTAAT
Organism: Heritiera littoralis; assembly: GCA_031772115.1. Taxonomy (NCBI): domain Eukaryota; kingdom Viridiplantae; phylum Streptophyta; class Magnoliopsida; order Malvales; family Malvaceae; genus Heritiera; species Heritiera littoralis. Next base: position 1,018,692 of record JAPDPK010000121.1, on the reverse strand, counting down.
GTAGTTCATATCTATTTCGCTTTTAACTAGACTAATGTAGTTCATATCTATTTCGCTTTTAACCAAATTAATCGATTAAATCCACTTAATTTAGTTAATCGATTGGTCCGTAAATTAATTTCATTGGTCAGATTGCTAGTCTGTCGGGCTTAATCCGTTTAGATTCGGACTTAAAATTAAAAGTCCAATCCTTTCAAAACCCGTATTTTTAATGGATCGATTTACGGATTGAGACCCGTTTTACACCCTTACCCAAGTCAGACTTTGTTTGATGATTCTCTCTATGTATGAGTTACTCAATTAGATTAATGGTATTAAAGTATAAATTAACATTTTAAATTTCCAAAGTTTGAGTATGATTTGTGTAATTTAACCCTAAAAATTATCGATGAGTGTGAGGCACAGCAAAAGTATAAAATTATCACGACTAATATCCAAGCTTGGCCTGAGATTATTATTAGATCAAAAGTTGGATTTTTTATCATTTGTGTAATTTAACCCTAAAAGTTATCGATAAGTGCTAACACGAATCCAAATTAGGCCCAAATATTAAAATATTTTCAGAAGTGGCCCAAGTAATGTGATTGTTAGTGCAGTTTTTTTCTTTTACGCAGGCCGACTGTCGTTGAGCCCAAAATGACCCAACAAAATAAACAGTATAGGAAGTGACGTGGAATGATGGGATTGGACCGTTTGATTACCTGAAACTGTGATACAATTGGGCGCCGATGTAGTGACGTGCCCATTCCATCCTCTCGTCCGTGCAACGAACCCACACGATCTCCTCCTTCTTTCCCGCCAAATGTCTCCTCACTCCCGTATCTCTCTCTTCCAACACGCCGAATACTCTCGCCGCCTCTTTCACCCACGCCCTCAGCTCCCCGTCCGCCGTATCCATTCCATGCCACGCGATCTCCACCACTCCAAACTCCCGCGCAGATCGCAGCAACCGCTCCACCGAACCGCTCTCTCTTAAGGCAAGCGATCGGAAATCGATCTTGTCAGGTAGGCCTTGGTGGCGATGGGATAGGGGCTGAGACTCGGGTAGCGTCAGGTCGGGGACTTGTAACGAGTTCTCGAGAAAATCGGTGAAGCTTCTGTTGGCCGCGGAGCGCGAGCCCGTGGCTGTTGGGACAGGCGATGGAGGTGGCGCCTTGATGTTAAGCTGGCTCATAGTGCGTAAGATAGCCATTGAGGCGTAAGGTAAGAAGAAAGAAGAAGAAAAATGGAGGCTTGGTTAGAATGAAAGGAAGAAACTTTCGAAAGAGGTGGGCACGACGTCTTCGTTATCAATTGTTGTTGCAGTGGCAGTGGAGGTCCATTGCACTTGATGCTCATCCTTTTCGATTTTTTTTAAAATTCTACTGAAACGTGTAAGTTTCTCCAGCTGCCCTGATGGACTTGGATGCATGAGATTTCGCCACGTCATCAAACGCCCTACCTCGCATGGGCCCGATAGTAGTTGTGATTTAAGGCAGCGAATGGAATTATAAGAAAAAAAAAGCAATCTTTTTCTTTTGGATAATAAATATTTAAGGTTAATTTCAATTTTGTTAATCAAAACCTGTCAAAGACGTCTCTTAGCAGAAGGTTGTAATTTAAGGCAGCGAGATTTAATAATTTTAAATATTGTAGGATAATAAGATATAAAAATGATTTAAAAAATTTAAACATGACATGATTTATATATATTTTTTTGCAAAATTTGAATAATTTATATATTCAATGCATTTACATGAATTGTGAAACAAAAATTTCTATTTTTTACACGATTTAATATAAAATAAATACGATAAAAATATACAAATTATCAAATCTATTCAATATTCTTAATTATAGATAGCCATTTATTTAAAAAAAATAACTAAAAAATAAGGTCTATTTAAGAGATAGATAAGCATCTATAAAGGCATTGCTTTAAGTAATCTTTTTCCTTATTTAATTTGTCCAAAAAGAAAAAAGAGATAAGCAAAAAAGTGGAGATTTCTCTTTCATAGATCCTTTTGGTCAATAAGTCGAAACTTGAAAGTGTTATAACAAAGCTAAATGGCCTTTTTTTTAAAGAAAAGCAAATAATAAAGATTGAGATTTCACTTTTGCCATTTAATTTAGGGCCAATTTATCAAAAATCAAAAATCGGGTGAAATAAATATTAATGATTTTATTAATTTAAAGATCTCATAAATTGCAAACCTGTTGTGCACGTCTCGTTTTTAATTTTTTTGGTATAAACCACAGGTATCCTCATCCGTTTTAACGGTTGAGACTATTCCTACTCGAGATTTAGTCACAATTAATATTCTTCACCCCTCTCCAAAGATATGTTTAATAGGAATCAAATCAGAAAATTCTTTCCACAAACTTAACTTACGTTGTCAATTGTTCCACAATCCATGAATGTCTAATTCTTAATATAAACGTGAACAATGAGCCCAAGCGGAGAAATAAAGCTTCGGCCTTTTTTGCCTTTCAAAATGCATGGGCCATGCACACATCGTCAAGCAAGCCGAAAGCAAAAACTTTAAAGAGAATTTATGGTTTTTCTTTTTCTTTTTTCCAAAAAAGCTTTAAAGAAGAGGCTAGTAACATCATTCACAGTTCTATTTGGTAGAAGAAGAATACGTAAGACTAGATTTTCATTTTGAATTCCTTTCTAATTCGATTTAGTGAGTACTACTCTTTTTTAGCCTATCAAAAAAAAAAAGTACTACTCTTTTTGATAAAGAAATATCTAGAGAGATGGGCAAATAAATAGATAATAATTGATGTAGTATTTGCTCTTTTTGTTCCAAGTTATATATATAGTACATGTGTGTGTGTGTATATATATATATGTATGAATTAATTATTTAAATTAAATAATTAATTAATTAATAAATTAAACAAGTGAAATAGACAAATAAAATATAAGTAAAAAATTCAACACAAAATTGAATAAAATCTAGAGACGATGAGATTTGATTTAAAAGTTAGAAAAACCAATGCTACTGTTTATCTTAAAAACAAGATTTTTTTTTCTTAACTCCTAAAACAATATTTTTCTCGCACATTTGTAATGTTTCAGCAAAAATTTTGTTATCTCTTCTGAATGATACTCTTGATGAATGTTTTGCACCTGTTTACCATGTTTTCCTCCTCAAGTTTTGGGACTTTTGGCTGAATCTTGGGTTTTTTTTTATTGATAATTGGAAGTGAGAATTAAGGTTGTTAGAGTTTAATCACAAGTTTATAATATGTCATAATTCTTAATGGATTTACATATGATGCACTGACAGTGTATAGTTTTTATACACTATCAATGCACCAAAGGTTGACAGTGCATCATATACAAACTCATTCTTAATTACCCGGTCAAAGAGTTATTGGCTATGATTTTGGGCATTTTCCTACATGACTCTTAAGGCAATTAAGGATCCTTATGTCTTTTTCTCACATTCTGTTCCCACTCTTCCACTTTCACGCTTGCAATCAACTTTTCTTTTTTCCTTAGCCACCTTTAATTTTTTTGTTCATTGATAAAGGAGAGCCGCCTTTACACTATATTTGGATAAACATTAGTAAAGGAAAGAAATGGAAAGGAAAGGAACGTAAACTAGAAGAAAGGAGAGGAAAAGAAAGGGTACATGTACCCCTTATTTGGATAGCTAAAATTAATAAAGGAAAGGAAAGGAAAGTAATCCTAACAACTCTTGTTTGGTTAAACAATGGAAAGGAAAGGAAATGATTCATTGTAATGTTTTTTTTCCAATTATAACCCTTTTTGTTTTAAATTTTATAAGATAATAAGGTTAAATTTGACATTCTACATGTTATAATTTTTTTCAAGTTTCTTTTCCTTTCCCTTTACCCCAAATTGGGGTTTTAAAAAAACTGAGTAAGTCAAGGGAAAACAAGAGGTGCTCACTCCCCCTCTCTTTCCTTTCCCTAGCTAAAAAACTCTTCCCAAACAAAGGAAAGGTTTACAACCTTCCTTTGTTTTACTTTGTTTTCCTTTCCTTTCCCTTCCCTACCCTCAATCCAAACATAGGCTTAATTTTTTGTGACAAGTAGACCTGCTCAAGGGCCGGGCTACCCGCCCAAGCCCGAGAGCCCGTTCTAAATTTGGTCGGGTTTGGACAAAAATATTTGATAAAAAAAAGGGGCTTGGACAAAATTTTTAAGCCCGTTTTAAATACGAGCCCGGCCCGAATTATGAATTTTTTTTATTTTTTATATATCTTTTTTAATATTAATTAAATTTATATATATATATTTACTAAATATAATATAATTATATGTATATAAAATACTATTGAATAATAAATATGATTATAAATATTTAATATGGAAATTAATATATTAAATTTTAAAGGGTATAAAATAATAAAAAACAAATAAATAAATAATTAAAATATAAAAAAATTATTTTCTGATCGGGCTCGGGCTTGTAGTATAAAAATGAAAACGGATTTGGACAGAAAAATCAGGCCCGAATGTCGGGCCGGGCCGGGCTTGGGCGTGTGAAAATTTCATTAATACCTTTCATGGGCTCGAACCCGACCCGGCCCATGAACAGGTAGAGTGACAAGGCAATTAATTATAGGTGATTTATTTGGACAGGCAAACCAAATGTCATGTTTAAATTTAGAAATAAGATTTAAGATTTATAATTGTTTTAACTAATTAAAACATAAAGATTACCTTTATAAAAATGTTTTTTCCATTGAAATTTTTAGGATTAATTTAACTATTAAGCAAGTTTAACTTCAATATAACCTTATTCTAACTCCTTAATTACTTATTGTAAAAACAGAAATTGTAGTCTGAGGAACAAACATTATCCAAATCTAAGACTAAAATATGTTTCTTGTTCAGTCCATATATATATACACACACATTTATACACATATAGTGATGCTTTATGAATATTTTCTTCATAGTCTAGGCAATCTGCTTTAGTTATTCAGCTCTTGAAACACACCAGAAAGCAACTAGAATATTAACAGAGACTAAAGGGATTTTAACCGACAAAATCTCCCACAGGAATTTCGTCATGATCTTGAAATCCTCCCATTCAGGCAGCCACCAAGACATGCCTTATCTGAAACCTCCCGCAGCTCCTGAAATCTGCACGGCTCCAATGGACTTCCATAAGTGCCTTTTGTTCATCTCTGCATCACTGATCGGTGCAGCACCGGGCTGCATGTGTCCACCAAGTGATGAACGAATCTTTGTTAGCTTCCGCTGGCCATTTGAGTCAGAAAACCTCCATGAATCAAGTTCGCAGTGTTTGTAGAAGTAATCACTCAAGCTCTCTGATGGACAAGCTCTAGTGGATCTGAAAGTCTTCGGAAAGCATGGGTGATCTCCTTGTTGAGGACTTAAATCGAAGTCATCTTCGTAATTCACGCAAGAACTTGCATAATCATTGCTGAATACATCTGCAAGAATGAGCATGTCCTGTCAAATGTAGGACAGCAAAAGAAGACATATGCAGATATGTGTGGTATTTTCTACCAAAGATCAACCCAGCTGGAGGCAATTTTTTATAAAAAAGTAAATTACAAAGTGACAAACAATTGCAAAATTTTCAAAATTAGTGATAAAATTTTTGTAACAATAAACTGAATACTTGTGATAAAATTACTTATAATCACTAAAAAAAATTGTCACTAAAAATCTTAGCTGTCCTAGCAAGATGACATGTTTTCAAATGATGGCCTAGCTATCGGAAAAGATTAAACGTACCTTGGGGCCAACTGCAACTAGTAATGACATTTTTACCATGACAGAATTGTGTTTCATAGGAAGAAAGGACCGGTGGGAGGGAAACTTGGGAGGAAGTAGCATACAAGTTATGGTGGATTCCGCTATGATCTTTATTTTCTTCGTCATCTTCATACTTGAAGCTACAGTGATGGTGCACTTGAGAGGCGCCCCAGGCCTTCCAAGTTGGAACAAGGGAAGATATCTGCTCCCCTATCATTTCAGCAATCTCCAATGGTTCCCAGTCTTTGATCTCCAATTCTTTCACCATCTCCAAGGCAACATCAATGGCAGTGTCATTCACTATGTCAAAGGGAAAATAGATGTTGCGAGCATGACCTGTAATACTGGAAATCATTAGGAATGTGGAATGCATACAGGATGACATTTTCTAGGTGTTGACAGAAATCGAATTTGAATGTATGCTCTGCTAATTATGAGTTTTTTCACAATGCAATGTATGAATCTTAACAGAAGCCAAAGAAATAAATCTCATGTTATCTCATCTAGTAAACATGACGCTACTCGAGCCCAATTAGGAATGTAAATAAATCAAGTTATTCATGAGTTATTCGAGTTCAACTCAATCAATACTCGAGTTTAATTAGTTTATTTTTGAGTCGAGTTCAAATTTCAAGTAACGAGTCGAGCCAAATTTTAATATTTTTTAATTAATTTATTATTTTACTATCATAATACATAGTTGTAAAATGACAAATCAATTTTATCAAGTTGAGTTCAAACTATCAAGTCGAGCTCGAGCTGTTGGAATTTTTTTCAAATCAAGCTCCAGCATCAAAAATTAAGTTTGGTTGAATTCGAAGCAAATTTCAAGTTTTGGATTTTGAATTAAACCGAGATCAAACCTAATACTCAACCGTCTCAACTCGATTTGATTACACCCCTCGTTACACCCAAAAGCTTCTGTCATCATATTACAATCAAAAGAAAGTTTATAGCACAAGAAGCTTAAGGCAGTACCTTCCTTGTCTGTAATCTGTACTTTGAGAAAGACTGTGTCATCTTCAGGATCTATTGTGCCAGTTATTGCCATTTCAGTACTCCTTGTTGGATCAACCTCTACAGAAGGCGCTAGCTCTGTGACTGGGCCATTGGGAGTTAGTTTTTGGCTCAGGACTCTTAGGATGGGCAGCAGATTCCCTTCTTCAGGGGCCAAAAATGGGTCAAGCAAGAGTTTGTAGGCAGGCAACCTGTTGGAAACATTCTCCAAGCACTTCCCAACAAACCTCCTAGCTTCTTCATCTTGGATTCTGTAGAATGCCTCCGGCAACTTTCGCTGGAGTAAAGAAGAAGCATTGCAATTACTTGTGATAGATTGATTAGGTGGTTGATTTCATTGACATTAATGAGCCAGAATATAACTCACCGAAGTCACTTTCTTGTAGATTTGAGCCGGATTGGCGCACTCACTGTATGGATACTCCGAAGTAAGCATCTCTAATACACACATGCCAAAGGAGTATATGTCTACTAGTTCATTGTAATCCTCTTCATACAGTTCTGGAGCCATAAATTCTGGTGTACCTAATATTTTATGCAAGTTTGAAGAAATTAACATATAAAGATATATAAGATCATCTAGCAAATTGTTAAAGAACAAACTTGGCAAATAAACAAAAGAGAAAGAACAACCTCATAATATTTACATGGTTAGGTTATTTGTCTACGTCCACGACTATGCTAGGTTTTTCTTATTAGCTTTTTGAAACATTAATATAGCGTTCTAGATTTCATTGGACCTATATATTGAGCTTTTGCACCATATTAACTCTACATAAGTGTGTGTAATAACACACACAAAACAATATTTATGTAGTTCGGCAATTTGTAAACGTCTATAGCATTAGGTTTTTCTTACTAATTTTCTAAAAGATTAATATAGCGTTCTAGACTTCATTAGACCTATATACTGAATCTTTACATTGTACTAACTCTGCATAAATGTAGCGTGAGCCCGATTCTATCAAACTTCATAAACTCCAACAGAAATCAAACAGAGCTTACCTATAACACTATGGGCATGTTGTGATCCTCGAAGAATGGCAGCCATTCCAAAATCACCAATCTTGACTTGTCCAAGGTGGCCATTGACAAAGATGTTATCACACTTGAGATCTCTATGTATCACTGGAGGGTCATGGCCATGGAGATAAGCTAGACCATGTAGAATTTGGCAAGCCCAGTTCTTAACTGCTCGCATATCCACACGTTGGTGCCTCTGTCTGTACCTGTATTACAACATCATACAACATGTTAAAATGACATCACAAAAACACTTCACTAGCATATTCAGTTCAATTGACAGTAAGGTCTTGTTTGGTTACTCTCGAAGGGTGCCAGAGGTGAACAGCTCCGTGATGAAGTTGAAAGTTCTATGATCAATGTCAATCCAAGATGTGTGGAATTGCATGATGGAATTATGGTTCAGATTCTTGAGAAGGTGGACCTCAGAGTAAAGCCGCTGCAAATCATCCAGTGAACGGAAGACATCGTTAAGCTTCACCTGATTCCATGCCACCTCCATTGCAAGCACCTCATCAAATGCCCTATACACTGTCTTGATGGCTCCTTTACCAAGGATCTCTCTTAACTGCAAAGAAACTCTTATGATAGATGAAGTCCTCATAGTATATTAGCTGGATTAGTAGTGGTTGAGAGAGTTATTTACGTTTTCTTTGTGTAATTATACGTATTTTTGTCTATTTTACAATCTAAAATTAATTAATTCTATTCGAACCGAAAGTGATAAATGATAAATCTTTTTTAACAATGATGACTTCAAGATTCGAACCATGCCCAAATGTCTAAAAAAAAGTCCACTTCTATTTCATCCAACCATTTATTGATAGAGAGAGTTATTTACCTATATAATACAAAGACAGTATCTCACAAGGCCGTTGACCAAAGGAATGGATGTCATGAACTAGTACAGTTTTTATAATCTTAAACTATGGATTAGTGCTTAAATCCAAATTCAATTAAGCGTGCTTTGTAATGTTAAGAAAACTATCAAGAAAATTACATGGGAAATTCGTTTTCCTTGAAACCAGCTAGTTCTTTAACATTAATCTCAATAAGAATATTGGGCAGTCAAGAAAACTCTAACATCTCTGAGAATCTTGCCAAATCACATCAAAATAATCAAACTCTGCATCTTAACAAGATTTATTATTGAAAAGAGGGTACCTTCAAGTGAATATTACGTGCAATTATCCATTACCATTGCAAACTCAAAAGCTGATTTTGTTTTGTTGAGGCTTAGATAAACTAACAAAGTTCATCTTCAATCCATGCATCAATCAAAAAGTAAAAAAGATTTCAGTCAATGAAGCGAAGAAAACTTACACGTCCATAACGACCAGATGGATCGATTTCAACGTATCTAAGCTGAGATTTAACTCCATCAACACTTCCTCCTAGACGTGTTCGATACATTGTCTGAGAAATCAGGCGCCTTCAAACACAAATATATACTTATCTACTATTGTAATTCAAAAACAAGGCAGATAAAATTACGGAAGAAAGAAATTTGGTGATGAGTATGGAGCTGTTCTAGATTATCCGAGGCTTTCCTTCATGATTTTCATAGGAAAAGACACCAAACAACAGCCAACCGAGCCTTGAGTAATCGACGCTGAGCATAATCCAAGCCATTTCCACAACTACTCGTGAGAAGTCGTAGTAATCCTTAGAAACCATTTAGTCTTCTGAGAAGGAGACAAGAATCTAGAAAATTTTTTGAGAGAAAGAACTCAAAGCTGGCCTGTAGGTAGGGAAAGAGAATATTTTGCGTCAGGCTATGGAAAAGAAAAGCCTTTTGAATGATCAAATCTGGCTCGTGGAGGAGAATCCTTTTTTGGGTGGGGAAATATTCTACAGATTGAGAAGATTGTGATGTGTGGGAGTGGGAATCTGGCAAGAAACTAGACTTCTAAACTTGAAAAACCTATGGCGACGCTTTGACAACACCATTTGTGGGGGAGAGACCAGGTCCAGAGATAGATTTTCGGGTTCGGATGAGCCAAAAGATTAGAGGTTTTGAGGTTTTTGAGAGACTGAAAGGCTTTTCAGATTGCAAATTAACAAGAACACTATGTCAAAGGCAGAAAATGGTACAGAAGAAGAAGATGATGAGAAGGTAATGTAATGGGAAGAGTTGAGGTTCAGTTTGTGCGCGGTGCGGGCTGACTCAAGTTGACAGATGTTACTAGTGAATTGAATGGAGTTAATTTCAGTAGAATTAAATGTCGAAGTCAGGATAGAAAAAATTAGCTGTGGCTGATCGATTAAGATGAAATTAAGACTCATATCAGAACTCAGAAGTCAGCTCTTCTAAAAGTTCAAGCAATCAATCATTCAACGTTGATATATGCAATGTATGAACATTGTTGTTGAAGGCAGGAGCTTGATGGGTTCCACGTGGGTTGTTAAAAGGATATGTGTTTCTGTAAGAACAAAGTTTTTTAAACTAAATTTTAGGGTTAAAAAAATTTAATAGCGCTTAATATCCATATTAGAGTTTAAGTTACGAATATTTATCATTATTTTGAGTAGAAAAACATTTCGATTAAAGTTGGATGTACGAAGGAGAATGTTGAAATTTACATATTAATTATACAATAAACTAATATATGTTCTGTAAGTATTAAAAAAAGAGTTTGTATATGATGCACTGACAGTGTATAATTTCTATATACTGTCAATGCATCAGAGATTGATTCTCATCAATAGACCTTTATGGGCAAATTAAAAAAATTTATTTATATTTGCATATAAAGGCCTATTGATGAGGTGTCAACCTCTTATGCATTGACAATATATAAAAATTATACACTGTCAATGCATCATATATAAATCTTTAAAAAAAAATCTTCAACTCTTAAATTGGTTTTTGGGATGCAAAATATTTAGTAGCATCCATAGAGTTCATGCTTGATTTTCATAATATTATCAATTATGAGGAAAAAAAAAAGGGCGTATTACTAAATCTTCAACCTTCTAGTCAGTGCCTCTTTCTCCAATGGCTTCTTTCAAATGGTAATGATTCTCACTTTAAAGAGAATTCTTGCTTTTACTCCCGGGGCTCAATTATTAAAGAGAACGTGGGTTCCCTCAGTCATTTTCGTTGGATCTAAATTGGATTAGGATTTAGGCAGTACTGAGTAGGGTTATTAGCTATGGAATAGACATAATAGCAATAGAATTTTTTAAATTAATTTTTTTAATATAATAATTTCTTTAAATTAATAAAAAATCATAATTCTAACTCTGATAATTATAAAAATTAATAAATTCTTTTACCATAATAATTAATAAAATTGTTTTAAACTCTAATGTAAAATTTTAATTTTAACTGCAGCATTAATTAATAATTTGATAAAAACATATAAAATATATTACGTAACATTCAGGAACCAGAAAAACATTTTAAAAATATTTACGCTAAAAACTTTAAAAGTATAAAATATATACTATATTTTGCATGAAGATTTTAAAGGAATGTATCAATAAAAATGAAATTTTTAAGAAAATTAAATGCTAAGAGTTATTCTAGAAGTTTTACAAAATGTTAAAATTAAATAGAACATTTTCTAAGACAAAACAACTATTAATATGATAAAATCCTCTAAATTAATAACTCTTCTAAATTAAAACTTAATAACGGATTATTAATTTAGAAGAATTCTACTGTATAATGAATCAAATGACAAGGCTTTGTTCTTAATTACACCAAAAAACTATACTGTTTTTATAACAGGAGGCAATGATTAAAATTGTTTGGATTCAAATATAAAATTTATTATGTGTTACCATTTTTTCTTGATCATTTGATATTCATAATGTTAATTGTAATTTTTGTCATAATTCTTCTCTAATTAGTGTATAATTAGAAAGTTAATTAATTGCAATCTTAGAGAGGAATTCTAAAGTTGAATGTTAGTGTTGATTATGAAGCTGAAAAGTATTGAATTAGGCGTTGATTAGCATACGGATACATTACGTGTATTGCAATCGTTGACATTCAAAAAAGTAGACAAAGACACGACAACATATAATATCAATCATGTTTTATTTTTTATAAAAATTAACACTTTCAAGTAACCTTAAAGTCTTAACCACGTGGGTCGAAAATTAAATGAAAAGGTCAAAACCTTTCAGTTTCATTTCTGCTATTTGATTAATTTTTCTAAGCCTATAGAAGGAAAGGTAAGAAATCCCACCCACATCCTTTAGTATTTCAAATATGCAAATTGACATCATTTTTTTTGTCATATTTCACGAATAAGATAATACAGCATAAAAGACAAATAATTAAAATTTAAAAAAATTATAAATTTAACTAAAACAAAGAAATTGATTTAATGTTTAACATACCAACACAAATTATTATGATAACTTTTATATTTTACACTATTAAAAAAAAAGACAGCCGACAAAAACACATGAACTACCAAATATACCATTAGCTATAACAGTGAAAATATTTTAATGATGTCTAACTCTGATTGTCCCAATTTTCCTTTTATTTTTTTTTGTGGGGTTTGCCTCAGGAAGAATATTTGGTTTGATTTTGTTCACTCGTGCTCTCTGACGAAGAAAAAAGTAATTTTATTGGTTTGTCTTACTCACTAATTCTAATTTGAAACAATTTCACAGGCCTGCCAAATTGACTAATATGATACAAATAATAAAACAAATCATTTCTCTATGAAAAATTGCATAAACCCAGAAAGGTTACCAGTTGGATTGCAAAAGCAATTAGCCCGGCAGCTGAGTTTGGCCATCTTTTTTCATCTGCAGAAGGGAAGAAACAATAGCCAGAACCAGAAATATTAAACCGTTAAAGCAGCGAGAATAACACTACTGTTGCAGTATAATTTACATGAACAGTCAGCAATAAAAATATCTGTCTATACTCTTTTACCAAGCACCAGTGGCAGGGATATCAAAACCTGGGCAGAACAAAAAAGAAAGAGCATAATTCGGCAATCCTATACATGAATAACTCGCTATGAAGTAAACTGCGACAATAAAGGGAAATAAATTAGTAGAATGTACAAATCATTTGCCTTCGAACCACACAAAATAACGAAACTTCATGCATAGAGCTTCAGAATGTCTATCAAAGAGCCTTATTCACACAAGCTGAGGTTCGGGCTGGCTTTGTTAGCATTAACTGTTCTATTCTTCTGAACTTTTCGACCTAATAAATCAAGATCATTCATTTCCACTGCTCTAAGATGGGTAAAGGTGGGAATTCTTCATTTTTTAAGTCGAATGATTGTTCAATGATCCTGCATGTTTAGAAGAAAAAGCTTAGAGAGAATAGCATACATATTTATTCCGCTGCATAGAATTTCAGATGAAACGCTAAACACCTAAACCTGTTCTGATCCATGCCCACAGCTGATTTTTGCCTTTGCATTGGCTGATTTGCACTCAAGTTTTGAGCACGAGGAGAACCTGGATTATGTTGCTTGCTACTTTCTGTAGAGGCTGGCAACAAAGGTAGGTGCCTTATTGAGCCAAATTCTACAACCTTGTGTGGCTGATGCATTGAGCCATTGGCTCTAGGGGATAACACTTTTTCAGGACCAGAGTGGCGGATATCCAAAGACCCAGATTTTCCACCACCTTGATTTAATGACTGCACTTGCGCCAGCTCACGGCCGCATCTCTCTGGTGAATTAGTCTCTGAGGATGTAATGGCAGAGCCATTGTTGCGAGGAGACCTTGCTGCTCCTGGGTTCCTTCCCCTTGCTATCAAGGACCTATCCCTATAATTGTTCTGCAAAAAGATTTAAACATAAAACCACATTAAGACAAGAAGCCCAAACTGAAAATTTTAACCAAAAAAAAAAGCACCAGCAAAATGCCATATGACACTGCAAGTTACCAGAGACTAAATTTCATATGTTCAGCGTAAGTTTTAAAAGCCCAATCCAAAGGCATAGAATGAGTATACCATGTTGGGATTGGGAAAGTATGTCCCTGTTCCTCTAGGCTTTGACATTTCTTCCATTCCAAAGCCTGCGACATGTAGCATCGGTGGGTTCATGTGATAGTAGGCTTGCCGTGGTACAACACCATTAGCATTCACCCGGGAAAATGCATTTTGCCAGAATTGCACTGACTGTCGAACTATATCCCATGAATTCTTGCTCTGGATTTGAGAAACCAAAGATGAAGAAATTGGAGGAACAGATGCACTGAAGGCATGGTCATAGCACCGCTGGCCATCATTCAAATTATGTAAGTGAGTTTCATAATCCCCACAGAGATCTGACAATGAGCTCAAAGCTTCCTGATTTCCAGCAGCACTACTGGAAGCTGGATAACCAGAATACCCAGGGTATAGATCCTCAGATGACCAAACAAAATTCGATATCAATGGATGGTTCTTCGATCCAACAGGGGACTGAACCCCTTGACTAACAACCAACTGATTCTCACTGTGATTACCATGTACATTAGTACCCACCTCACTGGTTGCTGGAAGAATACCAGAAGTCACATTCTTTTCAGTAAAGCCGGAATTTTCTGGCTGTTTGCATTCTGCATTTCCACTTCTTATATCTCCATTATTGAAAGATGAAGAAACACTGTCATCTGCATTTGGAGGGCAAGATAGTGCATCATTTGAAATTACAAGACCTTGAATTCTGGAGGTTGCCAAGTCTTTAGCATCCCCAGAGAGACGGACTTCTGAAACACTTACAGCATTTGCAGTGGGTTCCTTATGGGTTCTACCAAAATTTGTTTCCCTCCCACATGCATTACCATTATTGGCTTTGTGCAATGATCCCTCATTATCAGAACTATAATTCCCAGTCATGGCACTTGAATTTGAAGATTCTGATTGATCTTCTTGACATGACTCTGTACCTGAAACTGATGATGTTGCAGCATATCCACTGAAGCTAGACAACGAGGCAGGATCTTGAATATCAGGCCTCTGTCTACTTCCATGCCTATCCAGAGTGTTGGAGAAAAATTTACAAAGTTCATCTTCATGCTTTCTTCTGCCTGGGAAAGAATGCATCCCAGCTTCCGAGCCCCATAAGTGAAAGCACTCCTTATACGATAAAAATTCCCTACAGAGGAAAAGTTACATCAAGATTGAACTTCTATCCCTCTTGATCAGTTCAAGAATCACTAAACAACCGTAAAAGAAGATAGCTTTAATCCCTTTGTCACAAACTCAAAAGAAGTATTTTTGCTATCCTCAAGACTTAAAAGTTTTGAGTTCAAATGAAAAGAATAATAGAATTTTCCTATGAAACAGTGATTCTACCTTTGCTTACACTGCGACCAAGATTATTGTTTTCTCTTAAAGGATCTACTATGTTTAGATGCTTTTGAGGGAATGTGCGTGAATTCTCAAATCCCCTTGACGGAACTGAGAACTTTTCCACACATACCCTGAGGAAATCATTGCTGAGCAGTAAATCTTCCCCACCATTGTCAGGCGCCTCAACTGCAAAAAGGATCAATAACATAAGCAACTTAATCATTGCATAAAGTAGAACAAACATAATTGGGCATGCAAGCAAAATGAAGTTGCTCACCCACAACATCTGGCAGGGTGGATATATGGATCGGACCATTCAAACTGATGCAGTAGTTTTCCCAATCAAATTTGCTAAAGTAATCCAAAAATTTATATAAAACCTGTAACATATCAATCAGTTACATTTATGCGGCCAATTAGTTTACACTGCCAAAATTCCTGCAGCACTCACCGCTAAAGGACCATCAAGTGATGAGTGGAATAGATGGAAAATGTACAGCACCAAAGTCTCCAAAGCATAGGTAGAAATCAAGCCATGATGAGCCCCAAGAATGCGGCTCTCATAATAGCACCAAGCCTTTATCAGTATAATACTGCGTTTAAATAGATGATCTTTTCCAATAAGATGATCAACCTGTAACATTATTAGAAATGTTAATTGAAAAAAAGGCACATTTTTTGCTTGATACCCACTAAGATGTAGCTAACCCCATAATCATGCCAGCTCTCCCAATATGTGCACATATAGGAAGATAGAATAACAGAGATTTTACATCCATATCTCAATTTTAACAGAGATCTCCAAACTTTAGCACATGAAATCAGGAAGGGAAGAAGTTTGTTGTCATCTATTAAATGTGAGAAAGAGAGGGAGCATTTTTTTTTATTGACATTTTGTAGGTGAACTCAATTAACTTGTAAGCAAATGGCTTTCATTCACACCCAAATTCTGATAATGTAACTCACCTTCTCGAGAAAGCACAAGGTACATAGCCCCCCTAACTGATTAAAAGAGATATCTACGACAATGTTCTGCACTAGACACTTTACAAGCTTAACCTGCCACCAGAGAAGCCAAATTTTAAGATGAACAACTGCATATGATATCAAATGATTTCTTAAATGTAGATTTTTACAATAGAAAAAACATAAAAAATCATAACCATGAGGATGATCCCATATAACACGAGCATATGAATATGCAATCATTTCCACTATCCATACCAATCAAATCTGCGATGGTAAAGAAAAACATGTGGTGAAGGCCATGGACATACAATCATATGTTTATGAGATTAATCTCCTACTCTCTACACACAAAACTATATATTGCCCGTAACCTTGTGAAGCAATTTTTTAGACACCCTTGCTACAGAGGGATTTAGTTGCTTGGATACTCTGTCCACACCTTAGTGACAGAAGGAAAAGTTGTTAAATACCACAGTCCACAAATTGACAAATAATGCCAACTCGATAAGCTGTAACAGATGATATTTATCTGACAGAAAACGATTACATTGCTGCAAAAACCACTATATCCGATATTTATAAAATGAATGGTGAGATATATCAGAATGGCACAAAAGATGAAGCATTGAACTAAAGCTTGGTTCAAGTATCAGCAAAAAAATAAACCTGGTAAAAGTTTTACTTCTGTCCTTGAGAAAAGAAAATATAACTTTGAGACATGTAGTTAGGATCCATGACATGACACAAAGCACAAAGTTAAAGTTCGTAAGCAACATATTTTAAAAATAAGAGAGACTGCTATGTCGATCAATATTCATTAAATCAAACATTACTATGCTCTACAGTGTGCTTGTATGTTTGATAAGAGAATCCCCTTCATGCATATCCACTTGCTCAAAGAACCTCTGATGCATCATCAAGGAAGCCAAAGATTGGCCTTTGGTCACCAAACCAAATTTACAAGTTATGTATAAAGTCTAAGATAACTGCTATCTCAGTTAGCTCTAAACCTAGGTATTAGTAGTACTCAAATGCCTAAGATCAATTGATTTGCAACAACTTTAAAATACTGCCTAGTCAAGAGGTAGAGATAATCAAGTAATGTCTTTTGAACTTTACAACACAGCTCACCCTCTCTATTCATCTACAAATAACCTAGAATAACAACTCCATGCAAACAGGCTGGCAATGAGCTAATGCAATTATAACAGTCTATAAGTTTGGCATTACCTTTGTCTATTCATCCACTCTTTCTACATTTCAACTTTCAGACCTTGTTGCCTTTTTAAACAAGACTTGAAAACATACATCAAGGAATGAGAGGGTTACTTGACCGTCCATTAACATGAGATAGGAGCTCCATTTAAGTAAGCATGACTTCACAGGTTCAAAAAATTATAAAAAAGAAAAGGGTATAATAATGTTCTTTTGTATGTATTCCAGTTATCAGTTACATCAGTTGCCCCCATCATCCAGTCAAAAAGCCAGCCCTCAAGTCATTGATAGGGTTTTAACATTTAAGCATACAGTGTCTATGACGCAGGTTCAACCCACGCAAACCAATCATTAGACATACCAGCAAAGCTCTGGAAATCATTGTTACACTCAACAATCAGCGATAGAATACTGCATAGCAGAAACTGCTTTGCTGCCATCCTCCAAATTCCTACCCATATAACTACAATATCTGTTTGAAAGTAAACACAAAATCTCCAAGACTACTACTAAGAAGCAGAGATGACCAGACAATCTATGCAAAAAGCCAAAAGTGGAAAAAATCATTGTGGTCTTTGAGTGTATAAAATTTAATTGGAGAAAATCTTACGTAGGGATATTCCATCTGAGCATAGAAATCATAAGTCCTTATGCTTTTCCAGAAACAATATACATCAAAATGACAAAGAGAAAATATGTGGATGCATCAAATTACTTTTCTGCTCAGTTGTCCTGGATATAATGGTGCTAATATAAATGGTCAACGTGGGGAAATTCAAAATGCAGCTAGATGTAAATGTCAACAAAAAATTGAAATAAACCTAATATAAACAGGTTAGCCTCTTATGCAGAACACAAATAATCTGACTAAGAAAAGATCAGTAGAAACATATTAGGACGTTAAATACCTCTGCCGGAATTAATTGGACATCCTTCACCACAAACTCTGCAGCTTTGTTATTGTCTTCTCTTTCGAGGACAGAACATACATCTTTGGCCAGAGCCTCCTCAACGTTTAGGCCACCAAAGGCTGTCAAATCAATATCTCCATCAGGAAGATAGGTCTTCAAGGGCACTGACCCAAACGGAAATACCTGTAATAAATACAAGATAAATTATTAATATCTATCTAAACTGTTCAGTGATTTAAATCAAATGTTCTTACATTCATGATCACACCAATAAATAGCTATCAAAACAGGAAAAACAGAAAAACTATGAGACAGTGATTTTATTGAAATAAAATGTACATTTTGCTCTGTCATCAGCATCCAGATTTCTTTCAGCTGCAAAAACTAAATGATAAACTTCCCAATTGATTTTTTCAATCCAGGTAATTACAATTAAGGGCTTCACTAACTTGATGTAAAAAAAAAAAAAAACCACCCTTGATAATCTATAATTCAGGGTAAATGAACAGAGTTTAACAAAAGCAAAACTACCACTGATGTCAAATAATTAAAAGCACCCCATTAATAGTCTTATCATTCCATCCAACTCCCAATAGAAAAATAATCGGCTGTGTATGACAGTTGTAACAATGGAACATTAACATCATAGAAGCCTCATCCATGTAAAAAAAATTCGTAAGTTCCATTAGGGTTGATATCCATAACAATTATTACGTCTTATCAACAATTTTCATCAATAAAGGACATGTAGTTAGGAAAGAATAATAAAGAATTACCAATGACATACACTCGACTTTCTACATAATCATTTAACGGAACTCCACTTTGTTGGAAACCACATTACCTTACACTCTGCTTTGTCCTATCTTGAAACCATTTTTTATAATAACAAACAGCACCATTCTTCACTTTAATTCAATCAATAAATCCTAACCTTATTTTTTATAACATATATATATATATATATTAAAAAATCAAAGCTCGGCCTAGCCATTATTGTCCCTCCTCAGGAAGGATTAGGCACAAGTTTCCATTCCCCCTCTCCCCTTTACCTCCCAATGAACCAAAAAAAATTATGACCTCATTTTCTCTTAAATTTGGTATTACTTTTCCTATTACTCCAACTACATAAGAGTTCAGTTTTAAGCTCTATTCCATTCTTAAATCTTGTCCCAGTAAATATAACAAATAGAGTAGTAATTTCCACTAAAGCACTAATTCCGCAAACGTTAACATTCTCTCGCATAAAAATAATGAAATTATAGCATAATATGATGATAATTAAAAGCTTAATTAATGCCTGATAATCTGACCTTGCAACCAAGAGAATTCCCAATTAGTCTCTGAACGTAGTCGATAACCGATTTTCTTCTCTCTTCTGAAACAACGGTTGGCTGGACCTGGGCTATGATCCCCTGCGTCGCTTCCTCAGCCTTTTGCCAATACTCCGCACCAATCCCCGCTTGATTCGACAATGAAGACGATGACGATGACGACCTCTCGTCAGACGCAACGCCGTTTGATTCAGGCGACCAGTCTCGGAGATTGCCCATCAAAAAAAAAAACATAAAAACCACCCTCTCCTGCCAACGGAAACCAATTCTCCCCCCACACGCCTCAACAAAACGTCCGATCGTTCACGCACTTCGATACACGGCCGCCGCAATCCAACTGCCCCTTCTGATCTAAACACCTTTTGTTGTTGTTTTTTACAATTCGATGGATATTTTGCAGAATCAGGGTTTCAAAAGGGGGGAAAGCAATAAAACGGCAAGAGAAATTGCAACAAAACGACGGTGAAAACCGTGGATTCTCTTTTTCAATTGGAAAAATTTTGAAGTGGTAAAAGGTAGAATCCAAAAGACTTATTAATTTAAATTTTTTTTGGATTCGCTGATTGACTGTTCAATCTTGCAATTTTCTATTTTTCTGATTTTGGTTCCCTTGTTTCGCAGAATTTAGTTCCCTTGTTTCGCAGAATTTATTTTCTTTTATCTTTCTTTTTAAAAATATATATAGATTTTTTTTTAAGCGATGAATTCTTTTTCTCGCTTTTAAATTAATTGCGGCAGTATTGCTGTTTGTTTATCAGGGTAAACAAACATGCCTCCGTTTCCCTAACAATGGGTCAAATCAAGCGGTTAAAAAGAAAAGCAATTAATTTATAGTAGAATTTTTCTTAATTTTCATTAATTCATCCTTTTGATACAATAGAGACATAGATATATATTAGGTTGATTCGATCAGTTTGGATTTATAATTAACTGATTTTCACTTAATGTAATCGATTGAATCAAATTGAATTAAAATACTAATTGAAACCAATTTAAATTAGTTGGTTTCATTGATTATTTTAATTTTAATTATTAAAAAAATATGTTTTTACATTAAAACTATTTTATACTTATATTATGTTACCTGAATTATATATATATGAAATTATATATAATGCACTGACAATATATAATCTTTTTACGTTATCGATATATTAAAAGTTTATAGAACAAACAAAAAATGTGGAGTCCTTAAAAATAAAAATAAATATATTTTTTTAATTTACTTATAAGAACTTAGCACTTTTTTGTTTGTTTATTGATTAAGTGTTAACTTTAGAGATGTAATTAAGCCGAGTCGATACGCTTCAGTATCAAGCTCAACTCGAGAACTTGAGATTCAAAGTTTGACTCGAGTTTGATCGAGCTTGGTTTTTGAAACTCGAACTCAAATCGATATGTTCGATTTGTTAATATTTAACTATATATTATAAGGGTAAAATAATCAATTAATAATAAAATATTAAAAATATGCATTAAAAAAGTTCAATAAAGGTCGTGAGCCACTCAAGTCAAATATTAAAAAGCTCGAATTTGGTTCAACTCGTTATTCAAGTAATTCGAGCTCGAAAATAAACGAGTCAAACTCGAGTAATCGTCGAATCAAACTCGAGTAGCTTGAGTTGTTTACACCCATACTCAACCTCTAATGCATTTATAGTATATAAATATTATATACTGTCAATACATTATATATAAACACATATATTTTCTGTGATTTTAAAATATTATGTAAATTATGTTGTATTTATGTTATATCTTAAAAATATTTTAAAAATAAATTAATTGCACTGGTTAATTCGATTATTTTTTTTAACCAATAAGCAGTTGAATTTGAATTAATTTTTCTTATAGCTCAAATTAAGAAAAACTAGTGCGAAAATTGTATTTAATGCATTACTATTATGAAAATTAAGAACCATATTCTTTTAGATTGTTACTAAATTTTAGATTTAAAAGTTCAAATATATTTTGTCAAAATATATTTATAAAAATTAATAATATATTATAAAAACAATTAATAAATGAATATACGATGAATTTGATAATATTCGTTTAAAAACTTTACCAATAGTATATAGGATATTAATCTTGATAAACTTAGAAGATAAAAGTTCGTATGTATCCTTGATAAATTTAATTTCCAAATATGTTTGACAAAATAAAACTTAATTTCCAATATTAATTTAATCTATCTCATTTTCTTAAATAAAACCTGTTAATTTACTATCTATCTCTGGGATAAAATGTGTTACTTAAACACCTCCACATAATCATGTTCTTCAAGTATTAAATTATTAATAAATGTTATAATAAAAAAATTATTAGTAAATGGACAAAAAGTTATTCGGTGCCTTATTTTCTTTTGTGGATGATTGATTGATTGTCCTATTAAATTACTAATAATCAATAACTTAATATTAAAGATAGGTCATGTTAGTGCTTTTTTTTCTTAATTGAATGCCTAATTAAGTGCCAAAGGTTAGGCATTAATAATGATTTTAGGCTAATTTTGGCAGGTTATTTTTTGGTGGTTTTTGGTTAGAGAAATTCTATTCACATCATGAGAATTATTACACACACCCTAATTGCTAAAAACCTTAAATTTACAATTTTCTTTTTAAAATTACTTCACACACCCTGAAAAACTTAATAATTTTCCAACATTATCCTTCTTCTCATAAAAATTTTTTTGGCTTAATAGCCAAATATGATCTCAACGTTTGTCACAAAAAGGAATTAAGTCCCCAATGTTTAAATGCATGGAAATCAGTCTTCAACGTTACAAAATAATTGAATTAAAGACATTTCCGTTAAATCTTTTAATTTCCGTTATCTCTACCAGTAATAAAACTTAACGGAAATTAAAGGATTTAACAAAAATGTCCTTAATTCAATTATTTTGTAACGTTGAGGACTGATTTCCATGCATTTAAACGTTGAAGACTTAATCCCATTTTGTGGCAAACGTTGAGGTCATATTTGGCTACTAAGCCAAATTTTTTTTAAGTAAAATGTTTTTTGGTGTGCTACTGCTCACTGGATAATGCTGCCTTGCAATGTTTTGAACGCTGCCAGGTAGCAACGAACAAGGGTTGCTTGGGCAGCACTTCAACGCTGAATGCTGCCTGACAGCTTAAGTGCTGCCCAGGCAGCAGCAATAAAAACGTTGCTAGGTAGCACTTTGCTACTTGGCAGCAGTGCACAAATGGGCTTTCGAAAATGGATTTTCGGGAGCCCTATTATGCTTTCTGAAATAGATTTCAAGGAGTTTAATTATGTTCTTGTATTCTTGGAAATTGACTATCGAGACTACAAAAATTTTTTTAAAAATTAGTTTAAGGGTAATTATGTAATTTTATATAAAAATATTTTGATATTAAAAAAATTTAAAATAGAGTGTGAGAAGTATTTGTTTGGGTTTGAACGGCAATTCTCTTTTGGTTATTAAGGTTGACACGTGTATCAATTTTATTTTAATTGTGACATAATTGTTTGCCATTTCGGATGTTTTACATGATAAAGTTCTGGCAGCTTACTTGTGACACGTATGCCAATTTTCTTTTCATTGTATCGTAAGTAGCTGACAGGTGTTTTTTTTTTGTGCCTCAAATCTGAAAGAGAAAAACAGATTGTTTCTTGTGGAATCTTCTGAACTATACCGGAAAGAAAAAAAATTGAAGTTACCCTTTTCCAGTTTTCCTTCTTCTCTCATTCTCTCTTTTTTTCTCTCTCCTTTTCCCTACCACTGCCTTTCTCATTGTTGCCGGTCGCTCGAGACTCGCCTGTTATTGATAGGGGATTCGGGTGTTGGAAAGAGTACTCTACTCTTAAGCTTCACATCCATTCTTTTGAGAAACTCAATCCAACCTCGGCATCCTTACCAATTTCTTTTTCTTTTGGTTACAGTTCCGTTTTTGGTTAATTTGTTTCCTATATTGAAAATAAGTTATTATGATTTTGTTTTTTATTTTATTTGTAGGTGTGGATGTGGTTTTTAAGTTGAAGCTCGTAATTTTTAAAAGGGAAAAATTGAAGCTTGCCATTTGGGATACAAGTAAAACATTGCTGATCATGTTCTTTTTTTCTTTGAGAGCTTTTAAATCCAGTCGATATTTCACTAAATGCAATTTATTTACTAAACAAAACTTACATTTTTTTTATTTGTTCTAAACACAACTTAATTATTTATTTAATTCCTAAAATACCCTAAATCCAACAAAATACAACCTATCCTGCTCGCTTCTCCCGTTTCTTCCTCTTCTGTTTTCACTTTTGATTTTCACCTATTTTTCTAGTAATGATCATCAAATCTGCTTTTCTTTATCGATTTATAAGGTAAAATCTTCTACATTATTGATTTTATTTGTGAATTTGTTGTTTTTCATAAAATCTATAAAAGAAAATGAGTTGAAGCCGTGAACACGAGCCTCACGGCAGTGAAAGCAGTGAGGCTTTTGGGCCTCACGGCATGGAAAAGCCATGAGCCCTGAAGGCCTCATGGCAATTCACTGCCGTGAGGCTTGAAAGCCTCACAGCATATGGATCCCGTGAACAAAATCCCCTTCTAGTTGGAGGAAAAAGCCAGAATTTCTTGGACTTGAGGATTTTAGCGCAGATGTAAAGGAAGGTGGAGTTTATCCAACTGACTAACGACTTATCTTTGCAGAGCCACTCTTCATATGCAACAAGCCTCGCGGCATGGAAAAGCCGTGAGCCCTGAAGGACTCACGGCAATTCACTGCCGTGAGGCTTTCAAGCCTTACGGCATATGGATCCCATGAGGCTTTATAGTCAAAATGGTCATTTCATTTTAAAGATAATAAAAATTAAAAAACATAAGCTGTGTATAGCCAAATCCCAGTTGCATTTAGAAGCCCCCTTTTTCCTTTCCATTGTTTTATTTTATTCTCTTCATTTTTATGAGAATGTGGGCTATTTCTTTCATAATTAAGATCCAAGATAGCTTTAGATATTGAGTAGAAAACTTCAATTGGTATGGTTTTCATTTTTAGTTCTTAGCGTAGAGTTTGCATGTATTGCTTTTTTTTTATATTGCTGGAACTTTCAATCTTTAGATGGTTTTCACATGGTGCAACAACTTAATCTTAAAGAAAAGTCTGGGTGTAAGTTTACAATCTATTTCTGCGATCTATAAGAATTGTAGATTAATTATGATTTATCTATAAATATTTCTTTGATATGCATCCATTCTAACAATGCTACCTTTTGATGTAATTGTGTGTTTTACCAATTTTCAAGCGATTTTCTTGGCAATGTGGTTTAATATTTATGTAATTATTGTTGGTGTTATGAGTCCATGCATTGGTTTAAGGATATGTTATTTATTTTGACTAAATGTGAAATATAATTTTCGTAATTTTGGCAGGGAATTAGTTATTTTCTGACCAAATGATTGCCTGATTACTCATCTTGCCACGAGATTAGGTACGATGCTATTTTGTTGGTTCTTGCGGTGCTATTTGTGGTGTACATTGCGATAAACACTAAGAAAAACTTGGAGAAGTTGAGAAATGGAAGGTCGTACGTCGTGATTTCCTAATATGCTTTTCTTTGGCTTGCATGTGGACTTAACCTCAATTGGTGTTCTATTTAGGTATAGCTCTTTCAATCAACAAGTAAAAACTTTTGGAATTAATTTTGGGCTTAATGAAAGTTCTCTTGCGTCTTTAGACTTTTTTACTGTGGATTTGATGAATAAATCTTAAAGAAAATAAAAGAACGAAAAGGAATTTGAAAAAAGTGAATTCTTTTTGGAAAACGTTGGTAAGTATTGATAATGCATTAAATATGTCTAAATCTGTGTTACGTCTTAATTCTTAGCATTTAGTCACTTTTTAATTAAATGTTATTTTGTTGCTTGCTATTTAGTTTGGTTTTAGATTTTGTAATTTTTGAGGAAGTAAAAAATCAAATACCAAAAATAACTACTAAATGGAGTACCATTTGATTTACCCAAATTGTTGTGTATAAGATACAATTGTGATATTGGAAAGCAACTAAAAGCGCATTTTGTTCCATTCACAATTGAAATTTAAAAGTTGAAAGTTAATATATAATTTGCAACTGACTTTGTATTAGGCTCTGATTATTAAACTTGATTAATGAGCAGCCATGGTAATGTGCTACCGAAAATGAGGTTGCTCCAAATCTTCTACCATTGTTAAGCACCTTCAGGTTTTTAAGTTTAGAAATCAGCTTGGTGGGTTTCTTACTTTAGGAGAGTTAAGCAAGAAGGCTGGAGGCTTTAGCACATCTTTCACTATATCATGGATCATAGTATGCGTGGATATGCTTTTTAAGTTAACTTCTCAAGATCAATTGATCATTTTAAAATGTGGCATAATCATTCGTGCCAGGGCAATATAAGGAGCAATATAAAATGTTAAGATATCAAACAACCTTTTGTTTTTTACTTAAATATGATGCTATCGTGTAGGAGATAAATAGTGTGAGTAAAAGGTTTCGAAGGATATGATCATTGGTTATGCAATTAACATAATCTACTTGATTTGTCGATTAGCTAGGTATCAATTATTATTGTGTTTGGTAATGTGGAAATCCAGTCCATATTCTACGGGATTGGATATGATTGATTTTTTATTTATTTCCTAAAATAAAGGGATTTAGTATCTTGACCAAATATTTTCCTGATTGGTTTCATTTAAAACTTTCCTTCATTTAGGATTTCTTTTCCTTTTCTAAAAATGTTATATAGGATATATAGGGATTTAAGTAGATTTCCTAGTTTAGCCTACAACTATTTAAACTCTCTGTAAGCTATAGTTTTTTGAGTAGAAATCAGAAAAACATGTTCGTATCAGTTTCTACATTCTCTACAATATTAGTTTCTACATGGTATCAAGAGCATACGACCCATTAAATATCTTAGTTTGATTCTTTTCCCACTATGGTGAGCGGTAGCACAACATCAGAGGTGACTTCAAACTCAGGGAGCATGATCAGCAACATTGCTTGGAAGCCTGTACATGCTAGAGAGAGTTATGGGAAGACACCTACTAATGAGATGCCACAACAGTCCCTTCAGCAAAACAGACCTAAAATTGTGAGTACTGCCACTTTGGCACAAAAAGATAATTTTCTAAGTGCTCTAAGTGTCAAACGTGAAAGCTCAAAGGCATGGATCGTTGACTCAGGCGCATCAGACCATATGACTGGTGATGCATCATTATTTCATGAATACAGCCCATGTTCTGGAAATTTTACAGTTTATATTGCAGATGGCTCACTATCTAAAGCGGCTGGTATCGGTTCAGTTGTTATCTCCAAGGACATAATGCTTAAATCTGTTCTCCATGTTCCTAATTTGGATTGTAATCTCTTATCTATTAGTAAGATTACAAGAGATCTTAATTGTGTTACTAAATTTTTCCCCCATATGTGTGAATTTCAGGATTTGGATTCGGGGAAGAAGATTGACAATACTAGGATATGTGCGGGGTTCTATCTTCGTAGAGATGAAGAATCTAAGAGGAAAATTTAGAATAATGCTTGCACAATCTCAACATCTAGCAGTCATAAAGATAGTGCAGTTATGTTGTGGCACTACCGATTAGGTCATCCCAACTTCTTGTACCTCAAAAGGTTATTTCCCATATTATTCAATAAAAGTCCCTCATATTACAAATGTGAAATTTGTCAATTGTCCAAGCATCCTCGTAATACTTACCCACATCATTCATTTAAACCATCCCATCCATTCTCTATAATACACAGTGATGTTTGGGGACCATCTAGGATAGCAAATATTATTAGCTCTAGATGGTTCGTTAGCTTCATAAATGACCACACCAGAGTGACTTGGTTGTTCCTCATGAAATACAAATCTAAGGTTGGGCAAATATTTCAAAATTTCAACAAAATGGTCTAGACTCAATTCCAAATCAAAATTCAGGTGCTTAGAACCGACAATGGAAGGGAATATTACCACTCTATCCTCGGAGCTTAGCTACTTAATCAGGGAATTGTCCATCAAAGCTCATGTGTAGATACTCCCGAACAAAACGGAATAGCAGAGAGGAAAAATCGACACCTAATGGAGGTTGCCCGATCACTCATACTTGCTACTCATGTTCCAAAACATATTTGGGGAGAAGCGGTTTTAACAGCTATTTATCTCATAAATAGAATGCCTTCTCGTGTCCTTCAATTCCAAACATCGTGCCAAAAGCTCCTTACAACCTACCCTCATCTTCGAATTATCTCATTCATCCCTACTAAAGTGTTCGGCTGCACAGCATTTGTCCATATACATCAGCAACATCGAAGCAAATTGGATTCCAAATCAATCAAGTACATATTTCTTAGCTACTCTCCAAACCAAAAGGGGTACAAATGTTATTCACCAGTAACCAAAAGATTTTATAATTCTATGGATGTAACCTTTTTTTAGAATCAGCCATATTACACCAATGCTGATATTCAAGGGGAAAGTGCGAGAGAATATTAACTTTGGGAAACCGTACTTACTACTGCACCAATACCTTCACTACCAGCCCAAATATCTTAACCACCAGCCCAAATATCTAGTCCACCTTTAATTCTCACAAAAATCCACCACCAACCTCTTGATCCTAAGATAACTAACACTTAACTTAGCCCTCAAAACCCAAAGTCTATGAAAGAAACAGCAACAAAAGACATGATTGTTTAGGAGACCAAAATCTCAAAAGGAGGTAGAGAATCGCATATCTCCAAAGCAAAACCAAGATTCAAAACCAAATCCAGAAGTTTCTGAGATGCATACAAGTAACATAAATACTGAAACTATCTCTAGTGATTTTCCTAATGATCTTGACCAACCTATTGCAAAATCATACCAGCCCTACCTTTTTTTAATTTATTTTCATTTATTTTTACTTAACATTAACATATTAATTAAGTAATAACTTCTTTAAATATACGAAAATTTATTACATTGAAGAGCCAAGAATTGACTTTAGGATTGTTACTCTTTCTTACAAAGAAAAGAAACAGAGTTTGCATCACTTTTTCTTTCCTTTGAACTTCTTTGTATGTAGCAAAAATTAAAAAAAAAATCATTACATTAAACTATCAAGTATTACATCTATACAAAATAAAATCTTAATTAATTTTAAAAATTGGTATTGACTATTGAGTATGGATGATAAAAGTTATCTAACATCCATCTCTCTCAAATAAAGTGATTTTTTTTTAAAAGGAACAAAATTAAAATTAATTTATTTTGTTAAACAATATGAAAAGAGATACAATATAGGATCGTTTAAAGGTATTCATGGATTAGATCAGATATAGGTAAGGTATCAAGGGATTGAAGTTAAGCTCAAGTTACATTTGACTTGACTTTTCAGGCTTAATTTTTTTACTCAAACCTATATTATATACAACGAATAAACCAAAATCCATACAAGCTCACTAATATATTATTATTTTTTCTTAAAACATAAAATATAAAAAAATAAAACACATAATAATTAACAAATACAACAAAATAAATTCTCAGAAAAGACTACAAAAACATGAAAATCTAAATCAAATTCTAAAAAAAATTACAAAATCAAATTAAATTTACAAAAAAAATCTTAAGTAATTAAAAACACTTTGTATATTTTTTAATAGCTTTCTTACTTAACAAATCTTCAAAGTTTCTTTTAAATTTGCAAAATGCAAAATCATATTTCAATCAAATCTCAAATTAATTAATTTATAAAAAATAGTAAAAAAATTATAACTTTTGAGTTGAGCTAAGCCAGGCTTGAATTTTTAAATGGTGAGTGTAGACACCTAATTTTGTCCGAACAATTTCTCTAAATTAAAAAAAATCAAAAAAATAAAAAATGATAAAAAAAACAAAAAAAAACAAATCAATTTTGGTCAAATCTTAAGTTGGAACTCTATGCATCCCATGCAAACTCTAAAATTAAAAAAAAAAATTTCAAATTTGAAAATCTCATGTGAAGCACATGCAAAATTCACACCTTCAAGAGTTGACTAAAGTTGATATTGTTGCCAGAAATAAAAGAAATTTGTTGCTTAAAAAGAAAAAGAATAATCAGCCATTAAATCAATGAATAAATCAAAAAAAGGAAGGAAATTGGTTGAAATTAAATCTGAAAATTCATTGCCCAAAATAAAAAAAAAAGGAAATAAGTTAAAAGGGATCAAACAAAAAATAAATGATAAAATAAAGATCCCATAATTTTGGGGTCAATACATTAAAATTAGGATTTTTCTTTCTAAAAAAATGAAAAAAGACAAAAATAAATATAAGAGGGAGTACACGGGTAAAAAGGGGGGGAACAACACAGAAAAAAAACCTAGAGAGGAAGCCCTAAGGAAACCCTAAGAAAACCCTAAGAAACCTAGGAAAAAAAAAACCAAAACGGGGGATCTGGAACTGAGCTTGGACAACGTCATCATCGTCCCCTGTACCCTACCTTCATCACCGAACCATTTTCAATACTCTTCCTTGCATTGTCCAGACCTGTTACGTGCTGCCCTTGCTGTTGCAGTTTTGCTTGGCATAGAAATCCCCTGTTGCTGCTTTCCCTGCGTTCCAAACACCACCACAGCCAACCCTTTTGCCATCGTTTTGGCCACGCACCATCATCTTCCTTCATGCTTTGTTGCTGCCTTCCCATCTCTTAGCCGACCCCATCATCCACAAACACACCTGTTGCCATCCCGCTGCAGCACTGTTTCTGCATGCCACCACCACTGGAACCGAAAGCAAGAGTGCTGTGTTTAAAAGATTTCCACGACCACATATCTTGGTCATCTTCATCGAGTTTTCTGAACCCGTTTTATCTTTTCTGCTGCCATCGCTTCTCCAAAGTTATCGTGCCATCACTGCATTGTAATACCAGCTTTATCACTATTTCCATTGTCTCGCTTCTTCACTGTGCCATCTCTAAATTGTTACTGCCTTCTTGTATTGTTTTTCCAACATTGTTCCATCTTCCTTGAACCGTGAATCCCCCTTGTGTCAACACCCAACGCCATCTTGGAGCTGCCTTACATTCCTGCCAGAGTTGGAAGCCTTTGCCATTGACCCTTTTCACAACCAGAAAAGAAAAGGGGAAGTTTGCTGCACCAGTTCCTTGCTCAAGCTGCTGTTCTACCTGTTGCTGTCACGGTGCACAAACGCCACAAGTTGCTGTTGCTGCACCATCATCCCCAAGCCATTGTATCTCCCACGCTGCTCCTTCCCTTCTCTGTCCAACGCCACCTGCTACGCTACTGCACAGAACCGCAACCCCCCTTTTTTTTGCACCAGTCCGGATCATTACACCTCCTTGTATATTCCAGCGTTTCCATCTTGAAGAGTGTTAAAGCAGTAGCTGAGAACTTGTAACTAAGGATGCTAGTAGATTTGCAAAATTAGTGCAGAGGAAGTGGGGCAAGGTCACGTCAAGCTCACTCAATCTTTAGGTTGAAGTTGCTGCAGAATAGAGTTTGGTTTTTTATAAGGTATATTATACTATTCATATCTCTCATTTTCTTATTTCATTTAAATTATGAATGCACAAATATATTTTTATTATTTTGATGGTATTTAACATGTTTACAATGTATATATATAATTACGTTCTTCTTACTAGGATGTTAGTAAAATTAATTATTTATAGTTGTTAGGGTATATTAAATTAATTAGTTTAGTTAATTAACTTATAGGATGTAATTAAATTAAATACCAGATTTATTGGACTAATTGAAGTGGGGTAATAAAAGTGAATAATTGACTAATAAAAATAACTTGCTTAGTTTATATGGTTGAATTATTTTGAACAAATAATGCCAAAGATCTTACACAATTGAGTTTATTGTTAATTACAAAAAAAATAATAAATATGTATAGTAAAAATTAATTATGATATTAAAAATTAAAACGAACTAAATATCCGACGATGGAACTCTTAAAGGATTACGCTCAAGTGGTACTTTTAGAGATCTTGAGGTAAAAAATTCTATCCAAGGCCTCACCAGCTTAATGGAGGGTCTAAATAGGATTTTTGATAATAAATAATTCATATTCTTTTTTAAAAAAAAAACACATATGTATATAATAAATTAAGTTTATTATAAAACAACAATAAAACTAATTAGTTATAAAATTAGAAAAGATGTCAATGATTAGTGGTAGTAATAACAAATAACAAAATAAGGAGGAAATAAATAAAATAACTAGAATTAGGTATTAAAAATAATAATGAATATGAATATGAATTACTCCAATGATGAAATATCAAGAGAATTACGCTTAAGTGATTTTTCTTAAACATTTCTAGGTTAAAAATTCTCTCAAGGCCTCGCCAGCTTAATGGATGGTCTAAAGAGGGTTTTTCGATAACAAGTGATTTATATTCAGTCTAAAAATAAAATAAGATTAAAATAATTAATTACAAAGATAAAATAATAAATATAAAGAAATATTAATAATTCAATAACAATAATAAATAATAATAATGATAATAAATGATAAAATAGGATGATAATGGTTAATAATAATTATTGAGATCGAGTATTAATTATTCCGATGATAAGATTCCCCAAGAGATTACGCTTAAGTAATACTTTGGAAATCTTTAGGTCAAATAATTTCTTTCAAGATCTGACCAGCTTAATGGAAGATCTAAAAAGAATTTTTGAGAAAAATAATTCATATTCATTCTCTAATAAAATAAATTAATAAAATTAAACATTAATAAAATAATCGAAAACAATAGAAGTAATAAAAATGATAAGATAGTAAGAATGAATTAAATAGGAATCGAAATGGAATTTTTCATAAAACATTAAAATGAATCCGACGACGGAGCCTCTTCAAGCAAGTCATATAGTACTACTTAAATACTCTTGAGGTGAAGAGAAGTTTTTAAGCTATCCCACCAGCTTAATGGAGGATGCTTAGAAATATTTTCCAATATTAAATTATTGAACTTAAGATTAACTAAGGCAAATTTGAGATAACCTAAAGCTAGTTGGTACCACTTTAGGATGGACGTTGTGAGGGTGCTAATCCTTCCTCACACGTAACCGTACTCCCGAACCCTAAATTTGAGATGTAAACCAGTCTTATCCATAGTTTGAATAGGTGACCAATCGCACCTAGTAGAATGGTTGGTGGCGACTCCATAGATTTTGTGTCTAGCCATTAGGTTTTCTTTCTAAAACTTAATACGTTATGACAGTGAGCACAAACTTGAACTCTTTTTTATTATACTTTAATTTTCAAGTTCAAACTCATTTAATGAGTTTAATATTTTTATTCGAAGCTTCTAAAAATTTGAATCAAACTTCTGGTTTAAAGGTGTCGCTTAACCCATAAACAAGTCTACCTTCATTACTTTGCTTTATACTATAATTTTTTTTAATATTATCATTTTATTTTTAAATATCTATTCCACCTAAATATTTAGACCCTCAAAGACTTTAAAAACTAATTTTTTGGCCCAAGCTAGAACCCTAATTTGGGAAGCTTCTATGCCAAATTAAGTGTGAGATGGCATCATGCTGGTGGTGAAATTTATAGAAAAAAAATACTCCCTATTGTATATAAATAGTATAAAATGATGGGTACTAAAAGAAAATAAAACATATTTTTGGACCAAAATGATAAAATGACAGAAGTTTTGGGCCGCATTTTGCATCAGGTTGGGGGCACTGGGGTTGGGTGGATTCGATCGGAAGTGTCTCGCTGTCTTGTATTTCAGAAGTTGGACATTCCGTTGGACGGAAAAGGACGCAGGCGAGAAATTGCAGAAAAATGGCGTCGCTGCTTCTATTAATTTCGCTGTTACTTTGGCTTCCTTTAATCTCCGTTGCTTACAGGCCAGGTGACATCGTTCCAATGAGCAAGATGGGCCAATACCACTCTGTCAGTCCTCTTTCTTATGTTATTATTATTATTATTAATTATTAATTTTAATCCGGTCATGGAGTTTTGAGATCTTTGAATTTTGATGATTTCAGTCGAGAACTATTTGGCATGACGTGATTGGGAAACATTGTCCCATCTTTGCCGTTAATCGCGAGGTATTTTATTATTATTGTTATTATTATTATTATTATTATTCTACCTCCATTTTTGTTTCATTTTCAAATTTTCGTTTTTGAAAAATAAATTTTCAGGTTTTGATTCCTATAGCGAAGCCGACTGGTTACACTGGCGCTGATCCCTACAAAATGTAAGAATTTATTCAAATTATGTTTATGGTTTACAATTTACATTCAGCCTTTTGTTTTGTGGTTGTTATCGGTATTAGTAGCAATTGTTAGGGTTTCTTTCCTTAGCAAAATGAAGAAAATGGTGAAAGAATTGAAACTGTTTAATTCAATTCCTCAGATTATGAATGGAATGTCTTTGATTCCAAAAATTTAGTTTAATTCAGCTTTTCTGAATAAGCTTTGTGCAAACTGTGAATAATGAGGCTGACATTTAGACTTTGGCGTGAGCTTTGGACCCTTTTCTGCTATTATTCTCATCCTCAGCTTTTCACTCCTAAAATGCTTTTATAAGCTTTATGTTAACAGTTTGTCAAATGTTTTTCTATAACACAAATGCATTAATTTTTGGAAATTATTACTGCAATTTATGTTCTATAATGTTTGATTTAAACGTAGATCATTCCAAGTTGGGAGAGAGAAGTTTCTTGTTCCATGGCTTTTTCTCATAAATCGTAAGAGTTCAGAAGTTCCAATGATTGATATGCATTTGGTAAGATATCTTTGTAGTTTTACCCCCTTGCCTTTGGAAAATTTAACTTCCTAGAAACTCATTTTTCTTGGAGAATGTTTCTGTTTATTTTGCATGATTTGACTTGTGGTTTTCAACTTCTATGTCATTCAGAGGTACTCAGGGGGCGATTTGCGTGGTGTCACTGCTAAAATTGTGGATATGCCTCATCATTGTATGTAATGTTATCTTACTTAATCATATTTCAGTGTAGTACTGGTTTGCTGAGAAATATGGATATACCTAATCATTCTTCAAGACAAGCCATTCTTTATTTACTAAATTTATTTAATATGATTCTCTTGGGTATCTACGGAGCTTGACATGATCCATCAAAAATAGTTTATATGATTTCTACTTGCTAAAAGCGGCATACATTTTTTTCCTTTTAAAAGAACCAGAGAGCAATTGTCCAAGACCATTTCCAGAAACACAGGGCACATTATAGTCTTTGTACTTTCTTCTTTTTGTCATATGCTCTATTGGAAAGTAAGAGCTTGTTCAGAAATT
The DNA here is from genome assembly GCA_031772115.1 of Heritiera littoralis. Taxonomy (NCBI): domain Eukaryota; kingdom Viridiplantae; phylum Streptophyta; class Magnoliopsida; order Malvales; family Malvaceae; genus Heritiera; species Heritiera littoralis. Next base: position 983,937 of record JAPDPK010000121.1, on the reverse strand, counting down.
ATAACATTCTAAAACATTTTTAGGGAATTTTTGGTCAAATTTGTTCTTGGATCAGGAGAGATGGGAGGTTTGTTGCTTTGAAAATAGATGCAAAGCTTTGTTGAGCTGTGTGATTTGCATATCTGTGAATTTTCGGAATAGCATGTCCAGTGCTTCAAACAGATCATAACAGTTCATTTATTTCTTTTCCAGAGAGTTGACTGGAAAGTCTTATTATTTTTGTCTTCCACAGATGTTGAAATTCATCCAAATATCCGTAATCAATTCTGGGATCCTCAACATTGGCCAAAACACGTGCTTGTTCGATACACCTGGTCAGTATGCTTGTTTGTTTGTTGAAATCTTTCTTTTTTTCTTTTTTCTTACACTGGTTTTGAATTTAGTTTGCTTTTAAGTTTTCAGAAACTTATGAGATGATACTTTGAAAATGATATTGTCATTTAAAGCAAAGGAGAGTATAAATCTGTTGAATCTTGAGTGCTTGACAATACCTGGCTTTAACATTTGAAAATGATACTTAAACATTTAAATATCAGAACCACTAAGTTATTCTTGCTAAATTTTGTACTGTCATTATCTTATTTTGCGCATGGAAAGCGACAACTGCACCTGCTTCTCTAGTGTATTTGTTTAGTTGTTTACAAGGTACTCAAAGTGTACTTCAGAACATTATACTTGGTATATCAAGAACTGCTAGAATAAGTAAATACTTTGAACATAACAATTTTATTTTTTTCTTATTTATAATAAGATCAAAGTCAGCTTCCATTGCTTGTAGACCTGGCAATTCGTGTTCATAATTCATTTTTGTGTCATGTAAAACCGTGTTCATGTCGTGTAAAACACGAAAATTTCGTGTCGACACGGAAAACTCAAAATGTTATTTTTAGCTTTTACCATATTCATATATGAATTTTACTTAATTTTAACCCTGTGTTATCTCGTATCATTTATTCGTATCGTGTATTCGTGTCGTGTCTGAGATTGCCAGGTCTAATTGCTTGTTATGAAGTGTCACATAGTTGTGATGGTTATATGACAGGGAGGAGCAATCAGAGATAGATGTCACATCTGGATTTTACGTTCTGTTCGGATCAGGTAAAAAGTTAATACTCTATTTAACGTGTGGATCTGTTTATTATGCTCTGCACTGGTTGTACATTTTAGTTCCTGAGACAGAACGATCTGTAACAATCATGAATTATCTAAAAATGCTAACATAGTCTTTTTTAATAATTTTTTTCTTGATAGGTGTTCACATTCTATTACTGTTTAGAAAGTTGTAGCCACAGCTAGCAGTAGCACTCATCATTACATATTTATCAATTGAAATGAGTTTTCCCCATATTTTTTTTATCAGTGTATGCAAGGACTCTTTGACCGAGGCCATTAATCTCAGATGTATGCACTCACTCTCTGCAAGCCATATCATGATCCTAATAGCAGGGAATCAGTCAACCCTTGAAGAATGTCACCTTTTTGAGGGGAAAACTATCATAACCATCCTTTTTTGTTAAGCCATGCTAATTTTAGGTTTGCATGATATATAACAAATGCCTGATGAATGTGAGAGATTATTTACACTATCGCCACCAATTTTTCGTTTTTGTGTATGAACAGGGTTGATGCTGTCTTTTATTCTCTCAGTCTATATCTTGCAGTCATCGAGGGAAAAACTAGCAAGGTAACATTTTTATCCCATATGTTTTAGATTTTTTTCACCGTTTTCTTCCACTTAAATTAAAAGATCCATGTTCAAGATGCAAATAGTTTCATATCAAGATGATCTGGTTCTTAATATTTTCGCTTTTTCTTTCTCCCAGGTTTGTAAGGGAAACCGTGGCTGAAAGCAGTGCACCTGGAGTTGGAGTTGCTAAGGTTGAGTGAATCCTTCATTTTTGACAAAAAGTTTATGCTGTTTCTAAGATGCGAATCATTAAGGCAACAAGGGTGTGTATTAGCCTAGGATCTTGTTGGACCAAGGCTAGGAACCCTACTTGGTATCGAAAATTTTATGTGGAATGCAGTTGAGTGAATCTGGAAACCTCCACCGGCACTGGGCATTGAGATAGTTGCTGGCTTACCGGTAAGTTAAAAAAAAAAAGTTAGAAATAGTTCATGCTTTGTATTCGTAACTGTAAACTATACATTTACATGTCTTTGGACTGTAGATACTGATTCAATTTTTATACGATACCAACATTTATACAAATAAAAACACAAAAATAATTCAAAGTTAAAATTTAGTAAAATTTGTATATGAATATAATAAAAATAAAAATAAGAAAAATAGTGTTTAATGTGTGGATACGAATTTTAACATAAAATTTTTGTATTTTTATATAGCATAAACACAATATTACATAATATAAATACTAATTATATATACGAATTGTCAGATCTATTCTTAATCCAGAAAATTAGTTTATTAGTTATGATGAGCAACGCTCTGGTTGAGCTCGATATCATTCTTGTACAAGTTCGCAATAAGGTTTTTAGTCAAGCTTTCCCCCGGGTATTTCCTTCAAAAACTCAAGCCCCATTGTTTTTCCACCTTTGCAATCACTCTATACAAATGATTTACTAAGTTAAAGAGAATATATGCTTAAAAAGACCGCTTGAAAGGTGTGTAAAGCTAAGTTAAGCTCACATGGAGAGAATGAATTAGTAAAGACTAATCTCTCTACATATCTGCCCGGATCATTCTGGATAGCTCGAAGATAGTTCTTGAAGTGTTTTGGACTTGACAATTCTAAATACAAAATAATGACATGACACATATAAAACACGCTAAAGTGATACGGATTAAAAATTGATAAAAATTATACGTGAATATGATAAAAATTAAAAAATAGATATTATGTTCGGTGTGTCAAAACATAAATTGACACAACACGAATATATTTTATAAAACATAAATATGAATTTTATACATGAATTGTCAAATTTTGAACTCCAAATTTACAAAAAAAAGTCAAATATAGCAATTCCTAATTGAATTAAAACAAGAAAATGTCAAAAATCTGAATCATATGGTCCGAAATCACTGCAGTTTCATCATTATCTCATGACATTTCCTGCCCAAATCCTTCTCTAACTTTACAATAAAAAGATTTCAAGGGCTCATGGAAGGCCACCAAAAGGAAAGAAGAAGAAATAAAGTAAAAAAAAATGCTGAAAGGCCTAATGATCATGTGAAGACCATCACCTATTTAATCGAATGTTAATTAAATAAGCTTCGTCAAGTACTTTAAACTAGTTTTTATTTTCTTCAAATTGCGTGAAGAGATTGTAGCTTGAAAATTAATTTGCTGCTAACCTCGTAATTGTCAAAAGGTCCAATCATGTCGTTTGCCAAGTAGTTGTCAACTGCATAACATGGATCAGACAGGATGATTAAACTGAGCTTACACAAAAGAATAATTACGGAATATATAGGATCGACGATGGTGATGATGAGTTTCGAATTTATATTTCAAATGATGAGATAACATAATTTAATTTTTAAAATGTATTCTAAGCAGCCAATGGTTGGAAGCTAATATGCTACACATTGGCAAAAGGTCATCGTGCTGTTAAAGATGCACTTCTTATAACTTCGAAAAAGAAGAAAAAAATCACTTGTCCCATACAATCCAACAAGTAAGATTGGCTATAACTCTTCACATTGATGATCTAATTTTGAATTCTAAACTTTCATTAAAATACTCTATAAGATTATTTACCTCTAATCTGGTGAGACTATAAGCAAATTCATTCGTTTCTATGATATATGGAAGATCTGCCATTTTCTTGGTTGAAGTTTCAAAGTTTCCAAATGTAAACTGTACTTTTTCAACTTTCAAAAAGTATTCTTTTAAAGTTATTTGACACAAGCTACCACGTTTTAAGAATCACTCTGAATAATAAAATATGAATATTAGTCCATGAAGAAGTCACAAACAAAATAAATGCCTCTCTTATTGCAATCAGTTTGGTATCGTTTGAATTTGCAATTGCAAAGCACTTAAAAAATTTCAACTTGACGACCTCACAACAAGTGAGATTACCTATAACTCTTCACATTGATGATCTAACTTTGAATTTTCATTAAAATACTCGATAAGATATTGAGTTCTATATATTTATCCCTAAGTGACAAGATTATCAGTAAATTCATTCGTTTCCCGTGGTATATGGAAGATGTCTTTTTTTCAGTTGAAGTTTCAAAGTTTCCAAATGCAAACTATCCTTTTTTGACTTCCAAAAAATATATTTTTGAGGTTATTTGGCACAAATCACTGCGTTTAAAGAATCACTTCCAATAATAAAATGAGAATTAGCCCATGAAAAAGTCGAAAAAGATAAATGCCTCTCTTATGCCATCGGTTTGGCCTCGTTTGAATCTGCAATTGCAAAGCACTTAGAAAGTTTATCTTGACAACCCCACAATCATCTTTTGGCACTCCACCTATGCCAATAGAACCCGGATTGCCAATCGCAAAGCCATCCGAAAACTTTGTTGAAATTAAACTAAAGCTAAGTTTGTAACCTTTAAGTATCCTTTGAGGACGCTGCCCTAGTTTTCTAAGACAAAGAAACACAATAAAGAAAAAGCACCAACTAACAAGTTGAAGCAACTGTTTTTCAGTTCCCTGAGAGCATATGCTGGAGAACTGGTTGGTCTGGTAGGGCATCTTTCGTACACATTAAACGTGATGGTCCCGATTGAATGCAAACATGGGGAGGTTTGCAAGTTTTGAGATGGCACGCATGCATGCCAAAAGTACGGCCATCTTCTCATCTTTGCTTTCTTTTTTATCTACCCATTTAGTAATTCAGCACCTTCAGAAGCAAGTACTAGATTTCAGACAAACTGGTTTTAATTGAAAATTCAATAGGTTAAGCTGAGCATCAATGGATGAAAGTGGACAAAGAAAGTTTCATGATCATTATCAGTGGCTCTATTCAATGGAATATGGAAACCTTGTTTAATCAAAGATACCAAGATTTTTTTTGGTGCATAAGAAAGTTTAGAAGTAGGGGAATTATACTATTTTCAAAATCAAGATAAATTGTCATTTCAGTATTGAGATTTAGGAATTTATTGGATTTTTATTTTCGAATTTTTCGGAATTTATAAATTACTTATCAACTAAAGATCATGAGAATTCAAATCTGAGTGTTTTGCACTTAGCATTCAAACATTAACCATTTGTACCAACTCCTGACAAAGATACCAAGATTTTGATGGGTATAAAGAGAAACAAACATAAAGAAATCAAAGGTTATGGGCTATGAGCAAGGATTCAAGGAACTAATGTCTTTGCTCTCTTGCCACCAGCTGCTTTTGGTTTGATTGTGTCACTTCTTATTGGCTACTATGTGAAAGCAATCCCCATAAAATAAGGGCCTGAGAAAAACTAAAACCAAAGCTGTCTCTTTCAAGTTTCATGACATCCAACAAGGTTTCAACAAAAAAGATTTCCCGATTGAAAGCTTTGAAACTTAACAATTTAGGTGAGTGTAGGGGAAAGGGGAACATGGGCATTGTCACTCATCATTCTGTTTGTTAAACCCACAAATAATTGAAGCTAGGAAGAACCAATGAAAAGGTAAAAACATAAGCCATTAAACATTCACTTTCAAAAAAGTGTAAAAAGAAAAAGAAAATTAGCATTTGGCATATCTTTTTCTTGTTTCTATTATATTAGTTAGTTCACATAACAAAATTTCTTTACAAATTAGTCTTTTTTAAGCTTTGTGTATTTATATCATGTTTATTTTATGTCAAACATGAGTAAAATACGAAAATTATCATGTCACAGTTTCAATACGTTAAATACAAAATGAATTTTTTAAAAATTTTTTAAATCCATATATAATTTTTCTTCATATATGCACCATATTGGAGAATGGAAAAGCCACTTTTAATATAAAAATTTTGGCCTTAGGCATAGTCTTAAAGCCACCATCCTAGGTGGAAAGAAGTCAAAAACTAAAGTCAGTGGCTCGGAAATCAATATTTTATTGTTTGATCAGCAATTAAACTGACCAATTTCATGGTTCTGGATATAATTTAAGCTGAAATTTAAAGCCTGAAAAGGTCTCTTGAACTTCAAAAGCTTAGGCTAAGAAAATGATTTTGATATGACATAAAAATTAAACAAAGCCCCCCAACTTGCAATCTTGATTTATTCTTAATTTATCCTTGAATCACAAAAACAAGAAAATCTGACTCAAGACGAGTGCATGAAGTATATATCATATTTTTAATTAAAGTTAAAAGAAAATGCGCGAGATTATATATAGAAATTAGTCTTATCTTTTTCTTTTGATAAACATATATACATATATAGACACACATATACATGTACATATACATATACATGTACATATACATATACACATAAATAAAACTTTTAATCACAATCTAATAAGTATTGTTGAAATGATTATATTTTTACCAATTTTTGCAAATATGAAATACGTGATATTAAAGTAAGTAGCTGATAGTACTAACAAAAACATGTGTCATTCAATCAAAAAGTGTGTTCGAGATCAAAAAACTTGTGAAATATGAGAAATAAGCAAAAAAAATCAATTCAAGGATATTATTATGATTATAATGCTCGTTTGATCAAGTTCCAAAACACCTACAGTGGTCTAGAGGCGTTAAATTCCATGAACTCAAAGGATAGATGTAAGGTGCCCTCAACAAGACATTGAATATGATGATCGAGTTGTAACCAAAAAAAAATATATATGATGATCGAGTTTTAATATCTATGTTCTACAATTTGAATATAAAATTTAAAAATTTTATCAATGAGACAATTTAATTGAGCAATTTCTTATTTATTATACATATACATTCGGAATAAAGCAATATATACATATATATTTATATATAAATCTTGTTTAATTGATGAAATGGTGAGATTAATTATATAGATAAATATAGTTTAAAACATTTTTCTCTTTTGTTTCCCTTCAAATGTTTCCTGGTGATGGGCTAGACTTGTTCACCCACTTCTCTTAAACTACCATTTCTTTTGGATTTGTGCTAAAACATTCTTGAGTTGGGAGTTAGGTAAACATTCCACAGATGGAATTCATAATTTAACTGCAAGTTAAATTGTTAATAACAATAATGCAAGTGTTTGTAAATATTAAACACTATTACTACTAGTAAAAAATTAAAAAAAAAAGAGATTAAGATAGGTTCTGTGAAGATTTTATTGGATTTTCTGGGTAATTATAATTAAGTTAGCCCAACCTTTTTATTTTAGCTTTGCCTAATTAATAGGAAACTTTTTTTTCCACTAACGTCTTGTCATGCGTGGAACACCAATTAAAAATGTTGTCCAATGGGTCTGATTTATTGACCAGTACTATTAATTCTAATTCTTCAAGCCTTCCTGTTTTATGATGATTATTATTTAGAGAATATCATAATTTTTTAATCCATTATTGGCTGTTTTCATTTAATTATTGGCTAAATTGTCCTTAAATAACTTTATTTTCAATTAATTATCAGCTAAATTGTCCTTGACTCAGAGAACACGCACAAGCTTGAGATTCTATATGATTAATTGATTTTTCACTTCATTTTTACATTTAAATATTCTTGTTTTCGCCTAAAAAAAACATGCGCATGAATATATTGTTAGACAACTGAAAGAGAAAAAATAAATTATTTGAATTCAAAATCAAATATTACAAGTTACAACATATTATAAAATTTTCATAATCGTTCGATCAAGAATTTTTGACACGTGTATGAATGTTAAGTAGATATTATTATAATTATCATTGAATTCGAATATTTAGTACAATTAATTTATGTAAGTTTTTAAAATTATTTTTGATCGATAAATTCGAGATTTAAATATCAAAAAATATATTTCTTTGCTATCTCTGAATTACAACTTTCTTTGTAAATATATATATATATATATAGAGAGAGAGAGAGAGAGAGAGAGAGAGATTAGGGGTGAATGAGAAAGGTGTATAGCATGTGGTTTACTAAGCAATCCTTGAAAGATCGAACCTAACAAATTAACGGGTAGGTTTCTGTTTATGATTGAGATTTAGGACATGGATTACCTAACAAAAGCTCAGTCTGTCCTTGTAGTACAGAAGAATGTTTCATTTCGAATCAGTGGTTGTCTTAAATCTTGAACCTTTAATTTAATTGTTGATTTGCTTCACTTAAAAAATGCAAGCAAGCATCTTTTCTGCTTTTGATTTTTTCTTTTCTGTCTAGAAGTACAAAATAAAATTCCAGCACTTCTAGAAGTAGGAATAAATAAACACTTACAGTTCAGATAACATGGTTTGAGAAGACATAATAGTTGAGATTCATGTCTACGTGTTTTCACGTGGTCTCTTCGTCTATACATATAAAACTAAACTTCCAATATATATATATATATATATCTTTAGATCAATTTCTATTGCAGTTTGCGCATTCGATTTTAACCACATTATCTGAGTATTATATATATAAATATATTATTTAAAAATATATATTATCTAATATATTGTCAATGAATCTTTTAAATTTTATAACTAAAATTAGATAATGACTCATATCTCATCTTTTTTTATTTTTTAATATTTTTTAAAAAATACACATTATTATTTTAATTCCACTTGTAAAATCTAAAAGATTCACTGATTATCTTTTTTATAAGCAAGGATTCATTAAAGATTAAAAATGGCTCCAAGAAGATGGTAGTTTACATGGAGGCCATAGCAAGGATCAAGAACACATCCAAATCAGCTAAACAAGACAGTCAATACAGCTAAATGAATAATACATCCAAAAGAACAAGAGGGGGAAAGGAAATAGAAGAAACTCCACAGCAAAAACCATCGTAGGAGATGACCCCTAGAAACAATCAGGCCAGAAAGAAGTTTTATTGATAATGTATTAGATAATAATCTATGCATCCGTATGTGTGTATGTTTTTGATTTTTAAGAATGTTTGAGTAGGAAAAATATAGTAAATAAGGATACACTAGCAGCGTAGAATTAGATCAAATTATCACATCTTTTTTAGATTGTTATAATTTCCTCATATAGTGGGAAATGCTTAGTTCAGACTGAAATTCCTCACTCAAAGCCAGCTTCGGTGTTATTTTTTTATAATGAAAGTTTTTTATTTGAGAAAAAATATAAATGTTTAAGTTCAAATTTTAAATTTACAAAACTTTTAGGATTTTAGTAGTTATGACATAACCATTTAAGCAGACTTAACATTAAATTAAATGAATTTAACAATAATATATGTAAGTATAAAAAAAGTAGTAAGACTGAAAAGGAAGCCTCCACTTCACTCGAGTGACTTGGTTGAGGCATTGAGATTCGACCTATTAACAGAAAAATTGACTAGCAGTTAAGTTGGTTGTAACCAGCTCAGCAGTTAGTTAAGTCTTTGATTTTGTAATCAGTATATAGTCGAATAATGTAGACAAAAGAAAGAAGTTTTTCTAGTTCTGAAATTACAAGATCAAGATTCACTCATCTTCTCATCTCTTCTTCTATTCCTCTTCTTCTTCTTCTGTTCTGTATCTTAGTTTCTGTTATCTTTGTTCATGTGTTAATCTCAACATGGTATCAGAAGGAGTTAATGAGATTAACTCGGCATCTCAGAAAGATTCATCCTCTTCTTTCTCAATCCTCAATCTAGGTTCCCAATGTATCACAGTTAAACTAGAAGACAATAATTTCTTGTTATGGAAGCAGCAGGTGCTTGCAACACTCAGAGGCTATGGCTTGAAAGGCTTCATTGATGGGACTTAATCCATCCCTGCAAGAAATACTCCTGAGTTTGAACAGCATGATAGGCAAGATCAGTTGTTAGTTTCTTGGCTTCTTTCTTCAATTAGCACTCAAGTGTTACCAAGTTTTGTTGGATGTGAAACTGCTCAAGAATTATGGGAAGCCGTGGAAGAATACTTTGCATCACAGACTAATGCAAAGATCATGCTATGTCGAAGGCAACTACAGAATGTGAAGAAGGGTTCGCTTAGCATGAAAGAGTATCTGGTTAAAATCAAGTCACTTTGGGATACACTTTAATCTTGTGGCTGCAAGATGACTGAAGATGAATTAGTTCACACCGCTTTGGCAGGACTTGGGCAAGAATATGATGCCATCGTTGCTGCCATCTCAACACAAAAAGACTTACCAAACTAAAAAACCACCTCAGCATTACTACTCACAACAGAATCAAGAAATCTTTAAAACTCAGCATTTACAGAAGCAGTTGTTCCATCAGCCAATCTTGTTCAATCAAAGAAATCTTCCTTTGATAATTTCAGGGGACAGAATAGTGGAAGGCATTTTCAAGGCAGAGGTAGATTTAGAGGACGAGGTTTCAGTAATTCAAAACCTCAGTGCCAACTTTGTGGCAAGACTGGACATACTGTTCATCGATGCTACCATAGATTTCATATCTCGTTTAACCCTGAACCTGGTGAATCTTCCTTTAGTTCAAGACCTGGTTTTCATAATGCTAGTGCTCGTTCAGTTCATTCAGATGCTGGTTTTCCATATCCAAGGTTTGGTGGTCAGAGCAGTAGCCTTCATACTCCTGAAGTTAATGTTGCTGAAACTATGGTAGCTACTCCTAGCACCATTCTAGATTTTGCTTGGTACTCTGATTCTAGTGCTACCAATCATATCACAAACTCAATGGACAATCTCAATCTTGGTTCTTGCATGTTGCACAGGGTTGGCAGACAAGGCAACTGTAGAGAGGTTGTCACACCATATGTGAGGCTTAGTAGGGAGACTGATGCCAAGTTCAGACAAGAGAGACTGAATCCAGGTAATCTCTGCTGTTAAATTTGCCAAACTTCTAAACTCTGCTTTTGTGCTTGATCTAGATACTGTACTTTGCTTCTTAGAGCTCCAGGTAATGAGATTGGACCTTAGAAACACACAAAAGCCAGATATGGACCTCCTGTCATCTGGATCAGCTACCCAATCAGCATCGGTGAATCCTATTAGCCTGAGGATTGGAGATGACTGTAACAGAAGTCCATGATTCATAGTGCCAGCAAGGTATCTGAATATTCTCTTTACAGCCTTCCAATGAGTGTCTAACGGCTGATTTTCATAGTGTTGGTAAACTTCAGATGGGAAATGGTGTAGGAGTCAACATAGAAGGTATTGGTCATTCTCTTGTTAAAACCTCTTTTAAATCATTTAAATTGAATAATGTCCTTCATGTGCCACAAATTACTAAGAATTTGCTCTCTGTGTCTCAATTTTGCAAAGATAACAAAGCTTTCTTTGAATTCTATGCTAACTCATGTTTTGTGAAGGATCTTGTTACCAAGGAAGTACTTTTAAAGGGGACGCTTGAAGAAGGATTGTACAGGCTCAATCTACAACTTGAAGTCAGCTGCACCTCTCCTACAAAGTCAGAAACAAGCTCTAATGTCTCAGCATTCTTCCACTTCTGTTTTAGAGAATCCTAGCCCTTCAATAGATCAGTTTGTCATGTGGCATAGACACCTAGGTCATTCACATTCTGATGTTGTTTCCAAAGTACTATCACATTGTAATGTTCCAAATAAAATCAATAAAACTTTTGTTTGTATTCACTGTCAACAAGCTAAAAGCCATAAACTTCCATTCTCTCTGTCTCAAACTACTTATCACTCTCCACTTCAAAAAGTTAGTAGAAAAACAGTTTAATACTTCTATAAAAGTTCTTCAAACTGATTGGGGGTGAATTTAGAAGTTTCACTTCCTATCTTAATTCAAAAGGTATAGTTTTTAGACACCCTTGTCCTCACACATCACAACAAAATGGAATTATGGAAAGAAAACATAGGCATATTGTTGAAACTGGTCTAACACTACTCTCACAAGCCTCTTTTCCCTTTAAATATTGGTCTGAAGCATTTTCGTCTGCAGTCTTTCTCATCAACAGATTGCCTAGTACAATTCTCCATTCAAAGTCTCCCTTTGAGGTGCTATACAAGGTACAACCTGACTACTCTTATTTCAAAACCTTTGGCTGTTTGTGTTTTCCCTATCTCAGGCCTTTTAATTCTCATATAATGGATTTTAGATCTTCACCATTTATTTTCTTAGGATATAGTCCAAGTCACAAGGAATATAAATGTTTGGACAAGAATGAACATTTATTTGTGTCTAGACATGTTGTATTTGATGAGTCTAAGTTCCCATATGCAGAGTTGTTCTCAAAAACATCTTCTGCAAGTTCAAATTCTGAGTTTTGTTGTCCTCGACCACTTACTAGTATACTCCATATCTCTCTAATACAATCTGTTCACTCACCAGATAACATTTCTCAATCTATTTCATCCTCACAAAATTCTGAATCTCGTGTTATGTCTTCTCCTATTGTAAATCCAAATTCATCTATACAAGAGAGTGATCAACCCTCTATATTAGGTCCTCATCCAAATTCTGTAAACCAACATTCTATGAGAACTAGATCAAAGAATGGGGTCTTCAAACCCAAAACATACTTGGCTGATCTTGATAACCAGGAACCTACAACTATTACTCAAGCACTCCAACATGAGAAGACAGAGGCTGTACATGCTGAATATAATGCTCTAATGAAGAATCAGACTTGGTCTTTAGTACCATATCCCTTAGACAGATCTATAATGGGCTGCAAATGGGTGTTTAAGTTAAAAAGGAATGCAGATGGATCTGTGGCAAGATATAAAGCTAGGTTAGTAGCTAAAGGCTACCTTCAACAGCCAGGTATTGATTTTGGAGAGACTTTTAGTCCTGTTGTAAAACCAACTACAATCAGGATTGTGCTTACACTTGCTTTGTCTAAAGGCTAGAATTTAAGACAAATAGATGTGAACAATGCCTTTTTAAATGGCAGCCTACATGAGGATGTTTTTATGCTTCAGCCACCTGGTTTTGAGGTTCACAATGGTGATCAGAAATTAGTTTGCAAATTGAACAAGGCTCTATATGGTCTAAAATAGGCCCCAAGAGCTTGGTATGACAAGTTACAAACATTTCTTTGCCAACAAGGTTTTCTCTCATCCAAATCAAATCAGTCACTCTTCATTAAGAACACAGCCGCTTATAGCCTCTATGTTTTGGTCTATGTTGATGATATTATCATCACTGGAAGTTCATCTGATGCCATTGACAAGTTAGTTCATAGTTTAGATGCAGCCTTCTCTCTAAAGGATCTTGGCATTCTAAATGTTTTTCTGGGGATTGAAGTTCATAAATCACCTACTGGTATTCTTCTTACACAATCCAAGTATATCAAAGATCTGTTGGCTAAGTTTAATATGGTGGATGCAAGACCTGTCCCTACTCCTATGGTTAGTTCTTTAAAACTTTCAGCCAAAGAAGGGTTTCCCATTGAAGATTTACAACAATATAAGAGTGTTGTGGGTGCGTTGCAATATGTAACCATCACAAGGCCAGAGATAGCCTATTAGTAAGTAAAGTATCTCAATTCATGCATCAGCCGTTAGACACTCATTGGAAGGATGTAAAGAGAATATTCAGATACCTTGCTGGCACTATGAATCATGGACTTCTGTTACAGTCATCTCCAATTCTCAGGCTAACAGGATTCACCGATGCTGATTGGGCAGCTGATCCAGATGACATGAGGTCCATATCTGGCTTTTGTGTGTTTCTAGGGTCCAATCTCATTGCCTGGAGCTCTAAGAAGCAAAGTACAGTATCTAAATCAAGCACAGAAGCAGAGTTTAGAAGTTTGGCAAATTTAACAGTAGAGATTACCTGGATTCAGTCTCTCTTGTCTGAACTTGGCATCAGTCTCCCTACTAAGTGTAAGACCCGAATTTTATTATACTATATATCATATTTGTACATGATTGATAGTGGAAATAATTGTTTTAGTAAAATTAAAGAAAACAATTGAATATTAATTTTCACTTTTCATTTTGAGTTATGATTTATAATGTGGTGTATGTGAGGTAGTATGATATCTAAAAAAAAAAGGGTTTAAGAATAATAAATTAAGTGGTTTTACATAAGCCAAGTGATGATTGGTTGAAATGGTAAGAAAAGTCAAGAAAAGGGGTTCACGCCACCTTGATTTCTTGGACAAATTGGGCTAGACATTTAATGGCAAAGAGAAGTAAGTCAATAATAGTGGCTGCTGGAGGTGGCGTGGACTGGAGAGAAAGAAGAAAAAGAAAAGAAAATTGTCAAAACGTGCAGAAACTTCTTCTTACCGTCGTTCCATTTGCTGCAGTTTTTCCACAAGTTTTAATGCATGAAAGACAAGGTAATGATGAAGAGAACGGGATAAGAAAACAGGTGGTAGGTTCTAACAGGATTAACATGGCTATATAAGGAGGGATACGTGAGAAGAAGAATCAACGTAGCAAACTTCATCTTCTCCAGAAAACTCATCGCCAATCTGTTTTCACTGCATGCTCACATGTAGTTCTTCCGTTTCTTTCATATATGAGCTATGAAAACTTCATTTTTAGTTAGCCAAACCTTTCCTCCATTATTGAAAAGCTAAGGAACAAACAAAGTTAAGCTAAGTGAGGCAAGAAAACATTCTGTTTTTGGAACAGCAACTGGGTTAAGGTGAGTTTCATATTTTCATGGTTCTCTTGATATTCCATACTAGATTTCTATGTTTTATAACGTGATAAACATAGATATAGCCTGGTTTTAGTTAAATATTGTTGAATATATAAGAAACTAGATGGAAAAATAACTAAGAATGAGTAAGGAAACACGATGGGCGAACAGCATCTGCTTGCCAAATAGGTGAGTATTCGCCCAACGGTCGAGGCGAGCTCGAGAGTTGCATGAGTTGGCGACATACGTGTTCGCCAAACACTTTGGAAAATCAGAATGACAGTCGGGATAGGCGAGGACCAATGTTCGCCAAATGGCGAGAATGGTATGATCGCCCAAGTGGAATGAGGCGAGTAAGATATAAAGAACTCGCCAAGTGGAAAGTATGGGTCCAAATGGGCGAGGTCGCCCAATGCTAGTGTAATGCATGAACAGGGCAAGTTGAATAGTTGGGCGAGCTCCCACAAATCGGCCAAATATGAATGGCGATCTTCCATGTGTAAGCCCACTAACGGATGGCGAGCTATGTGGGGAAAGGCGAACTGAGTCTCGCCAAAGTGTCACAATTATTAGGAAGATATAAATAGTTTTGGAAAATATTCGAAAAGGAATATTAATAGTTTAATAAAATTTTGCAGACGGGAATTGAGGAAGGCGGGCGAGAAGCAAGGCTTCATCAGGCGAGGTAAGGGAGTTGTATGTGAAGTAAAATGCATGTCCTGTGGAGTTAAATTTTATGAAATTATTGAGAAATTGTTTGTTTTATGACATGCATTACTACGAAAAATCGTATGATTGGGCGAGCCGGCAAAATGGCGGGCGAGCCACTTGGGCGAGCTCACTTTTTATGATTTTTGATATTTGGGCGAGTAGCCCTGTTTAAGAAGAAACCCGGGCGAGCTAAAGTGGTGAACCCTTTTAATGTTGCTTTGGGGCGGGCGACCCCTGTGTTTTTATGGGTAGGCGAGTTGACCATGGCAATGCCATAAATGGCGAGCCTTGGGGCGAGCCAGGTTAATTTGTTTTAATCGCCAAGGGTTGGCGGGCGAACACAAGTTCACCGCACTGGGTGAGCCCTACATGGCAAACTGATTTATGAGTATTTTTCTCAACGAATAATAAATTATTTTGAAAATAGAAATATGAAATCTTTTTGGGTGAGTTGAACATTGGGCGAGTTAACCAATGGGCGAGTTGACTATTGGCGAGCTGACTATGGGCGAACTAGCCATGGGCGAGCCAGCTTAACCCGTGTCTTTCTCACACGAAAAATGTTGAGATTGCGGGCTGTTTTACTATTCTATAAAACCTTTTGGAAATCGAATCATTTTGTGGAAATGATAACATGAGTGAAATAATTCCATAAGGGTTTTCATGAGTTATAAAAGTGAATTTTTGAGACTTTAGGCCCCGAGTTCATGCTTTATTATTCATGTAATTGCGTGACCCACCTGGGGCGGTGACTCGGGTCGATGGACCTATGGGTGCACCTCAGGGCGTCACAAGGCTGATAGACCCGCCAAGTCATTAGCGGTCTCGAGGTCACTTGGCAAGTGGACCCGAGGACCACCTATAGATTATGGTCATAGATCTAGTTGAGATAGCCGTGAGGGGCGGTGGCCTACGGGTGCACCCCAAAAGCGGACGACTTATATTCCTAAGGGAACAGAGCATGATTTTAGTTATTGCCTAGTCTCAATTTATTGGTTTCTGTTTACTGAAAGGGTCTATTGAATCCTGTTGAAGTTAACAATATTCATTGTTTTTCTAATGGGTTGATTGTTAAGAAAAATAAATTGTTTTTTTGGGAAGATAGCTGTTATTTTATAAAGCAGCATACGCTTTCCTTACTGAGCACGTTATCGCTCACTTCCTATTTTCCACTCCACAGATTATTGAACTTGGGCTAAGCGAATTACCTTCTAGAGATCTAATATCGAAGATATGTTGTATCCTTTTATATATTCAGTAAAATGGTACAGTACTACTTTAAATTGAAGGAAATGTATATACATCTTAAGGAAATAATTTAATAATTCTTATAAAAGTGATAGGAGTTGATAAGCATCACAGACAGCCCAACCGGTAAGTGAGTGTGATTAGTAAGTGAATATTATGTATTTTGTGGATTTGGGATGTTACAGATTTAAATGGTATCAGAGCAGGGTTGGTCGGATGTCTAGTGATGCTTAAAACGAAAAGAAAATGGTATACATTTCCTGTAGTATTATATAGTCTGAATATATAATTGATATACTAACGATAAGAGATAAATGATCTCTGTGATACAGATATGAGTGGAAGGAGGAGGATATGCTCAGTGAGAGGTATAGGCCGAGGTAAGGCGGCACAGACTCCGGAACCACAGACACCGAAACCTGCCCCTAGATCAGTACGCCCTTTACAGCTAAAGAGCATTGATGCTCGTGTGAACCAAGTAGAGAGGTTAGTAGCCGATTGTATGACTATGTACCAAGTAGATAGAGCCGCGTATAGAGCAGAGAAAGAGAGAGCCGCAGCTCCGGTAGAGGTGCTAGTACCACCACAGCCGGCACCGGATATACCCAAGCCTCAGCCTATTCCACCACTGGTACCTCAGCCACAGGTAGCTCCACCACAGCCATTGATTCAGCCGCTTAGAAATGTGGAGTCATTTTGTGATGTGGCATTGGTTAAATCATTTAAGAAATTGGATCCACCTAAGTTTAAAGGTACTAGGGATCCATTAGTGGCAGAGCAGTGGGTTATTGAGGTTGATAGATTACTTCATATTATGAGGTGTTCAGAGACAGAAAAGGTAGGCCTAGCAGTATTCCAGTTGGCAGATGATGCGAGACATTGGTGGAAGGCCACCCAGACCGTCTTATTTGCTCAGCATCAGGAATTGTCCTGGGATATTTTTGTTGATGCCTTTCGGAGGCAGTATATTCCTGACACTGCTCAGGAAAAATTACAACAGGAATTTATGGATTTAGTACAGAGTAGTATGTCAGTGGCTGAGTATGAGGCCAAATTTACTACATTGAGCCGTTTTGATCCTCAGACTAGTGCGAATACCAGATATAAGATTTCGAGGTTTAGGGCTGGTTTGAGGCCATCTATCAGAGTGAAGCTAGCCCCATTTGATATACAGACTTATGATGAGATAGTTAAACGGGCTCAGCTGTGTGAGCGGGACTATGAACAGTTCCAGCTCAATTTCAGTAACAAGAGTAAGGGTAAAGCAAAGGGAAAGGCTAAGAGGTTTATGGAGGATAGACCAGGTAGAGAGCAGTCTAAGAAGACTAGATCTACGGGCATACAGATTTCAGAGGGCAGATTTGATAGACCAGCAGTTTCTACTCCTGCTAGTGGCCCCACCACTACTCAGAGAAGTGTTGCGCCCTTATGTAGACATTGTGGAAGGTCGCATGGGTCACGCCCTTATCCTTTAATGTCTGGGGCATGTTTTAGATATGGACAGACGGGGCACTTTATCAAGAATTGCCCGATGCTCAGAGAGTCAACTGCTTCTACTAGACCTCCTGCATTACCTCCGATAGCGGCCCCGGCAACTCAAAGTGAGCCAGAGAAAGCGACACCCTAACAGCCTAGGCGGGCGACAGCCGCAGAGAAGGGTAAAAAGGTTGTGACTCAGGGTCGGGTGTACGCATTGGATCAGGAGACTGCCGACGCCTCTATCAATGTGATTAAAGGTAAAATTTATCTCTTTGATATTCCCGTAATTGCCTTATTTGATCCGGGTTCTACCCATTCGTTCTTATCGCCTATATATGCTAACAGGACCCCAGTAGAGCCGGAGTTGTTAGAGTATACTTTACAAGTGAAAACTCCTTTTAATGATTTTCAGAGAACAGATGTTGTATATCGGAATTGTAAGTTGACTATAGGAGAGAAGGTTATGACATCTTACCTAATTTTGTTGGATATATATGATTTTGATATCATTCTAGGTATGGATTGGTTAGCTGTAAACCATGTTAGTTTGGATTGTAATACTAAGTTTATTACCTTCTCTCATCCCGAAAAGTATATTGTAAAGTTATTGTAAATTAATAAAAAGTATGTTTGTGAAATGTTATGTGAAATTGTGGTTGTGTATGAATGTTTATAAAGGATATATTGCTAGTGTGGAGGATGTAGAGAGGAAACATCCAGAGATCCAAGAGATTCCTGTGGTTGGGGACTTCTCGGATGTATTTCCAGAAGATTTACTAGGGTTACCACCGGATCGAGAAACAGAGTTTATGATTGAGTTGGTACCTGGTACGGAGCCGATTTTTAGACCCCCATACCAGATGGCACTGACCGAGTTGGACGAACTCAAGAAGCAGCTATAGGAGTTACTGGATAAGTGATTTATACATCCCAGTGTGTCACCATGGGGAGCTCTAGTATTGTTTGTTCGAAAGATCAAGAAGCAGCTACAGGAGTTACTAGATAAGGGATTTATACGTCCCAGTGTGTCACCATGGGGAGCTCCAGTATTGTTTGTTCGGAAGAGGGATGGTAGCCTCCAGTTGTGTATAGATTATCAGATGTTGAATCGGGCTACCATTAAGAATAAGTATCCATTACCTCGGATTGATGACCTGTTTGATCAGCTCAGGGGTGCACAGGTGTTTTCCAAGATAGACCTCCGATCAGGCTATCACCAGTTGAAGATTAAGGAGTCGGACGTGCATAAGATAGCATTTCGGACTCGTTATGGTTATTATGAGTTCTTGGTGATGCCTTTTGGATTAACAAATGCCCCTGCAACTTTTATGAGTTTGATGAACGAGGTATTTCATCCATTTTTGGATAAGTTTGTCATAGTATTTATAAATGACATACTGATTTATTCTAAGACTCCAGAGGAGCACGAGCAGCATTTGCAGATTGTTTTACAGACCCTCAGAGAAAAGAAATTGTATGCTAAGTTTAATAAATGCGAGTTCTGGCTTGACCATATCATATTTCTCGGACATGTAGTGTCGAAGGACGGGGTGTCAGTTGATCCGTCGAAGATAGAGGCCGTTGTTCAGTGGGAGAGGCCTAGCACAGTTACCGAGATACGGAGTTTCTTAGGTCTTACCGAATATTATCGCAGATTTGTGGAGGGATTTTCTAGACTTGCTGCTCCATTAACACGACTTACACATAAGGATGTAAAGTTTGAATGGAATGATGCATGTGAGTGTAGTTTTCTTGAGCTTAAGAGAAGATTAACTATTGCCCCCGTCTTAACCCTTCCTAGCGGATCAGGTGGATTTATGGTGTATACTGATGCATCCGCTCAAGGTTTAGGGTGTGTACTTATGTAGCATGGTCGGGTTATAGCCTATGGTTCTCGACAGCTGAAGGATCATGAGAAGAATTACCCGACACATGATTTAGAGCTAGCCACAGTAGTGTTTGCACTGAAGATATGGCGGCATTACTTGTACGGGGAGAAATTTCAGATATTTATAGACCATAAGAGTCTGAAATATATATTCTCACAGCGAAGTTGAATTTGACGCAGCGACGGTGGATGGAACTATTAAAGGATTATGATTGTGAGATTTTATATCACCCAGGTAAAGCTAATGTAGTAGTAGATGCACTGAGCCGTAAACATGTTGGCATGGTATCTTACATGATGATCAGGGAGCATGATTTGATAGAGCAGTTCTCTAACCTCAGTCTGACAGTTGTTTCCTCTGACCAGTATGGATTTACGGCTAGTTTTCGTATAGAGCTGGATTTGATGGACCGAATCAGGGAAGCTCAGAGGAGGGATGATTATTGCATTAGGGTTGCCAGTCAGATTCAGATGGGAGTTATGTCAGATTTTGAGATTGGCACCGATGGGATACTGAGGTTCAGAGGTCGGATATGTGTTCCCGGTAATCGGCAGATTCGATATTTGATTTTATCAGAGGCCTATACCTCTAGATACACGTTACATGCGGGTAGTACTAAGATGTACCAGAATCTCCGGAGAGTGTATTGGTGGCCTAAGATGAAGAAAGACATCGTTGAGTTTGTTGCTAGATGTCTAACATATGTAGACACCATTTTTATCCGGTTCTTTTTCAAACATTTTTTAATTAATTAATTAGTTTATATTTGATTTTTAATTTTTAATTTTTTTTATTAGATTTAAAATAAATTTTGGATTTTGATTTTGATTTTTTATAGAATAATAAAAAAAAAAGAGGGAAGGAAATCTAAATTAATTTTGATAGGAAAGTAGAATTAAATGAAACTATTAAAAGATTGAAAATTAATTTGGATTTGGAATTGATATCAAATTTAAGATTCGATTTTTAGAATATAAAATTTCCTAAAAAAATTGATTCTTGATTTCTAATTATTACCAAAAATAAAAAATAAAAAAAATAAAAAAGGAAAAAACCCTAGGTCTATAAAAAGAGAGAGCACAATACACAAAAAAAACCCTAGAGAAACCTTGGAGAAACCCTAGAAAAAAACCTAGAAGGGGGAGGAGAGAAAAAAAAACCTAAAGAAGGAACAACACAGAAAGAAACCTAGGGGATAAAACCTGGCTGGCGGCAGTGCATGAGAAGGAATTCAGTACCTACATCGTCACTACCATCTTCGCTTGCTGCCTGTGCCGCCCCCCTTTGCATTGCTATCCTGCTTTGCATCATCATCATCGTTGTGCCTCCTTTGTCTTCGCTGCATGCAGCTTCACCATCACCATTGCTGTTTCCCTGCGTCAAACAAAAACCAGCAACTCTGAACCACGCCATTGCCCAGAATTACACCTTCCACGATCATTGTCTCCACGTGAAATCAATCATCATCATCTCCGTCAAACCCCTGCTCATCTCACGTCCATTGCTGCTACCCTTCTTCACCGTTGCTGCACTAGCCCACGCCATCATCATTCTTTTGTGTCATCCTTCATTCACGTTTGCCATTCCTCTGTACAGTCACTACCGCTCCTGCCTTTGCAACAAATTCACAACGCCATCACCTTCGCTGAGCCCTGCCACGCCAACCTTACTTCCTTCCTTCACTGTACCGTTCCCACGTAAAGACCCTTACAGCCACCATTCCTACCACCGTGTCATTCCTTGTTACATCCTCATCATCGTCGACCTGCTCAGTTCCCATCACCATCGTTGCTTGCCACACTGTTCTGCGTCAACCAAAGCTGTTGTCCGTTCCTGTCATCATCACCCAGGTTGCTGTCCTGGTTGCACCGTCCATTGCTGCTGTTTTTTGTCTGAATTTGCCATCCCTCGACTGCTACACGTGATTTACAATTACAAGGTTTGATTATCTTATACATATATATTTTTTATGTTATTTTAATGCTTGTAATATGTTTACATATATTGATTTAGTTTATATGGGCATTATACGACTTGTACGATTTTGGCATGATCTAAGTTAATATATTAGGGTCGGTATAATTGATTTGTATAATATGAATAAATTATTAGCATGACATGATTAAATTGAGATATTAATCTGACTGAAGCCTTGTCAAATTTTGTTTTTTTTATTATTTTTTTATGATCCCTTTTAGAGACTATAGTGAAAATTCTTTAAAACAAAAAATAAATCTAAATAAAATAGGAAGATTTAATACATGAAAAATAGAATAAATAAGATATTAATTAAATTATGAGGATGTGTGAAAATTATTCCGACGATAAATCTTAAAAGTACTGCGCTTGAGTAGTACTTTTAAATATCTTGAGGTGAGGAGGTTCTTTTTAAGTCTTACCAGCTTGATGGAAGATTTAAAAATATATTTCCAATATTTAAAATTCAAATTTATTATTAGAAATTGAAATAAGAATCAATTAAAATTAATTTCAATTAAAAGAATAAATAATCAAATTAGAAATAAAGAATTATAAAAATAAATATATTTAGAAATAAAATAGAATAAAAATAATAAAGAGTACAAATTTTCCGACGACGGAATTCTAAAGAGACTGCGCTTGAGTAGCACTTTTAGATGTCTTGAGGTGAGGAGAGTTCTTTTAAATCTTGCCAGCTTGATGGAAGATTTATAGGACATTTCCAAGATTTAATAAATTAAATTATAAAAATTAAATTAGATTAGATTAGATTAAAAAATAGTAAATTAAAATTAAGTTTATTATAATAAAGAATAAAGATCAAATAAATAAATTGGAATTAAAATTAGAAAATAATTAAAATAAATAGAAATTAAATTACATTAAATATTTTAATAAATGTAAATTATTCCGAGGATGGAATTTAAAGGGAATTGCGCTTGAGTAATTTCTTTAAAAATTCCTAAGGTGAGAAAGTTTCTTTAAGGTCTTACCAGCTTGATGGAAGGTCTTTAAGAAAATCTTCAATATCAAATAATACATGTTTATTTAAAGATATAAAAATATATGAAAATAATAATTTATATAAGAAAATAATAACAATAGAATAAAATAAGATAAAATAATAAATAGAAATTGGATAGGAGTCAAAATAGGATTTGCATAAAAATATTTAAACAATCCGACGACGGAGCCTCTTCAAGAAAGGCGATTGGTCCTACTTGAATACTCTTGAGGTGAGAAATTTTTTTAAGTTGTCCAACCAGCTTGATGGAGGAGACTTAAAAGATTTTTCAATATTAAATTATATCGAAATTAAAGTCGATGGCAAAATTAAGATAACCTTAGATTATTTGGTACCATTTTAGGATGGGCGTTGTGAGGGTGCTAATCCTTCCTCACATGTAACCGTACTCTCGAACTTAGAACTCTTAACGTAGACCAAGCCTTATCCTTAGTTTGAATAGGTGACCAATCACACCTAGGTTAGAATGGTTGGTGGCGACTCCATAGTTTTGTGTCTAGCTATTAGGTTTCCCGAAACTTAATACGTTATGACAACATGCCGACAGATTAAAGTTGAGCATCAGAAACCTGCAGGTATGCTTCGACCATTATCGATTCCTACGTGGAAATGGGAGCATGTGACTATGGATTTTATTATGTGACGACGGACCCGGAAGGGATATGATGCTATTTGGGTGATAGTCGACAGATTGACTAAGTCTGCACATTTCTTAGCCATGAGATCTACAGATTTAGTTAGTGCCTTGGCCGATTTGTATGTCAGGGAGATAGTGAGGTTACATGGTATTCCAGTGAGTATTACCTCTGATAGGGACTCCCGCTTCACCTCTCATTTCTGGGAGAGATTTCAGGAGGCTATGGGATCCCAGCTGAATTTTAGCACCGCTTTTCATCCACAGACTGATGGCAGTCCGAGCGTACGATACAGACGCTCGATGATATGTTGAGAGCGTGTGCATTGGATTTTAGAGGCTCATGGGACGATCACTTACCCCTGGTAGAGTTTGCTTATAACAATAGTTTTCATACGAGCATCGGCATGGCACCGTATGAGGCCTTGTATGGTAGACGATGCAGATCCCCGATAGCATGGGAAGAAGTGGGAGATCGTAAACTGTTAGCTCCCGATTTGGTTGAGCAGGCTTCTCATGATGTACAGATGATTTGTGAGAGGCTCAGAACGGCTCAGAGTCGGCAGAAGAGTTATGCAGATATTAGACGCCGACCATTAGAGTTTGTAGCGGGTGATTATGTGTTTTTAAAGATCTCACCGTCCAAAGGTATAATGAGATTCGGGAAACAAGAAAAATTGAGTCCCCGATATATTGGGCCTTATGAGATCTTAGATCGCGTGGGAGATGTGGCGTATCGGTTAGCACTACCACCAGAGTTATCAGGAGTGCACAACGTATTCCATGTCTCGATGTTGAGAAAATGTCATCAGATCCTTCTCACGTAATTCGACATGAGCCACAGGAGATCAGAGAGGACATGAGTTACGTTGAGAAACTGGTACGGATCTTGGATAGGAAAGATAAGGTATTGCGATCTAAGACGATTTCTTTAGTTAAAGTGCTCTGGCAGTATCATAACGAGAAGGAGGCTACTTGGGAGTTAAAGAGCCTTATGCATGAGAGGTATCCAGAGCTCTTCCAGTGACAGGTCCAAGTTAAATTTGGAGGACCAAATTTCTTAGGGTGGGGAGAAATGTAAGACCCGAGTTTTATTATACTATATACCATATTTGTACATGATTGATAATGGAATTAATTGTTTTAATAAAATTAAAGAAAACAATTGAATATGAATTTTCACTTTTCATTTTGAGTTATGATTTATAATATGGTGTATGTGAGGTAGTATGATATCTAAAAAAAAAGGTTTAAGAATAATAAATTAAGTGGTTTCACATAAGCCAAGTGATGATTGGTTGAAATGGTAAGAAAAGTCAAGAAAAGGGGTTCACGCCACCTTGATTTTTTGGACAAATTGGGCTAGACATTTAATGGCAAAGAGAAGTAAGTCAATAATAGTGGCTGCTGGAGGTGGGGTGGACTGGAGAGAAAGAAGAAAAAGAAAAGAAAATTGTCAAAACGTGCAGAAACTTCTTCTTACCGCCGTTCCATTTGCTGCAGTTTTTCCACAAGTTTTAATGCATGAAAGACAAGGTAATGATGAAGAGAATGGGATAAGGAAACAGGTGGTAGGTTCTAACAGGATTAACATGGCTATATAAGGAGGGATACGTGAGAACAAGAATCAACATAGCAAACTTCATCTTCTCCAGAAAACTCATCGCCAGTCTGTTTTCACTACATGCTCACATGTAGTTCTTCCGTTTCTCTCATATATGAGCCATGAAAACTTCATTTTTAGTTAGCCAAACCTTTCTTCCATTGTTGAAGAGCTAAGGAACAAACAAAGTTAAGCTAAGTGAGGCAAGAAAACATTCTGTTTTTGGAACAGTAACTGGGTTAAGGTGAGTTTCATATTTTCCATGGTTCTCTTGATATTCCATACTAGATTTCTATGTTTTATAACATGATAAACATAGATATAGCCTAGTTTTAGTTAAATATTGTTGAATATATAAGAAACTAGATGGAAAAATAACCAAGAATGAGTAAGGAAACACAATGGGTGAACAGCATCTGCTTGCCAAATAGGTGAGCATTCGCCTAACGGTCGAGGCGAGCTCGAGAGTTGCATGAGTTGGCGACATACGTGTTCGCCAAACACTTTGGAGAATCAGAATGACAGTCGGGATAAGCGAGGACCAATGTTCGCCAAATGGCGAGAATGGTATGATCGCCCAAGTGGAACGAGGTGAGTAAGATATAAAGAACTCGCCAAGTGGAAAGTATGAGTCCAAATGGGCGAGGTCACCTAATGCTAGTGTAATGCATGAACAGGGCGAGTTGAATAGTTGGCGAGCTCCCACAAATCGGCCAAATATGAATGGAGATCTTCCATGTGTAAGCCCACTAACGGATGGCGAGCTATGTGGGCGAAGGGCGAACTGAGTCTCGCCAAAGTGTCACAATTATTAGGAAGATATAAATAGTTTTGGAAAATATTCGAAAAAGGAATATTAATAGTTTAATAAAATTTTGCAAATGGGAATTGAGGAAGGCGGGCTAGAAGCAAGGCTTCATCAGGCGAGGTAAGGGAGTTATGTGAAGTAAAATGCATGTCCTGTGGAGTTAAATTTTATGAAATTATTGAGAAATTGTTTGTTTTATGACATGCATTACTATGAAAAATCGTATGATTGGGCGAACTGGCAAAATGGCGGGCGAGCTCACTTTTTATGATTTTTGATATTTGGGTGAGTAGCCCTGTTTAAGAAGAAACCCGGGCGAGCTAAAGTGGCGAACCCTTTTAATGTTGCTTTGGGGCGGGCGACCCCTGTGTTTTTATGGGTAGGCGAGTTGACCATAGCAATGCCATAAAGGGCGAGCCTTGGGGCGAGTCAGGTTAATTTGTTTTAATCGCCAAGGGTTGGCGGGCGAACACAAGTTCACCGCACTGGGCGAGCCCTACATGGCAAACTGATTTATGAGTATTTTTCTCAACGACTAATAAATTATTTTGAAAATAGAAATATGAAATCTTTTTGGGTGAGTTGAACATTGGGCGAGTTGACCAATGGGCGAGTTGACTATTGGCGAGCTGACTATGGGCGAAACAGCCATGGGCGAGCCAGCTTAACCCGTGCCTTTCTCACAAGAAAAATGTTGAGATTGCGGGCTGTTCTACTATTCTATAAAACTTTTTAGAAATCAAATCATTTTCTGGAAATGATAACATGAGTGAAATAATTCCATAAGGGTTTTCATGAGTTATAAAAGTGATTTTTGAGACTTTAGGCCTCGAGTTCATGCTATGTAATTGCGTGACCCACCTGGGGCAGTGGCTCAGGTCGATGGACCTACGGGTGCACCTCAAGACGTCACAAGGCTGATAGATCCGCCAAGTCATCAACGGTCTCGAGGTCACTTGGCAAGTGGACCCGAGGACCAACTATAGATTATGGTCATAGATCTAGTTGAGATAGTCGTGAGGGGTGGTGGCCTACGGGTGCACCCCAAAAGCGGACGACTTATATTCCTAAGGGAACAGAGCATGATTTTAGTTATTGCCTAGTCTCAACTTATTGGTTTCTGTTTACCGAAAGGGTCTATTGAATCCTGTTGAAGTTAACAATATTCATTGTTTTTCTAATGGGTTGATTGTTAAGATAAATAAATTGTTTTTTGGGAAGATAGCTGTTATTTTACAAAGCAGCATACACTTTCCTTACTAAGCACGTTATCGCTCACTCCCTATTTTCCACTCCACAGATTATTGAACTTGGGCTAAGCGAATTACCTTCTAGAGATCTAATATCGAAGGTATGTTGTATCCTTTTATATATTCAGTAAAATGGTACAGTACTACTTTAAATTGAAGGAAATGTATATACATCTTAAGGAAATAATTTAATAATTCTTATAAAAGTGATAGGAGTTGATAAGCATCACAGACAGCCCAATCGGTAAGTGAGTGTGATTAGTAAGTGAATATTATGTATTTTGTGGATTTGGGATGTTACACTAAGCCTCACATATGGTGTGACAACCTCTCTACAGTTGCCTTGTATGCCAACCTGTGCAACATGCAAGAACCAAGCACATGGAGTTAGATATGTTTTTGTAAGGGAAAAAGTGCTGAAGAAACAAATAGCAGTTAATCATATTCCAGCATATGATCAAATTGCAGACATCTTAACTAGACCTGGCAATCCGTGTCTCCGTGTCTCCGTGTCATGACACGACACGACACGAGTTCAGACACGACACGAATTATCAAAACACGAACACGACACGAATTATAAAACGTGTCTGAATAGTAAACACGAAACACGACACTTTTTTATACGTAACACGTGACACGACACGATTGATATGTGATAATTAATCGTGTCACACGACACGACACGACACGATTAACACGACACGACACGATTTAGATAAAATAACACGAAATTGACACGACACCAATAGACACGAATGACACGATTAAAAATAAAATATAATAAAAATGATAAAAAAATATTTTTACATTTTTTACATCTATATTAATTAACATTCAAATATTAATAACAAATATAACAAAATAATAATATTTTCAATCCATACAATCCATAATATGACTAACATTCATCAATTCATTGTCATCATATGACTATGATTTAAGATTAAGTATATAAAATAAATCAATAAATCATTAATAAGTATATTAATATTATTCTTACTATAATAATTTGTATGTTAATATTATGTTATTTTATTTTCTATAATGTGATAATTGATATAGAGTAAATTAATAAACTATAAAATCTCTTAGTATACTGAATAATGTAATTTTGTAAAGTGTAAACTCTTAATTTCTTATGAATATTATGTGATACAGTTAGTGTCCGTGACATAAAATAATTAATTAATTATACAATCTTTTATTGGTATAATACAATATTTATATTTTATACATTATAATAAAAAATATCATGTATATTTATACATTATAATATTGTATTTAAGTTCTTAACTTAAGTTCTTAATACTTTATTTTCAAAATTTATAAAATTTTATTATCTTAACGATAAATTAATTTTCATAACACATTATACTAATATATTACAATTGTTCATTTGGTAAAACACTTATGTATTTTGCTTTTGGTCAAGGTTCAATTCCCACTAAAAATATATATGATTATCGTGTCTTATACGTGAATCCGTGTATTCGTGTATCCGTGTAACACGATTTTCTTTAAATGAGTTTTCGTGTCGTGTACATGTTAATCGTGTATTCGTGTAACACGAAATTCTTAAACGTGTCAGACACGGCTAAACATGAAAATTGCAGTGTCTAAATTTGTGTTGATACAGATAAACACGAAACACGAATTTTTCAAACACGTACACTGTTTTTTCGTATCGTTTTCGTGTCGTGTCACCCGTGTCGTGTCTAGATTTGCCAGGTCTAATCTTAACCAAGCCTCTGTCCTTATCAAGTTTTGCAAGGTTAGGATCCAAGCTTATTGTGCAAACATTGAATTTAGTTGATTAGAGAGGTTGTACCAGTCTGGATGGAAACGTGTTTGGTTTGCAAGGGCATATAAGTAGCTTACACAAGCTTGGTTAGAGGAGAGCTCAGCTTACGAGGGTGTATTAACAGAAAAATTGACTAGCAGTTAAGTTGGTTGTAACCAACTCAGCAGTTAGTTAAGTCTTTGATTTTGTAATCAGTATATAGTCGAATAATGTAGACAAAAGAAAGAAGTTTTTCTGAGTTTTGAAATTACAAGATCAAGATTCACTCATCTTCTCATCTCTTCTTCTATTCCTCTTCTTCTTCTTCTTCTATTCTGTATCTTAGTTTCTGTTATCTTTGTTCATGTGTTAATCTCAACACGACCAATAATTTTGTGAAGACATAATTATTTGAATAGACTTAATTAAATTTGACAACTTCTGTATATATTTTATTTTTATATGTGTAAAATTTGAAAAATTCGTGTCAGCCTATTAAATATAAATTTTTTAACTTTTGTCATATTTATATCATTTTTGTCTTTTATTTGTATTATGTTATCATATCGTATTTAAAATTGTCGAATCTAAATATAATTCTAAACTAAAGGTTAATATACAAAATTATAAAAAAATAATAATAAAATAGGGAAAAGAGAAAGCCTCTACGGACAACTGGAGTCGAGTGAGAATGGATCAATAATTTTGTGAAAAAGATAACCGTGTGCGTGTTTCGTTTGACACCAAACAGCATGTCGTAAAGCCCCAAAGACAGTCTCCTTCGAATTCCAAATTAGTATTTGAATGCCAAAACATTTGTCAGATTGCCACGAAATTCAGTCCCCACTCTACACTATTTTTATACTTTATACTAATTAATAATTTGTTAGTGTTAATTATACCCATCTATCAATTAATTATTCCCTGAAGACCCCATAAGTTTTTTTATATGCCAATGTTATGCTTAAAACGTCATACATGGCGTAAAATTATGTACTAATTAACAAATTTTATTAGTTAATACTTTTGATTAACTGGCAGCAATTATGATACCAAATGATATCAAAGCCTACCTAATTAAACCACTAATCAAGAAGATGATACATTTAAATTACCTTTATTGCTTAGATTTATGTGATAAAATGATTTATGGTAAATTGCAAGGCTTAAAGTTTGTCTTAAATAGTTTTAATAGCTCTATTATGCATAAAAATTTACTCTTTTTTTGTGTAAGCACAGATATCATCGTACGTTTTACAGTCTGAAATTAATCCTATTCAGGTCAGAAATGGTAAATGGTAAAGTCCTCTTACCTTTTTGTTACATATATAAATGCAAAGAATTTTCTTTTAATTAGTTAGGAAAAATAAAGAACTATAAACCTCACCTTTTGTCCTTATTAATAGTACATATTCCATTTCTTTTAAGGACTTTCTCAAGATTTGCTCAAGAAAATGGAACATGGGCAAAGTCACTTCCACCTCGTTAAAGTCATCCAAAATCTTAAAGTAAATTAATCTACCAATTCATGTCTTTTGATCATACTATTGTATCATTTTCTTTAGAATTTGAAAGTTTAATTAGGTTATTGTTTAACAATTAATCCATCCGTCCATCAACTTATCGTTAGCTTATGAATGATTTTCATCAGATTTTTTGAGACTTGTGACAAATTTCATTCAAAATTTAACGACATATTGATAGATCATAGAGTAAATAATGATATAGTTCACTCAAAATTCTATGCTTGATTACATTGTTCTTACATATTAATTATATACTTAATTATATTTTATTGACCCAAAGAAAGAAATTGAAAAAAAAAAGGGGGGGGGGGGGTGGAATTAGACAAAGAAGTGTGCTACTTAATTAGTGCAATCTTTGTTTTGTGCTGTTTAGTTAATCAAATACCTTTTAATTTAACAAGCTGATTGACATTGCACGAGTCGTGGATCAAGCAAAAAGAGTAGCTGGAAATAACATTCATCAACTCAGTTCGAAGAAGAGTGCGTGTGTATATACATATAAAATTGAAGTAGTACTTAAAGCTGAAGGGATTAATTAGTATTTGGCTTTCTCCTTTTCTGCAGTATATCAACAATAGATGTTCAGTGTCCATAACCAGGAACAAACTCCAACAACAGCAAAGCCTGTGGACGGCGTTCAAGCTCTGCGAAAACCAAGGTTTCGGTCTATCCTATCATTCTTAATATATATATATATTATATATATATATATATATATATATTATCATTCAGTTGTGTTTGCAATTGGTTTCTTAGTTTGGGCTTGGTTGTTTTCAGGTTCGTGCACGTAGGGTTTCTGTTTGGCGAAATTGACTGTCTGAGATAAGAAAACATGTGCCCAGCAAGTGATATTGAAGCAGAGGGAAGTAGTGTCAATGGCGACCATCAGCATTTGAGGAGCTACGACAATGAGGAAAGTGATGGGGACAAATTCATTCATGGGTTTTTACGAAAGATTCAAGTCAGACAACTTCTGAACAGGCTGCCATTGAACGAGACAAGAGAGCCATTGAACCAGGCAAGCCTTAGCTTCATTCTCTCACTCTCTCTCTCTCTCTCTTTACTGTCTCACAAAAAATCCAAATGAATTTCATAAAAATAGACAGATTAGTTTGAGATTGAAAGTTAGATGAATCATTTCCATGAAATTTAACCTTGGTACATTTGTTCGTTCATTTTATCAAAACAATCTTTTCCTGTGGAGAAGAAAAACCGCATATATATAACCGTTTTCAAACGCCACTGTAGGTGTCTTTGATTTGAGTTTGCCATTTTTCTCATTTCATTGCCAGATTGAGAGAGTTGTTTTCATTATTAAAACAATGTGGTTTGATTGGGGTGTTTCTTATGAAAGAGATGCTTAGCCTGTTTATGGAAACAATTTACGTACAATACAAATATACAATACATAACAGCATTTTCAGGTTATTTGTCTTTTGACTTTTGACTAATGAGTGGACTGCGGAAGTGACCAAACTAGCTTTGCAAATATTCCTTTCCTTTTCCCTTTTTTTTTCTTCTTTGATAATTTATATAAGATAGAATGTGCACAATTCTAAGATTAGAAGGATTGGCAACTTAACATTTCCCTGTTAAGAAAAGCTAACTTCTTCTTTTTTTGGTTACAACATTCTTTCTCTTTTACATTCTTTTATTCAATTCAAAAATTGTTTATTTTTCTTCATAGTCACCTTTTACTTTTTTTCTTTAACTCTTTCAAATGGATTATAGGATCCCTAATTCCCAATTTCACATGAATAAGTGTGGCATGCATTTGACGTTTAGCATCCATTCAAATCCACCTTCAAGATATAAGAGTTTAGCGAGTTAAATATTCGAACTTTAATGTGTATATATATGTATATTTTTTTTTTGGTGAGAATGTATATATATATTTTTAAACCAAAGGCTTCCGTCGAAGAAAAATAAAACATAACACTTAAATTTAGTACTCCAAACAGACATCTGTGTTCCCTGGAGGTATGGGGCCTATAGCTCAGAACATGGAATCAATGTCATGGGGTTCAATTTTAGCATATTTTAAGAATGTAAGACACCTGCAGAATTTTATTCGTACCTGTCACTTTATTCTGACAATTTAACATTAAAATATGGGTACAGTGGAATCTATTAATGACGGTCTAAACTTGTGTTAGGGAATTTATCTTTCTCTTTTGTTAAAAGACTTCACTTTTCAGTAAAGTTGATGTACTGAAATTTTCTTGCATAGAATTCCAAGTACTATTTCATTTTCACTTCACTTTTTGACAACTTGCACTTTAATAACAAGGCAAAAGTTTAAAGTTGGTGTTTTTTCTTTTCATTTCCTTTTCTTTTCCGCCCTTTTCCCAGCTGGCCATGTGAAACTAAAAAACAAAGAAAAGAAAGAAAAAAAAGGGTTTGTGAGGAAGCTTAGGACTGAGGGGAATATGCCTGTTGTAGTCGTCAAAAGTAAGCCAATGAATGAACTTGAATTCCATGCAGGTGGGAGAGGAAGTGCTGTCTCTTGGAAAGATTGCAGGCCCAATAATCATAACAACACTGCTTATACACTCCAGATCAGTGATTTCCATGCTTTTCCTGAGCCATCTAGGCAAAGAGGAGCTTGCTGGAGGATCACTGGCTATGGGGTTTGGAAACATTACAGGGCTCTCGGTCATCAAAGGTTTGTCCTTCGGGATGGACCCAATCTGCGGCCAAGCCTATGGAGCCAAGAGATATTCAGTCCTCTACCAAACCTTCCACAGAACACTCTGTCTCCTGCTGCTCATTTCCATACCTATTGCAATCCTGTGGCTAAATGTGGAACCCATCTTTCTACGCTTGGGTCAGGATCCAGAAGCTACAAAAATAGCCAAGGTTTATATGGCTGCCTTCATTCCGGAGCTGATAGCTCAGTCTCTCCTCCATCCGTTGAGGACTTTTCTGAGAACTCAGGGCATATCCACGCCTCTTACAATTGCTGCCATATGCGCAGTCCTCCTGCACCCGCTGATCAACTACATATTTACTATATATTTTCAGTTAGGAGTAAAAGGTATTGCATTAGCTCTTGCATGTAATACATTCAATCTAAACCTGGGCTTGATAATTTACATGGTCATGTCAGAAACTCCTTTAAAACCATGGCATGGGGTTACAATTCTCTCAATCTTTCAAGGATGGTGGCCGCTGCTAGCTCTTGCACTGCCTAGCCTCCTTTCAGTGTGCTTGGAGTGGTGGTGGTATGAGATAATGCTTTTCCTTTGCGGCTTACTCAATAACCCAAAGGCTAGCGTTGCGGCCATGGGAATCCTCATTCAAACAGCAGGATTGTTATATAACTTTCCATTCTCAATAAGCTCAAGCATTTCTACAAGAGTTAGTCAGGCTTTGGGTGCTGGCCGACCATCCTGTGCCCATCGGACAGCCGTAATTGGCCTCCTCATGGCCTTTGCCTTTGGCCTCTCAGCCTTCGTTTTCATGTCAGCCCTGAGATCATGGTGGGGAAAGTTGTTCACAGATGAGCCTCAAATTCTTGATTTGATCTCAACTGTGCTGCCAATTCTGGGCCTATGCGAAGTTGGAAACTCTCCACAAACTGCAGCCTGTGGCGTCTTAACAGGGACTGCACGTCCTAAAGATGGCGTCCGCATAAATTTATGTTCATTTTACCTCATAGGATTGCCGGTTGCAGTTCTGACAACCTTCAAATTCAAGTTCGGCTTTAAGGGTCTGTGGTTTGGGCTTCTAGCAGCACAGTTTTCATGCGTGTGCATGATGGTGTACACATTGATTCGTACAGATTGGAAGCACCAGGCTAAGCGGGCCGACGAGCTGACCATGGCTGCAGGAGGAAGAGATGATTTAGAAACCAACCTACTTAGCACAGATCATTGACTTTGCAATAGAAAATTGGTTGATAGAAAGCTTTTTAACAGATTTTTTCAGGTAGACAGAAGATTATATAATTCAGAAGAAGATATCTTTTTGTTGAGAAATTGATGAGCACTGATGACTTAACATGGAAACAAATGTTAAATTTCTGCGTCATAGATTGTTAAATTATTTACTGATTTAATTATCCAAAACAAATAATCAACGATTCATTGAGCCCTCATGTAGGAAAGTTATAAAGCATGCTTAATTTGCGTAAGAAAACCTAAATCTAATATGATAAACAAGTAGCTTAATGCCAATGAGGCCTTGATTTAGTGGCAAGAAGGAGGCTCTGAAACTTTGAGATCTTAGGTTCGAGTTTCACCAAGTGTGAGCTTAAGTTAGTCTAGTTATTTACTAGTTTGTTATAGTTATTTACCAGTTTACTTAGTTTGAGTAATATAATTTTTATAGTTATCTGTTCATGAAATGTAATATGCTGATTGTGATTGTAACTTCTAATGAAAATGTACTACTCAAAAAAAAAACAACTAACTTATTTTACAGACTTGAAATTTAACTCAAATGATTTATACAATCATTTTTAAGAAATGGCATCTAATAAATCTGAATTTAAATTTTCACACTGCAGTTCTTTCCTCTTATTCTCAGTTTCGGTCTTCTTTGTATCATAAAAAAATAGCTCGACTTAAAATTAAAAATAAAAATAAATAAAAAGAGGGAGGGGGCAGTATTAATAACAAAGTGAAAATGGAAAACGTTGACCTTGTTGATGTATGGTTGACCAGGACAATGACCCATCCAAATAAGTATGTTGGTGCTATTAGATCTTTTTAACCCCAAAAACTAATCCTTTTATATATCGAGAACGTTTTTCTGCCTAGAAGAGAGAGAGTTATTAATAATCTAAGATTTGAATTTGATACTAGTGTTGAGTGCTATTGAATTTTTTAACTCTAAAATTAATTAAAAAGATAAAGACTTTCTGTCGTACTTATAAACAATCATTCATTTTTTTCTACGATTGATGTTAGAATCCAACGAATCACTGGATTCATACGAGGCTGGCAAATTGCGAATAAGGTAGGTGCAAAAAAGGCTACCAAGAGACGGTTGAAAGGACAACAAGTTAGATCCTTCAAAACCTAGACAAAAGCAAGCTGATGAATAGCATTAAAACAGAAATTATATCAATGAAATAATAGAAGGAATGAGTCAGCAGAAACCAAACAACGACTACTGCCTGTGGTTTTTGATAATGCAATTTGGCCAGGAAATAGACTAAAGAGTTATGTAATTAGTGTAAAAAGCAAGATGAGAAGTTTTATAGATTTCCACCCTGCCTACTATGGCAAGCAGTGGCTCATATAAAGCAGCTAATATGATCTGATGCAGGAGAATTACTGCCGTGGACTATCCCAGCCAGCAGGCTCTTAAGGCTATTGCTGTTAAAGAATGAAAAAAAAAAAAAGAACAATCATACACAAAACAATATTTACATGATTTTTTTATGATCGCATAAGGTTTTTATTAATTTTTTGAAATATTTTACAAAAAAAATAACATATTATATTAAAATGGAGTTAAAGACAAGTTAAAATAACTGAATTTTATTGCATTAAGTGACATGTGAGTTAAACCCTATCGGACTCCAACAATTGAATTTCTTTTCTTTCCTTTCCCTTTTTGGACCTTTGACAGAGTACTATATATGAGCCGCAAGAATACTAAGAGCTAAGACCATCTTTTATAGAAAGAAAAAACAAAGCTAAAAGCGCACAGGTTGCAACAGGCAAATCATTTCTTTGTTCAATTTTATATATAATAAATCTGTATAAAAATGAAACAGGATAGGAAATGCAGATCATTAGCAGATTAATTGATTGAGGATCAAGAACAGAAACAAAAAAGGATTATCACACTTCTCAAAAAATCCAAAAACTTCAATAATAAGAGAGAGAACCAAAATCGAATTGTTAAACATTCGTACTAGTAGGAGACAAATTCATATCTTTCAATCAAAATTTTCCTTTATAAACTTGAATAATACAGGCTCAAGAGTGGCATACCCAAACAAATGAAAGACTTCGACAACATTACCAGACAGAAACTTTAGAACACATTAGTTAATTATTAATGATATATGCTAAGAACCAAATTCTCAAACCACCTGTTCTGCTGTCTCATGCGTCTATTGTATTTGCAGGCAAAAGGAACAATTATTTAATGGGTAACTAATTTGATTGATTTAGAAATCCAGAGTCAAACATTGTAGGGGCAAAGAATAGATTTTATAGCATAGGATCTGAATCTAGCATATGGAAAGCTAATTGATGTAGATTCCTTACAACACCAAATTAGAAAGACTACTCTAAGGATAGGCTTTCTAGAAAAATGCTTAAATTTACACAAACTAAGTATAAGTGGATGCAATGATTGAGTTTAATTACTTACATTATTCATGTTAAACACCCAACTTAAAACGAATTTGTTTTAAGTGAAGAGATCCAATTTGAATATACAACCACATGAAACATAAGATTTAACAGATGCGGGATGATGTCATTTTAATAGACCTCCATCATGTGTAGGGATAGACATAGAAGCTTATCACATGTGACAATTTTAAAAGGGATAACAAATAGAAATAACAAAACCGACACTGAACAAAACTTGAACTCTAATAACATGTTCAAACAAATTGATTTTAGGTGAAATATCCAATTTAAATATAAAACCACAGTGAATATAATTAAGATTTAACAAATGTAAGATAATACCACTTTAACAATTCATATGTTAGAATCATACAAAAATTAGCATGACATCTAATTTTTTTTCATTCTCAAATCTTAAGCAAATGCATTGTAATGCAAGTTTATGTGCTAAAGTTAAGAAGAATTGTCAAAAACTTCTACAACTCTACAACAAAGTATAAAACTAGAAAAGAAAAAAGACAACAAGAGTCATGACAATCTAAAATGTGGTAACTCTCTACTTCTGTTCAAGGGACTTTTATATATATGTTAGAGAGACAGAAAGGGAGAGCATAAAACCTGGAATTGGGGTTTTGTGAAGTACTTGATTGTCAATATTACAAGAATCTTTGGAAAGAAACTGAACATAGAAAAAGCTAAAATTGTTAGAGCTACGTTCTAAAAATGGCTTATCTAACTCAATTTTGGCAAACAGCATCCTGGTCAATCCGCTTGTTTGATTTCAGCATTAGTATATTTTATTCAAGAACAAGTTTATGAATCCGCATACACAATTCTAAACCAGTATAAAGTATCTATATCCAAGCACATAGTATAAGTCCCTCATTTTCTATGTTGAGAAAGTATAATGCATCAACCTAAACCAAACAAGACCAAAGCTAAAAGATAAAACAAATTCTCCATCTATGAAACAAGACAGCACAGAAGATCTTCTTCATATAAAACCAATGACAATAACTGCTAAGACAAGAAGGTACAGCTAAGGAAACTTGAAGGTATTTCATTTCAAATTGAACTAAATTGAATGGTTAATTTGACTGGTTTGGGTAACTATTGAACTATATTCATCCGCACAAACTGAAAGGAGAAAAAAACTGCCAAATATTCTAAATAATACAACAAACTCAAGCCGTTCTGCTAGGTGCTAACTCCACTGTTTTACTGCTTTATTGACCCCAAAATTTCACTAAATAAAAAACTAATCAAAACCCATATTCTGGATCTAAAATATCTTCTCTAAATTGTAAACCATAAAAGTTTCCACTTTGTCAATTAAACTCGACAAAGAAAATTTCTTACCTCGCTAGTTTGACAGACATATATATGACTATATGAGAAGAAAACCCAGAATTCAAGCTTGCAACTGATTGAGAACTGAAAATGAAAAAGGATATTGATAAGCAAACGTTGTATATAATTTGTTACCTGTCGGATCTGGTCCAAAGGTGAAGAGAGAGTGGATATATATATATATTCTAACAGAAACCCTTTTTAATTTGGTTTTACAGCTGCAGCATCGCAGTTTGCTGCAAAGATGAGAGAGAAAGAAGAGAGATAAATATATTGATCAGATGTTGGAACTTGGAATCCTCGCAGCTGGCTTTGTCTAAGTTCCTCTAACTGCTACTATAATCATACGACTTTCTCGTAGGTTGTGATAACACAATCAATGAATAAGACTTGAACAGAAGTCACGACGTGTTATTGCCCTTGAGTAAAAGCTAGTACTGTTTTTCTCTTTTTCTTAATTTTTGCATGCTATTTAGTAAAAGGAAAAATGTTTTTAGAGTTGATGTTTATGTTAAAACTAAAACAATGTCAACATCCATTCCAGATCGTGTTTTTCTTCTTTTATTTTTAGTTTTGACGAATTAAAGAAATTTTTTCTTTCTTTTTGCATGCTATTTAGTCAAAAAATAAATGTCTCCGTGTCCATACTCCAGATCGTCCAAAGGCAAAGGTTAACAACAAATGAATACGAGCATCGAAGGATTATGATGAACATTACCCGACAGGAAAGAACCAATGATTCTGTGCGACCCACAAGGTCACATCAACGTTCGTTGCCGACATTTCGTCCGGAGTCCCCGGCTCAACTTCCAACAGTTTTCGCTTGTTTTAAACCGGTTGATTTGGCTTTTGAATTTTGGGTTGGATTGCACCAAATAATTTTTGCGCATATCAAGTTTATGAAGTGAAAAATGTGAAAATATTTTGTTAAAATTTGTGTCAAAACATTAAATATAATTTTTTATTTTTATCTTATTTATAAGTTTATGAAAATATTTTAATTAAATTCTAATTCAAATTATCTTCCTATCATTCATAAAAATAGTAAAATTTAATTATCATGTCATGTAAAATATGAAACATTTTATGTTGAATGTTGAATCGAAGTGTTAAATATAATTACTCTTAAATTTTATAATATTTATCTATAATTTTTATTAAATTTTAATTTATGTTATTATTATGTTCTTTTATTAATGTCTTTTGTTATTGAGAGCCGTAAGGTCTGGTTTGGACTTGGGACATTTGAGCTTTGGAAAGCAACCATAAATTTTAGTGTTAATGTACCAATTAGCCCCTGAATTATATCACTTTTATCACTTTGATACTTAATGAATTTTCGTTATCACTTTGGTAGATAAACTTTACTTCCGTCACTCATTTTGGTACCTAGGACTAACGCCGTTTGAAAAAAGCTGACGTAGCATAGATTTATCCAATCAGCTTTTGACACGTGGCAATAAATGCCATTCATTTGCCCTCCATATCAGTTTTATTTCTTTTTCTTTAAAAAATGTTTAAAAATATTTTAAAATTACATAAAAAAATTTAAAATATTTCAAAATATTTCAAAATATCTAAAAATATTTAAAATATTTTTTAAATATTTAAAATATTTTAAAAATATTTAAAAATATGTAAAAATATTTTAAAAATATTTAAAAATATACAAAATATTAAAAAATATATTTTAAAATATTTTAAAATGTTTAAAATATTTTAAAAAATATTTAACAAATATTTAACAATATTTAAAATAGGTAAAAGTTGTTTAAAAATAAACAAATAAATTATGTACTAACCCAGCAAAATACATTCCTAATCGTCTTCTAAAAACTCTCTTCCTTTTCATTTTTTTTATTGTTTTCCTTCTCCAGCCTAGCAACGATGCTTTCCTTCTCCACCCACCATTCTCATCCTCCTTTTCAGGTGGCCATGGTCTTGCCTGCACTTTTCCTCTTTTTCTTTTATTTCTTTTTCCTTCTTTTCCATAAAAATCACACAAGCATATCTCCATCCATTCTCTAAAAAACAAAAATCCTTCTCCTAAAATCCTAAACTCCTACTTGCTGCCATTTTAGTCTGTTTCACTCATTCGTTTCAACCCTAGCATAAATATGGACTTGAGCTTCAACTACTATTACAAAAATCTTAGAACCAAAAGATTTCACGATTGTGTTGTTTTGTGATTTGTGGCTTGTGTGTGGTGCTGATTTATTAAGTTTCTTATGAATCTGGGTGTTGATTGAATTGGGTTTGAATGAAAATTTTTTAGGTTCAGTGTGGATGAACTTTGTGTGCTTGATGAGTATCGCCTACTGATTTCTCTGGGTTAATTCACTAGAATCGATTTATTGTTTGGCTTCATAAGAGTGACTATTTATGGGTTTCTATGTATATACTTTCTGGGTATTGTTTTGGGATTGAATCTAATGGACTGAATGTTGTTGTTTTCTCATTATGTTCTAAAAAAAATCCAATCTTTCGATTTAGGGTTTTTTTCATTTGAAATTGTTTTGAATTCTTTCTTTTTTTATTTTGTCTGATCTTCGAGCCCACCGACGACGCCATCTGCCTGTTCTAGCGTCGGCAGCCTCCATTCCCATTCCCATTCCCATTCTTCTCCTGGTTCTCTCTCACCTTCTCACTCCTCCTAATTCTCTCTCTCCCCGTTTCTCTTTTTTATTTTTTTAATTTCTTATTTTCAAAGTAAAAGAAAATTATGTATTATTTCTAGTCCAAATGACATAATTTAATTGGTCCGAAATACCACTTCACCATTTTTTCAAAACGGCGTTAGAGTTTGAGGTTAAGTGTCTAACGGAGGGTTAGAGTTTGAGGTTAAGTGTCTAACAGAGGAAAAGTTAAAGTACCAAAATGATAACAAAAATTCATTAAGTATCAAAGTATTAAAAGTGGTATCATTCAAGGATTAATATTAACCTTAAATTTTATGCTACCTTATCCCCAATACATTGAACAGCCCTATTGTCTTCAGCCACGTCATCATCAATTGTCTCAACACGTTTCGAGATATTGTCAGAATCTTTGCTCCTTTGTTTCTGGGCCCTTTGTTTTTTTGGGGATGGGACCCATCTTTGAAACCTCGGTACTCTATGCTCTTCATTGGATGCCACGTAAGATATCAAACAAAAACTTAGTTGCAAAACGTTTGAGCATTCAAGTTCACCAATGACAAATCAAAAGATTTGTGTTTATCTTTGCCCTATAAATCTTAACTTGATAGTCACGAAAATTAATTTAAATTTGCTGCATTTATTCCATCATTTTGGGATATTTTCAATTTTTTTTTTTAGAAGCACAAAATTTTATAATTAAATACTTACATGTAATATTTAATTTATTGATAATTCTTTTTTTCATGTAAAATAGTATCAAAATTAATAGAAAAATACTACATATTATTTAAGACATTAAAAAAGTGATATACAATTATTTAATTTTATTTGTAAAATTGAAAAAAAATACTATTAATATATATAAAAAAAAGAACTCATAATTACATATGAGCAAAACCATTATAAAATTCTACTTTTGGCAAATTCAACAACTCTAATTCTATGGATCATGTTGATTGATGGTTGTACCACAACTTTTTAAGTAATAAAACAAAAATAAAATAATGATTTGATTAGGGCATATAAATTAATCTAAACCTTTAAAAAATGTGGTACAATTATTATAATAAATCATGATAATAAAAAAAATCTCTCAACGAAATCTTAAAGGTACAAGATTCAAATACTACTTTCCTAATTTGTAATGTTTCATGATTAAAAAAATATACTATAAAAGGCTATAAGATTGGATACTAAAATATTAGATACGAATCAAATATAATGGAAACTTGGATGTTGAGAATGAGTTAGAATAACTTATCATAATTAAGGAGCTATGTTTGTTAATTATTAATCTCGTTTTTATACAGAGAGAGAATCAAGATTGTTAATACTTACAATTAGTTAATGTGAAATTTAAAGAAATAAATTATAATGAACTACTATGTTGCCCCTGCTTCACATGGGTTCCCTTTTTTTTAATAAATAATATTTAAATAGTATTCATTAAATACAAACAGTTATTTTAAAATATTGATATTTAAAAACAAAATAATAACATTTAACTTAACAATTAATTAATTACTTATTTTTATTTTACCCTTTTTCAGAAAAAAATAAAAATTTTAAAACAAAGTTAAAATATTAAATAGTCCAAAATAAAAAAAAATGGTTAGAATTTTTAAATTATTATTAAATTCTAATCCAAATTTATTAGTTTGTAGATAAATTTGGATTAGATTAATCTCCATAATCATTTATTTCTTTGTCTCTCGTTTCTAAAGGTTTTATTGAAATTATCTATTTTTTCACCTGATTTATTTTTTGTAATAACTTTTGACATTCATATTTAAAGAGTTTGATTTTAAACGTCGATTTATGTTTTCAATTCTCCTTTTGTGCTTAATTTTAAAACATTATGATTTTTGAAATTTCTTTGCTTTATTCTATAATTTATCATTTTTTGAAATATATATTGTTTGTAATTTTTAGATTATTATAGTTTTTGTAATTTTAGATTTTGAAGAATTATAGATATAAAAAAATAGAATTATAATTTCATTTATTTATTTTTTTGGACATTTAATGTTTTAATTTTAGTATTTGATTTGAATTTTTGCAAACCAAATGTTTTGGATATTTGATTCAAAAATTTCAAAAATTTTAGAACGTATTTTTGAATATTTGATTTAATTCTTTACAAAAAAATTTTGTTTAAAATTTTTATTTTTTCTCTCTACTTTTCATCTCTCTCTCTCTCTCTCTCTCTCTCTCTCGTATTTTAACTTTAAGAGAAAATAATTATAATATTTATAAAAAAATGTTAATATATGTAGTTTTATTCTGGTTCAACAACAATTAAATAGTGGAATATAATATGATGTCAATGTTGCTTGGAATAAAAAAGCATAAAAACGGATAGGTGTCAATATCAAATTAATGAGATACTTTTTATGTATAGGTTATAGATGTGTTGTCTTTTATTAAATTGGATGAAAATAGTGCATTAAATAAATGTTTTCTTAAATAATAATATTTTAACTATTTTTAAACAATGCTCATAGACATGTTAATCGAATAAATATTCTTTTTCTAGTACTTTTAAATTACTCTTATCTTATCAAGCATAAACAAATGTATCACAAATAGAACTGATCATTGACGGGTTCGAGCCAAGCTTAAGCCCAATAATAATGGTTTATATGCAAGCCCAAGTCCGACTCGGTCCAGACTCGGTCCAAAAAGTTAGACCTATTTTTTTATTTTATATTGCAAGTCCAAACCTGGCCCGACTTACTCTAATATTTATTTTATTTATTTTTTTATTATTTTTAATTTTTGTTTATTTATTTTTTTATTTTATAGTCCATTTAAAGTTTAATTTGATTTATCAAAATTTACATATCAATTTCCATATTAAAAATAAACAACATGTTTATTAATCAATAATGTTTTTTGTATAAATAATTACAATATACTTAGTAAATATATATTTTTTTAAAATTAATTTTATTTATATTTCGGGTCGGGCATAGGCTTCAAAAAGTCAAGCCCAAGCCTAGCCCTTTTTTTAAACAGGCCTAAAATTTTTTTCCAAGTTCTTTAAAATGCATACCATATTTTTGTCCAAACTCGATCAAATTTTCGGGGGCCCTTCAGGCTTGGACAGATAGTCAAGCCCTTGACTAGGCCTAAACACAAATGACATGAAAATGCAAGTTATAAGGAAACATCATTTGCTTTGAGACACGAAAAGTAAAATCTAAAAAAAATATAGAGAAGAGATAGAAAAAGTGAGGATATTTTAAATTTAATTTGTATAACTGTATGAGACATTTTATTACTATTTTGATACAAATATACTTTTGTTAGAGGATTGCTCTATTTATATCAGTGTAAAATTAATTTTTTAATCCAATGGTTGAATTTTATACTTTATTTATGAAGATCATACATGTCAAATTTCAAATTAATCGAATATATCTAATTATTTATTCGGTAGTCATAAAATTTCAACCATTAATATATATAATGTTATTATCAATCAAAATAATAAGAATATTAGATTGATTCAAAAAATTACGTGCATAATGTATATGAAGTTTACGTGCATGATATATATGTTAAATTCAACATATGATTTGTAAAAATAATAATTTTACATAAAGTTATAAAAGTATGTAAAACAATTTGTTTTACACTAATATAAATAGATTTACCCTCATTTTTTAAAATTAAAAGTATATGGAACAAAAAACATTCGAATAGATTTAAAAGATAGTGCTAACAACTTTTCTATCAAGTAATTAAGAGTTTTTTCCCCTATTGGAATGTTTTAAAATCTTTATTCTTTAATAGGTGTAGTTTTAAACTTATTTCCCTAAATAAAGTGCTTTAAGCCACATCATCATCTTCTTCCCTTCAAGTCTGTTTTTATTTTATTTTATTTTTTCTGCAATTACAGCAAGAAAGAGCATTGTTTGTGATTTCGATGGGCTATGAATAGACCTGTTCATTGGGCGGGCCGGGCCGAAGGCTTATAACAACATATTTTGGCTATGTCCAAGCCCGACCTGGCCCGTTAATTCGGGCCTGAATTTTAGTC
This sequence comes from Heritiera littoralis, assembly GCA_031772115.1. NCBI lineage: Eukaryota > Viridiplantae > Streptophyta > Magnoliopsida > Malvales > Malvaceae > Heritiera > Heritiera littoralis. The sequence continues at coordinate 939,073 of JAPDPK010000121.1, read as the reverse complement.
CAAACTCGTTTTTAATTTTATTACATAAGCCCGAGGCCCGGCCCTACCCGCCCGTATTTTTTTTATTTTATTTTTATTTATTTGTTTTTTATTCTTTTATTCCCTTTAAAATTTAATTTGATTTGTCAAAATTTTCATGTTAATTTTCATATTAAATATATATAATCATGTTTATTAATCAATAATATTTTATATACGTATAATTATATTATACTTAATAGATATATTTAAAAAAAACTTAATTAATAATATGTTCGGGCCAGGCCGGGCCGGGCTCGGGCTTTAGACAGTCAAGCCCAGGCCCATATTTGATCAGGCCTAAAAATTTTGTTCAGGTCCGATAAATACGTCTAATATTTTTGTCCAAGCCCGACCAAATTTTGAACAGGCCTTCGGGCTTGGGCGGGTAGCCCGGCCCTTGAGCAGGTCTAGCTATGAAATACAAATAATCTATTTGGTGGTGGTCTTTTATGGTGATTTTGTTTTTGGCCTGTTTTCAAGCTTATGTTTTTTGCTTTGTTTTTTGGTTTGCCATATTCGGTTTTTTGCAAATCATTGCATTTTTGGCTTTACTGAATGAACCTTTGATTTATCCAAAAAAAAAATCATCCTCATGAAGTGTAAAGAGTTAAAAAGGAAGTTGTAAAGAGTTAAAAAGGAAGCCACAGGAAAATCTAATTCTGTACAAAGAAAAAAAGTCTCATGAGGTTGCTTAGAAATTCTTTTGAATTGTAATTAAGAAAGAATCTTAATATTTTATAAGCCTTTAGTTTAAATTTATGCAACTTCATTTCTTACCATACCTCTAATTAAAAAAAAAATAGCAATTTGAATTATTGATATTATTTATTATCATATTAATACAGATAACTAAGTAGTATGTTACTAATATTTATTTAAAAACGTTTAATAGTCTTAAAAAATCAAACGCAAATATTAAAATAATTCATATTTTACTAAACAAAAAAAAATAATTCATATTTTTTTATTAAAAAAATAGATTCAAAACATATTATTTAAACAAAGAATATACAAAATATATATTAGACTTTTCGGAGGAGAGAGAAGAAACATTATTAATTGCGAAAGCAATTGAGCCGGTTGAAAGAAGCTTGGAAGCCGAGCTATCGAAAATGGGCACGACTTCCAAGGTGATAACCATTAGCACTCCACTCAACACCTTTTTTTATTTTTTCTTTTTCTCCATTTGTTTAGGTGAGAAGTCAGAACCCTCCCCTCCAATGAGCTTTTAAATTTCAAAGCCCATTTATTAAAAAAAGGAAAAGAAAAATAAAAGAAGTGACTTATCTTTTTCAACGATCTTTTTCAATAATGTTGATTTTTTTAAAAATCAATTAAATTATTTTTATAATTAAAATTATCAAAATTAAAATTAAGATTAAAAATATAATATTCTATCAATGGATTTTATGATCATTGACTAAATAAAATAAAATTACTTATTTAAATGGGATAGAGGCTTCCATATCTCATGGCAATGTTGTCGAGTTATCATCCTAACCAATCAAAATATGATCCTAGAAATTAAATAAAAAAATATTTTCAACTAAAATGAAATAATCATATAAGTTTTAAAAAAAATTTAACCAATTAAACTCTTAAAAACTTGATTTCATCTAATTGAATTTTCAATTGCAATTTTTAATTAAAAATTGCCCTAATCAAATTTTATCTAATTGAAAATTCAAAACAGAACTAACAAAGAAGTAAATATTGTTATTTGGGTATGGTTAGAATATTGGAGCAAGGGGCGGAGGTGCATGGGGCCTAGTGGGGGCTCAAGCCCCCACTGAGCCACCAATTTTAAGTTTTTTTACTAATGTTTGGCCAATGATAAGCATATTGTATTGTATTTTAAAGTTTGTTTAGCTTTTACTGGGCTTAAATTTTTTACTTTTCAGTCTTTAAGTTTTAGTATTTTTTTTTAACTTTTGAATCAAGTCTCCAGTGAATAAAATCTTTGACTCCGCCACTGATTGGAGTTATCACTATTGAGAACATTACCATTTACCAATCATGATCTGAACAAGATTAATTTCAAATTATAAAACGGATGAAAATACCTGTTGTTACAAAAAATTGAAAATTCAAAAACAAAAATGAATATGAGATAGCTCAATTCGATGAAAATGAATAGTTAGAAGTTCAAATATTTGTGATTAAAAATAAATATTTAGATAATAATTTAAGTTTAATATATTTTTCTACATGTAAGCACTTTTTAATTTTCTTTAGCGAATTGCATCATTCTCAAGCTTGATAAATATTAGACTAGATGTTTAAATGAAGATATTGACTTTAACACAAGATTGATTTTAGGTTATAATCTTTTAATTATTAATTTGATTAAATTCAACACTGAACTAATAACATTGGAGCTGGCAGTTGTCAATTCGATTATTCCAACTTTGGTTATAACAAATCCGAATATTATTAATTATAAATTTGATAATTTAAAATAAGATACGATGATATCGTACAACAATAACAAACAAAAATATAAAAATGATGCGAGTTAAAATTTGATAAAATTATAAATTTGATAAAAATTAAAATATATATTTTATATGATTTTTTGTTACATTTTACACAAAATCTAGATAATTTAACCAAACACTAATTACCAAAACTAATTATTTATCCAAGAATTCCGTTCACGTGTTTCTCGCGTAAGTTGTATAAATTATTATTATTATTATTATTATTTTTTTGATTGGATTTTTTTTTGATTGGAAAATTATTAATTTATTATTGCTAGAGAAAAGGAAAGAGTCATGCGGATTTTTCTTCCTTTTCGGCACGTGTTAAACAACATAAATACAAATATACAATTGACAAGGTGTGGCCAGCACTGTGACATGTAAGCAGGTTGTTCACACGAATGATGAGATGAGTGTCAGACTTCAGAGCCATCGGATTCGGAACCAATGGACACAGCTGTGGCCCCACCTTTCCCACCAATTTTGATGGAGATGCCTGACCCGACCAATGTCTCTCCCACGCACGTGTCCATTCACTATGTGGCAGATGCCACGCTTCTCCCTCCACGTGTTTCATATTTTTCTGTGGGAAAATTACATGAAATTTGAAATGTTTTCTGTTTTTATTAAGAAATTTATCCTATTAATTTTGAATTGAATTAATCAAAATTAAATTAGACGAATTATATTATTTTATTTTTGATTTATGGATTTTAAAAAATTAGTTGATTAAATTTAATTTGATTAATTTTTTATTTAATTAAATAATAAAATATATTGAAGTTTATATTTTTTATATATATTTTGGAAACAAATTAAATAGAATTATCTATCAAAATATTCAGATACAAAAATATCAAGCTAAAAATTGTAATAAAACTCAAACTTAGAACATCATCTAAACTCCAAATATTAAATATATTTTTGAATTTTATATATTTTATTTTTATTTTTGAACTTTTTTATATTTTAATTAAAAGTTGGATTTATTTGGTACTTGAGATGATCTAATCGAAAACTCAATTGTATTATGCCAACAACCTCTCGGTCTAGTGATTAATGATGAGTTGTGGTATATTGTAAGTCTTGGATTCGAATCCAAGTACTCACATCCCTAGTTATTTAATATTTTCCTTAACCAAAAAAAAAGAAAACTCAATTGTATTATGACCATTTTTGTTAAGTGATCAAAGTAATTCGACATTAAGTAATCAAATTAAATAGATTCAATCAATTAATTCAATTAAAATCGAAAAATTGAAGTTTTAATAGTTAATAATTCAATGCACTCTCGATTTTTTTGCATAAAATGAACATAAGTCAACAACATTTTATTTTTACTATATAAATCCCACATTTTTAAATAACAATTAAATTTAAATAAGTTAAATAATTCTAATTTTTTATTTGTGTTGTACACATGATATGCCATGACAATTGTAGTACTATTCATGTCAACTGCATCTAAATGATTATTAATATTTCTAAAAAAATGATTATTAATATTATTTAACAAGTATTTCAAAAGAAAATATTATTTAATAAATTGAAATTTAATTATGTTATTTTGATAGATTGGAGATTTATTTATTATAGAATAAAAAATTTATAAATTTTTTCCGTATAATAAAAGTGTCAATAATTTATATCACTTTTGTAAAAAAAAAAATTGGAGACTTTGACGAAAAATGGACAACTTAAAATTGATTACTCGGTTTACACTTCATATCGAGGCCGCAAAATGAGAAAAGGAGAGAATAAGCCGATTTTAGCCGAGCCGAGTGGAGTCGTGTCGAGAGAGAGAGAGAGTCGAGATTGTATCCGTACGATCGATCTATCAGGCATCCTGGACCAAACACATCCAAATCGCTGATGCTACGTCCTCCTAATGAAAAGCACTGTGCAATCCACGTGCTCTTCTCTCATTGGCCCTTCACTCTTCTCCCCAACACTACCCCGCTCCTTTTCGCTCTTTTCTTTTACTATTTTATTATTTGTTTTCCTCTCTTTAACAAAAATAAAAAATAAATTATTAAAACCCTCGTCGGAACAGACATGAGAAGAAAGTTGTCTGAATGTTATCTTCATCGGAAAAGTTTCTTACTTAAATTCTAGATAGCCAAACAGACCTCAAACTGAACTCTCTTCAGTTTCTTTTGTTTTAATATTGTTCTTCCTTCGATGAATTGAAACTTCTCTGTTTTAAGTGAAATCTTAGCTCTGCATCTAAGCCTTTTCTTTTTTCTATTCTTGCTTGGACTGTAAGTTGCTTTTGTCTCGTCTTGTTTTTCCTTTGCTAGGTTTCATTTCTTTTTTTTTTTTAATCTTCATAGACGAGAGAGTTGGAGCTCAAGAGTCAAGAACAAGGTTTCAAACAGAAGGAAAAACGATTATTAAATCATTGGGGAATTTAAAGAGTTAAACTGGATGGTTGGTCTGGGAAGAGAAAGAGGAATCGTAAGGATTATTTCGAGGTTCGGTGGCTAGAAGGTGATATGGAAATTGAAAAAAGCGTTTGATTTATAAGAAAAATTGAAAATTTTTTTATTTTGATTGAAATGAGGAATTCGGGAATAATTTAAAAAAAAAAAAGAAAAAAAAGATAAGAAAGGTTGCGAAAGTTGCAACAATGAGTTGCAGCGAAGTAGAAGGGGGAAGCGTCGTCGTTTCAAATGGGTCTATAACGGCAGCTCAGGAGTTGACCATCGATCAAAACTTGCTCATTGACCCGAACTTGTTGTTTATCGGCTCCAAAATCGGCGAAGGAGCTCATGGCAAAGTTTACGAAGGAAGGTCAGTCTCAAGCACCTCTGTAAATAGTCAGAATTTAATTTTATGATTAGAAAATATATTTTTTTTTTATATGCTTGTTTGGATGTAACAGGAGAAACCAATATATGAAGAACATTGTTACTCCTTTCTAATAATGATAGTAATGATTATTAATGTTATTTATGTAAGATTTTTTGTGGAGATCATAAATTTGTTGTTGTATTTTAATTTTTCAAGTTCTTAAGTGAAACAATGTGATGGGAATGAATTGTAAAAATTTTTTTGTGAGATAAGAATACTGTCTTAGTTACATAGGGGTGAGTCTAATATTTTTCCAGGTATGGTGATCGGATTGTTGCCATTAAAGTTCTTCACCGTGGGAGTACTATAGAGGAAAGAGCTGCACTGGAGAGTCGTTTTGCTCGTGAGGTTAACATGATGTCTCGAGTAAAACATGAGAATCTTGTCAAGGTGATTGTTCAAAGCCTGAAATGCCATGTGCAGCACTATTTTTATTGATATGACTGACATTTGATGAAATCTATGGTATATCTGATTCTCACCCGGAATGGGGTTTATTTGTTGCCTTGACAGTTCTTTGGAGCCTGTAACGACCGGCAGATGGCAATAGTAACTGAGCTATTGCCAGGAATGTCCCTCCGCAAGTATTTAATTAGCATCCGTCCGAGAGTTTTGGACCTTCGTGTGGCTTTGAAGTTTGCACTGGACATTGCTCAAGCCATGGATTGTCTGCATGCCAACGGGATTATACATAGAGATCTAAAGCCTGGTACTTTTTTGAACATTCTTCATCAGTTACTATAGAATGCTGTTTTATAGAAATATTTATTACTGGTTGGAAAGGCTTGCTTGTATTAATTCAAAGGCCATCCGATCATTCCTTTCATAGTACCATCTGGTTATTTTCTATCTTTTTTTTTTTTTTGGTTTAAGCATAGGCATCTTCATCTGTTTTACGGTCTGAAATTAATCTTGTTTGGGTCGGGAGTGGTAAACGGAAAAACTCTCTCAACAGTGGAGACTTCAGGACTCGAACCCTGTCCAAGGACCTGGGGAAGAAGTGGCTTAGATAATTTTCTTTTTGAATTCATTGATGCTGCAATGGTTACTTTTTTTTCTTTTTTGTGACTGCTTTCTATGCTTTGTTCAAGTAATATTACCCCCAAGTTTATATCAGATTTGATATGAGAAACTTTGAAAACTAGAACTCCTGGATGTGCGTTACACTTCTATCCTTTTTACTCTTTAGGTTAGGAGTTGCAGTGGCTGATGCCTGTTTCTGATTGAATCTGTGCCACTGAAAGCCGAATCTGGATTGTGATTTCCTCTTTGATGTAATACATCTGTTCATAGTTCAATATCTATTTTTTGACTCCTTTGTCTAATTGCAAATTTATATGGAAATTTATCAATACAGACAACTTGTTGCTTACAGCAAACCAGAGGTCTGTGAAACTTGCAGACTTTGGTCTTGCAAGGGAAGAATCTGTGACAGAGATGATGACTGCAGAGACTGGCACCTATCGCTGGATGGCCCCCGAGGTTTGTGCCACTATTATATATGCAAAATGGACAAAATGTCCAATTTACAAGGAAGATTGAAGCTTGTTGATTTCATTTTATTAGTTACAATATTTAAGCTTCTTTCTGCAATGTCTTGTCAAGTGGTGATATCATATTCCCTATGTTAGTCGTGGAATGTTCTTTACCGGCCATAAGTCTTTTGTCTGTGACACAGTTATAGTTTCAAATAGGTAGAATATAAATTATTTGAATGACTTTTCAGTTACGAAAATAATCAAGTCTTAATCAAGAAGAGAAGTTGTAATACAAAGAAACACACCATTGATAGTGAATACCTTACCTGCAGACAGAATAACCTATTCTTATGCCCAAATTTTACAATCTCTGCAGTTTGGTTAAGAGATTGCACGGGAATCCAACTTTAGGTCAGTCATTTAGTATGTACAAATGATTGTATTTTCTGCTTGAAGGAGTTTGACATATTCTTACCTCATTTAGTAGTGTTGTATTTAGTAGCTGACTGGATTAATAGATGTAAGGTGCTCTGGAACCACTTTCTAGTCTGTATTAGTTTTGGATAACTCACAATAACGTAGGACAATATTTTGTCATCATTGTATCATGGTTATGGTTTGTTCGTTTAACAAAAATTAATCTCTATGGGTAGCCTTTGTATACAATTCTTGTTACGTGGTTATCGCTCTTTTACTGTCACTCTGTGTCATTGCAGTTGTATAGCACGGTGACATTGCGCAAGGGAGAGAAAAAGCATTACAATAACAAAGTTGATGTCTACAGCTTTGGAATTGTCTTATGGGAATTGTTGACAAATCGCATGCCATTCGAAGGCATGTCCAATCTGCAGGCGGCTTATGCTGCTGCTTTTAAGGTGCAGCTCTTTAATGCGCATAGTTGTTATGCATGATAATTGTTTAAACTAACAGATAACTAACTAGGTTGATGCCATATGAGTGTGCAGCAAGAGCGACCAATCCTTCCAGCAGATATATCCCCTGCTCTGGCATTTATCATACAATCATGTTGGGTTGAGGACCCTAATATGAGGCCCTGCTTCAGCCAGATAATCCGTATGGTGAATGAATTTCTCTTTACACTCACACCTCCTTCACCATCCATACCTGAATCTGACACCAGCGAGAGAGCAGAAACTAGTAACGGAACCATGACTCAGTTATCTGCTCCAACAAAGGGTAAGTTTGCTTTCCTTCGCCAACTGTTCACTGCCAAGAGGACAAAGAACTCGCAATGAGGGTGATATTTTGAAATAGTTTCTTTATGATCCAACCCAAGAAAGTTGGCATGCAATAGTAGATATATGTTTTAACTGAACCTCCTCTTGGTTACCTTTTATGATGATTAGCATCAAATGAAGAAAATGTTGGAAGCCTGTTGGTGGGGTACCTCTTTGGCATAATAAAAGAAAAATAGAGCATCATTTACATTGTCTAGTTGACTTCCTTGTAAAGAAGATACATGCTTTTGACATCTTTCTGTTCATACCAGTATAACCTTCATCAGAAAAAGGCTATATTACAGTGCAACTTAGCAGTCTGCTTTTACCAGTTGTAGTTAAAGTCATTTGCCCAATTTGCTGTAGTTCCAGTAAGACCATTCCATCCTTAAAGAAGCGATATGGCTTGATTTTGGGCAGCAGGCTTCTATGCCTGGGGGCAAAGGTAGCTTGAGCCAAAGAAACAGCGAGGCCCCCCACCGCAAGGAGAGGGGGAAGCCGGAATTTGATGGTTGCTTGGATTTGTGCTTTAGGCATTATTAATGACGCCAGAATGCTTGTGACAGAATAGGTCTCAGATCATGCAGTTGGTTCTCATGACACATTTGGAGCAAGAGTGGGAACTTGGGAATCACAGTGGACGTTTCTTTTCTTCACCTTTTCTTGTCCGAATTGCCCTGTGAGCTGGGCCATGCCAATTGCAGAGGAACACTAGAAGAAGAGAACAATAAAGGAAGAAGGAAATGGTTGCATGACATGATGGATTTGAAAGAGATGGACTTAATGTTGAACAACGTAATCTCCTGTCTATAATAAAGAACTCAACTGAAAGACAACAAAAAATACAATAAGCGGAATGAATTTTACTAAAATTCTGAATTAACGTCAATCTCTTTTGTTAAGTCACATGTTCTAAAGGAAAAAAAATGCGTGCTTTAAATTCATATCTGATATGAAAATAAAAATTATTATGCATACAAGTGTATGCGTTGTGTATTCTAATAAATCGTTTTTACGAAAAAAATAATAATGTCTATAAAACATGCAAGAATGAATCTCACTAACAGAGAATAGACAAAATGCTTGAGTTTCGTATTAGATACGAAAATAATGAGTGCAAACATGTAAGTGTGCCATCTGCAGGAGACAAATTTAGAGACTGTTTAGTCACAGTTGTCTGACAATATTGATGCATTGCTACGGGCCAAACTTTCTTCTATCTCCCTACACAACAAGACTGAAAATCTAAAGATCACTTGTATTTAATAAGTCACACATGTATAAGAAAATATATACATGCATACCATATTTAACATTTAATCATATGACATGATTGCAAGTTGGAAAAATTAGAATCCCCTACGAGTTTCAGACTTAATGAAAATTTTCGGGTTGAAAATAATGGGATAAGAATAACATCAAGATCAAGTCGAACTTAGAATAGTTCATCTCATTTTCCCCCTTTTTTTTTTTTTTAGTTTTGTTTGTTAATTCATTTTCACTTTAAATACAACTCTCAAACCTCAATGATTGGTTTTAATAAAATTAATATTGAATTTCCATCTCCAATCCTATTCCCATGTCATTCTAGGCAAACGTGGATAGAAAACATTTGAATTTCTCTTTACCTTTCTCCTTTTCAATCTTCCCTCCCCAGTCTCCATGTGAAAGTTGTTGAAGAAATTTCCCTTTCCCTTTCCCTTCCCTCCCCCTTTTTTTAATTTACTCGAGACTGAGTCAGGACGGAATGAACGGTTAAGATTTCATGCAAAGTTACACGTCACAGTTTCCATGGTCCAATGGCCAAAAGACTTTTGAGAGAGGAGTCAATGGGTTTAGAAAGTCTACAGTTGAATAGAAGCGCAGATTTTTTTTATTTTTACCCTTTTTTTTAACCCAACCTTTGCAAGAGAAGAGAATTTCAAGAGAAACCATCAGATTGGATTGTTATCTTTCAGATCCTTCCGAAATTCAAAGTAGAATTCTTGATTCTTTCATCGCCGTATCTTTAACGAATTTTTTTTTCCCGAGTAATAGTATCTCAGTCAACTTCACGTTTTCAGAGAGAAGCAAAGTTGTGGTTTTGACAATCTGCACATCTCCCACTTTCTCCACCCTCAACATATCTTTGCCATTCATTCGATTTCTTTGGAGTTCAGTAGAATAGGGAATTGGGCCTTTGAGCTGAGCTTGTTTGGTGATCTGGGTATGATTCTGATCGAGGAAAAAGTCGGAGGTTGAAGGGGAATTGAAAGGAATTCTGGTGATGAAAAAATGGGGGAAAGTGGAACTGGGAATGCAGCTGCCACGCACACTGCAATGAACGCTGTGCAGGCATTAGGGAGGGGATTCGATGTTAACTTCGATACGAGGTTGTTGTACTGTAAAGGTGTGACAGGTTCTAGGATTGTTGAAATTGATGAGGAACATGGTAAGGATATCTACTTGGACGATCAGGCTGTACTGCCCAATATCTCTAGAGATATCAAGAACTCCCTGGACCAGGAGCCTTTTGGCCGTCACAGTTCCGGGATTTGCAATTTCCATGAGGTAATGTTGTGGTTTTGGTTTCTGCCTTTTGTTGGGTGCGTTATTCATGAATTATGCCAGCTTTTTAATTTTTGGGGTTTGCTCAATTTTACAATTATGTTCTTGTGTTTCTTCTGTGGTTGTGTTAGATATGCATAGTAAAACCTTAGACTTTAGGGTTAAAGGTTTGGACATCTCTGATAAGGTTATAGTCAAGAAATAGTCTTTGTTATCTTGGTGATAAACAGAAGTGGCAGTTAGACTGAGAAATAAATGAGAAAAATGGACCAATTAAATTGATTGATATTTGAGATAAAGAAGGAATGTAACTATATAGACCAAGCTCTGACCATGTGCATGTAATTAACCCTGCCAGAGGATGAAGAAAATTTTTTGAACTTCTTTTCCTGCGTCTAGTCTGTATCATAATGTCTTTGATTAAATTTATATATCTCTTATATTAGTTCTTATTTTGATGATATCAGTTATGTTTATCGGTAAATTGTTATATAAAGTACAACCTATTCAATGGGACCTCATCCGGTTTCATCTAAACTTTCCCTACTTCTTTTGAAGTTATCACATGCATTCTTTTCTCTAGTTTATCATCATTCAGTATTTCTTATGTACTTGCTTTGTTAAGATATAATTCGATAAGTACAATTGTCCATTGATGTTAATTGTTAGCCTCAAAATCTCAAGCAATTGATTATGTTTTGACTTATGTTATTTCCTACCACAGTATTATAAGCTCATGTTTAATTGTTAGTCTTTTATACCAAATCTGAAATTTATTTAAGGGTTAACTTCTTAGAATGAGTATTGATGAAAGACAATGCATAAGATCATTGAATTTGATTATGATGGATCTAGTTATCTTTAGGAGAGAGATAATGCTAATTGAATTTCTAAGGGCTAAAAGCATTATTTAGACCATTTCCAATGATTTACCTTTTTTGATTTATTTCAAACATGATTTTTATTGCATTAACATTTTCTAATTTGCTTCTCTTAACTACTAACTGCAGATGGTAGAATATTTCAATAAAAAAGCTTATGTGTCCAGTGGTTTTCCGCTTGGTAGTTTCAATTCTGCATTTAGCTTTACTGGTTCAACAAATATTGATGCTGCAACGACGAAGGCACTCTCTATGGATGGATTTTACATTCCACTTGCCAAGTTTCAGCTTACAAAGTCCCCATCGGCTTTGCAAGAAAATGTTAAACAGGCTATCCCAACTTCTTGGGACCCACCATCCTTGGCAAGGTATGAACCATTTATTCTTAAATATTAAAATTCTTATAATATCGGTCCAATTCCTAATATTGCTTTATTTGACAGTTTCATTGAAAATTTTGGGACACATGTCATTACTTCTGTAACTATCGGTGGTAAAGATGTGATATATATCAAACAGCATCACTCTTCACCTTTGTCTACCATGGAACTTAAAAAATATGCGCAGGATATTGGAAATCAGAGATTCTCTAACAAAGAAAATCTTGCAAGTTCAGGTCAAATCAAATTAAAGGATAAGGCAAGTTCCACTATTTCTTTCTTATTTTTGTCATCATTTCATTTTCTTACTTTCTTCCCCATTGCTGACTTAATACAATTTTTGCGACAGGGTCTTGATCCTGGTTTATTCAATAGTCAAGGGATATACCCTCAGCCTACCAGTGCATCATATCTTAATGGGAAAGAGGTATTCAGATGTCCTGACAGTTTATTAGTGGGAATTGATTTGCATATTAATATTCATTATTTTTTATGCGATTTTGTTATATACAGTGTCCATGCTTTGAAATTATTGAAAAAAATTAATTTGCAAAAGAAAGTTAGCCTTTGTTCTTTGTACACATAAGCAATTTAGCATGTAGGACATCAAGCAATAGGTGTAGATATTTATATTAAGATCCACTGCTGAAACTACTGTACCAATCACCCTGTTGCATTTTCCTGCATATTTTATCTAAAGTTCTTTAATCAAGCATGTTAGTTTTTACCCATTGGTTTGACATGGTTGGTTGTTTATGGTAATGATTTCTTAAATTTGACAGCTTCATGATTTTTTTGGGTGGATCTTGTATTTTCTGTTTTCTCCATTGTTGAATCAGATCCATCGGAAAAATCTTTGTGGTTGTTTTTGTTGTATTTCTACTATTCCTCTTAAAACATTTGTATTGCAACAATATTGAACAGCTAAAAAATCATTGATCATGACTGAGCATACAAGAGTGAGTATTAATATAGTTTATTGCTTTGATGCTTTAGCATGGATTGCTTTAGGATCAGGTCGTTGTTGCATGTCTTTTATAAAGTTTGAACTTACATATGGCAGCTTGCCTCTGGTGGCCAGGAGATGTTATTTGCATGATTGATGGAGCAAACTTATTTGCTTTCTACCAGGAAATCATTGCTTTTTAATGTTAAATTTTTATTTATCATAAACTATTTTAAGTCAATTCCAGGTGTATGACTTGCTAGAGCTTGTTTCACTTAATCTCCATGGAGCCTTGATCCCATTTTCCGGAATTCTTATTATTGCAGGATGTTACAGTTATTTTTCGTCGGAGGGGAGGAGATGATCTGGAACAAAACCACACCCAGTGGGCAAAAACTGTCCGGTCCTCTCCAGATGTCATTGAAATGACTTTCTATCCTATAACTGCTCTGCTTGATGGAGTAGCTGGAAAGGAGCATTTGACTCGTGCTATCAGTCTTTATCTTGAATGTAATACTAATTCTTTGTGGTTGATTGGAAGCAATCTTTTCTTTTTCATTTATTATTTTGCTAATGATAAACTTTTTGTCCTAACTTAAGTATTCGGTCTGATTGTCCACAGACAAGCCTCCAATCGAAGAACTAAGATATTTTCTAGAGTTCCAGATGCCTAGGATATGGGCTCCTATACAGGACAAGATTCCTGGCCACCAAAGGAAGGAACCAGTTTGCCCATCTTTGCAATTCAGCATGATGGGGCAAAAACTTTATGTCAGCCAAGAGCAGGTACAGGTTATGCAACATAGCTTTTCATCTTAAAACTTCAAATTCTTCCACTTGTTGATGAGACTTGTTCCTAAGAATGGAAAAAGAGTACAATTGTCTGCATTATGTTGGTTCTAGGGATAAAGGCTTCTTGATTGTTTTGTAATTATGCCTGTGTTCTTATGATAGAGGATTGCCGATGTTTGTTGCAGTCCTGGAATTTGAAATAGCGGCATTGTCCTTAAATGTTAAACAATGAAAGCCACCTTCCTCTGTGTCTCCCATTATGAGGACTTTCTCCAGCTTTAGTATCTGTTCTCTTCCCTTCCGACTGTTGAGCTTTCTTTAGCTTGATTTGGCCCTTAATGAAGGGTTTTTTTCTTTTATTTTTTTCTTGTTTGTTCATTAGCTGGAATTTCCTTTGCAATTGCTTAACCTCAGTGGCCATTCTAAGAACCAGAATTTGGTTTGGCATGGCATATGACTGAAATGCAATTCCTACAATTGTTGAATGAAGCAAAAGTGAGCTTTTAGCTCATATCCTCATCTCAAGAGGGCCCACTCTTTTGGCTTCTTGTTGCACCTGCTAAATAAGTCTCTTTACTCGCCTTAAATTGATTAGTGTATGGCAATTTTGAGTTGTTGGACTACTGCAGTACCCGTAACTAAATGTAACAAGATCATTATTGTCACTACTGCTTCTTTTGACAATTATGTTTGGATGCTTAAGAAGCTAAATATCTGAGAAAATCCGTTCATGGTTTTTGGGCTTATCACCCCATGAAACACTTTGCTTTAGTTCTGTATCTTTGAACATAGAACATTGATTATAAATCACTCGATGAAAGTTACTGGGGAGTGGCAACATAAAATGTTATAACAAGTTTTTCATCTAATTTGGTTCAATGTAAATGCAGATCTCAGTTGGACGTAAGCCAGTAACAGGCTTGCGGTTGTGCCTAGAAGGAATCAAGCATAACCGTCTGAGTATCCATCTCCAACACTTAGCTTCTCTTCCAAAGATCCTACTTCCACACTGGGACACCAATGTGGCAATTGGTGCTCCCAAGTGGCAGGGACCTGAGGAGCAAGATAGCAGATGGTTTGAACCTGTGAAATGGAAGAGCTTTTCTCATGTTAGTACCGCACCAATTGAGAACCCTGAAACCTATATAGGTGATCTCTCTGGCGTCTACATTGTCACTGGAGCGCAACTTGGAGTCTGGGATTTTGGGTCGAGAAACGTCTTATACATGAGGCTCTTGTATTCTAGGCTACCAGGCTGCACCATACGAAGATCTTTGTGGGACCATACTCCAAATGACAAATCAAAGAAAGTTGTTGCTACTTCAGGTACCAGCAACTCTGGTGACTCAAGTTCCGGTTCACGAGAAAACATTGTAAACATGTTGGCAAAATTTGTTGATATGTCTGAGATGAGCAAAGGGCCTCAAGATCCTCCAGGTCATTGGTTGGTTACTGGTGGAAAGCTTGGCGTCGAGAAAGGCAAAATTGTTTTGAGAGTGAAGTACTCCTTGTTGAATTATTGAATCTCTTATCATGGTTTGTACGATTTTGTGCTGTCTTGGCTGATTTTCAGTAGAGTTGGTGTTTTTATTTCTCTTTTTTGCATGTCCATTTGTGGTCATCATGCTTGTAAAGAACAGTGCTTTAACTAGGTGAGAATGTGTATGCAGACATGGAGTTTCTTCCAGTTCTAGTTATCAATGTCCTCTTAGAACTGCTGTGAACTTTCTAGAAAACCTCTGAAGATGTCTCTTTTATCTAACACAAGAAAGGGTCTTGGACAAATCACACTTCTTAGGTAATTACAGGATAATCAGACCCCTAAATCCTGTTCTCATCTGGATTTTATGGTGACTGATGTCAAACATTTGGCAGGGCTGTTAATGATCCAAACATGACTCTTATTGGAAGATAATCATATAGAATCTGTGTCAAGAACAGTTACAAAGAGAAGTCAAAGCTCAGACTCTTGAGATACAATTATTTATATATAATTTATACGTATTTTAGTCATGGGAAAGCTATAAATAGTATGATCAATTGACAAATTTCTGACAGTTTCTTCTCATGGAAAGTTTAGCTTATTCCCAGCAAACTATATATTATTGGTGTACCTATATAAAATACGGCACGTGCTCGCCAATTTCACACATGTAATCAGCGGGCGCCATGTCGCTACCTCTGCATAATATGCTCCTGTGTATAAAATAATTTGCCAAATCTTGTTCATATAATTGGGAAACACTTGTCTAGAACTGTTCTCCTTCAAAGGTTTGTCCGAACTGCCAACCAGGGGGGGCTACATTGTAGCTGCTGATGGTCCTGCCATCGCTGGAAGTCGCTTTGAAGGAGAGGCTTTGGCCATTTAGGTAGGCATTGCTCTGCCAGTTTTGGCCCCAGTTTCTTGACATGGGTAGCCACCCTGTTTTGGATCCCTTGATTGACACAGAAATTATGTCCCCTGCACCTCCTACATTTGTTATCAGGACCAAGTTGAAGTAAGAATGACCATTGATGGTGAATCTGATGCCTCCTTTCTTCACACAGGAAACCCTGCAAAGTCCAATTGCATTTAGTTTGCCAAAAAATATAAAAACAAGAAATTTCGTGTATTAGGAACAACATGTTTAAAGTTCGTGGAGTCTGATAAGGTCCAGTCCATATGATACTTACGCAAAACGCCCAATTCATATGATACTTATGCAGAATAAATTTGGTGATTTCGCAAGCCAATCAATGATTGGAGTTCAAGAGGCAAGGATGGGAACGTAGGTTTACGGTACAAAGATTCAGTATATAATCAAATGAAACTCAATTACTTTAAGTCGCTCTATTTTCATTGTACTATATATATGTAAGGTAAATTCCTTTAAGAAATTTAATAAGAAAAACTTGTGTAACTCTAGACATAGGCAATTGTCAAACCACGTAAATCTTGTCTTATTTACGTGATTATTCTTTATCTCTTATTTATTTGCCAGATTCGTTCATAACATACCATTATCTGTCATGAAAACATGCGAAGATAGAGTGATTTCAATTGAGTCCTGGTTTAAGTAGTTCAATGACAGGAGTACTACCTTCTGAAAAGAACAGGAACAATTCCAGCTCGATATTCTGCAATCTGCAAGAAAGCAGGTTCCGCCAAATCGAAGTGTGCTCGAGGGGGGTTGCACCACCCACCATTGTCACTAGACAAAGCATAATTCGGAGGACAAAAGTTGGTGGCAGTAACAGTTATGGTTCGAGTAATGCACCATTGGGGATCATCATTGCACCGCAGCTCGTAGCAGGCACCGCAGCTCAAGCCATTGCTGAAAAGTGCAGTGCTCAAAGCTGCTGTGCTCGTCCCATACCCTTGGCTGTGCAAGTTTCCATAACCACAAGCTCCCCCTAAACAAACATTTTCACAAACATATAGCCCAGAAATATTAATAAGAAGAGAAAATTCAAGTAAAAATGGTGTTATTCCCAAATCTGAAACTCACCCATTGTCCCGGTAGCATCAGCGCCACCATAGAACGTGGCATGGGCAACTTGCCAACCGCCATTGTCATCTCCATTAGTGGTATGGAAACGGAAGCAG
Source organism: Heritiera littoralis (assembly GCA_031772115.1). NCBI lineage: Eukaryota > Viridiplantae > Streptophyta > Magnoliopsida > Malvales > Malvaceae > Heritiera > Heritiera littoralis. The sequence continues at coordinate 921,871 of JAPDPK010000121.1, read as the reverse complement.
CTGCAGATACTGCACAGACAGAAGAAGAGAAATGACAATGTTGGCAACATGATTGTTGTGGAGGCCATTGGAGTGAGAGGTAGCTCAAACAATAGGGTGGCTTTAATTATTGCTAGCTTTGAGCAAGGCTTTGAGGATTCGAGGGCAAAAGGCTATGGCAATTTATAGAAAATCTCAAAATCATGAATACAAGAGAAAGATTTTGTACTGAGGAGGCTGCCAACCAGCAAACCAATGAAAATGCACATGCAACACTTTTATTCATAGGACCCTCTTGGAGTTGACCCACAATTATAGTCATTGCAGTAGTAGCTGAGTTGTTCCACCGCCATTGTTTTAAAGCTCTTATCTCCTTCCTAATTGCTTGCAGTTGAAGCAACTAAATGTCTATTAACTCAAACCAGCTCACCTTCAATAAATTTCCCTCTGCATCACTTCAATTTTCATCAACATCCACAAGCTTGGGCCTATAAAAGAAATTTTTGTTTTTGCATAATAAATTGAAAAAAAATTTACTATGTTAGTAAAAAGTATGTTTCATTACTTAAAACTGTATGTATTTAATATAAATATACACACATACAAATTTCAATGTTGTTTTTTTTAATTTGTTTAATTTCTTACTTAATTGATATATTCCTTTTACTAGTAGGATAATATTTGTAGTGAGTATTTGACGAGGCATTGTTCGTTTTGAAAATTTAAGAATTTTTTTGAAAGATTGACCAATGAAGATGTAGAAGTTGGTCAGTTTCCCTCTTGCATGGAATGCAAGTATCTAATCATGATTAATGATTTTTAACTATTTAAATAAAAATGGTTCCTATTTAACTTTTTTTTTCTTAATTTTCCAATTTTTATAATTTTTTACTTCCTTAAGAAATTTGTTTTATTCCAAAACAATAATAACTCTACTATTTCATGAAATGGAAACATTGAAATTAATTAAAATTACAAACGTATTGTTTAGAATAAATTTCTTAATGATTATTATCCAATGCACAAAAGTTTTTAGATTTTACAAGCGGGATTAAATTAATGACACATACCACATTTTATTTATTTTTATATTTCAATATTTTTTTAAAAAGCATGTTTTATCATCTTAACCTTTACTTATGGAGTCTAAAAATTTTTTTACTGATAGTGTATTGAATAATAATTCAAATTTTGTATATTATTTATCTGAACTCTAAAGTACCAAAAAGATTTATTAAACTTACATTTTTGTGCCTTAGGTTAGTTGTGTTTGTTAATATCTTTCATTTATTTTCTTGGTTGTCTTACCGTCTGCAGACCACAGCCACAGGTCCAAAAAGCAGGTTTGAGATATTCAAGCTCTATGGGCCTAAAATGCCTCTTAGCCTAAAGATTTAAAGGTGTGGGCCACTGATTTTTGACTAAAAATGTGGACTCTTGACATAATTTAAATAGTGATATGAACCTAATCCAAGTACAGCCCAACTCATTTAGATAATGTGTGGGCTTTGACATTTTTTTAAAAATAGAATCATGGATAATTTTATATTTTATCTAAATAAAGATATAATCCAATTGAATCAATAAAAAGAGAAATTTGAAGTTGAACTTGACTCCAAATTCACTTTTCGAAACTCAATTTGATTTTTATTGAGTTTCAATTTCTTATCTCTAGTTTGACTTGAAATTGAAATCAAACTACTTTACTCACTCGCTCGATTAGACTTGTTTATTGAATAAAAAACAAACTCTATTTTCATGCTTGACTACAAGTTCAAGTTCAAGCTCAAAGTGAATTTTTTTATAGACAAATACTGTGTCATGTTAATGCAATAAAGTATGACATTTTTCATAATAATAATAATACAGCAATCAAATTTTAAACATATAAAAATAAAAGTTCCAATCAAATTCACCAAATACAATAATAATAAACTAAAGAATAAAAGTCTGAGCATAACTAAAATATCTTAAAATGAATTTTTAAGCAAATGAATCCACGCGCAACTTACAAGTCACGACAACAACATCACATGCTTGCTATGGTTTCTTTCGCAATAATATGTCTTCAAATGAACCTCTAACCTGAACTTAGGTTTAGTTTATAGTAGGGCGTAGCCAGAAACAAAATTCAGTGGGAATCATATATGTGTACTAATCCATATTATATAAATATTTTTATATTATATTAATATTTTTATATTATATTAAAAATTATTTTTTGACTTCACATACGGGGTTAGGACGAGATACATATCTTTTAAAAATATTAAAAATAAAATAATACATGTGTCATTATCCTAACTTCACTTGTGGAGTAAAAAAAAACTTCACTGATAGTGTATATAATAATTATCCAATTATTATATGAAGTAATCATTTTTAAATATATAAATTAAGTTAAAAATTGTTTGATTAGTGATTTTATTATTTATATTTTAATTTGCAAAAGATATCCTTAGACATATAGAATTTTTTTTTGAATAAAAAAGAAATAAAAATTAACATTATATTTATATATAATCAAATGTATGATTTTACTTTTATATAGAACATTTATACATAAATATATCTTTATGAGAAATTATATACATCACATTTTATTTTTTAATACTTATTAACATATGATTATATTTAGAGAAATTACCAAATATACTATTAATAGAGTTTTTAAACTTCATAAACGTAGTTAATAAGATGATACATATCCCTTAAGGAATAGTAAAAAAATAAAAAAAACTAATTAGAAAATAATGTAGGATGCATGACAGTTTTTTAACCATAATTGTGAAATTAAAAATTTTCATTGTCAATGTATCAAAAACTAACCTTTATAATTTTACCAAAATATAAAGATTTTTTAAAATTTTCTTTGCAACCTAAATATTAATATTATCATTATAAAAATAAATAAAAATTTTATTTTTGATCATTTACTTTATATTTTTATGAAATTTATTGGCTTCAATATAAAAAATAAAAATTTTAATATTTTTTACATGTATAAATATAACTTGACTAAAATTCAGTGGGGTCAATTGACCTCACATTTTGTACGTGCCACTAGTTTATAGCATTGTTTTTTTGTACATCACAAGTATCTTTATCTGTTTTAATGATCGTAGTTTAGTCATAGTTAAGATTCTTCACTTTTCCCTAAAAGTGTATTTAATGGGGATCGAACCTGAAAGCTCTTCTTACAAACTTGTCTGCGTTGTCAAGTGAAACTCATGAGTTAGTTTATAGCATTGTTATTACAATTGAAAAAGATTTAAATTGAAAAATTGTTTTTAAAAGTACAAAGGAAAAAAATATCCATTTAGCATTGTTGAGAAAAAGTACCTTGTTGAATTGAAATGTCCAAAAAACTGAAGGAAACTAGGGAATTTCGTATTACCCACAAAAGTTTCAATTGATCACAACACCACTTCTAAGTTTTTTTTTAATGTGGGTTTGCAAATCAAACTCTTAAATTGAAATTTCTTATTATTGCTATTTATATTAAAATTATTAGATAAAAATAAATTTTAAACCCAAAAATCACTTTCAATTTGAATGTTAAACTAAATCTTAATCTCTTTTAAACCATATATTAGTGTATTTTTTATATTGACTCCATGCATTCATCCATTGTTTGGGTCTTGGCATTATTTCTTTAGAATTGCTGCGTAAAAACTATTCAGCTCGGTCCAGACTCTAGAACAGTAAATTAGATGAGACTGCTGCAGCTGGTTTTATGAGGAAAAAAGTAATATATGTTAAAAGTTTGTAAAAATTATATTAAAAAAATGTTAAAAAAACAGTTTTGTATGTGATGTATCAACATAAATTTTGACATAAAATTTTTATTTTTTACATGACTCAAACATAAATTTACGTAATATGAACACAAATTTTATATATATATATATATATATATATATATATATATATTAAGGTTAGGTTGGTGGATATTTAATTTACAAAGCAATCTCAATTCTCAACTTGGAAACCAAACCTCATAGCCATAGCCGGCAAATTTAATTGCTCGAACTGCCATTTGTTGACTTTCGTGTTTATATATTAAAGAAGTTGGTACATATTTCTTCTAGGGTTTTTAATGTTACCTAATATATTATTTATAATAACAGTTTGTATTAAATATGCCAATTAATAATTTTTTTAATGTAAATTATATGTATTTTCGTTCGTTTTAATGATTTAAGATTAATTTTATTCAGAATTTCATCACAGTTATTATTTATAATAACAGTTTGTATTAAATATACCAATTAGTAATTTTATTCACGGCTTTTCATATCTTAATTGAAGATATTATTTTATAAATAATTTAAGAAAATGATCGAGCTTGGATAATATTTTTTTAAATATTAAAAATGAATGTAACATAAATAATATAAAGTAATAGGTTTTTTTTTTTTAGTTCTAGTAAGTAAGAATAAAAATAATTAAGAGATGAAAAAAATACTATAAAATAAAAATTAAAAATTTCTTACTTTAAGTAATGATGATGAAAAATTAAGTTTATCTATAATCTTAATTTTTTTTTTACAATAATCTTAAGTATTTAGCCTAATAGTGAGTAGATATATTCAAAAGTTAAGTTATCTGTTCAAGTCCAAAGGTTCACTTAATTTTTGGGTTGGTTTAGACAAAAATATTAATCGCATTAAAAGGACTAGTGCTTGAAAATTGAGGCCCTCTACAAAATGGGTCAAGCTTAGATTCATCATTTCAAGTCCAAGTCTGGCCTAACTCAAAAATTATAATTTTTTATTATTCTTTTTATACTAATGTATTTTTTAATTATTTCTATTTTTTTGCAATTTAATTTGAAATTTAATTTTTTTAAAACTAATTCCAAATTTCATGTTTCTTAATTTTTTTGTGAGAATTTATTCAGATTTATTGTGTTTTATTTATTAACTATTATATGTTTTAATATTCTTTAATTTTTTTGTTATAATTTTTTAAAAAAATTAATAGTATTTGGACAAATTTAAACATGTTCAAGTCCCTTCATTTTATGTAAAAATAGTTTTGAGCAAAAAATTAAGTTGAAAAATCAAACTAAATCAAGTTTGGACTCACTTTAAATTTCTTAATACTTTATCTAAACCCGAACTGAATCCAACCTGACCTATAAACAAATCTAATGCTCAATAGGTGCATATGTACTGCAGGTTCAATGTGCATATTTGAATTTTGTTTACATAAAAAAAACTACCAATATATAATTGAATGATAAACTTAAAGTTTATACTAAAATTTTGCTTAACTCATGTAATCAAAGATGCATCCTCAAACAATTAAATTTTAACCTAACGATAGTTATCCCTCTTAAAAAATAAGTAGATTCAAGGTTTCAATCTTTTTTCTCCGTATACCTCCCCGTGCATGAAAAAATAATGCATGCAAAGGATCAAATAAATTCTCGCATCTATATAAACCCTAGGCGTCATCCTTTTGCAACTTACTCAGCTTTCGAAACAAAAGTCAAGTTTCCTCTTTTCTAGTTGCTCCAAAAGAAAATTTGTCTTCATTGTTTTTCAATTTCTTTTCTGAATACCAAAACCATGGCTGCTCTTAAGCTTGTTTGTGCTCTAGTGTTGTGCATGTTGGTGGTCGAACCAATGGCCACTAGTGCCATATCCTGCGCAGATGTGGCAAGACAAACAGGAACATGCATACAATACGTGCAGAACGGACGAAACTTGCCATCAAGTTGCTGCGCTGGGATTAGGGCCCTGACCACCATGGCTAGAACCAGGCGTGACCGCCAAACTGTTTGCAGGTGCTTACAAAATGCAGCAAAGTACATCTCTGGTTTCAAAGCTAACTTTGTTGCGGGCCTCCCAGGAAAATGTGGTGTCAAAGTTCCTTTCAAGATCAGCACCTCCACTAACTGCAGCCGGTATACGCCCATTTTATCTGTCTCTTCTTACTTTTTCTTAATTACTGCTGCAATTTTGAAGCAAGTCTAAGTGATTTTTCTCTCTGTTTTTGAAACTTTTTACAGTGTGAGGTAAGATAAGTAGGGGGTTTCAGCAGCCTGCAGGAGATAGAAAAATGAATAAAGATTTTTGGATGCTTCCAAAATCGGTCTCCACTTCAGTTTGGCATAACTGTTTGTTTGTTTGTTTGTTTTTTCTCGCGTGTGTGTGTGTGTGTGTTTTTCTGTTTGTCCCGAACTATATCAGCTATGTATCGGCTGTCCTTTGTTATAGATTAAGCCTTTGTTGCATCAGAGTTTGATTTTATTTTTGGTGGTGTTATTTTATATTTGTTAAATATAGGTTTTGTATGATTTTATATTTAAATTCAGTCTTTTCATTTATTAGTAATCGGTTTTATGTTAGATATTTAATATAATACTGAAATCCTTATTCTCTTTTATGATTTTTGCTCGTCATTCCTCACTTTTTTTTTTAAATTTTTGCTTATAAATGAACTAAATTGACAGAAATTGAAAGATCTTAATCCATTAAATTGTTTGAGCTGACTTATGCTCACTCCTTCTTTAGGTGTTTTACCATTTAGAGGTTTAGGGGTGTAAGTGAATCGAATATGAATAACTATTATTATGTTCATATTTGTTCATTAACGAAGTATTTTTTTAACACTGTTTGTGTTGGTTGATCTCCTTTCATGGACATTAACAAATACGTTGAAGAACATGTGTTTGTGAGTATTAAACGAATATATTCACAAATACGTGTTCATAAACATTAAACGATTATATTTGTGAACACTAAACAAAAAATTATAAAAATAAATTACATTAACCTTAATATACATGATGCAAATTAAAAAAATCCTATATAAATATGTAATTTTAATAATTACATATTAAAATGATTTAATGAGAAAATATGTCATTTAAAAATTCATTATTATCGAACCGCTGACAAACACTAAATAATTCATTAAATAAACAAGTTGCTCGAGAACATAAAAGAAAAAATCACACCTCTATTCGCAATCGTTTTTTAAGATTAATAAACAAATATAAACAACCAGAAATAAAATATATATCATGAATTCATGAATTGTATGTTTACACTTCCATACAGATCACAGGCCCAACAACCAAGTTTGCATTATAAAAGTTATATGGGCCTAAAATGTCTCGTAGCCCAAATATTAAACTTGATATCTAGAAATTGAGTGGTTGTGGGCCAATGATTTTGTCTAAAAATGTGGACCCTTGTATTATTCAAATAATGACTTCAGCCCAATCCAAGCACAGCCCAACTGAATTAGATAGTGTGGGCTTTGACATTTTTTATCTAAATTTTTTGGGTTTTGACGAGAATAGTTTTGTGAAAATTATATCATAATTTTGCTTATGATGAAAACTTAAATGAAAACAACCTTTAAGAAAAGTGATAGATTCTAACTAAGGCATAATAATGATAATACTAATAGAATTTATATATGATGTACGGATAGTATATAATATTTATAAATTGTTAATACACTAGAGATTGACACTTCATTAATAAACTCTTATGAGTAAGTTAAAAAATATTTTATTTATATTTATTTTTAAGGACTTGATTTTTTTTATTTGTTCATTAATAAAGTATCAACCTATGATGTATTAATATTGTATAAAGGTTATATATTCTCAAAGCATCATATATAAACTCATAATAATAATGCAACTAATTAGAGTACAAAAATAGCCATTTGAGAATTTTCAATTATTAAAGTGATTGTTAAAATTTAGAGTTAATAATGTCTTAAATTTACTAGATTAGTTTTTAAATTAAATCAAATATGATTATATTATTTAATCTTATATAAAAATAGTTGTTATAAATGAATATAGGATCTCAATTCTATTATACCAATTTTTTTTTAAAAAAATCTTTAAGAAAGTGCAAAAAATCCTAAATATTAATAGATAATAACTTGGAAGGAAAATATTTAACTTAATGATGCAATAACTTACCTTCTTAGATACTCAGCTAGAAAATGAAAGTTAAAAAATTATTAAAATTTATAATTAATAGTCTATATTTTACAAGAGTATTTTGTAAATAGTTTTAGATAAAAAATTTAAAATAATTACTTTTTATGCTTTTTTTGTTACATGAAAAATATTTAATAATTAAAGATGGAATGAGATTTCTTGAATTCAAATCCATATAATATATTACAACTCTTTCTTATCACTCAATCAATTAAGATAGTTTTATTTTGAGATTTATTATATAAACAATTGTGTAAAAAGATAGACTCATAATAAAAAAATTCTATCAATAAATAATAATTTTAACGTGGTACCAGTCTGAGACTCTGAGCTATTATTATTGTTGTGATGGGACAAATGATGAAAGAATGCAAATATGAAATTTAATATTAAATTTATAAAATTTTTACATTTTAAAAATAAAAATATGACTATTTAAATCAAGTATAATGATTTCATATATTATTGTTGAGTTTTTTTTATGAGCGGCGTTAAGATCATTACACAAATCTTATAAAAATATTTAAAAAATAAAAAATAAATAAAATAAAATATGTATAATATTTAAACTTACTTGTGATATAAAAAAAAATATTCACAATGTATGAAATAATTATTATGATAAAAAAATTTCTGCTCACGATGTATATATAGGGAATAATTATTATTAAACTAATATTTAAAATGTCGATGTCCTATAACAGCATTAAATCACCCAACTATCCATTAAAGCAATAAATCAAGTCCAACCACCAATTAAGTGTCTCCTTCAAACTGTCCATCCCCCTTCCTTCCCTTATATACAGCAGTTTCGAGTGAACAAAACGCAAGTGCTCAAGAGAATATACTAGAGGTTTCTTACCGACTACTTGAAAAAAAATTTCTAGTGTTGCAAACAGAGTTACTATGGCTGGTTCCGGGGTCCTGAAGTTGGCTTCCCTGATGCTAATGGTGTCCATGGTGGTGATCAATGCACCCCAGGGGGCCAAAGCGGCAGTGACGTGCGGCGACGTGGTGAACCACCTGATGCCATGCGTTTCCTATGTGTCAAACGGTGGACCACTGCCAGAAGCTTGCTGCAATGGCATCAAGGCACTCTACGGCGAGGCTCGGACGGCAGGTGACCGCCAGGATATCTGCAAGTGCATTGAATCAGCTGTCAAGGGAATGACATACTCGAACTTCAGCCTTGGTCTCGCAGAAGGCCTTCCTGACAAATGTGGTCTCCATCTGCCTTACAAGATCAGCCCCTCCACTGACTGCAGCAAGTAAGACACTTTGTGCATCTGATTTACAGACTTTTTAGACTTTTAAGTACTAATTTATGTATTTTGATTGCTGAGTGTGGCAGGGTGCCGTGAAGTTGATAGATCAGCGAGTGCCGAGTAGTTCTCAGCAGAAGTAGGGTAAAATAAGCGGGTGGTTTTGGTTTGGTCCCTGGCCAGGGTCTGTCAATGGGTGTGCTTTAATGTACTCTGCTGTACTAATAGTTAGTAGTATGTTATTAATTATCAGGTAGAGCAAGCTGTGTTGGTGTTGTTTTCCCAACTAAAGAAGCTGATGAAAATCTAGTTTATTTGTGTACTCGTATGTAATCTGAATCTTTTAATTAATGATATATTAAGTTTAGTCACTGTATTTTTCAAAGGTTTAGTACCCAAACAATCAAGCTTGAATTAATGATTATTACCTTTTCTTACGGGAGATTAAATCTAAATGGATTCCTTTTTTCCTTTGTACTCTTCTGTGATAGAAAAAAAAACCCTTAATATCCAAATATACTATCAACATTTGGCACAAAATACATACAATCCATTAATGTTATATTACTTTCAGCCAATTTTTATTTTTTGGTAAATAAGTAACACAATTAAATTCAAATTAATTAAATAATATTAACTACCTTTTGAGCATATTATGTGACACTTGACATATATAGCTTTATTAATTGTCACATAACATACCACGTTAATAATAGAAATCAAAGTATTGTTTAACATATTTTAACTTAATTATCTGACTTTAAAAGATTGAAAATATATTAAAAAAATTTATAAACTAATTTACTTGCAATAAAACATCAAAAGACTTATAAATGTTTTGTAAGAGAGTTGAAATATATTTAGTTATTATTCCTTTTTCAAATGAACATTACATTTTCTTTTATGTAAAGGTTACTTGCGCATGCATGCCATACACTCACTGCTTTAGACAGTGTTTTATTTCTTTGTCAACCAAACCTTGATCTTTATTTTAAACGTTCTACAAACAAACCTAAAATACATCAAATCAACGTGATAAAATATACACAGAAAAAGAGAACTAGATTCAGACACAACTTACCATATTATCAAAAAACCTCTACCTGCCAAGGCAACAAGTAACTAATTTCCTGATGCAGACGATAATTGAACGTTTTCGCTTCTAGACAAGTTAAGAAGAAAACTAGACGTCATGCTTTTGGTTCCTTAGGAAGCCTCAGCTAGGCCATGTGCAATCAATAACAATCATATAACGTTGACGTTCAATAATTCAATTTCATAATAAAAGGAACAAAATGGATAACCTACAAGGCCATACCTCATAAAGGCTATTGAATGACTTCAGCGGTGGATCGCATCTCATATTAAATTCTAAGCAGAATTAAGGTTTGCTTAGTAACAAAATTAAATCAAACTGTGACAGCAATCTACTGCCCATCTTAACATATATATATATATACACACACTACAACTCCAATTCATATTAGCCAGAATTTAAATGACTTATTTAAAGAAAATAAAAAGTAAAAATAAGTATACAAGAATGAGAAAATTAAGCCAGCTTTGATTGCATTTGGTAAGTTCTTTTCTTAGATGAAGTTCTCACATCATAGTCAAGTTGACACAATTATAGCACAAAAACAACTATTTAAAAACCCAAACTTACCTGTTTATCTTACGTGCAGCCAAGTCAGTGTCACGATTAGCGATCCAAGTCAAACCAACAACACCTGTCTCAAGGACACAAAATGTTCCTTAACCATTATGAGTGAAGAGGGATGTAGAGCAATAAAAGTTTATCACATGCATCGTCAATGATTTGGCAGCTATGTGCAGCGTTGGATTTAGCAGTCCCAATTTTTGAAATATGCAGATGAAAAGAACAAAAGAAGAAAAGCATTGATAACATATTTTGATCTTAATTATAATGAGAATGTATCATCCATTACAAGCCCCTCTAGTCTAGTCACCATATCATTTGTGGAACAGACATGCATTTTCAGTTGTTGGTTCTCTGCTTTTAAAGCCTCTATCTCTTTCATCAGTTCCGCATTTCAATTTCCAATGCCCGATTTCTCTTAATCAATTCATCTTCCTGAAGAACAAAGATCACATATCCATGTTCATTTTTAAAGTAAAAATTGGAATAAAATAAATAAATAAAAATTTAGAGAGAGGAGAAAAACTTACATTGCCACTCATAAATTTCTCTGAGTTATGGCACTCTGATGATAGCTCTCCACACTCTTTCCGTAATTCAGAAACACATGGCATTGATGGAAGGGCCATGGCCTCCTTTTGCACTTCTGCTATATGTTGCGATGCTGTTGTCTGCTTCAAATTGACCTCTTGTCCCTTTTGTACTTGTACTTTACCAGTACTAGTCAAATCCATTCTAGGTGATGTCCAACAACCTTTAACAGTAAGAACTACAATTAAGTAATTGTCTAAGTACAACTAAGCAAGAAACTTACACCAACGAGTGAACAGCACTACTTTCCGACATACAGAAAAGAAATAAAAACTCACATTGCCACAGGTCAAATTCTCTGAATTCTGGCATTCTGATGATAGCTCCACAAACTCCTTGCTTAATTTGGAAGCACATACTGTTGCTGGAAACTCTATGGTCTCTGTTTCCACTTTAGGTATACATTGAGATGCTGCTGACTGCTTCAAACGGACCTCTTGTCCCTTTTGTACTTGTATTTTACAGGAATTAGTCGCATCTGATTCTAGATGAAGTCCAACTACCTTTAACAGCAAAGAACTAAACTATTAAGTGGTCATTGTTTAAGCATTTAACCGCAAGTACAACTACACAGGATGCTCACACCAGTAAGTGAACTGCACTACTCAGAGAGAGAGAGGAGTTCAAAACTCACCTTGCCTCTAGTCAATTTCACTGAACTCGGGGACTGTGATGATAGCTCCATTAGGTCCTTGTGTGATGCCGAACACAAGAAATTGATGAAACCCCATTTTTTGACTTCTGGCCTATATTGCGACACTATTGGCAGCGTCAAATTAACCCCTTCTCCCTGTTGTACTTTACTAGAATTATGCTTGACTGGTCCTATTTCGGGTCCAGCAACCTTTTAGCAGTAAAAAACAAGTATTAGAGCTTGACAATTGTTTTGAGGATTTCAGCAAAGGTACAACTAAGCAAGGAACTCACACCAATAATTGAACCGCCATCTGAAGAGTTGTCTATACTGGAACTCTCAACCTCCAACAACTCATTGATAACATCAAATTCTAACTCCTCAGAAGTTGGTTGAAGCTGCCACGTTATCTGCTACATAAATTTAAAATTAGCAATTTGGCATCCAAAAGCTTAAAAAACACTTAACATATATCCATAATAACTGAACTTTGCACCTGATGATCCTGCAGTTCCTTAAACTTTGCAGTGAACCATTGTCTCTGGTGGGACCTACTATTTTCCCATCGGCATGCACGAGGGAATATCAAGTAGGCATCTAGTAAGTCTGGCCGGCCCAGGTCAATGTGCTCATAAGACCATATCTAGTCACAATAATATAACAAAGATCATGTAAACTAAGGATGACTTACATAAAATGAAGCCCTTCATGTTCTCACATCAAGTGCTAGAGTCCCAAAAACCACCTAAAATGTAAAATTTCCAATTTAAAGCATCTCTTGAATTGTACTATGGATAATTTAAGATAACCCTTCCCCTTCCTTTTTTCCCTTTCAATCATGGTAGAAAAGGGAAAAGGGCGTTTACATTGACAGGGTTCTTTAAGAATCAAGAATTTGCGCAAAAAACTATGAGTTTGTGCATCATTGGCCTTCTAAGTTATAGGAACTTACTTGAAGAAGTATAAGACAACCTCCAACATATTGCACATTTGACTCTTTTCTTTTGTTCAACCACATGAATATGTCCTCTAGAACAGCTGAACCCCATGCAAAGCTACCAATATCATCCAAATTTTTAAGAAAAGAAAGATAACGGGAATCCACTTTTCCATTTGCATTTGGAAAAAGAAGTGTGCCAAATGTGAAGAGCATGAATGTCCTAACAAAGTCTTCATTAACTACTTCCCCAAGCGAATCAAGTCTACTTTCGAGAGATGCAACTGTGATCTTTCTCTTCCATAAAGCAGCTCCATAATCACTTTCGAGATCAGAAAAGGCTTCATCCTCCCTAAGGAGTATAGGATCACCAATCACACGAATCCCCAAAATTAAAGCAACATCCATCAGTGTAATTTTGATCATACCAGGAAGCAGCATAAAACCACGTTCCTCAGAATTCCATCTCTCCATCAATTCCACTAGCAAATTCTTGCTCAGCATCTGATTAGGTATGAGAAGCAAATTGCCAAAACCTACTTTCTTTATTGCATTTCTTTGATCAACAGTGAGTTTCTCCACCCGCTTAGCAAATGATGACAAGGAAAATCTTGTACTAAAACTCCCAATCTGAACACATTTGTAAAGCAAACCCTCAAAAAGTGCATCTTTATATATCAACAACAAAAGAACACTAGGGAAAGTTAAACATAAAAGCTCCATCAAGCTTTAAATTCATGTCTTGGGATGTACGATTGGTCCTGTTGTCTGAATCTCTGCACAAAATTTTCTTAATTGGCCCAATAATAACTTAAAGTAGCTTGACAGAATGTTGAGATAAGCTTTGCAAAGTTGCTCTAGCTCGCTAAGTCAAACGCTTAAAAAGTAAAAGTGTTGCTTCAACGATATTTATGATTTTTTTTTTCAAAATTTTAACAATTAAAAGTCTTTCACAGGACTTCCTAGCAGAAACTTAAAAAAACAAAATTAACAGTAACATTTGCAATTACTCCATAGCAGGATTCAACAAGGATGTATCACTCAAATAATCAAAATCCACAAGTTACAAGCAGTTAAAGCACTGTCTAAAGAATTACCAATTGAATGGAAAAAACAAAAACTTTCCCCAGAAAATTCAACTATAATCCTCTTAACTCTTCAATTTGTTGAAAAATAGAAGACTATAATTAAGACTGAAAGAGTAAAAAAAAGGAAAATATTTTATGGGAAATGAAAGTACCGGATTTGAATCGAGGCGTTCTTCTACTCCTAATCCTATTCCGATGGAAGATTTTCTCGTTGATCTCCTCATTTTAGAGTTTTTTCTAGTTGAAGCGAAACAAAACAAAATTTTGAAACCCTAGAGATAGTAAATATAAACTGTGAAGCTTCCCAGAGAAGCTTGTTTAGGATATCAGAAAATTGGCGGGAAACAAAATAATTTGGGGGCGCGTGATCCCACGCAACTAATATACTTTCCCACGCTGTCGTTTAAGTTAGTTAGTTCGTTAATTCTATATATATATATATATATATATATATATATATGATTCTTTTTCCTTTTTCATTTATATTAATTTTTTTTTATTACGAATGAAATATAAAAGTAAGCAAAACTTAATTCAATCTAAACTTACGAGGAAATGCGACTCCTCCTGCATCAGCGAACAACAAAGATCTTAACATTAGGGGAGAAGCCTGAAGCCTTTTTAAAGTTTATGTCTATTTCATAATCTGATTTAACTGACGCATCAACACAGAAAATTTTTTTCTTTAAAAACATGCTCGAAAGAGCAATTCTATTGTTCATTAATAATTATCCGAATATCCCCAATAATACTTCCGAGTGGATGTATATTAATATCAGCTTCCTAAATTAAATTAATGACCACCTTAAGAAGTAGTATTATTTTTTTATGAAGTATTAGATTTAATGTTCAAATGTTTTTTATTTTTTACTTATTTATGAAAAAAAAAGTTTATTTAAATATAAATTAAAAGTTAAAAACTTATTTGAGTGTAAATAAAAAGTCAAATATTTATTTAGATGCAATATAAATACAAGATTTAATTAAATAAAATGATAATATTTAAGGATATTTTTGTTATTTTAGCTCTAATTAATATCCTAAGCAATATTTGTCATTTAATTAGTGGGATTAGTGATAAAATTAGCCGCCCGTACTAAATACTATTGTAATATTGGTACTTAGAGAATAAAAGGTGACATGTTGGCACCTGAACTAGACTTTAATATATAAGTATAATACTGTCACGTCCTTCCAGATCGCCCTCGCCATATCCCGCATCTCCAGCTGCAAATTTCAGTTCTAAGTTCAGCGATAGCTTGTACAGATGGCCTAGGAACCATACGCTTAGCTTCATGACAGCCAAGTATTCTTTAGAGGGTTTGTCTATATAAGGGGCACCCTCCCCCTTCATTGAGAACAGTTGTACAGTTAATTTTCTGAGCCATATACTCCCATTCTTCCTCCATTTTCCTCATGTTTCTGCCTTTCATTTTCTGCTACTTATCTCAATTGTCGGTGTGAGGTTGAAAAAGGCTGACTTAGGTGCTCAAAGGTCGAAAGAAGTAGCCCTAAGGCCGCACGTTGCTAAGCTTAAGCATTTGGGACGTGACAGTTGGTATTAGAGCAGGTCTCGTAGCAACCAAAACAGCAGAGAAGATGGCCAATTCAGAAACGTCATAGCATCCTGAGGGACAGGAGCCGCAACAGGGACACGGCAAGGGCAAGAAGACTACCGTGAAGGAGGTAGAAGTAGCCTTTGAGACGCTCTTGGCCAAGGTGGAGTTGGCCATGGCCGAAATCCAAGATGGATTAGAGGACCGCTTGGAAGAAGTGTCCTCGTCAGCTAAGGAGTTCAAGGAAGAGGTGCGAGAGAAGGTGGATGAGATGCAAGAGAAGGTGGGCGAGGAAGTTGACCAGGTCCCCCAGAGGAACTCAACGTTGGAGGCTGTAGTTGTAGCCCTACAAGCAGAGGTAGAAGAGCTCAAGAGGAGGCTCATTGCTTGTGAAGGTACCATCGGGGGAGGCCTGTTAGCCATGGCACCTAGGGCGAGATTGGAGGTTCCCAAACCAAAGAAGTTCAAGGAGACCCGTTCAGCCAAAGACATATAAAATTTCTTGTGGGAGATGGAGCAATACTTCAGCGCCTTGAGCATCAAGGAGGACGCCACCAAGGTTAGTACCGCTTCCATGTGCCTTACTAATTTTGCCCTAATGTGGTGGTGAAGGCGACATGAGGATGCTAGGCGAGGAGGGATATCGATCGAGACATGGGAGATGTTCCAAAGGGAGTTCAAACAGCAGTTCTATCCTGAGTATGCTGTTGAGGAAGCCCGAGCCAAGCTGAGAAGGCTCACACAGAGGGCTGAAGTACGAGAGTACGTGCGGGAGTTTCAAGAGCTGATGCTACAGATCCCCACACTTGGCAAGGAGGAGGCCTTTTTCTCTTTCATGGACGACCTCAAACCCTGGGCGAAGCAGGAGTTAAAGAGGATGGGTGTCCAGAACCTTAATCGGGCGATCGCCACTGCAGAGGCCCTGGTGGAGTTCCAGAGGCAGGACAAGCTCGAGTCTCCCAAAGCCAAGTTCAAGGGTAAAGATGGGGGAGCCGAGAGCTCGAGTAGCAACAGCCCGCCCCGCTTCAACAAGTGGAAGTCCTCCAAGGATGAGGGCAAGAGGAATTGGCGAGCCGAGAAGGGCGAGCAGACAGAGCGAGTTGAGAGGTCGCCAATGGCTTGCTTCCTATGTGATGGGCCACACAGAGCCTAGGACTGCCCTAGCCGAGGCAAGTTGGTCGCCATCGCCCAAGGTGAGAAGGAAGCTTATTGGGAAGCTTTGAGGATGGGCTCGATGGTATCGAATGCCGGGAAGACCGAGAGAGATCGCCAACATGAGGGGTTGAAGCTAGGGGCGATGGTACTGAATGCCATGAAGACCAAGAGAGGTCTCCCACAAAAAGGGCTTATGTTCGTCGATGTGTTGGTGCCGGGTATGCGATTGAACGCCTTAGTCGACACGGGCGTGTCTGACTTGTTCATGTTAGATCGGGTCGCCAGAAATTTGGGGCTCAAGGTCGCCAGAGAATAGGGGTCCATTAAGACGATGAATTCCAAGGAGGCACGATCACAAGCAGGGCTCGTGGAGTAGAGGTGCAACTAGGCGAATGGAAAGGTCGTGAAATGATCGAGGTATTTCACATTGATGATTATGACTTTGTTATTGGCTTAAGTTTCTTTGATCGAATTAATGTTATTCTTGTGTCATTCGCTGAATGCATATGTGTGGCTGATCGCCAATGCCAATATGTCGTCCCCGTGAGGTGAGTGGAAGGGCCTAGAGTCAAGGTGATGTCGGCAATGTAGGTCGCCAAAATAGCTCGCCAAGATAAGAGGGCATACATGGCCACGCCGAAGACAGAAGAGTCCCCAGTCATCACCAACAACACCCTACCAAAAGTGCTGGATGTGTTAGATTATTCCAAAGATGTGGTGACCCCCAAGCAGGCTCGACGGCAGGAATTTTTGGCAATCAAACCTGGGCGAGGCAATGTGGTCGCTGATACCCTTAACCACAAAGCAGAGTTCGTCGAAATCAGTTCGCCTGAGGGATCTCTCATCGCCCAAACCAGAGTAGGCTCATCCTAAGATCCTACGACCAAAACCTGGCACGAGCAAACAAACCTTGCCAGGGCATGCCAGCACAAGGCAGCCAAGAAGTCTAAGAAGTGGGCGAACCAGAGAAGGCGAGATACCTGAACAGCATCCAGGCGAGCGCCCATAGGGGTCAAGACTGCCCATGATAAGGAAATCGAAGAGATACTTGCTGATCGGTTGATCTTGCGGCAACACTACAGATCACAACAGCAGTATCTAGTTCGATGGAAGGGGCTGCCTGATAGTGAGGCGAGTTAGGAACCGGCACAGGCACTGTGGCAATTCCCCGACCAGGTCGAGAAGTTTCACGCTGTTAACAGAAGCAACGAGGGCGTCACTAGGACAGATGGGGGAGAATGTCATGTCCCTCCAGATCGCTGTTGACATATCCTGCGCCTCCAGCTGCAAATTTCAGTCCTAGGTTTTGCTATGTCCGCGATAGCTTGTATAGATGGCCTAGGAACCATACACTTGGCTTCATGACAGCCAAGTATTCTTTAGAGAGTTTGTCTATATAAGGGGCACCCTCCCCTTTCATTGAGAACGGTTGTACAGTTAATTTTCTGAGTAATATACTCTCATCCTTCCTCCATTTTCCTCACATTTCTGCCTTCCATTTTCTGTTGCTTTTCTCGACTATCGGTGTGAGGTTGAAAAAGGCTGACTTAGGTGCACAAAGGTCAGAAGAACTAGCCCTAAGGCCGCACGTTGCTAAACTCAAGCACTTGGCACGTGACAATATAGTCAATAAATATGTTGACTTGATATAAATATTTAATCAAATCGCGTCATATGACAATAAATGTCACATAATTAGTGTGCACTAAAATATTTACAAAATATAAAAATAAAAAAATTCTAAAGAATTCAAAAAATGACTATGAAATTATAAATATTTTCTTAAATATGGAATTTTTAAAGTATTTTTTTTATTTTTTTAAAAAGAAAACTCAAAACATAAAGGAATAAAGGAATTGAGGAGAGGAGGAGGAGGAGAATAGAGGAAGGAGACTAGCTGGTTGCCAATCTCGAGCAAATCGGCGTCGATCTAATGTCTTTTAGGTATATTAATATTGATCTACCTCAAGCCATTGCTAGCCCCCTTCTCTCCTCTCTCCTTTCCTCTCCACCCCTCTTCACTCTTCTCTCTCTCTCTTTATTTTTCTTTATTTCTATTTTAAAATTAAAAGAAAAAACATATTTTTTATTAAAGATGAGTTTTTTTATTTATTACACAATGTGATGTGACAATGGTGAGGATCCACGAATAATGTGTCATTTTTTTTGTCACGATTTTATATGCTATGTTAACATTTTTTTAATGTTGTTAAATTTAAGTATCAAAGCATGCGATAGAATTGAAATTCAAGTATCAGTGTGATAGTTTTTATTCTTTAGGTATCAATATGACAAAAATGATTTTTTTTTTCAGACAAAAATGATATAGCTAAGGAGCTACCTTTGTCATTAGCCTTTCTTTTTAATATTTTTTTCAACATCTACTACATAAGATCCTAATAAAACAAAAATCTAGTTAGTGTTAGTTTTGACTTTTGAGCATCATATATAAACCAACCAAACACTTTTATAATATAAATCATGACATAAATTTGTCAAAATTAAAATTTCAAACTTAATTTTTCTGTTATCCAGAGAAGAGCCTTTAAACTCAACCAAAACATGTTCCTTGATGTTTTCTTATGACCATTTAAGGCCACCTTCCACCAACACTTGTTCCTTGTTCAAGGTGACAATGTCCAACAAGATTAGTTTAACTAAGCACAAGGTTTGGTATTTTTGGTTTTGGTCGCTGAGGTCATCTCTTTAGACCAAGGTTTGGCCATGAAAAGTGTACGTATGCGAAAATTGGTGAATCTATCCAACTGCCAACAGCTTTTACATTCTTTATTACCTAACTAATTGCATAAACATTAAACAACTATATTCATTAGCAAAGTATTTTGAAGTAGATGTAGTAATTTTAAACATAATATAATATGAAAATGATATAAAAGTAATATAAATCAAAAAATCAAAATCTATAAATAGTGAATATAAATATAGTAAAAAAAATATTTGACATTGTTGACATAAATTTTTATATACGATTTTTATGTTTTATTCGTCTCAAACACAATTTTACACATGAATTGTTTGGTCTAATCCAAAACATGGATATTTCTCTATGATGTAACCCGATATTCGGCAAAACCAATAATGAATCCCCATGCTCCATCCGAGGGTCCACCGACTGATAAACATCAACAGCAACCGCATAACATAAAAACCCGACAATCTTTTGTCCACTTAACGGGTCCCCGACGGTCACGAGACCAATGCCTCGGTCACAACTCACAAGATTAGTTTCTGTCACCAATCACAAGTAGGACAATGCCCTCATCCGATGCTCTATTAGGTTCAAGGGCACGAGAGCCGCATTCATGTCCCCTGAACCCAAATTGAAACTTAAGAGGTATTTAAATAATTTCCCAAGATGCATTTTCTTTTTATAAAAATTAAAGATGACAGTGAATACTGTATAAATGAATATTACATTATTCAGTTCGGTTATAGAATTAAGATATTTTACAATTGGGTTCATTTGGATAGTAAAATTATTATCTATCATGAGTTTAGATAACATTCGAGTAGTGATCTTGGAACATTTATTTCTTAAATCCAATTATAAATAATAATTTTTAAATATTATTTATATTTTATTAATAATATTTATTATTTATATAATACTTGATTAGATTAATTGATTAAATATTTTAATTACAATTATTTATTTTTATGAGTTAAGTTAATTTTATTAGTTGAATTTTTTAATATCATGTATTAAGATTGATTTAAATTTAAGAAACCAAAATTTACCTTAATAAACTGATATTAAAAGTGAGTCCGAGTTTAAAATAAAAATAAAAATAAAAATAAATGCATAAATAATTTAATTTGAATATTATAAAATAAAAATTTTTACGAACATATACCTCATACCCTCCTAGGATAAAAACAGCATACATCATTAATTGGAGGTTAAAATATTAAAAAAGCTTTTGAACTTTGTTACTTTATTTAAATAAGCTTTTATACTTTTATTAAATCTAGATAAGTCCTTAACCTTTTATTTGAATTCGAATAAATTCTTAAATTTTAATTTGTATTCAGATAAACCCTTAATTTTTAAATTATACCTAAATGAGACATTAACATAAAACAATCTTTTATAGGAATGAGTAATTGATTTTTTCGGTTAGGTTTAAAACCTAACTCCCTACATAAAAAGGGTGAGTTAGATAGAATATATTATATAATATTTAATTATGTATATTATATATTATATATTTAAAAAAATGTTAGTTAATTTGATTGGTTAGTTAATTTGATTAGTTTAATTCATAATTTTAAACATCGATTTAATTGAATAAATTAAATTATAAAAATTAACTTAAACCCGAAAATAAATTAATCAAATTGAATTAATTGAATTTTGATTGATTAAATCAATTTGAATTAATTATTATTCATGTGTAATTTTTTATTTAAAATAAGAATTTATTAGAGTAAAATCAAAATATAGATATAAATATAATAATAGTATAAAGAGCTTTAAAAAAAGTTTGAGTGCTTTTTGATTGGAACGGATACCATAAGTTCACTTGATTTGAAAAGAGAAAAAAGGTATGAGATATTTTGCTGGCGGAAGATATTTTTCCCTTATAAATTAACAGAAGATATTTTTCACTTATTAATTATGTACAAACTGCCACGGGCATAAGACTTGGACTCTTCCTCACCTCGTTTCGCACACAAGGCTCGCGATGATTGCGCGGGCCGTGACATGGTTATCCGCTTACGATGATGCATTAGTAACCAAATCAGAAAGTGGAACCAAACTTTCCACCATGTCTCCACCATGTCTCCCGTCTAACCAAGCCCTTTGTAATTCGCTGAAACCACGCTGGAATTACTAGATTATGGTCGAACTGTTTAGTCAGGGGATCTTGATTGGATTTGGTACCAAGTGTGGAAGGTTTTAAAGTGCCTGAATCATGATTAGGTAGGCAAAGCAGCCAACAATTGTATCTTACTTTAGCTTTGGATCTTCCATTTGTATCTTAGCATGAATCTGTTGGAACCTGACCCAACAAACACAACAATCTGCTTAACAAGTTGATATAAATTAGCCTCTCCATTCTTTGTTGCAGCTGCACAAGGTAGTTTTCTAGTTTTCATGGCGATGGCAATGGTCTAGCATTGAATTCTATAGCAAAAACAGAGAGACTCAGGTAAGGCTGTCAGTAATTATCTTCTTTGTTTTCAAATCTCAATCATCTTTGCTTTTTTGTTCGTTTTGGGCTACTAGAAGAGACATGTTTCAGGACTGTCAGGACCATTTCTGATTAAAGAAGCTGGGGAATCTGCAGGCGAAAACGGTCCCCGATTCGGATAACAGCCCCCCAGAAGACAATTTTCAGTCTTCTTTATCCTGGAGAAGATGCTCTTTCCATGTCTCTTTCTAGTTGGAATCATGACAACATTACTGTAGCCGAAGAACTGAAAACCATTAAGAGCTATAGCCTTTAGGAGTTTGAAACACTCTTTCCATACACCAAACTTGCTAGGTTTTGGTCAGCTATGTTACCAGCAGCAACTGTGAATATGCATCGCCGCTTGCTTGAGACGGAAGTGAGCTTGGCACCAGCAAATGGAAACAAAACCCATGATTCTTACGTTAGCGAGGCAAATTTTGACGCCAACATGGTGGTTATACTGGCAGTTCTTTTATGTGCTCTGATTTGTGCGCTGGGATTGAACACGATAGTGCGTTGCGCTCTTCGTTGCCGCCGCAGGTTGGCCATGGAGACACCGGAACAAGCAGGGGCTTGCCTGGCAACAACTGGACTCAAGAAGCGAGAACTAAAACAAATCCCTGTGGCTGTTTATGGGACCGGCGTGAGTTTTCCGTCCACTGAGTGCCCGATTTGCCTTGGGGAGTTTTTGGATGGAGAAAAAGTAAGAGTGCTGCCAAAGTGTAACCATGGATTTCATGTGAAGTGCATAGACACATGGCTGGTGTCACACTCATCCTGCCCGAATTGTCGGCATTCGTTACTTGAAAATAATACAGCAAATACGGAGACATCCGAGGAAGTCACTGCCCGGCGACCACCGGAAAATGGATTAGGTAATCATCAACATGGCAGCGTTGTCTTGGTGGTTCAAGAGGGAAGTTAGTACATTTTGACCATCAGCCTAAGAACTGGAGGTCGATTCGATTAGAGCTTCGCTGTAAGGAGTTAGATTTTCAAAAGATGTGGAAATTAATGAATCATGCAGATTTCTAGGAGCCAATTTCAAATTAATGAATCAATGTTTCCTTTGTTTTCTTGTTCATCATCTATGCCATGCTGTAATTGAATCATGTTTGATCTCAATTCGACTTGAAAAATATAAATATTGAAATTTGATTTAAATTCATCGACTCAAAAATTTAAAACTTGAAATTTTGTTCAAGTTTAATCGAATTTAATTTTGAAATTTGAGTTTAATTTTACAGAATACTCGAGTAGCTAGAACAAACTTGATGGATTCAATTTAATAATTTTTAATCATATATTAGGAGAGTAAAATGATATATTAATAATAAAATATTAAAATATATTAAAAAATTTAATTAAACTCACGAGTCACTTAAATCGAATATTAAAATATTCGAATTCAACTTGAATCGTTATTTGAGTAAATCAAATTTAGTTAAAAAATATAAATAAATTAAACTTGAATAATTATCAAATCAAATATGAATAAATCACCAATAATTTAATTTGTTTAAGTTTCTTTGTCTTAATTTTTGAGAAAAAAAAAAGCTTAGGGTCAACTAAACTGATCTGATGCAACTTTTTATGCATGTGCAACTGCACAAGGCATGTGCACACGAATTATATATATTGTTATTCAAGCAATGGACCATTTCGCTCGCACTTTTCTGTGGGAGGTTAATTAGGCATAGGCACAATGGAGAGATATAGCTATAGGTTACAATCCCTTTATATATAGAGGATTCTTAAAAAACCAACAACCCTTATTAGGAACATTGACCAAGGATTCTTTAAAAAAAAATAGTGAACCTTATGAAACACAACAATTGAAAAATCTCAATAATTTTTCTATTGAAAAGAAAAAGTTAACTTATTTATAATAATTTATTGATCCTATCCGGTAATTGAATTATTTGGCAATTTTATACTCACATCATGGTCATGTGGCATTGTTCTCTTTTTACAAAATCAATTTATTGGATGTACAACGTTTACATTAATTACTTGTTCACGTATTTGATGTGAAATTAAATGCATTATATGCTTACACTTTTTCGAATATATGATCTGAGACTGAGGTTCTCCCTTGTTCAATCTAGAGACGTCTTAATCACAATTAATCCACCCTGCATACTCCTATTGCCTAGATGTCCCACATGGAGCTGGCTCACCCTATGCATTCAGGAGTGCTTGACATGAACTTTAATAATAAAAAATTAGTTGGATATCACTTGTCCTGTGATTATAATTCTTCACTTATAAAATTAATTTATTATGGTATATCGTGTTCACAATTATATGCTCAATAATATTTTCCATATCTAAAGTAAAATTAAATACACAACACTTGCTCTCTTTTGAAGCGCATCCCATCTAACCATCACCATTTATAATTATCTCCCTAGTCCTCTCTCGATAAAATCACGTAAGAAGTATCTTCCAAAAGCTTCCTAGAAAGCAAACTACAACGGTTCCCCTTTCATCATGCGCCCATCAAACACAAACCGAAATCACTGCAAACCATAATTCTTCTTGGGCCTATGTTTGCATTAAACCCAACGGATCATTGTCCAACAGCCTGAGGTAACTGGCTCAACAGCTAGTGAAAAAGCACAAAGAAGTTGTCTTTCATCGAGCAATGCGCTTACTCTGCAAGCAAAATGCAAGCAGAGAAACGGCAGCAATCCTGGAAAGTAAACATTCAAGCCAGAGCCAAGAACTTCAATTTCAAACTAAAAGCAACAAAAATCTTACCCACCGGAAAGCTCCACCGGTTCTCACTCCTCCTTAGACTCCACAATTTCATTCTCAAATTCCAGTTGAAATCAGGATCAACAGTTTCAATTTCCACCGAACGAAAAAGGACCCTGAAATCCAAATTCCTCAGTCTTCTCGAAAAACTCCGACTTCGCCCTTCCAAGAAAACCTTAACCATCCAACACCCAGATGTTAGATCTGTTCTGAATCGATTGAAACAGTATGGAATTAAGGTTTTGATCATTTTCACTTCACAAGCAGGTTTTTGGATGATTTTGGTTGTTGGAACAGCTGCTAGCTGGGCTGCATTGTATTTAGGCAAAGGCTACGTTTCAGAGTTTGCTTGGAGCTGGAGGGCATGGAGCCATGCTGCTTATTCTGGGTGCTGGTATGCTGCTTGCCAGGTCATTTTCGCTCTTGCCAAAATCCTCTTCCCCCATATTTTTAAGCTGAAAGAAAAATGGTTTTAGACGTGTAAAATTTGAGATGAATGCTGAACATTCGTCGATAAATGTTTTATGCCGCACTTAGAGCTATAGTATGATGCAAAGAGAACTATGAATTCTTTTTACTTCGAAATTCCGGAATTTAATTAGTACGCCTTTCATTCCTATAGTTGTTGAATTTGTCATTTTTTTACAGACAGAATTATGCCTCAATCATGTGTTAGCTTATGAGTTTTCGACTTAGTAGTAGTTGTGGAGATTTTGAGGTTTTAAGGCAGTTATAGTTAGTTTACCTATTTTGAATAATTATGGATTCAAAAAATGTAATAAGTTAATTATAATTATAATTTTAAATAAAAATGTAATACTAAAAGAAATTATGCAATTATCGATTTATTAAAGAGACATCATTTTACATCTGATTTAAAAAATAAAAAATATTCTTCGATTAATGTCAATTGATTTTAGTTTGGATATTATAACATAAAATTAAATTAAGGAAGAGAATTTAAGTGCTCTGATAAATAGCAATTTTCTTAACTCTCTCACTTTGTCACTCGTTGATTTAAGTTTTTAAATTCCCCTTTCGTCAAGCAATTGATTTTATAGCCCAATTATTCATAATTAATAATAGAATAGATTTCAATTATATCTTTCAAATTATATTATCTAAGATTGTATTATCCAGGTTTTTTCAATAATTATCTTATGTATTATTCACATAATAGTACAACATATTTGAACAGATATCCATGTATTATGTAATAATATATATATGAAATTATTAACCATATAAAATTTTTTAATTCCACAAATAGAATTAAAAAATTATCACATACACTTGAAGAAATATTTTAAAAATAAAAATTAATTAAAAAATAAAATAGATTATGTGACAATTCTTTAACCTCATTTGTGGAATAACAAAAAATTTATTATTAGTGTATTGAATAATAATATTATATAAATATATAAATATATTATATATATTTATTTTTTAATACACTGTTAGTCTGACCAAAAAAATAATAATAATAATACATTGTTAGTGAACTATTGAAGTTTTTAGAGCGGAATTTAAATGTTAATATATATATCTTACTCTATTTATCATTTTTAATATGTTTTACTATTTTAATCTGACTTGTAAAATTTAATAATTCTATTAATAGTATATTGAATAATTATCTAATTTATATATATACAGACACTGATTAAATCTTTCCATGCGACTATGACGCCATGCTGAATTCGCATCGAGCCCAACCCAACCCAACCCAACATAAAATCTGAATTAAATCTTAGCACTCATTGAAGATTAAACAAGGAAAAGATGGCCCTTAGTAGGCCCAGGTGGAGCCCACCCACAATGTTTTCTTTCTTGAGGATTCAGGGAAAACGACAAAATTGTTGATGTCAATGGGTCCCACCAAGTTTTTCAAAAGAAAAGATCCTGAGCGAGGATCTTTCAAACCCCAAGGAATCGGACGGTCAGCATCGATAGTCAAATGCCTATATTGATTGGTCGCTTTGACCACACCGGAAAACATGCTTTTAAAAAACAACTAATTTCAAAACTTTGACTGCCTTGTCCGTGTCACTTCAATTGAGGCGCTCTGCGTTGAAAATCTAGGTGCACTCTTAATTTACCCTTTTACTCACACGTTCCTCAATATTTTCCTTCATGCCACTATCTCTTTAATTTAATAAATACAAAAATGATATTAGACTTTTGTGAAAAAAATAAGACCACTTAATTTAAACTAAAAGTAATGTTATTTTATTTAATTTTTTACTAAAAAATATAAAATAAGAGTTTATATTTATAGAACTAACAATGCATAGCATTTATACGTCGTCACTCAACTACAAAAAACCATCTCATAAGCAAACTTAAAAAATATGTCAGTACTTAAAAATATATTTTAGTAAATTTTTTTAATTTATTTTAAAAGCTTATATAATTTTAAATTTTTTCTTATTAATGAAATGGTATTTTGTCATTGATTGACTATGTGTAATAGTGCATCAAATATAAGCTCGTAAATTGAATATTTATCAATGATTATACACTAATAATGAAGTTTTTTTAATTTTACGAACAAGATTAAAAAGCTGTCACATTTTTCACTTTATTTCTTAATTAGTATTTTTTATTTTTAATATTCTCTAAAAGTATGCATCCCTCTAGTAATTCTATTTGTGAAATATAAAATTTTAAGTGTCTGTGTATTTGATAATAATCAAAAATAATTTTTTTATTGCAAGAGAAATATTTGATAATTAAGAATGAGGATGAGTTGTTTGGATTCGAATTCAAACTTTACAATATGCTATATCTCTTCCTTGACCACTTAATCAAAATATTGTTGCAATCAAACAGTTTAACCATCAAATAAAAAACAAATTTCTATTTCTTATTTATAAAAATTAAAAAATACAATTACTAATATATTGATGTAAAAAGGAAGTGGAGGGTAAAAGTGTCAAAGCGAAGGAAATGGAATACACATTTCTGTTGTGACTTGTGAGCAAGAGTTAGAGTTAATAATGATGATAATTTTAATTTTTAGTTAAATCCGGGCATTGATTGGTTTGACCACTACTTATCTCTTTCTTTCTCTTATAATTTTTTTCAAATATTCCAATCAAAAAAATTTTTTTTTTTCAAATATTAGTAATAAATTAATATTCTTCTCGTCTTCTGCCTACTTTTCTTTTTTTTCTCTCAAAAATCTCACTCTTACCGGCTTTTCGATTAACTTTCTTTGACTTGAGAAGGTATTTTCTTCATCTAGCCGAAACAAACAGTGCTCATTCTCTCTCAAGTTTGGCTTGCATGCCCAGGTTTGATTTTTTTCTTTTTTCCCTTCCATAGTTTCTGTAAGAAATTATTGAAAATCCATTAGGATTTCAGGGTGGGTTTGGTCTGAAAGTTGTGTTTTTGCTTGATTTGATTTTATGATTGGTTGAATGGACATGCTCTGTTTTATATTAATCATGCACATGTGGAAATTCTGATAGACGATTGGTAGATGTGCAAATTTGTTTTTTTTTCCTCAAGTTTGGATTTTTTTGGATCTGGGTTTGAATTTTTTACCAGATGCTGATCTACTGACCATTTTTTTGTTGATAGAAATTTATGTGATGAGTTGGGCCCTGAAAATGGTTTGCGGAGCAGTAGATTTTTTGTAGTTTTATAAAAGAACCACTGCAATACTGTAGCCAGTTAAATCAGATTATGCAATGGTGATGGATGTTATTTTTCTTGGTTGATGGAGCCATGTCAATTGTATTAGTAAATATGCACTTGAAAGTTTGTCAGCTTATTCACTGAATTATTTTAGAGGTATGGAGATTTTTGCCTTAACAAGTTGGGGGTGTAATTTGTCGTAAGTAAGTCGTTTGTTGTAATTGTTATGAATGATTGTGCAAGGTGTTAGTAGTTGGGCTTTTTGTCTCTGCTATAGAAACTGTTCCGTAATTGAATTGAATATAGTAGGTTTGGTTTGATTCAGACTTGACGAAAATTGCAATGCAATCTTCATTTACGTATATATTTCAACATGTAAATTGCAATGCAGTCTTCATTTACATATCTATTTCAACATGTTTTTCTTACATATGATTTTACAATAACCAGTTTATGTAACTTGTTCAAGAAATGAAGCCTTAGATTTTCATCATAAAGAGATGTTGGATGGCTCAAGTAGTACTGTACGCATTGGAGATTACGGATTATTTGTTTTGTTGGTGAATGTGAATTGTTCCTCTGATAAGATATGACAACCAGTTACTCCAATTCCTTTCTGTCCTTCTCACACCCTGTTTACTATAGAGTTCTTATGCCTATATATTGGCATTAATTATGTTCTCCCTAATTCAAAACTTCTGTTGATTTGTGTGATTTCTTATTGCTATTGTTGCAGAAATATAGAAGAGCCAACTACAGTTTATGGAATTTGTATATAAGATGGGGTGCTTTACAGTTTTGAAAAGTAGGAAGAAAAAGTCTGAGCGGTCAGCTTCTGTAAAACGCATTGCTCATAAGGAGCATATACCCACAATGTTGCCTGAGCCCCAAGTTCAGACCCGATCACTGCAATCTGCGCCCCCAAGTTTTAGAACCAGAGTAAAACCAATTCAACCTAATAACAAGGCAACCAGCAATAGAACACGTGCATTTTCTGCTCCATCAAGTCTTGATGCTGCTGAGGAAAATGCACTTGCATCAGTTGAATTTGAAGAACAGGAAGAGTTGAAGAGTCGTGCTGGATCAGTGAAGGAACAGTGGTCATCAAGTCCACAACCTCTTCCACTTCCATGTCCCCAGGGTACTGTGCTGAAGACAATGGGAAGCTTTAAAGCAGGGAATACTAGTGGCCCTCTATTTGCTTCTGGACCATTGCCTCTGCCTCCCTGTGGAACACTACGGAACTTCTCTTTTGAAGAAATTGCAGCAGCTTGCCATCATTTCTCTTCTGATCGATGCACATCTGAGGGTCTTTCCTCTGTTATGTATAGGGCTTCTTTTGGAGATGATGCATCAAGTTCAAAGAAGTTTGAAGCTACTGTTACTCGCCTTAACCCGTCCACTCAGGTACAAGAAAATTTCTACTTGTGAAAATTTATTGTTTATGGGATGCTCAATTGTGTGAATCACTTACTTCCCGATTGCATCACTTACTCAGGTACAAGAAAATGTCCTGGTTAGGGAAGAATCCGGCGTGCAAAGACCGGTGTATTTTACAAGCAAAGTACTGCAAGGGGCCGAGCTAAATTACCAGAAGATCGAGAAATTAGCCTATGCTCTGATAATCTCGGCGAGAAAGCTAAGGCCTTACTTTCAGGCTCACTCGATCATAGTGCTGACCGACCAGCCACTACGGCAGCTCCTGCAAAAGCCCGAGCTTTCGGGAAGACTAATCAAATGGACTGTTGAAATCAGCGAGTTTGACTTGCAATTCAATCCTAGATCGGCCATCAAATCCCAAATATTGGCGGATTTTGTGGTGGAGTGCATCACCACTGAAAAGCGAGAAGAAGGTGACAAGGAAGATGCACATAGACGAGGAACGTGGAAGCTTTATGTTGACGGGTCGGCAAATAACAAAGGAAGTGGAGCCGGGCTCATCCTGCTCAGCCCCGAAGGAATAAGGATTCAATACGCTTTAAGATTCAACTTCAAAGCGTCAAACAACGAAGCTGAATATGAGGCCCTACTCACCGGTCTGAAACTGGCCAAGGAACTAAAGATAGACGAACTGCTCGTGCACAGTGACTCCCAGCTAGTGGTTAACCAGGTCAGCGGGGAATTCGAAGCAAAGGATAAAGTCATGGCCAGATATTTGAAAAAGGTTCGTAGCCTCTTGGGGAGCTTCAAAATCTGTAAGATAAAAAGAATCCCGAGGTCAGAAAATACATTGGCTGACTCCCTATCCAAGTTAGCCACTGGAGGGAAAACCGACCTGGCGAAACATGTCGCTATAGAGAATATAGCTCAAAAAAGTATCAACGATGAAGAACAGGTCGGACAAATTCTGGAAGAAACAGAAACATGGATGACCCCTTTTGTCAAATACCTTACCACGGGGGAACTGCCAGAAGACAGGAACCATGCCAGAGTAATGCGGCGCAAGGCCCCGAGATACACCCTCCTGGAAGGAAAGCTGTACAGAAGATCTTTCAGTATGCCGTACTTAAAATGCCTGGACCCAGCCGAGGCAAATTACGCCCTGAGGGAAGTCCATGAGGGAATATGTGGAAATCACCTCGGACCCTGAGCCATTGCACATAAAGTCCTCAGACAAGGTTACTACTGGCCCACGATCCATAAGGACGCCACAGATTTGGTGAAAAAATGTGACAAATGTCAGAGGTTTGCCCCAATACAGCACCTGCCTTCTACCGACCTTACCTCAATTACTAGCCCATGGCCCTTCATGCTGTGGGGAATGGACGTGCTCGGGCCATTTCCAGTAGCCTCGGGGCAAAGGAAATTCGTTCTGGTAGCTGTGGACTACTTCACTAAATGGGTAGAGGCTGAAGCATTAGCAACAACGACTGAAAAGCAGGTGGAGAACTTTTGCTGGAAGAATTTAGTCTGCAGATTCGGACTCCCAAGGGCTATCATCACAGACAATGGGAAGCAATTTGACAATCCAAGATTCAAAGGATGGTGCAAGGACTTAGGCATCGACCTGCGGTTCACCTCGGTCGCCCATCCTCAAGCCAACGGACAAGCCGAGGCTACCAATCGAGTTATTTTAGAAGCCTTGAAGAAGAAACTAGATGAAGCAAAGGGAAGCTGGCCAGACGAGCTGCCTGGAGTCCTGTGGGCACTTCGGACGACCACGAAGGTCCCCACAGGAGAAACCCCATTCAACTTGGCTTTTGGGACTGAAGCCGTAGTTCCAGTGGAAATCGGTTTGCCAAGTTTAAGAGTACAACTGGACATCGAGGCAGGGAATGAGGAAGCTTTGAGGAACAACCTAGATCTAACCGAGGAACAGAGGGACCGAGCTTTAATCACTATGGCTGCATATCAGCAGAAGGTAGCCAGCTATCACAACCGAAAGGTCCGACCTAAAACTATTAAAAGGGGGGACCTCGTCCTTCGAAAAACCGAAGCCTCGGGAGAGACAGAGTAGGAGGAAAGCTGGCCCCCAACTGGGAAGGACCGTACTTGGTCAAGGAAGTTATAGGAAGGGGAGCATTCAAGTTACAAGATTTAGACGGGAAGGAAGTGCCGAGGACCTGGAATGCGGAAAACCTGAAAAAATATTACCAATGAAAGAACCTCGGCCTCCCCTCTTTTTAAGCTCGGCACATCTAAACAGACTGCTCACTTTTGACCATAATTTTGCCCAGTAATCCGAGCTCATTATTACTTTCTTCTTATTGTTACTTTGATCTTGTGTAAGTCCGACCCAAATAACTCGGCACATTTGAGCAAGAAGAAACTTTTGTTGATTCGGAACTAAGTCCGACCTAATTAGCTCGGCACAATTAATCACAGTACAAGTCTGAGCCCTTGAGCTCCGCTTCTGTTTTAAGTCCAATCGTTGCTAAAAGATCGTAAAAATTTAGAAGTTCAACGACAAAAGGATGAAGGGGGAACCTAAGGCCAGAAAGGACGGCCTCCCTATAAACCCACAACCGGTTACCACCTCGGTCCTCGGTCACTCTGTCAGTATGCCGAGGAGGATCGATAGAAAACTCATGAGAAATGTGCCGATCCTTTTTTAGCTCGGCGAAGGCTACCCTAGTAAACAAATTAGGACAGACCTCGGGCAAAGCTCCCCCCTTTAACGCCCTCATAACGTCTAAAGAATCTTTGTGGGTAGAGGGACCCCTAGTCAGAACTGGAACCCGTTCCTCTATGTGTACACCCGAGGCACGAAGGCTCTCATCTAGTGCTCGTTTCTCCTCGGGTGACATCGGCTCGAACCACCGCAGCCCCTTAGTAGAAAGTCTCACCGGAAGCTCGGGTGAGTTTGAAGACGTGGAGGCCGCAGACGCCAAATCCTCTGCAGCCTCTGCTCTGCCAGCCTCACTGGCTGAACCGAGCCTATCCCCAAGTTCCCGCATGAATTCGGAACTATCCTGACTTGGGGGACTAACTATTTCCACGGAAGAAGACATTGGAAGAAAGGAAGGAAGGAAAGACTTACCTAACAAGCTCAGGTTGGTTGGGACACACTGGAAAGAGCGGAGAAGCGAAGCAGAAACCAAGGAAACAAACCACTGGAGACGCACAAATGTATAAGGAGGAAGCCGAAACTCGCTTTTTAAAGAGGAGTTCAGGAAGGCCATGAGTCACCTAGGGAACATCGGTAGACCTACCGCCGACCTATGATCAAAATACGACCCTCCGATCCATCACGGACTGCGCGTACCCATGCAATCCAACGGCCGAAATGAGATTTGCTAAAATTACGTGTGTCAGGTATTAATGACAAATATCTTTTCGAGCTGACCTTCTCCGAACCAAAACACGCAACGATAAATGCGGAGCGAATCCCGAGACAGATGAAACTTCGATCACCTGCCCCACGCCGACCTGAATCGTTCGTTTCAAAGACCCTAGAAATTTTGAGGGCCTGGGCTTAAACAAGAGAGTCTGTTACTGGCGGCGTACAAAAAGCCCGTGGATGAAAAATAAGAGGGGCTTTAAGAGCCGATTGGGGGGGCATTCCGAGAATCATACCACTAGACCAAGTATCTGAAATTTAAGACCGACCTCACAACGCCCACTTCAGTACGCCGAGCCTCAAGACTGACTTTTGGGGGGACTGAATGATAATGGGTAATTAGTGAACGAGGGTAATTCAGTCTTTTACCTCGGCCAAGACAAAGGAAGACTCGTCAGAAGGTGACGTGACCTTGGTTATCACGACTCAATGATAACCTCGGACAGAGTCCCAAGGTCAGCGCCTGACGCGCTGACCCTAATACGTTATCTGGTGCTTGAGCCGGCTTCTGATACGCCGACCAGGCCTGCCTCGTCACCACCTCGGTACTCAACGCACCTTGGGGAAGCTTTAGGCGGGAACTTGACCTCGGCTGTTTCGCCAACCTAGACCGCGAGTTGGCAGGGCGAAACCAATCCCATCAGGTCGCAATCTGACGAGTCCGAATCAGCCTGTCCAGGTCATCCTTCCTCGCGCCCATGTCATCTTAGGGCTTCCCCGGCCTATAAATAGGTCCCGGATCTCCGAATAAAGGGCATGCAATCAACTCCCAAAGAAACTCTGCCACAATCCACCCTCAAACCCATCCTCGACTTCGACATTTGGCGCGCCAGGTAGGGGGCTTTACCAACCCCGTCGTTGATGTCCAGGATGGCACCCAGAAGAAGAACGGCAGAGGAAGAGGAACCGGCTGCTCCTGCAAGCCCGGACGCCATTCAAGATGACCAGCAAGCGAGACGGCCACAACCAACGGCAGAACAATTCGAACAACTCACCCAACAGTTAAGGAACCTAACTGAGCTGGTCCAAGCACACCTTCTCACTCCTTCTCCCCCAACCCAACGACCACCGCCCAGAAACGACTCCGAGCAACCGTTACCCTCTCCACCATCCCAACCACAGGAAGGGGACGCCAGCGGCAGCTCTTCCTCCGTACCAGAAGTCGCGGAGAAAAGCAAACACAAAACCCCTCAAAGCCATTCCACGAAAAACCCGCATAGAACCATCTCGACGGCACCCACAGCGGAGGATAAAACTCGCGACCAACTGGAAGCCAGGATGGAAGCCGTAGAACGACAGATTCAAGATAAGGCACAAGTCCATATGGACGAGCTTCGATTGCTTGAAACCTCACCATTCACAGAAGAGATCGAGCGAGCTCAACCACCACCGGGATTTAGGATGCCAGTGATCGAGGCGTATGACGGTACATCGGACCCTTTTGACCATCTAGAACTTTTCCGTGCTAACATGTCAATACAGGGTGCAGATGACCCTTTAATGTGCAAAGCATTCTTGGCAACCTTAAAGGGCGCGGCCCGTTCCTGGTACTCAGGACTAACTCCACGATCGATCCGCTCGTTCAAAGAGCTGGGGCACTCCTTCCTGACTCACTTCGTCAGTAGCCGTCGAGCTAAGAAGACAACTCTCAGCTTAATGGCGGTCAAGCAAAAGCCTGAAGAATCCCTCAGAGAATATGTCACGAGGTTCAACGCCGAAGCTTTGCAAGTGAAGGACCTAGAACAGTCCGTGGCGGTGGCCGGCCTAATGAATGGTCTCACGGACGAGGAATTCCACTTCAAGTTCTCCCTCTCATTAGACCCCCCAAAGACCTTGCCCGAGCTCCTACAACGGGCTGAGAAATACATCAACGCCGAAGAAACGATGACCACTCGGCTAAACAACGAAGAAAACAAAGGAGAATTCAGAAGCTACAAGAAAAGGGGGAGAGAGGTCGAGAGAGACCAAGGGGGAAAAAGGCCAAACCGGCCTGGAGGGTATCCGATCAGAAGAAGCCCGGAAAAGAAGGGCTATGACAGTTACACTCCCTTGAACACAACGAGGGAAAGAATATTGATGCAGATAGAATCGGACCCCGAGCTAAAATGGCCAAGGCCAATGAAGCCAAACCCCCAAAGGCCCAAAAACAAGAGGTGTGCATTCCACCGAGACCACGGCCACTCTACCGAGGAATGCACCGACCTCATGAATGAAATAGAAAACCTGGTAAGAAGAGGTCGGCTGAAGAGATTCGTGTTCGGCGACACGACACGAGACGTCAACCAAAGAAGGTACCCTCAAGGGAACCCCTATGTCTATGACGGCCGATCTAGACAAAGAGCGAGCAGAGTCCCGAACAACTTCAACAGAAGAGATGCGAGGCGCGACCAATCAGAAACAAAGACCAGCGAAGAACGGGCCAACCGACCTACAGCAGGAATAATCAACGTCATCACCGGTGGAACAGCGAGCTCGGCCAGGAAAAAAGCAGACCGAGCTATAAACCCAATAGTCGGATCCCTAGCCAAGAGACCGAAGTCTTGGAGGGACGAGCTCATCTCTTTTTCCACAACCGACCTTGATGGTATCGAGTTCCCTCACGACGATGCTATTGTCGTCAGCGCTGTTATTTACAACCATGTGGTGAGAAGGATCTACATCGACAACGGGAGTGCCAGCGATGTCTTGTACTACGAGGCAATGAAAAATATGGGAATCACTGAAGACAGACTAAGACCCTATCCGGCACCTCTCGTCGGGTTTGGAAACGAGAAAGTCCCCGTATTGGGAACAATAACCCTCCCACTGACTCTAGGCACGGAACCAAGGACAGCAACCGCCATGGTGGAATTCATGGTGGTAAAAATCCCGTCGGCGTACAACGCGATCTTGGGAAGACCTAGTCAAATGAAGCTCGGGGTAGTCGCATCAGTACCACACCTAAAGTTAAAATTTCCGACACCAAACGGGATAGGTGAAGTCCGAGGAGAACAAACGTTAGCTCGGAAATGTTACTTGACAGCCCAGAAGGTGAAAAAGCTGGGCGACGAAACCCTGGCAATTGAAATCCCAGATCAGAGACCCGAGCTAGACTTCAGCCGACCTGAACCAGCTGATGAGTTGCTCAACATCCCTTTTGATGACGAAAGCCCAGACAAATCCATGTTGATAAGCTCCAAGCTCGAAGAGAGGAAAGAACTTATTCAGCTGATCAGAAGAAACGCCGACCTTTTCGCATGGAAAGCAGGAGACATGCCTGGTATACGTGCTGAGGACATGGTCCACCGCCTCAACGTGGACCCGGAAGCAAAACCGGTCAGACAGAAGAAAAGGTGCTTCGCCGCGGAAAGGCAGGAAGCCATAAACGAAGAAGTATCCAAGCTCTTGGAAGCAGGGTTTATTAGGGAAGCGTATTATCCGGAATGGCTCGCAAACGTTGTGATGGTAAAGAAGCATAATGGCAAATGGAGGATGTGCGTGGACTTTACCGACCTTAACAAAGCATGCCCAAAGGATAGCTTCCCCTTGCCCAGCATAGACAGACTAGTAGACAATAGCGCGGAGCAAGGATTACTCAGCTTCATGGATGCCTACTCTGGGTATAACCAGATCAGAATGTTAGAAGAGGACGAGGAAAAAACATCCTTCGTGACAGAAAGAGGACTGTACTGCTATCGAGTCATGCCTTTTGGCTTGAAAAACGCAGGCGCAACCTACCAGAGATTGGTGAACAAGATTTTCAAGAAACAGATCGGGCGAAACATGGAAGTGTATGTCGACGATATGATCGTCAAAAGCCCCACCATAGAAGTACACCTACAAGACCTGGAGGAAGCATTCCAGACCTTGAGAAAGCACAATATGAGACTCAATCCAGCGAAATGCGCTTTCGGTGTCACCTCGGGAAAATTCCTGGGATTCATGGTAAATCAGAGAGGAATTGAGACAAACCCCGAAAAAGTACAGGCTATCCTGGAAATGAAGGCCCCGACCTCCATAAAGGAAGTGCAAAGGTTAACAGGGAGAATAGCCGCACTAAGCAGATTCATGTCCAGATCGGCGGACAGATGCCTCCCGTTCTTTAAAACCCTGAAGGATGGAGGGAAATTTCAATGGACCGAGCAATGCCAGAAAGCCTTCGAGGAACTGAAGGACTTCCTTTCCTCCCCACCTGTTCTGTCACGACCAAGGGATAGAGAAACTCTATACCTCTACCTAGCGGCCACGGAGCAGGCCGTGAGCTCAGTCCTGGTTAGGGAAGAATCCGGCGTGCAAAGACCGGTGTATTTTACAAGCAAAGTACTGCAAGGGGCCGAGCTAAATTACCAGAAGATCGAGAAATTAGCCTATGCTCTGATAATCTCGGCGAGAAAGCTAAGGCCTTACTTTCAGGCTCACTCGATCATAGTGCTGACCGACCAGCCACTACGGCAGCTCCTGCAAAAGCCCGAGCTTTCGGGAAGACTAATCAAATGGACTGTTGAAATCAGCGAGTTTGACTTGCAATTCAATCCTAGATCGGCCATCAAATCCCAAATATTGGCGGATTTTGTGGTGGAGTGCATCACCACTGAAAAGCGAGA
Source organism: Heritiera littoralis (assembly GCA_031772115.1). Lineage (NCBI taxonomy): Eukaryota > Viridiplantae > Streptophyta > Magnoliopsida > Malvales > Malvaceae > Heritiera > Heritiera littoralis. The sequence continues at coordinate 884,065 of JAPDPK010000121.1, read as the reverse complement.
AGAAGGTGACAAGGAAGATGCACATAGACGAGGAACGTGGAAGCTTTATGTTGACGGGTCGGCAAATAACAAAGGAAGTGGAGCCGGGCTCATCCTGCTCAGCCCCGAAGGAATAAGGATTCAATACGCTTTAAGATTCAACTTCAAAGCGTCAAACAACGAAGCTGAATATGAGGCCCTACTCACCGGTCTGAAACTGGCCAAGGAACTAAAGATAGACGAACTGCTCGTGCACAGTGACTCCCAGCTAGTGGTTAACCAGGTCAGCGGGGAATTCGAAGCAAAGGATAAAGTCATGGCCAGATATTTGAAAAAGGTTCGTAGCCTCTTGGGGAGCTTCAAAATCTGTAAGATAAAAAGAATCCCGAGGTCAGAAAATACATTGGCTGACTCCCTATCCAAGTTAGCCACTGGAGGGAAAACCGACCTGGCGAAACATGTCGCTATAGAGAATATAGCTCAAAAAAGTATCAACGATGAAGAACAGGTCGGACAAATTCTGGAAGAAACAGAAACATGGATGACCCCTTTTGTCAAATACCTTACCACGGGGGAACTGCCAGAAGACAGGAACCATGCCAGAGTAATGCGGCGCAAGGCCCCGAGATACACCCTCCTGGAAGGAAAGCTGTACAGAAGATCTTTCAGTATGCCGTACTTAAAATGCCTGGACCCAGCCGAGGCAAATTACGCCCTGAGGGAAGTCCATGAGGGAATATGTGGAAATCACCTCGGACCCCGAGCCATTGCACATAAAGTCCTCAGACAAGGTTACTACTGGCCCACGATCCATAAGGACGCCACAGATTTGGTGAAAAAATGTGACAAATGTCAGAGGTTTGCCCCAATACAGCACCTGCCTTCTACCGACCTTACCTCAATTACTAGCCCATGGCCCTTCATGCTGTGGGGAATGGACGTGCTCGGGCCATTTCCAGTAGCCTCGGGGCAAAGGAAATTCGTTCTGGTAGCTGTGGACTACTTCACTAAATGGGTAGAGGCTGAAGCATTAGCAACAACGACTGAAAAGCAGGTGGAGAACTTTTGCTGGAAGAATTTAGTCTGCAGATTCGGACTCCCAAGGGCTATCATCACAGACAATGGGAAGCAATTTGACAATCCAAGATTCAAAGGATGGTGCAAGGACTTAGGCATCGACCTGCGGTTCACTCGGTCGCCCATCCTCAAGCCAACGGACAAGCCGAGGCTACCAATCGAGTTATTTTAGAAGCCTTGAAGAAGAAACTAGATGAAGCAAAGGGAAGCTGGCCAGACGAGCTGCCTGGAGTCCTGTGGGCACTTCGGACGACCACGAAGGTCCCCACAGGAGAAACCCCATTCAACTTGGCTTTTGGGACTGAAGCCGTAGTTCCAGTGGAAATCGGTTTGCCAAGTTTAAGAGTACAACTGGACATCGAGGCAGGGAATGAGGAAGCTTTGAGGAACAACCTAGATCTAACCGAGGAACAGAGGGACCGAGCTTTAATCACTATGGCTGCATATCAGCAGAAGGTAGCCAGCTATCACAACCGAAAGGTCCGACCTAAAACTATTAAAAGGGGGGACCTCGTCCTTCGAAAAACCGAAGCCTCGGGGAGAGACAGAGTAGGAGGAAAGCTGGCCCCCAACTGGGAAGGACCGTACTTGGTCAAGGAAGTTATAGGAAGGGGAGCATTCAAGTTACAAGATTTAGACGGGAAGGAAGTGCCGAGGACCTGGAATGCGGAAAACCTGAAAAAATATTACCAATGAAAGAACCTCGGCCTCCCCTCTTTTTAAGCTCGGCACATCTAAACAGACTGCTCACTTTTGACCATAATTTTGCCCAGTAATCCGAGCTCATTATTACTTTCTTCTTATTGTTACTTTGATCTTGTGTAAGTCCGACCCAAATAACTCGGCACATTTGAGCAAGAAGAAACTTTTGTTGATTCGGAACTAAGTCCGACCTAATTAGCTCGGCACAATTAATCACAGTACAAGTCTGAGCCCTTGAGCTCCGCTTCTGTTTTAAGTCCAATCGTTGCTAAAAGATCGTAAAAATTTAGAAGTTCAACGACAAAAGGATGAAGGGGGAACCTAAGGCCAGAAAGGACGGCCTCCCTATAAACCCACAACCGGTTACCACCTCGGTCCTCGGTCACTCTGTCAGTATGCCGAGGAGGATCGATAGAAAACTCATGAGAAATGTGCCGATCCTTTTTTAGCTCGGCGAAGGCTACCCTAGTAAACAAATTAGGACAGACCTCGGGCAAAGCTCCCCCCTTTAACGCCCTCATAACGTCTAAAGAATCTTTGTGGGTAGAGGGACCCCTAGTCAGAACTGGAACCCGTTCCTCTATGTGTACACCCGAGGCACGAAGGCTCTCATCTAGTGCTCGTTTCTCCTCGGGTGACATCGGCTCGAACCACCGCAGCCCCTTAGTAGAAAGTCTCACCGGAAGCTCGGGTGAGTTTGAAGACGTGGAGGCCGCAGACGCCAAATCCTCTGCAGCCTCTGCTCTGCCAGCCTCACTGGCTGAACCGAGCCTATCCCCAAGTTCCCGCATGAATTCGGAACTATCCTGACTTGGGGGACTAACTATTTCCACGGAAGAAGACATTGGAAGAAAGGAAGGAAGGAAAGACTTACCTAACAAGCTCAGGTTGGTTGGGACACACTGGAAAGAGCGGAGAAGCGAAGCAGAAACCAAGGAAACAAACCACTGGAGACGCACAAATGTATAAGGAGGAAGCCGAAACTCGCTTTTTAAAGAGGAGTTCAGGAAGGCCATGAGTCACCTAGGGAACATCGGTAGACCTACCGCCGACCTATGATCAAAATACGACCCTCCGATCCATCACGGACTGCGCGTACCCATGCAATCCAACGGCCGAAATGAGATTTGCTAAAATTACGTGTGTCAGGTATTAATGACAAAGATCTTTTCGAGCTGACCTTCTCCGAACCAAAACACGCAACGATAAATGCGGAGCGAATCCCGAGACAGATGAAACTTCGATCACCTGCCCCACGCCGACCTGAATCGTTCGTTTCAAAGACCCTAGAAATTTTGAGGGCCTGGGCTTAAACAAGAGAGTCTGTTACTGGCGGCGTACAAAAAGCCCGTGGATGAAAAATAAGAGGGGCTTTAAGAGCCGATTGGGGGGGCATTCCGAGAATCATACCACTAGACCAAGTATCTGAAATTTAAGACCGACCTCACAACGCCCACTTCAGTACGCCGAGCCTCAAGACTGACTTTTGGGGGGACTGAATGATAATGGGTAATTAGTGAACGAGGGTAATTCAGTCTTTTACCTCGGCCAAGACAAAGGAAGACCCGTCAGAAGGTGACGTGACCTTGGTTATCACGACTCAATGATAACCTCGGACAGAGTCCCAAGGTCAGCGCCTGACGCGCTGACCCTAATACGTTATCTGGTGCTTGAGCCAGCTTCTGATACGCCGACCAGGCCTGCCTCGTCACCACCTCGGTACTCAACGCACCTTGGGGAAGCTTTAGGCGGGAACTTGACCTCGGCTGTTTCGCCAACCTAGACCGCGAGCTGGCAGGGCGAAACCAATCCCATCAGGTCGCAATCTGACGAGTCCGAATCAGCCTGTCCAGGTCATCCTTCCTCGCGCCCATGTCATCTTAGGGCTTCCCCGGCCTATAAATAGGTCCCGGATCTCCGAATAAAGGGCATGCAATCAACTCCCAAAGAAACTCTGCCACAATCCACCCTCAAACCCATCCTCGACTTCGACACCGCACTTAGAGCTATAGTATGATGCAAAGAGAACTATGAATTCTTTTTACTTCGAAATTCCGGAATTTAATTAGTACGCCTTTCATTCCTATAGTTGTTGAATTTGTCATTTTTTTACAGACAGAATTATGCCTCAATCATGTGTTAGCTTATGAGTTTTCGACTTAGTAGTAGTTGTGGAGATTTTGAGGTTTTAAGGCAGTTATAGTTAGTTTACCTATTTTGAATAAAATGATTTTTATAATTATGGATTCAAAAAATGTAATAAGTTAATTATAATTATAATTTTAAATAAAAATGTAATACTAAAAGAAATTATGCAATTATCGATTTATTAAAGAGACATCATTTTACATCTGATTTAAAAAATAAAAAATATTCTTCGATTAATGTCAATTGATTTTAGTTTGGATATTATAACATAAAATTAAATTAAGGAAGAGAATTTAAGTGCTCTGATAAATAGCAATTTTCTTAACTCTCTCACTTTGTCACTCGTTGATTTAAGTTTTTAAATTCCCCTTTCGTCAAGCAATTGATTTTATAGCCCAATTATTCATAATTAATAATAGAATAGATTTCAATTATATCTTTCAAATTATATTATCTAAGATTGTATTATCCAGGTTTTTTCAATAATTATCTTATGTATTATTCACATAATAGTACAACATATTTGAACAGATATCCATGTATTATGTAATAATATATATATGAAATTATTAACCATATAAAATTTTTTAATTCCACAAATAGAATTAAAAAATTATCACATACACTTGAAGAAATATTTTAAAAATAAAAATTAATTAAAAAATAAAATAGATTATGTGACAATTCTTTAACCTCATTTGTGGAATAACAAAAAATTTATTATTAGTGTATTGAATAATAATATTATATAAATATATAAATATATTATATATATTTATTTTTTAATACACTGTTAGTCTGACCAAAAAAATAATAATAATAATACATTGTTAGTGAACTATTGAAGTTTTTAGAGCGGAATTTAAATGTTAATATATATATCTTACTCTATTTATCATTTTTAATATGTTTTACTATTTTAATCTGACTTGTAAAATTTAATAATTCTATTAATAGTATATTGAATAATTATCTAATTTATATATATACAGACACTGATTAAATCTTTCCATGCGACTATGACGCCATGCTGAATTCGCATCGAGCCCAACCCAACCCAACCCAACATAAAATCTGAATTAAATCTTAGCACTCATTGAAGATTAAACAAGGAAAAGATGGCCCTTAGTAGGCCCAGGTGGAGCCCACCCACAATGTTTTCTTTCTTGAGGATTCAGGGAAAACGACAAAATTGTTGATGTCAATGGGTCCCACCAAGTTTTTCAAAAGAAAAGATCCTGAGCGAGGATCTTTCAAACCCCAAGGAATCGGACGGTCAGCATCGATAGTCAAATGCCTATATTGATTGGTCGCTTTGACCACACCGGAAAACATGCTTTTAAAAAACAACTAATTTCAAAACTTTGACTGCCTTGTCCGTGTCACTTCAATTGAGGCGCTCTGCGTTGAAAATCTAGGTGCACTCTTAATTTACCCTTTTACTCACACGTTCCTCAATATTTTCCTTCATGCCACTATCTCTTTAATTTAATAAATACAAAAATGATATTAGACTTTTGTGAAAAAAATAAGACCACTTAATTTAAACTAAAAGTAATGTTATTTTATTTAATTTTTTACTAAAAAATATAAAATAAGAGTTTATATTTATAGAACTAACAATGCATAGCATTTATACGTCGTCACTCAACTACAAAAAACCATCTCATAAGCAAACTTAAAAAATATGTCAGTACTTAAAAATATATTTTAGTAAATTTTTTTAATTTATTTTAAAAGCTTATATAATTTTAAATTTTTTCTTATTAATGAAATGGTATTTTGTCATTGATTGACTATGTGTAATAGTGCATCAAATATAAGCTCGTAAATTGAATATTTATCAATGATTATACACTAATAATGAAGTTTTTTTAATTTTACGAACAAGATTAAAAAGCTGTCACATTTTTCACTTTATTTCTTAATTAGTATTTTTTATTTTTAATATTCTCTAAAAGTATGCATCCCTCTAGTAATTCTATTTGTGAAATATAAAATTTTAAGTGTCTGTGTATTTGATAATAATCAAAAATAATTTTTTTATTGCAAGAGAAATATTTGATAATTAAGAATGAGGATGAGTTGTTTGGATTCGAATTCAAACTTTACAATATGCTATATCTCTTCCTTGACCACTTAATCAAAATATTGTTGCAATCAAACAGTTTAACCATCAAATAAAAAACAAATTTCTATTTCTTATTTATAAAAATTAAAAAATACAATTACTAATATATTGATGTAAAAAGGAAGTGGAGGGTAAAAGTGTCAAAGCGAAGGAAATGGAATACACATTTCTGTTGTGACTTGTGAGCAAGAGTTAGAGTTAATAATGATGATAATTTTAATTTTTAGTTAAATCCGGGCATTGATTGGTTTGACCACTACTTATCTCTTTCTTTCTCTTATAATTTTTTTCAAATATTCCAATCAAAAAAATTTTTTTTTTTCAAATATTAGTAATAAATTAATATTCTTCTCGTCTTCTGCCTACTTTTCTTTTTTTTCTCTCAAAAATCTCACTCTTACCGGCTTTTCGATTAACTTTCTTTGACTTGAGAAGGTGTTTTCCTCATCTACCCGAAACAAACAGTGCTCATTCTCTCTCAAGTTTGGCTTGCATGCCCAGGTTTGATTTTTTTCTTTTTTTCCCTTCCATAGTTTCTGTAAGAAATTATTGAAAATCCATTAGGATTTCAGGGTGGGTTTGGTCTGAAAGTTGTGTTTTTGCTTGATTTGATTTTATGATTGGTTGAATGGACATGCTCTGTTTTATATTAATCATGCACATGTGGAAATTCTGATAGACGATTGGTAGATGTGCAAATTTGTTTTTTTTTCCTCAAGTTTGGATTTTTTTGGATCTGGGTTTGAATTTTTTACCAGATGCTGATCTACTGACCATTTTTTTGTTGATAGAAATTTATGTGATGAGTTGGGCCCTGAAAATGGTTTGCGGAGCAGTAGATTTTTTGTAGTTTTATAAAAGAACCACTGCAATACTGTAGCCAGTTAAATCAGATTATGCAATGGTGATGGATGTTATTTTTCTTGGTTGATGGAGCCATGTCAATTGTATTAGTAAATATGCACTTGAAAGTTTGTCAGCTTATTCACTGAATTATTTTAGAGGTATGGAGATTTTTGCCTTAACAAGTTGGGGGTGTAATTTGTCGTAAGTAAGTCGTTTGTTGTAATTGTTATGAATGATTGTGCAAGGTGTTAGTAGTTGGGCTTTTTGTCTCTGCTATAGAAACTGTTCCGTAATTGAATTGAATATAGTAGGTTTGGTTTGATTCAGACTTGACGAAAATTGCAATGCAATCTTCATTTACGTATATATTTCAACATGTAAATTGCAATGCAGTCTTCATTTACATATCTATTTCAACATGTTTTTCTTACATATGATTTTACAATAACCAGTTTATGTAACTTGTTCAAGAAATGAAGCCTTAGATTTTCATCATAAAGAGATGTTGGATGGCTCAAGTAGTACTGTACGCATTGGAGATTACGGATTATTTGTTTTGTTGGTGAATGTGAATTGTTCCTCTGATAAGATATGACAACCAGTTACTCCAATTCCTTTCTGTCCTTCTCACACCCTGTTTACTATAGAGTTCTTATGCCTATATATTGGCATTAATTATGTTCTCCCTAATTCAAAACTTCTGTTGATTTGTGTGATTTCTTATTGCTATTGTTGCAGAAATATAGAAGACCCAACTACAGTTTATGGAATTTGTATATAAGATGGGGTGCTTTACAGTTTTGAAAAGTAGGAAGAAAAAGTCTGAGCGGTCAGCTTCTGTAAAACGCATTGCTCATAAGGAGCATATACCCACAATGTTGCCTGAGCCCCAAGTTCAGACCCGATCACTGCAATCTGCGCCCCCAAGTTTTAGAACCAGAGTAAAACCAATTCAACCTAATAACAAGGCAACCAGCAATAGAACACGTGCATTTTCTGCTCCATCAAGTCTTGATGCTGCTGAGGAAAATGCACTTGCATCAGTTGAATTTGAAGAACAGGAAGAGTTGAAGAGTCGTGCTGGATCAGTGAAGGAACAGTGGTCATCAAGTCCACAACCTCTTCCACTTCCATGTCCCCAGGGTACTGTGCTGAAGACAATGGGAAGCTTTAAAGCAGGGAATACTAGTGGCCCTCTATTTGCTTCTGGACCATTGCCTCTGCCTCCCTGTGGAACACTACGGAACTTCTCTTTTGAAGAAATTGCAGCAGCTTGCCATCATTTCTCTTCTGATCGATGCACATCTGAGGGTCTTTCCTCTGTTATGTATAGGGCTTCTTTTGGAGATGATGCATCAAGTTCAAAGAAGTTTGAAGCTACTGTTACTCGCCTTAACCCGTCCACTCAGGTACAAGAAAATTTCTACTTGTGAAAATTTATTGTTTATGGGATGCTCAATTGTGTGAATCACTTACTTCCCGATTGCATCTCGTTCTTTTTCTTTTACTCTTCTAATTATTGATTCTTTGCCAACGTAACATGGTTTCTAGTTTAAAAGGAGGAAGTTGTTGGTAATTTAGATTAGTTTGAATAATTTTTAATGATCCTTCAGTGTTGATCTATTTAGTGGGAAACAGCTGTGTTTTTGCTTGTATTTCCTGTTCATACAATTTTAATATTTTTGCTATTTTCATCAGTTAACACTCCTGGCTTCTTCAAATACACCAGTTTATTTTTTCCACTCTCCCTCGTACGCATGCCAATAAATGAAAATTGAATTTTGAATTTATTGCTATTACAGTAGTGATGAAAAAGAATGGAGTTCAACAAGTAGTAGTGTATATTTGTGGTCCTTATGCTGCAAAAATAAAATGATTGCTTTTAATTTCAGAAATGATTGTTATCTGTTCTCACTGTATTCTTTCTGTGTTCTTGTAGGGTTTAAAGGAGTTTGTAAATGAAGTAAACACTCTCACATCATTGCAACATCCAAACCTCTGTAAATTGCTTGGATACCATGCACGTGATAGTTCAGAACAAAGAATGTTGGTCTATGAGAGGCTGTTTCATGGAAGTTTAGACAGGCTTCTATATGGAAGATTAGATGGACCACCACTTGATTGGAATACCCGAATGAAAATTGCTTTAGGTTCTGCACAGGGTCTGACTTTCTTGCATGAGGAAGGACCGTTTCAGGTAGTTTAAATCTCTCTTTTTTGTTTGTTATAGTTCTTTATGGATATTATGAAACAGTGTCCCATTCTTGCTAAATTAGTTCGTGTAGATTAGTCACTTTAGGAAATTTACTTATTTATTTTCCCCATTACTATTCCAATTTTATGCATGTGTAATTACAGAAAGGTTCTATCATGTGCAGGCAATGTACAATGAATTTTCAACTGCCAACATACAGATTGACAAAGATTTCAGTGCAAAGCTTTCAGGATATGGGTGTGTTGGTCATATTCCGGAGACAGAACAAATATCTAGTAATTCAGCTGTAAGTCATTTTGTGTTAAATGACAAATAATGGTTTGATGAGTGGACTAGATTTGCATTGGATTTCCCTACACCTTAAGAATTATTTGTTTGAGTTTTTGGTTGATTGCTCTCCATCTGTGCAGGCTGTGGCAAATCTTTCAGTAGAGACGTTGGAAAGAGGAAGGCTAACTCCAAAGAGCAATGTTTGGAGTTTTGGAATTGTCCTACTTGGATTACTCACTGGCCGGAAGAACCTTGACAGCCGGCATCCCAGGGAAGAGAGGAACCTAGTGAAGTGGAGCCGACCATTCCTTGCCGATGATTGTAGATTGTCACTCATCATGGATTCTCAGCTCAAAGGTCGCTTTCCTATGAAAGCTGCCCGTACAGTGGCTGACATAGCACAAAGATGTCTCCAGAAGGATCCATCAGAAAGGCCGACCATGAGAACCATTGTTGAGCATCTCAAAATCATCCAAGACATGAAATATTCCTGTCGGTTTCCCCTGCAAGAGCCAGCTGCAGTTGTTGGGAAACAGATATCAAGATCACCTAGTCTCAATGGGATCGTTACTCCTGCACCCAGGTCAAGTTTCCCACCATCACCACCATCAGGAGCCCGGCTATCTGTTTCTCCTACAAGACCACCTGCTTTGCCATTGGCTCTTCCACCACGTGCTTGTTCCTCTACCCTCTCATTAGAGGAACTTGAAAGGCAAGAAAGTCGGAGATCATCATCTGCAACCATTAGAAGGGCTAGTGTGGAAGGATTTTGATTGTCTATAATATGCATTTTTTCATTTTTTGTTTATTCTCTTCTTTTGAATTCAACACAACAACATATAGAAGATAAAGATGTGGTTCTTTCTTCCACCTTCCTACCCCTCTAATGATATGATGAAATAGAGAGGATGCTCTTTTGTAGATAAGAGTGCAAGCCTGAGCTGAAAATGTAGTCCATTATTTTCTTCCAATCTTGAATGCCATCATATAAATTGTATGCTATATCTTCACACTAGTAATCACAGATTCTTTAGAATATTTTCCAGGTGACAGTGAACCATATTTTGCTTGTATATTACATCTGCGGAGCTTTCTGTCACTTATACAATTCATGTCATTGTAGATTTTGGGTTGTCTCGTTTAATTTTCGTTTTCAAGGTTTGGGTAGCCATTAGGTCATGTAGTTTGGGGTTCAAAGTTTCTCTTTTTGCCTAGGTTGTCTTGTGAAAAAATTGGAAGCATCAAAAGCCAACTCGAAGAACAGTTTTTTGGGAACTTGGCTTCAGAGCTATCCTTGAATAGAGTGTGTGTGTGTGTATGTGTGTGTGTATGTATGTGTGTATGTATGTATGTATGATACACTCTTATCAAATCACATAATAACATTTTCAAAAATTTCAATAAAATTTTTTTTGAAATATTTTTATTTTAAAATTTATTAATTAATGAGATACTGTGTTATAATTTTTGACATTGTATGAGATTTATATATGGATAGTACATCAAATATAATTTTTTTAAGGATAATTATTTAATATACTGTCAGTGGAGGTTTTTTACTCTACAAGCAGGGTTAGGATGGTTATACATGTTTTATTTTATTTATTTTTTAATTTTGTAATATTTTTAAAATGATATATGTTATCATCTTAATCCCGTTTGTAGAGTCAAAAACTTCACTAACGGTGTATAAGATATTAATATTTTTTTAATGCCATATTCAAATTTTAAATTTATAATATGAAAATCTAAGGTAAATTCCATCTAGGTTTTTCAATTTTAACTTTAATTCAAAACTAGTCCATTAGTTTAAGAAACGGATACTTTGGTTCAAAATTTTCAATTTAACTGTACAAAAAAATGTTCTATTAACTTAATATTAAAAAAATTATTAACTTAAATATTTATTCCTCATGTAATATCCAATATCCATAGTGTACCTTTTTTTTGTATTGAAAAATAAAAATCTCACATAACATAATATTTCAAAAAATACTTAAAAGTAATAAATAGTAATAAAATCCATTATTGATGCTCGAGAATATGATATTATTAATTTAAATTTAATAATTAATTGATAAATGTTAACATCATTTGGTGTTTTGGGAGCAAAGTGTTAATTTTCAAAATTCATGGATTAGAGTTAAATTATGACCAATTTTGAAGATCTTAATGAAATTTACGCAAAATTGAAATAATTGACCTAAGTTTAATTGTATTAACTTTTTGAATTGAAAATTACAATTCAATTTGAATGTTAACAAATTATAAGAATTTAGATTCAAATTTTTTTCCAAAATACTGTATGTAATAAAAAAAATCAAATTTCAATTATATTTAAATTTTTAACTATTACATCTTAATCTTAATCATAATAAATTTTATATTTTATCTTTTAAAGAAAACTGGTTGGTCTCATATTTCTTTAATCCTACCTACATTCACTACTCAACGAACTACATTGGCATACAAGTTTGTTTTTTATACTCTAGCAATAAAATCTTTTAACTCTTGTAAAAAATTATCATCTATTTAATTTTTTAAATTTTTTTAATATATCATAATTAATTTGTGTAATCTTACTAACTCAGTTTACAGAAATTGAAAACTCTATTCATTATTTAAGAAATAATTTCTTTTATTATATTATAATAATCATTTAATATAATTTCTCTTATTCAAGATTATTGGTAGGTTTTTTTATACATGTATTTTTGTTAATTTAATTAGTAAGTTTGTATGTATAGACTTGAATTCTACTACCATTACTTTAAAAAAAAGAGCTAATTTAATCGCATATGATTTGGTCAAAGAATAAAAATATTGGAAAAGATTATGATAATCATTTTTAAAAATAAAAAACCAATAATTTATTAGAGAGGCAGAATGAGCAGAGAGATTGAATGATAGTAATTCTCAATAAAATTTAATATACCAAGATTCTCACTCTTGGGTCTAATACAATTACATTAAGTTGTTTCTTATGCCATGCATGAGTAAATTTGGTTTATTTATTTAACTCCTATTTCTTTTTTAATTGATTAGCCCATATTTTCATTTTTGCGGCATCTTGAATTAAAGATCGATTATTGCTTTGACCGGAAAATACTGTCACGTTTCTTAACTAACACATATATTCTCGAATCCCTTGTGTTGCAGAAGCAAAGAAACCACAAGGCAAGCTTAGAGGAAAAAAAAAGTGACAGATGATTGTTGATCTTATGTTTTTGTGTTTGGAGGATAAAGCTGTTAATGGGAAGGTTTTGAGTTAGACTAAATCAATTTTGATCTACTTAAGTATAAAATTAGCTGGGTCAGCTTTAAATACCGAGTTAAGCTATAATAAGGCTCATAATAAATCAATCTATTCCGCTTCTAGACTCTTAACGCTTGGTGTGAACTTGGTTCTGTTCTGTATGAGACTTGACGAGGATGTCAAGCTTTAAAATGGGAGAGTTTATAACGTCCCAATCCCACATTGGGAGATTGTGATAATCTGCAATGCTATATATGTAGACTTGAGCCCATACTTGTGAGGTGTCTTTTGTGAGACAAAATCGTAAGATCTTCGGGTCAAAGCGGACAATACCTCGCAGGTTTGATGTGAGTCTCCACAAATTTATAATGAGATTGTGATCTTGAACTCATACTTTTGAGGTCTATTTTGTAAGACAAAATCGTGAGACCTTCAGGGTCTCCATAAATGATATAAGAGCGGTTCCGCGTGACCTATTGAACGATGGTGGGCAAACCTTAGTGAGGATACTAAGTCTCGAAAGGGGTTGCTATAAATGTAGTGACTTGAACCCATATTTCTGAGATGCTTTTTATGGAACAAAATCATGAGACTTTCAAGTCAAAGTGGACAATACCTCGCACGTTAGGTATTACTCAACTACAACTCTATTCTCGCAAGTTGGTGCATGGCTTGGAGCATATTCTCGATCTTATTCAAATTAGGCTTTTTATTATTAAAACACATGATTGTCACCTCAATATTTTGATAAAGCACACTTCTTTGGATTGCCTTTGACGTTGCACTTAATACACAATATAATGAATCACCTCTTGAATTGCTTTTCTTTTCTCTTTTCCTTTCCTTTTTTTTTAAGAAAAGGAAACGACCAAGACAAGAAGACAAAAAAAATATGAACCTGACCCAAAAAAAGATGAGACTTAACCAAAAATACATGTAGAACGCACGAATAACGCACGAAAAACAAAGAAAAACAAGCTTGTGCTTAAAATTTTGTTATATCTTACTTTAAAACAAGCTGTTCAAACTAGGGTTGTGTCCCAAATTTGTAATAAGCTTTGGACTAAAATGCATAAACTTGAAATCTTTTGACATGAGTTCAAAGAAGTTGAGGAGTTTATCGACTTTGTCAATTGAGCTTTAGCTCTTCACAGAAGTAAACCTCTGGATAAATTCAAAGTTTCTTTTAAATAATATTACCCTATGAGACAAAGCCATGTATCTGGTATCAATAACTGAATTAACTATGCATTGGATTGCAAATTGAAAAGGCTAGTTCTGGATAATTCATTTACAGGTGGACCGCGTACATTGCCTGATAATATTACAAGTTGCAGTACATTGGAGGAACTACACTTGGGATATAACTTCATGCTCAGCTATCACTCAAACAATTGTTTCCCAACCTGAAAATCCTAAAGTTTAGTGTTTCACAATTGCCTTCCCTATTTTTGATCACATTATTTAGGAGCTGTTTCAATCTTGAACAGTTGTCGATGACTGCAAGATATCACAAGGGTAACAAGTTATCATTGAGACTCCAAAGTTTGAATATCTTAAAATTGTGGATCCCATCATATGTTCTTTTGAGATAGCTGAAATAAACTCTAATGAAGTTAAAATGGAGCTTACCAAGTTTTGGGAGTATAAGAAATGAGAAAGATGGAGTTCTCAAAATTATCAAAGGAATTAGTTGCCAAGATTCTAACTTTTTCATCCTCAACATTTTATAATAAGTTGTTTGGAACAATCTTAATTTCTCATGCCATGCATAAGTAAATTTGGTTTATTTATTTGATTCTATTTCTTTGTTTATTGATTGAATGATCTCCCACATGATGACGATGATTGGCCTAGATTTTCACTTCTATAACATCTTGAATTGAAAATCGATGACAAGTCTGGTTGGATGTTACTGTCATGTTTGTTAACTAACGTATATGGTCTTCAATCTCTTGTGTTGCAAAAGGTGAGATTTTATCTAATGAAAAAAAAGATTAACATATTTTAGCTAAATAATTTTTCACAACTAGTTGTACATATATATATTTAGATTATTTTTCTGTTCACCAGGATTTTTGTACAGAGTGTCTAGCTGGTTTCAAGTGGATTCCACCCACGGATGTCCTTTGGTGTCTACTACAACATCTTAAGCAAATTAGGTTGAGAAATCTACATCGAATCATAGATGATGTGAGTGATAAAATATTTGCTGGAAAATGATGCAATTTTGGAGATGATGTGCGTAGAGTTTAATGCTTTTAGTTCAGAGGATGAGATAAATGAAAGGATGACTAAAAGTTTTCCTAGAGCTTCTAAAATTTGTATATTCAAATTTGAATGATTGTGTCACAGCTTCTGTGATTCACCAATACTAAAATGAGAATCATGTTCTGTTGTCCTGTCTAATGTATTTTTTTTGGGGCTATTTTTTCTGTTGGTTGCTCCTGTCTTGTTATGTTCCTTAATAGGAGTTTATAAATGGGGTTTGGTGTTGGATCAGATGATGTTGGATTAGGTCTACTTGCTTTTTCCTTTTTGCAAGATTTTTCTTTAGGTATGTTTCAGAGGAAGACTTTATAAGTTTGTCTTGGTGTTGATTTGTATGTTGCCTGGTATGTTGTATCTTAACAGCTTTAACCTACTAAGTTTCTATCAATAAATGATCTGATTTAGCAAAAAAAAAAGAGTTGTTATATCTTCTATATATGATGTTTAGTTGTTATACTTCTTTTTTAATTACTCAGTTTTGTCTAATTAAAGTAAGAGATTATATATGATGCACTGACAGTGTATGGTTTCTATACACTGTCAATAAATCACATAATGTTATCTCATTAATGAGCAAAACTTAAAGAGTTTGTATATGATGCACTGACAGTGTATAGTTTCTATACACTGTCAATGCATCAGAGGTTAACACCTCATCAATAGGTCCTTATGGGCAAATTAAAAAAAGTTATTTATATTTGCATATAAAGGCCTATTGATGAGGTGTCAACTTCTGGTGCATTGACAGTGTATAGAAACTATACACTATCAGTGCATCATATATAAATCCAAACTTAAAAATGTATAGGCGCTTAAAAATAAATTTAAAAACTTCATTGATATTTACATTTAAGGCTTTATGCAGTTTTAACTTTTGTTCATTAATGAGGTTGCATTATTTGGTTAATTGACATTGAATAACCTCTATACACTATCAGTGTAATATATATAAACTCTTACACTATGTTTGGATAGACATTGCTAAAGGAAAGGAATGGAAAGGAAAGGAATGTAAACTAAAAGAAATGAAAGGAAAGGAAAGGAAAGGAAAGGGAAGGGTACATATACTTCTTGTTTGGATAACTAAAATTTATAAAGGAAAGAAAAGTAATCTTAACAACCCTTATTTGGTTAAACAATAAAAAGAAAAGGAAATGATTCATTATAATTTTTTTTCCAATTATACAATTATAATTTCTTTTGTTTTAAATTTTATAATATAATAAGGTTAAATTTAATATTTTACCTGTTAAATTTTTTTTCAAGTTTCATTTTCTTTCCGCTTACCCTAAAATGAGGTTTTAGAAAAACTAAATCAAAGGAAAACAAGGGGTGCTCACTCCCCTTCCTTTTCCTTTCCTTAGCTTCCAAACAAGGGAAATGTTTTCAACTTTCCTTTGTTTTACTTAGCTTTTCTTTCCTTTCCCTTCCCCACCCTCAATCCAAACATAGGGTTAAAGTAATACCAAAAGGACAATTATCCAATACACCGTCAGTGGAGTTTTTTTACTCCACAAGTATGGTTAGGATGATTATATATGTCTTATTATATTTATTTTTTTATTTTTTTAATATTTTTAAAAGACATGTGTCATCATTCTTGTAAGAATTTATTTATCAATCTTATGTGAAAATTAAAATACCAATTAAGTATGAACAATAAATTTAAGCGTACCTGTTTGAATAGACATTGCAAGTGGAAGCAGATATTGTTTACGACAAACATCATTGAAAGCAAAAGAAGTATCATTAAAATATTGATAGGCTAATCTTCCTCTTCTTCTTCTCCTTTCAGACTGCTCTCAATGGGTATATATCAATAATATAAAAAGTGAAGAAGAGACTTAGCCATATATATGCATACGCATATATATTACTAAAAGCCTAATGCCCCCCCCCCCCCCCCCCCCAATCAAAGGCTTATAGAGCTATAAGGCCTACACAATCACCTTGCCATACTTACCCAACAAGATGTGCAAAGTCTATACTTTGAATGATCACGATTAATTAAATTGGACTCACTTGCATGCTTCATATACCAGGACTAAATCGTTAGTCAGTTTTATTAAACCATAAAATCACCAACTAATAGCAATCCACAATAAAATTTTCCAACATTCTCCCACTTTGACTATATTAATTAGGTTTGTCTAATTTAAGAAAATTCAGTTTTAGAAAACAAGACTTCAGGCTAATTAACTCTATTTTTTACATGACCACGACTTTGAAAACCATTTAATCCTTAAAACAACATCTCAATGATCCCGTTCAATATGACCAACTAATATCGAATCATGGCAGCCTTTATTGACACAAGGCCAATCCATGTTTACAAATATTAGTGATCATATCAATAATGGATCCAGTGTGGCTGTGTAGCAAGAAAATAACACCCATAGTGATCTCATGTATTACTTTATGTTATTTTCAGTGTCAATCCTCAAAGATTTCTCCAATCTTGCCAAAAAATCGCGATGGCAAGTAAACGACAAGAAATCTTCATGACATCTAGATCTACCCAAAAGTTTTATGGCATTGGATCTCGTATGTCTCATCTCGAGGTAATATATAGTGATATCATATCTGAGACATACTTCGTTGACACAAAGTCAACTTCAAAATTTTTCTCAAATGTACATGTACATAACTATCAACATAATATATCGCACATGATATAAACTAACAATGATCGTTAATTAACATTCAAAGGGAGATTTTATATAAATATTCCAAACATGAAAATGTCTCTAGATAACATGATGTCTTATATGAGACTTCAATTATAGCCTCCCACTAAACCAACCCATCAAAAGACCTCAAAACAACTATGTCCTTTTAATTTGGTGATACCTTATTTTCAAACAACCTTTATCTTATAGGTAATTTTACAATCATTAACAATGCATTTAATCAAGAAACCCAAAACAATAATGGCTTCAAAAAACAAGAATGCATTTATCTTTTTTTTGGTGCAACAATGCATTTATCATTATAATGAACCTAAAAGACTTCAAGGTTCTATTTTCCATAACTAAGAAAATTCATATCTATAGACACCCTATTTTGTCCAGGATCTTAACTTGTAAAAAATAATTAATTGGATTAGGTGACTTTATATTTTTTTAATCGAGTAGTTTAATTTTACAAATTAGATTAGGGTAATTTAATTAACTAATTAACATTAGAGTAGATTAATTAGGATAGTTGGATCAAAAAAAAGATTAATTAGCATAGTTTTCTAAAAAAAATTAAAAAATAAAATTAACTTTAATTACTAGGTTAGGATTAATTTTAGGATAATTTGATAGAGTGTGTGTGTGTGTGTGTGTGTGTGTGTATGTGTGTATGTATGTATGTATGTATGATACACTCTTATCAAATCACATAATAACATTTTCGTAAATTTCAATAATATTTTTTTTGAAATATTTTTATTTTAAAATTTATTAATTAATGAGATACTATGTTATAATTTTTGACGATGTATGAGATTTATTCATGGATAATACATCAAACTATAATTTTTTTAAGGATAATTATTTAATATACTATCAGCGGAGGTTTTTTACTCTACAAGCAGGACTAGGATGGTTATACATGTTTTATTTTATTTATTTTTTAATTTTTTAATATTTTTAAAATGATATATGTTATGATCTTAATCCCGTTTGTAGAGTCAAAAACTTCACTAACGGTGTATGAGATATTAATATTTTTTTAAAGCCATATTCAAATTTTAAATTTATAATATGAAAATCTAAGGTAAATTCCATCTAGGTTTTTCAATTTTAACTTTAATTCAAAACTAGTCCATTAGTTTAAGAAACGGACACTTTGGTTCAAAATTTTCAATTTAACCGTACAAAAAAATGTTCTATTAACTTAAATATTTATTCCTCATGTAATATCCAATATCCATAGTGTACCTTTTTTTTTGTATTGAAAAATAAAAATCTCACATAACATAATATTTCAAAAAATACTTAAAAGTAATAAATAGTAATAAAATCCATTATTGATGCTCGAGAATATGATATTATTAATTTAAATTTAATAATTAATTGATAAATGTTAACATCATTTGGTGTTTTGGGAGCAAAGTGTTAATTTTCAAAATTCATGGATTAGAGTTAAATTCTGACCAAATTTTGAAGATCTTAATGAAATTTACGCAAAATTGAAATAATTGACCTAAGTTTAATTGTATTAACTTTTTGAATTGAAAATTACAATTCAATTTGAATGTTAACAAATTATAAGAATTTAGATTCAAATTTTTTTCCAAAATACTGTATGTAATAAAAAAAATCAAATTTCAATTATATTTAAATTTTTAACTATTACATCTTAATCTTAATCATAATAAATTTTATATTTTATCTTTTAAAGAAAACTGGTTGGTCTCATATTTCTTTAATCCTACCTACATTCACTACTCGTACGAACTACATTGGCATACAAGTTTGTTTTTTATACTCTAGCAATAAAATCTTTTAACTCTTGTAAAAAATTATCATCTATTTAATTTTTTAAATTTTTTTAATATATCATAATTAATTTGTGTAATCTTACTAACTCAGTTTATAGAAATTGAAAACTCTATTCATTATTTAAGAAATAATTTCTTTTATTATATTATAATAATCATTTAATATAATTTCTCTTATTCAAGATTATTGGTAGGTTTTTTTATACATGTATTTTTGTTAATTTAATTAGTAAGTTTGTATGTATAGACTTGAATTCTACTACCATTACTTTAAAAAAAAGAGCTAATTTAATCGCATATGATTTGGTCAAAGAATAAAAATATTGGAAAAGATTATGATAATCATTTTTAAAAATAAAAAACCAATAATTTATTAGAGAGGCAGAATGAGCAGAGAGATTGAATGATAGTAATTCTCAATAAAATTTAATATGCCAAGATTCTCACTCTTGGGTCTAATACAATTACATTAAGTTGTTTCTTATGCCATGCATGAGTAAATTTGGTTTATTTATTTAACTCCTATTTCTTTTTTAATTGATTAGCCCATATTTTCATTTTTGCGGCATCTTGAATTAAAGATCGATTATTGCTTTGACCGGAAAATACTGTCACGTTTCTTAACTAACACATATATTCTCGAATCCCTTGTGTTGCAGAAGCAAAGAAACCACAAGGCAAGCTTAGAGGAAAAAAAAAAGTGACAGATGATTGTTGATCTTATGTTTTTGTGTTTGGAGGATAAAGCTGTTAATGGGAAGATTTTGAGTTAGACTAAATCAATTTTGATCTACTTAAGTATAAAATTAGCTGGGTCAGCTTTAAATACCGAGTTAAGCTATAATAAGGCTCATAATAAATCAATCTATTCCGCTTCTAGACTCTTAACGCTTGGTGTGAACTTGGTTCTGTTCTGTATGAGACTTGACGAGGATGTCAAGCTTTAAAATGGGAGAGTTTATAACGTCCCAATCCCACATTGGGAGATTGTGATAATCTGCAATGCTATATATGTAGACTTGAGCCCATACTTGTGAGGTGTCTTTTGTGAGACAAAATCGTAAGATCTTCGGGTCAAAGCGGACAATACCTCGCAGGTTTGATGTGAGTCTCCACAAATTTATAATGAGATTGTGATCTTGAACTCATACTTTTGAGGTCTATTTTGTAAGACAAAATCGTGAGACCTTCAGGGTCTCCATAAATGATATAAGAGCGGTTCCGCGTGACCTATTGAACGATGGTGGGCAAACCTTAGTGAGGATACTAAGTCTCGAAAGGGGTTGCTATAAATGTAGTGACTTGAACCCATATTTCTGAGATGCTTTTTATGGAACAAAATCATGAGACTTTCAAGTCAAAGTGGACAATACCTCGCACGTTAGGTATTACTCAACTACAACTCTATTCTCGCAAGTTGGTGCATGGCTTGGAGCATATTCTCGATCTTATTCAAATTAGGCTTTTTATTATTAAAACACATGATTGTCACCTCAATATTTTGATAAAGCACACTTCTTTGGATTGCCTTTGACGTTGCACTTAATACACAATATAATGAATCACCTCTTGAATTGCTTTTCTTTTCTCTTTTCCTTTCCTTTTTTTTTAAGAAAAGGAAACGACCAAGACAAGAAGACAAAAAAAATATGAACCTGACCCAAAAAAAGATGAGACTTAACCAAAAAACATGTAGAACGCACGAATAACGCACGAAAAACAAAGAAAAACAAGCTTGTGCTTAAAATTTTGTTATATCTTACTTTAAAACAAGCTGTTCAAACTAGGGTTGTGTCCCAAATTTGTAATAAGCTTTGGACTAAAATGCATAAACTTGAAATCTTTTGACATGAGTTCAAAGAAGTTGAGGAGTTTATCGACTTTGTCAATTGAGCTTTAGCTCTTCACAGAAGTAAACCTCTGGATAAATTCAAAGTTTCTTTTAAATAATATTACCCTATGAGACAAAGCCATGTATCTGGTATCAATAACTGAATTAACTATGCATTGGATTGCAAATTGAAAAGGCTAGTTCTGGATAATTCATTTACAGGTGGACCGCGTACATTGCCTGATAATATTACAAGTTGCAGTACATTGGAGGAACTACACTTGGGATATAACTTCATGCTCAGCTATCACTCAAACAATTGTTTCCCAACCTGAAAATCCTAAAGTTTAGTGTTTCACAATTGCCTTCCCTATTTTTGATCACATTATTTAGGAGCTGTTTCAATCTTGAACAGTTGTCGATGACTGCAAGATATCACAAGGGTAACAAGTTATCATTGAGACTCCAAAGTTTGAATATCTTAAAATTGTGGATCCCATCATATGTTCTTTTGAGATAGCTGAAATAAACTCTAATGAAGTTAAAATGGAGCTTACCAAGTTTTGGGAGTATAAGAAATGAGAAAGATGGAGTTCTCAAAATTATCAAAGGAATTAGTTGCCAAATTGCCAGATTCTAACTTTTTCATCCTCAACATTTTATAATAAGTTGTTTGGAACAATCTTAATTTCTCATGCCATGCATAAGTAAATTTGGTTTATTTATTTGATTCTATTTCTTTGTTTATTGATTGAATGATCTCCCACATGATGACGATGATTGGCCTAGATTTTCACTTCTATAACATCTTGAATTGAAAATCGATGACAAGTCTGGTTGGATGTTACTGTCATGTTTGTTAACTAACGTATATGGTCTTCAATCTCTTGTGTTGCAAAAGGTGAGATTTTATCTAATGAAAAAAAAGATTAACATATTTTAGCTAAATAATTTTTCACAACTAGTTGTACATATATATATTTAGATTATTTTTCTGTTCACCAGGATTTTTGTACAGAGTGTCTAGCTGGTTTCAAGTGGATTCCACCCACGGATGTCCTTTGGTGTCTACTACAACATCTTAAGCAAATTAGGTTGAGAAATCTACATCGAATCATAGATGATGTGAGTGATAAAATATTTGCTGGAAAATGATGCAATTTTGGAGATGATGTGCGTAGAGTTTAATGCTTTTAGTTCAGAGGATGAGATAAATGAAAGGATGACTAAAAGTTTTCCTAGAGCTTCTAAAATTTGTATATTCAAATTTGAATGATTGTGTCACAGCTTCTGTGATTCACCAATACTAAAATGAGAATCATGTTCTGTTGTCCTGTCTAATGTATTTTTTTTGGGGCTATTTTTTCTGTTGGTTGCTCCTGTCTTGTTATGTTCCTTAATAGGAGTTTATAAATGGGGTTTGGTGTTGGATCAGATGATGTTGGATTAGGTCTACTTGCTTTTTCCTTTTTGCAAGATTTTTCTTTAGGTATGTTTCAGAGGAAGACTTTATAAGTTTGTCTTGGTGTTGATTTGTATGTTGCCTGGTATGTTGTATCTTAACAGCTTTAACCCACTAAGTTTCTATCAATAAATGATTTGATTTAGCAAAAAAAAAAAGAGTTGTTATATCTTCTATATATGATGTTTAGTTGTTATACTTCTTTTTTAATTACTCAGTTTTGTCTAATTAAAGTAAGAGATTATATATGATGCACTGACAGTGTATGGTTTCTATACACTGTCAATAAATCACATAATGTTATCTCATTAATGAGCAAAACTTAAAGAGTTTGTATATGATGCACTGACAGTGTATAGTTTCTATACACTGTCAATGCATCAGAGGTTAACACCTCATCAATAGGTCCTTATGGGCAAATTAAAAAAAGTTATTTATATTTGCATATAAAGGCCTATTGATGAGGTGTCAACTTCTGGTGCATTGACAGTGTATAGAAACTATACACTATCAGTGCATCATATATAAATCCAAACTTAAAAATGTATAGGCGCTTAAAAATAAATTTAAAAACTTCATTGATATTTACATTTAAGGCTTTATGCAGTTTTAACTTTTGTTCATTAATGAGGTTGCATTATTTGGTTAATTGACATTGTATAACCTCTATACACTATCAGTGTAATATATATAAACTCTTACACTATGTTTGGATAGACATTACTAAAGGAAAGGAATGGAAAGGAAAGGAATGTAAACTAAAAGAAATGAAAAGAAAGGAAAGGAAAGGAAAGGGAAGGGTACATATACTTCTTGTTTGGATAACTAAAATTTATAAAGGAAAGAAAAGTAATCTTAACAACCCTTATTTGGTTAAACAATAAAAAGAAAAGGAAATGATTCATTATAATTTTTTTTCCATTTATACAATTATAATTTCTTTTGTTTTAAATTTTATAATATAATAAGGTTAAATTTAATATTTTACCTGTTAAATTTTTTTTCAAGTTTCATTTTCTTTCCGCTTACCCTAAAATGAGGTTTTAAAAAAACTAAATCAAAGGAAAACAAGGGGTGCTCACTCCCCTTTCTTTTCCTTTCCTTAGCTAAAAAATTTTTCCAAACAAGGGAAATGTTTTCAACCTTCCTTTGTTTTACTTAGCTTTTCTTTCCTTTCCCTTCCCCACCCTCAATCCAAACATAGGGTTAAAGTAATACCAAAAGGACAATTATCCAACACACCGTCAGTGGAGTTTTTTTACTCCACAAGTATGGTTAGGATGATTATATATGTCGTATTATATTTATTTTTTTATTTTTTAATATTTTTAAAAGACATGTGTCATCATTCTTGTAAGAATTTATTTATCAATCTTATGTGAAAATTAAAATACCAATTAAGTATGAACAATAAATTTAAGTGTAACTGTTTGAATAGACATTGCAAGTGGAAGCAGATACTGTTTACGACAAACATCATTGAAAGCAAAAGAAGTATCATTAAAATATTGATAGGCTAATCTTCCTCTTCTTCTTCTCCTTTCAGACTGCTCTCAATGGGTAGATATCAATAATATAAAAAGTGAAGAAGGGACTTAGCCATATATATGCATACGCATATCTTTTACTAAAAGCCTAATGCGCCCCCCCCCCCCCCCCCCCCAATCAAAGGCTTATAGAGCTATAAGGCCTACACAACCACCTTGCCATACTTACCCAACAAGATGTGCAAAGTCTATACTTTGAATGATCACGATTAATTAAATTGGGCTCACTTGCATGCTTCATATACCAGGACTAAATCATTAGTCAGTTTTATTAAACCATAAAATCACCAACTAATAGCAATCCACAATAAAATTTTCCAACATTCTCCCACTTTGACTATATTAATTAGGTTTGTCTAATTTAAGAAAATTCAGTTTTAGAAAACAAGACTTCAGGCTAATTAACTCTATTTTTTACATGACCACGACTTTGAAAACCATTTAATCCTTAAAACAGCATCTCAATGATCCCGTTCAATATGACCAACTAATATCGAATCATGGCAGCCTTTATTGACACAAGGCCAATCCATGTTTACAAATATTAGTGATCATATCAATAATAGATCCAGTGTGGCTGTGTAGCAAGAAAATTACACCCATAGTGATCTCATGTATTACTTTATGTTATTTTCAGTGTCATTCCTCAAAGATTTCTCCAATCTTGCCAAAAAATCTCGATGGCAAGTAAACGACAAGAAATCATCATGACATCTAGATCTACCCAAAAGTTTTATGGCATTGGATCTCGTATGTCTCATCTCGAGGTAATATATAGTGATATCATATCTGAGACATACTTCGTTGACACAAAGTCAACTTCAAAATTTTTCTCAAATGTACATGTACATAACTATCAACATAATATATCGCACATGATATAAACTAACAATGATCGTTAATTAACATTCAAAGGGAGATTTTATATAAATATTCCAAACATGAAAATGTCTCTAGATAACATGATGTCTTATATGAGACTTCAATTATAGCCTCCCACTAAACCAACCCATCAAAAGACCTCAAAACAACTATGTCCTTTTAATTTGGTGATACCTTATTTTCAAACAACCTATATCTCATAGGTAATTTTACAATCATTAAAAATGCATTTAATCAAGAAACCCAAAACAATAATGGCTTCAAAAAACAAGAATGCATTTATCTTTTTTTTGGTGCAACAATGCATTTATCATTATAATGAACCTAAAAGACTTCAAGATTCTATTTTCCATAACTAAGAAAATTCATATCTATAGACACCCTATTTTGTCCAGGATCTTAACTTGTAAAAAATAATTAATTGGGTTAGGTGACTTTATATTTTTTTAATCGAGTAGTTTAATTTAACAAATTAGATTAGGGTAATTTAATTAACTAATTAACATTAGAGTAGATTAATTAGGATAGTTGGATCAAAAAAAAGATTAATTAGGATAGTTTTCTAACAAAATTAAAAAAAAATTAACTTTAATTACTAGGTTAGGATTAATTTTAGGATAATTGTTTAAATTAAAATTACTTAGGACTAATTAACTAGAAATTTTAGAGTTAATGTTAAATTAGAATTAGAGTTGGATTAGATAATCAATAGATAAAATGATGATAATGATTTACACGAAATTAAAAACAGAAGATAAAAATTAAGGTAGTCTAATTTAAGTAAAAGACTAACATGTGTCTATAAAAATGATTAAGCTTTAAAACTCTGCAAAAATTCTGAACCTGATCACCCCCCTTTCATCGCCATCGCTTGCCAAATCACTTCTGTAGCAGCTATGTATTTTCATCACCAAGCCATCCCTGCTTACGAAGCTGTCCATTGTAGCCCCGCTTCAGTCCTTCTTCACATTCCGCCCGGTTCTGTCCTGCAACTTCTGCTCCAGCTGCTGCCTCCCTCTTGCGACACCGTTGCAAGCCCAGTCACCGAACACCTACTGCAAGTTGCCGAACCATAACGTGGATGTTTGCACAGCCTCCGTTTTTGTTGCTCTTAATGATTGTTGCAAGAAAATAGAAAAGCTTTGTGAAAATGCTTAAGGCACGCCATTTTGGAAATATTAAGGAAGAGCTATGTGTGAAGAGAAAATATAGCAAGAGAACACGTGGGAAAGAGAATTTGAAGGAAAGAGAACTTAAAAACAGGGAAAGGAAAAGAACTTAAAAATAGAACTTAAAAATAAAAAAATTCAAAATAATTAAATATAAAAATAATTAGAATTAAGATCATTAGAATAAAAACAAATATGATAGAAAAACAATTAAAATAATGATAGAAAAATTAGTAAAATTGGGCATAGAGTCAATATTATGTTTTTCATAATGTATTGAAATGATCTGATAACGGAACCTCTTTAAGTAAGTCAATCGGTACTACTTGAATACTCGAAGATTAGTTATTGTCTGAACCAAATCGGTAGAAGGATTTTAAGTAAATTTCCAATATATTAAGCATATCAAAATTAACTCAAATTGAGGTAAATTTAGAATGACTAGTTTGTACCATTTTAAGATGGGCATTGTGAAAGTGTTAATCCTTCTCCACACGTAATCGTACCCCTGAACCTAAAACCTAATCCTTCCCCACATGTCATTATCAAATCACAATGACTCCCACTAATCGAGTAAATTAGCAACATGCTCCAATAAATGTTCAAATAATGAGCAAAAGGAATCAATAAATTGAGTCATAACAAAATATGCATTGTCTGCCCTTATATCTAATGTGATAACTACTACTGTTATTGGATTTTCATGATGTTACGTTAATAAACCACTTAAAAAATTACAAACACATTATAAACAGAATTTTTTTTAACAAGTGTCATACAATAGCCTAAGTATTACCACTGACCTTATTATATGTGATATCTCCAAAACAATAATTTTAAGAAGTTTAATGAGTTCTCACCACTTACCAAAACGTCTGAACTCCCACTAATTTTCATTTCTTTTAGAATAATTTTCAACACAATAAAATATAATATTAAAAAAAACTTTGTATTATTATTGTTTACAATTTTCAAGAATGGATTCAATGTATTATTCAAAACAAATGAGGAAGACTAAATCAATGCAAAATTCAGGGAAGATTAGCAAATAATTTACTTATTTGCACAAAGTTTATTTCACAAAACTCTCACATGTGTAATAAGTTTTAAAATAACAATGACAACATTCCCCTCACATGTGAGTTCCTTAAAAAAAATTTTTATTTCCATAAACTACATTGTCAACAAATGACAACAATATACTCTTACAAATCAATAATTGTGCCAATCTTGATAATTATAGATAACATACTAAAACCAATGTCTTAATTAAGAGTTGAACCACCAAAATAAATATTTATCAAAATAAAATTAAATTTCAACAACTCTCAATTTTATAGAAATATATTACCAAAAAGAGATATTATATAATGCCAAAATAATCCTTATGTAGAAGCTATCTCAATACACAACAAGTCAAGTATAAATCCTAAATTATGGTAAATTAAAGTGACTAATATCCAAGAACTTATCACTTATGGCAGACACTAAACTATGATGACAACAATTCAAATGAACTCAAATTGGGTACAAAGGCCAATCAAAACTAAAATAGATAAGATAGATGTTCTTCATACTTAATAGTCTTATCATAATTACCATGGTGTTTCATAACAATTTCATATTGGGCAAGCTCAATAATTAGAAAACACATTACACCTTATGTGTTCTGAGTTGTAAACAATTAAGAATACAAAGACTTTTGAAAATTCTATCCCCTATAGGTAGATAAATTTCTTAGGTCCATGTATCTTTTCTTTTATAACATAATTCATGATTATCTCCAAATTAAAAACATATGATCACCCCTTTAAGCAGGTAGTCACATATAGTAACTTAGAGACAATCTTATTACAACATAAGAAATCTTATAATTATTATGGTTCCACTAATCTTCTTATGTCCATTTATGTTTGTGATCACTCCAAGCGAGATACAAATCTTAATGTACCTCTATGGATTACTTAACAACTTAAAATGCCCAATATTAAATTTAAGCACCTTCTAGAATTTTTAAATCGTGTTTCATAATCATTCTATTAATCAATAGAATCTCTAAACATGCCAAATTACTAAGCAAATTGCCTTAACAATTATGATATTTTCACTTAGGCATCAGATCTTTTCTAGCATGACTTCAAGAAAAAGTTCAAAATTAAAATTGATAGGGCGTAGAAGCACATGCCAACATATATTCTTTATACTAATATGAGATTTAACAAAATTTATAAACTTCAACATAATGACATATGATTAAAATCCATAAGACATAGCAATTATATGCCCAAAACAACACATTACAGTATAATGCAATCTCCTATACATATAATATTTTCAATATCACCAAAAACATAAGTTGTGAGAGAAATTTTTTAGGCAAATTAATTGAACAAGCCTTAACAACAATACATTTCAATGAAAACCTTGATTCATACATATTTTATTACAACTCATTTGTTAATATTGCCCAAGAATTTATGGTGATATCTCTTCTGTCTCGTAACATGGAAGTCATGTCTTAAATATTTACTAATAAATAAATTCTACCAACCATTCTCACATTAATTATAATTTTATAAAACATGTAATACCTTATGGGAGTACAATTTTATTTAGTAAGTATTTTATTGAATCACTAGAGTTTAACACAAGTCTTAAAATATATGCGAATTAATTTAATATGCAATTGTTCAACGGAAGTAATTTACCATAACATAATTGCACCACTTTAATAATCTAGGGCTCTCGTACTGTTTTAATTCATTAACATAATCTACATGCCTTATATAAATTTTAGCAACCAATATTACTTAATGTCCATGACAATTATAGATTTTAAATAAAAGACAAATATCACATTATATACCTTATTAGGCTTTAAACTCAATGCCTAAAATTCAAATCAAAATAATATGATATATAAATTAATTGCACTATAAGCATGTTAAATAAATTTAACTTATATAAAATATGCTTTTAAAACAAGCAAACAATAATACAACAATCCACAATTTACAAGATCATGACCACTAATTAAAATCATTTTACCAAACCATAATGTATAGAAACACAACAATTTAACAATCTTATTGACCATGGAACATGACAATTATTTCTTATGATCTATATAACTAAACAATATTAAAATTCTCAAAATTTTCTCAAGCAAAGGATTTCACAAAATGTAACATTTTAACACTTGAACACAAATTAATTAATTAAAATTCAAACTTAATGACCATGTCCAAGAAAACATTCATAACTTAGATAAGCTCAAATTAAGCATGACTAAATTATTATATATTTTTCAATTAGCTACTTGATCTTTTATACTTTAATTATCAGAATATTAATTGAATGTAATATTGAAGACAGTAGAATGCAACAATTAGCATTTGAGCAATGGTTCATAAAATAGCATCTGTCTATTATGTGCTATTTTTAATCAATTTGAATAGCCCTGGTACATCATCACAAACTCCCCTTTGTTATACTTTAATTATCAGAATATTAATTGAATTCAATATTCAAGACAGTAGAATGCAACAATTAGCATTTGAGCAATGGTTAATAAAATAGCATCCATCCATTATGTGCTATTTTTAATCAATCTGAATAACTCTGGTACATCATCATAAACTCCCCTTTGGGCAGAGAATGTGACATATTAATAGGCACTCTCCACATGAAGCCAAAATGAGAATATCCTAATTTTCTAAAAGCCTATCCCCTTTGGGCTGACAGACTTTCTAAATTAATATGTTTCAACTATAATACTTCATATTCTATTCCAAATTACCAAACAATAACCCCCTTTGAGCAGATGATTGTATAAGGTAATCGAAGAATTATCCTATATCCTTATGATTGAAAAATAATTCATTAATGTCAATAAATGAGTTACTTTAGTAGCCAAACATTTACATCAATTAATGAAAGCTTCCTCAAAACCGGAAAAATTAAAATTGCCCAAATCAGTACTGTGCATACTTAACCAAATGTATGCAATACACATTTCCAATGAAGATACCAAACCTAGATGTATCTCATTAAGTCCTCAGAGAGTTGATTACTTATTATGAGACATAGACCGACATGTATATCTACAAAATATTATAAAATCACTCTTTATGAGATACCTTAACCAAGTATGTCTGTTTCAATCAGCAAATAATTATTGCGTTCAAAACTAAAAGCCTCGAAATTATTAATAAATCAATATTTAATAAATACACAATTTGTATTTATGTATCATCTATAAAAAATATAAATGTCAAAATTAACAATGATACATAACTTATACAGTCATAGAAATAAGTCAATTCAAACAAAAAATTTAAACTCCAATTAATCAAATAATTAATTAGTCAATAATATCTTTAAAAGTTACTAGTTTAATACTAGCTATACCCAATTCTCACGGAGTTTAAATCTAACTTATTTAAACTATGTATGTTACTTTAAAACTTTGGGTCTTAAACTTGATAGAAATCAATTTTAACAATTTTTGTAATTAATTATGCACAAAAACATGAGCTGAGAGTACTGAGTACATAAATATTTTGATCCTACTAGAGAGTTCATATTGCCATTAAACTCACAACATTGCCAAATATTTTATCTTATAATAAAAAATAGAAGACATGTGCATAATATATATTTATTACTGAAATAACCATGAATATTAAATAATAAATATTTAATAATCTCAAAAAATTCAAAAAAATATTACAAAAATCAGAAATAAAAATTTATGACTACCAGAAAAGAGGGGAATTGAAACGGACTCCGGATGAGTTTAGAGGCGCCACACTCACCACCATGTGCCAAAAGTGAGCTTTGTGCTTCACACACTATTCACCCAGCCACAACCTCCAGTCGAGTCAGGTCTACTCGACTGTGTTTGAAACAAACTCGATTGAGTCTATTTCGGTTTTGAACCGAAATTCTTTGCCTTTTATGAGTGTTTTGATAAAATTAAGGATTCTACAACTAAATTAGGCAAGTAT
The DNA here is from genome assembly GCA_031772115.1 of Heritiera littoralis. Lineage (NCBI taxonomy): Eukaryota > Viridiplantae > Streptophyta > Magnoliopsida > Malvales > Malvaceae > Heritiera > Heritiera littoralis. Next base: position 852,781 of record JAPDPK010000121.1, on the reverse strand, counting down.
TTTATAAAACCCATATGAAAATTTGCATCAAAACTATCTAAATCATGATCAATTGGATTAAAACAATTTGAGCCTAAAAACCTATGTTCAACCGAATTCCTTTTTCTTGAATTTGATAAACTAAACCCAAATTTTATGAAATTAAAACCTTTATTTCACCTTTTTAACACAAACAATTATCATTGATGATTAATTCGAATAACATAAAAAATGAAGGTCTTAATTTGATTTCAAAATCGGATGAACACTCCGCAATTTATTTTTTTTAAATCTCGATTTCTTCATATACAACACAAATTACCCGAAATTGTTTGAACATTTTTAATCCTTGTTTAATAGGTAATAAACGCCCTAAGGTTTTGTTGAAAAATTTTCATCCTAATATTGAATTTAGCTTGCACAAAATTAATCCCTAGATATTGCTTTAAATTCTTAAATTTGTTCAAATTTTATTTTGAGTTCTAATCTCACGTAAGTCTAACTCTGATGCTAAATATAAGAATTTATTTATCAATCTTATGTGAAAATTAGAACACCAATTAAGTATACACAATAAATTTAAACGTATTTGTTTGAATAAATATCACAAGCGAAAGTAGATACTGTTTGCGACAAACATCGTTGAAAGCAAAAGAAAGATTATTAAAATTTTGACAAGCTAGTCTTCTTCTTCTTCCTCTTCTTTCAAGTGGCTCTCAATAAGTAGATACTAATAATATAAAAACTGAAAATGGGACTTAGCCATATATATATATATATATATATATATACATTTACTCAACAAGATATGCAAAGACCATACTATGCATTATCACAATTAATTAAAATGAACTCACTTGTATGTTTCATATATCAGGACTAAATCATCAGTCAATTTTATTAAACCATAAAATCATCAATTAATAGCAGTCCACAATAAAATTTTTCAACAATTCAAACCTTGCTTATGAAATAAAAAATATTTTTACTAAAGATATATTGAATACTAATTCATATCAAAAGAAAAACTCCTAACTGTAAGACAAAAAAAAGCCAAAAACGTAAGTTGTAGACAGGCTGGGCCATGTGAAGCAATCAAGGCATTTTATTAAGCCTAAAACTAATGTAATTAAAACTTTTCAGAGGCCAACCAGCAAATTTTGGCCCATTCTTCTCAACCCTAATCAAATTATTTTAACTTTCCTCCTTTTTTAACTAACTCTTGCCCAAAAAAATTGAATTCAGATATTTGAGGAAAAATTATATTAAAGAGACAAACAAAAATTCATCAAATGAACTATTATCTCTTTCGTTTTTTTATAAATGAATGTGATTTTATTCATCTAAAAGAAATAAAAGTTTACGATTTAGACAATATAACAAAGAACAAAATACACGAAGTTCAGCATCCAAGCATGTTTAAGTGTTGAGTTGGACATCCCAGCATCTAGCTTGAATTTTACAGCATCAAGCTTGATTTTTACGCGAATCAAGTTTAGCATCGTCAATACACGAAATAACAAATTTTTATTTTAGTTTTAATTTTAAAATGGTTAATTTATTATGAAAATAAAGAGATATTAATCATTGAGGGCATTGGTCAATGGACATGATCATTTTGGTTGGATTCCACCCAAAAATGGATATGATCTTTAAAATCATTAAGTAATATGATTAGACCTAACCAAATAATATCTTGTCCTAATCTTATTCCCAAAAGATCAAATATCCGATGATACGGCACAAAAAGATTGCTATTAATAGATATATTTTATGAATTATTATTTAATCAACCGTAAATGAAAATAAAAAATTTTGCAAGATCTCGTCACATGTTATGTATTATTTTAACAAAAAATTAGTGAATCAAAGTTATTAAAAGGTTTAATAGTCAAATATGACCTCTACATTTGTCACAAAATGGAATTAAGTCCTCAACGTTTAAATGCATAGAAATCAGTGCTCAACATTACAAAATAATTGAATTAAGGACATTTCCGTTAAATCTTTTAATTTCTATTAAGTTTTATTACTGGTAGGAGTAACGGAAATTAAAGGATTTAACAGAAATGTCCTTAATTCAATTATTTTGTAACGTTGAGGATTGATTTTCATGCATTTAAACGTTAAAGACTTAATTCCATTTTGTGGTAAACGTTGAGGTCATGTTTGGCTATTAAGCCTCATTAAAAAGACACATGACATATAAAAAGATTCATTTGTAAAATTTTTTATTTTTATTGACAATTAATGAAATAATAATTCATATTTTATTACCAAGATAGAAGTACTACTACATCATTTGATTAATTCATATTTTATTACCCAGATTCAATATATATTTGAAAAACAAAGCTAATTTAATTGCATGTGATGTGGATAAATATTGGAAAAGATTTTAGTAATTAAGAGAGCAATTAATCTTTTATTAAAATAAGATATCAATCATAATTAATTATAATCTCTAAAAAATTTTCCGTTATTATTTTTTATATATTATCTAAACCACTTGTATAAGTAGAAATTCTTTGTGTTGGGAAAAATATCCCTCAAACCAAACACCCACAAAAATAGAGGAAAGCAAAAACAAACACAATAATTTTAATGTGGTTTGGCCCAACCAATTTGGCCTACAACCACCCAACCAATTTAATAAACAATCAAACAACTACAACTGTGCAATTTTTAGAAGAGAAAAATTGCAAACTCCTTACAAACCCAACCCAACTACCCAAAGAGCCCAACTACACCCTTTTATAATAGCTCAACTTTATAACTCTCTGGGATATTTTTCAAACCAAGCCTAACACTTTATTTATAAGGGAATAACCCTTATAACTTCTCCTATCGATGTGGGATTCAAGGCAAACCCCAACAAATCCTCCATTGACTTGAATCCCCAAACTCCCCAAACTGCTCAACAACATCTGAAAAACTAACATGCCTCTGAATCTTCTTACTCTTGGAAACAACTCTATCCTTTGCATCATCAAGCAAATATAGTTGTTTCTCATTCCTCTTTCCTTGCAAAACTAAACCACCATTCTTGTATACTTTGCACCAATCATTATTACCAACATATGTGTACCCACGTGAAGCTAACTCACCCAAAGAAATCAAATTGTAGCTAAAACTGGATACATACCTCACATTACGAAGAGTCTTGACACCACCATCATGAAGCTTGAGTTGAACACTCCCAATACCTTCAATCTTCACTCGATTACCATTCCCAACCGCAATATTGCCTAAACTTTCAACCTCTTTCAATTCATCAAACCGATCTTTATCATTGCAAATATGCATCGATACAGCTGAATCCAAAACCCAACTTTTCTCGTAAGTATGAGGCCCATCTAAACAAGTTGCCAATACATCATCATCCGAATCAGTCAAAAAAACACATGTCTCATTCTTCTTTCCATCATCACTCTTTTGTTGAGCCTTCTTGAATGCAGCCATATCCTCTCTTAATGTCTTGCAACGTGCTTGAATATGACCCTTCTCTCCACAATAATAACATTCCACCTCACTATAATCTCTGAATCTTGATCTTGATCTCCCTCTTGATCCACCATGTCTCTCATTAGTCCTCCCTCGAGTAGAATCTTCCACAGCAGCTAGTACACCTCTCGCAGATGAAGAATCTTCTTTGCCCATAAATCTTTCATTCTCACGCAGCACAGCAATCACATCATCCAACGTCAAAGTAGTTTTACCTACCAATAAAGTCTGAACTAACGGTCTATAGGATTTGGGCAAAGATGACAACAACAGCAATGCCTTCTCTTCTTCTTTCAACTCTTTAGAATCAATAGCTAATAATTGTGAAACTAATCTATTAAATTCATTTAAGTGATCATGGAGACTCGTACCTTCATCCATCTTCAGAGAATACAAATCCATCTTCAAACACAATCTATTCGTCAGCGATTTTGACGCATAGATGTCTCCCAGATTCTTCCACAATCCGGTTGGTGTCGTCTCAGTCAATACAGTATACTTAATCTCTGGAGCAAGTGCCAATCTAATTGTGCTCACAGCCCTCTTCTGAATTCTAACCCAATCTTTATCAGACATTCCATCTGGCTTATTTTCTTCTAATGCCAAATCTAGACCTTGTTGCACTAGAAGATCCTGAATCGTACTTTGGCATAATATAAAATTACTTTTACCATCAAATAAAGGAATCTCAAACTTAGGCATACCTCCAGACATACCTTCAGCCATAGCTTTCCTCCTCTCGCAGGATCACGAACCTTCAACTCTTGATACCACTTGTTGGGAAAAATATCCCTCAAACCAAACACCCACAAAAATAGAGGAAAGCAAAAACAAACACAATAATTTTAATGTGGTTTGGCCCAACCAATTTGACCTACAACCACCCAACCAATTTAATAAAAAATTAAACAACTACAACTGTACAATTTTTAGAAGAGAAAAATTGCAAACTCCTTACAAACCCAACCTAACTACCCAAAGAGCCCAACTACACCCTTTTATAATAGCTCAACTTTATAACTCTCTGGGATATTTTACAAACCAAGCCTAACACTTTATTTATAAGGGAATAACCCTTATAACTTCTCCTATACTTTCGATGTGGGATTCAAGGCAAACCCCAACACTTTGTACTATTGTGTATAAGTTAAAATATTAATAATATAATCATTTGAGCTTCTCTATGAATGTAAACAATTATGGCATTCACAAATTATTATCATTAGAAAATTTTCAGTTGTTTTTTATTTAACTATTAAATCTTAATCTTATAATATACAATCAAAACAGATTTTGCATTTATCTTTTGGATGATTAGATGAGTTCATTTTTTAGACATGATTAACGATAGAATTTTTTAAATCTTATTAAAAATTATGAATTGTTTTATTTTCTAATTAATTTTTTAATATATTTTAAATTTTTTTATCCTTTTATTAATTCTATATTCTAATTCTATTTACATAATTTTTCTTATTATATTATAATAATTATTTCATATTAACGAAAAGGGTTAACATATTTGAGCTCAATAGTTCATATATGGTTAATTTATTAGGAATGCAAGGAGTTATTAATCATTGAGGGCAATGGACAATGGATATGATCATTTTGGTTGGACTCCACCCAAAAAATGTAGCGAAAGCGGTTGACATTTGCTAAAAAACGTAGTCTAAGAGAATATATACATCAAGTTTGATAAAGATGCTTCAAAAGAAGAGCTAGATGAAGATATGATAGAAAATTTTTCGAGAAATTCAGTGTATTATCAAATTCAGTTGACATGTTTAATCTGTGCTTGAAGCTTTGGGGATTTCAGAATTTGATGTGATTTTTGTTTCCACTGTCACATTGAAATTGCAAACACAAGAAACTCTTTTAGAGTTGTAGACATGTGATGTCTTGTAATAACGACATCTTTAGTTTCACAAAATCTCCGGCTGTAAATATCTGTGGATTTCTTCTCGAGTAAAATTCGTCTTTTGTATAATACATATGTGGGAACTGAAAAGGCAAAAGCACCCTGTAGAGAAAATAATGCCAAACGCCTATAGACCTTATAACCAAAACGGGTAAAAAGAATATAAATAACAGGAAGAGGAAGTTCATCAAGGATCATTCTCGTTACCGGACACAGCTGTTTCACCATTTTCTTCGTCCCTACTCTCACGCTCTTCAGTGGCAGAAGGGAAACAACTATTATCTTGAGCCTCGCACTCAGCATTAACTGTCTGCGGTGGAGCATGTGACACTGAGTTTGCTTGCTGCTCAGATACCAAGCTTGTAAGACCATTATCCTTCAAATAGGTCTCCAACGGGAGGTTTGCTACCTGAAGAAGATTCATCATGCTCACGCTGGTGGAACCTAATTGTGAATCATCTTCACGATCAGGATCGCAGTTCAAGTCAATCTGTCCCTTGTTAGCTTCAACCGTTTTGGGGGCTAGGTTGTTGCTCTGGCTCTTGGATTCTAAATCATTAACTGATCTTGCTTCATTCTCAGAAGGGTCGAGGTTCAATGATACATGTTTAGAGCTGCTGTCTACTTCTGCTTCTTCTCTGGGGCCCCATGCTTGCTGATTCCTCTGAGCAATCTCCGCTTCACGCTCTGACTGACGCTTCTTCTTGCGCATCATGAGGGTTTTAAAACGACGTTTAACTGTCATGCACACATTACATGTGCATGTGGGTTTGTGTTTTCCCTTCCCACTTGGAGGCTGGATGCACACTATGCAAGAACAACCAGGGCGATGCCTTGGGTGTTTAGTTGTAGTTGCGACCGATGTAGTGCCTGTATTTTCCACATTGTCTCCAAGGATTGCAGCATTAGCCAGGGCATCCAAACCAGATGACGATTCATGCTCCTGGGTTGGCCTATTGAATGCTACCATTCTCCTTTTTTTGAAATCTATAAATAAAATATGACATAATGGTTATCACTTATCAGTTGTCTTTGAAAACTGGTGAAGCCACATAAAAAAAGCAATCAAGTAAATCAAAGAATAAATTCACTGTTGATATGTAGCCTGGAACAGTTTGATTATGTACTAAGCATGTACAAATCGTTTGGCTGGAACGTCTAATTGTGGAATATGCAACAATAATTTTGCATATGGCCATGTATGCAACTCCAGACCTTACTTACAACCATTTAAGCACAGTATTACGGCTCTTGGAGTTCAAGCACTTATAGTTAAAACATTTTGCTTGATGATGATAAAGATCCACCTTAGGATTTAATTAGGATTTGTTTTTACATATGGAATATACTGGAATTTTGAATTCATGTTAAGGGTTTATGGCTTGTACCTAAAATAATTTGGTTGGCTATTTTTCATTCTAAATTTGGATATTATGACTTTATTTCATTTTATTTTTCTTTGACAAAATATATTATGGATTATTGATTTTGGAGTAGTAAGAACTGAATTTCTGCCTTCTTATTCTTTCCCCTTGTTCTCTCTGGTTTTCATCTCTTGATTCATCATTCCCCATCAATTTCTCTGCTCTTTCCCTTTTATACCTAACATTTCTTTCTAGTCATTTTCTATCTTTTCTTCCCTTGTTCTCTATGAGGAACTTTGTAGATATAGCCAGACTGCAAACGCACAACATCTAGCTGATAACAACTGGGAAAGGCTAAAGCAGCTAGAGAGAAGATGGTTGGCACACGGATGGAATTATCCCAAATCTGCAACTTTAAATGTTTCATGAATTTAAGTATATGTAAGAAAGTGAATAAGCTCCTTTTCTTTAAAATATGCCAAACAGAGCAAAGAATTATTGAAATGCAGTAATAGCGTGAACCTTCCTACATGGAGAGAACAATCTGCATGAGTACATGCAGAATCAAGATACAAATTCATATATACATGCAAGCAGAAATAAATATGTACAAAGCTCTGTTCTATGCAATCTTCAAGTTAGAATATCTAGTTTTCAAAGCTATAGTTGGATGTAACTTGTAAGGTACAACTTAACCCAGGTTTACTTTATTTACCCTTAATTATAACATAATATTTGTTTGTGGGAAATCATACTCAACTAGAACAAAGAATGGGCAGTAATCTGGCATAGTTATATACTGAGAATGTACCTTTATTTAATCTAAGGAGATTTTCTAGCTCCTTTGGGGTGAGGTCCTCTGGTGCAGAACACGAAGACCTGACAACAAAATAACAGAGGAAATGAAAAGATTTACCTTGGAACTCGGTAAGGGCAAGAATGCACAGGAAATATGATTACCAAAATGCTGACCTGCTTTGATCCCAGTTGTTGTCTGCACATGTCCACTTAGGTGAAAGAAGAGCATCAACAGGCAACCTTCTCCATTTAGAACAACTATCACACTGAGCCCATTGTTCTTGTCCCCTGAAGATCAAGCTTAGTAATTTAAGACCAGATAGATTTACCAACCACAACATTGAGAAAGAGATAGCACAGTAAAAGAAAAATAATTGTTTGTAGACAAAGCAAGTTGCTTCATTGTATGAAAAAGCCAGTCTCTCCAAGATTTCCATCACAACTGGCATCAAGAGTAATTCAAGATCAGATAGATTTGAGAAAGAGATAGATCCTTTCAAGCACAGTAAAAGAAAACTAATTGTTTGTAGACAAAGCAAGTTGCTTTATTGTATGAAAAAGCCAGTCTCTCCAAGATTTCCATCACAACTGGCATGAAGAGCCCTCAGCATAACTTGTGCCAGATTATTAAGTATGTCAAACTGAGACTTTTGAAATTTGGATGAGTTCTTTTCTGATTCTATATTAGCAAGAATTTGTAGCGAAGCTCATGAGTATAAATTTTGCTGAACACAGAACCATAATTTAAAAACGACCACACACACACACACCAAAAAAAAAAAATAAGAGAACTCACTACCATCATCTGTTATTACATCGGCAGTCCCCAGCTTTTAACTTCAATTAGTGTTCTTTTTTCAATATTAATACTCAATCTGTTTATTGCTGTCACTAGATTTTCTAAAAGAACTGAACAGAAACATGAAAATTTGAAAATAAAGAGGAGAAGACCACTTCTAAGTTCAAAATTACTCATGGTAAAAGCAATTTCTCTAACAATTGTCCCTAGTGTTTCCTCTTGCATAAGGGTTGTATTATCAAATTCTTAGCCTGTTAACTTTCAGGCTAAAGTATAAAATAATGCATAGCTCACCCAGTTGTACGGACTGCAAAGATGCTCCTCTTCCCAAAAACTGGAGGTTCCTGCAGGACAAACATGTAACAAAAATCACACTTAAAATCACAATGCTTTACTCAAATTTGAGGTGAAATTTACTATTTAGGTGTTAAAATTCTTCCAGGACATTCCTTGTTAACATAAATATGTGCACGCATAAACATGTGCTATTCTTATTTCTATCAGGTATTGAGATTAAAAAGATCACTAAATGGCATATTCATGAGTGCCTCCCCTACCCCCACCCCCCAGAGAAAAAGACAATAAAATCCTTATTTCTTTAAATATTAACTAAATTTGCCAATAAAATTGGCAACCATGTCTTACTTAGAGCATAATCGATCCTAGTTTTTCTTCTAATTTATCAATACGAAAAATTTTCTTTGCATCAGTATCAGATAGATTGGAATCAAAAAAGAAAACCTGGTATTGAACAATCATCAGAGATCCAAAGTTAAATAGATAGGGAGAGCACCAAAACAGCCAAACATATAAGCATTGCTATACCCAAAAATTCCTAGAAATGTACTCACATCATATTCTTCGAAATCATAATCCTCAATTGTGACAATGCTTGGCTTGATACTTGGGGGTGGGCAGAGCAGATCCTGTGCCTCTTCCCAAGTAAGTTTCAGCTCCAAAGCATCCTGACAGTCAATCAGCAGCCTCTTGCTTTTGGACCCAATATTCCGAGTTCTTTTTCTCTCTGGAGTTAACATAGATGGTGGTAATAAGCCCTCCCTAGTCCTGTCCTCAGGCTTATCAGGTTTATGCCAGCCAATATCGCCACCAACTGAACTCAAATGTTTGGACAGTGCACTTAGGTGCGGATCAATGCTTCCCTTCATTGACTGAAGAAGGCCAGAGTAACCACTAATTATGGGCAGGTTCTCAAAAACACCCGAAAAGAAACTTTCACTTGAAAGAGAGCCATTAGAAATGGCAGATGGTAGGGTTTCCTGTTTATTTGATAATTTGTATATCAATATTATATGATCAAGTTTGCTAACATAGAAAGTGATAGTTACTTTACCTGCACCGGATTAGTATTTGTTGCTTTACGAAAACCCATAACAAGCTTCCCTTCTGGATCCATGCGGCTAAACGTTACTGTAAAGGAGAACCATAAATGATGTTAATGAGAGATAACAAAAAAAAATTGAATTGTTCCACAGCCAGTTTCAGGATGGTACCAGTATCTCCAGCTTGCAACTGCATAGACTGTATGCAAGGAGTCACACCCTCCAAAACATACATCCTGCTGTTGTTGTTAGGCCAGAATCTGAACTGAAACACCCATTCTTTTCCCTTTACATCTTGAATTCTTAGAGGAAGGCCTTCTGGTTGAGATATGGGGGGGAAATAAGCCTGCAAATTCGTTCTTTTTATTATAAGATATGAAACAAGGCTTCTCAACAGAATGAGCAAATAAATATCAGTTGCAAGGATAGGATGATAGAATAGGAACTAACTTCAGCACATGCTTTTGGCAGAACCAAACGACCAATCCGTCCAGCATCACTTGCGCTCAGAACCTTTTCAAACAGAGGAACAATGGTGGAATTCGAACTGGAAAATTACATGGTTAAGGATTTTACTACCCGATTCAAAAGATAGAAATGAAAATTTTAGTAATCTAGCAGTTAATGCATGGTTGTGCTTATAAGAATATTCAACCAATAATGACACAATGGTGGATACTCTCCAGAAATTTGCTGTAACTCTTGGTCTGTAATCCTGGGCCAATAACGAGGAAGCAACTGATTCCGCCCACGTCCCTCTGCAGGAGGCCTAGCAACACGTATCTGGGGTACGATGCCTGCATTCACCTCCAAACCTGTTGCAAGGACTGACTTTGGAGGCTTGGGCAGAATATGGCGAGATTTGGATGCCTGTTGCAACATTGAAGACATCTTACCCTTTTCATCTATGACTGAACCAGGAAAGACATTTTGGTTCCCTAATGAACCACCCAAGGAAATACTCAAGTTTGTTTGTGGCGGTGATTCATAAATGTTTGCTTTATAAATTGCAGGTTTCACAGGTTGAACTGATCCATTAGATGCTTGATTAATAACTGACAAGCAAGTGCTTCCAAATTCTCTAGCAGGAGGCAAAGCTTCTCCCTGTTTCATTTGCCCCAAAGACCAGCTTGAGTCATCATTATGAAGCTGAAGCAATTGTCTCAGCCCAATGCTTTCTGCATTGTTGCTCAACTGCATAAGCTTTAGGTTTTCAATGCTCACACCACTCGATTGGTTGTCAGCAGAGATTGAGTGCAATTGACCAGTATCACCCTTCACTATACCAAATCCATTAGGTTTTTCATCTTCAATCATCTGTAAAAGTATGTTTTAAAAGCCTCATAAATATCTGAACTTTTACAAGTAAAGGCCTAAAAGTTCAAGAATCAGCTAGCAGTAATCCAATATGTGCAAGAAAGCAAGAATGGTATGACAAACAGAACTAGACTGAATCATAGAACTAATATAACAACGTTATCAACCTGAAAAAGGCAATATCTTGGCAAATACCATTCATTTTCCTTTGCACATAACTTATTCTATAAACGATTATCCTCAGTTACCCTCACAACAGAGAAGTACACAGATCACAAGCCATGGTACAACTAAAGCAAAGGCTAGTCAAATAAATGGCAAGGTTTTTCAGTGAGAAAGTCAATTCTAAACTCTGATTTAATGTGCTATAAAAAGAATACATAGTGTTACTTTTTAGTGTTTGGCAAGAAAGTGTTACTTTTTAGTGTTTGGCAAGAAAAAAAAATGTAGTAATTTACAACAGATATCAGCCACTTTAGTTAAGAAAAATAAAGGAACAAAAAAAACAAATCCCTTCAAATTTTGTCAGTTAAAGAAGGTTGCATTACTGGTTTGGTTAACAACTAAATCAAACTGATATGGAGCAAAATGAGATTATTTCAGAGACATGTCATACACCCAGCAGAGGGTGTCTATTTATCATAGGCCTACGGAATCATTTTTATCGTGAATTTGGCATAATAGTATGATACCAGAAATATATATATATATATCTTTTGAAAATGGTAAAGATTGAATTAGTTGATCTTACAGGCTTAAATTCTGATTTTTTTGCACAGCTTGTACAGTTGATGCCCCCACCATCAAGAAGCTCCAGCAAGCACCTGGAAGCAATACATCCACAATGGAGACGCTGACAACATCAAGAGCATTGAGATTATGCACCATAGCATTCGGATGGGAACTGAAACATTGACAAGGACAAGGCAAAAAACCAAATACTTGAGGTCACGCACCTTGCCACATGAATTGCACTCCCTCCACCCAGAATCCTTTGAGTGGAACACGTCACAGAATATTGATTGTTCATACGCAGACCTATACCAAATATAAATCATAAATGAAATGTTTTTAACAAATGAATTATTTGAATGGGATAAGCTGGGAAAAACTCTGCCTTGTTTGGATTCCTCCGTTGCATTTAGCTACTTTATATGATTCAAAACATAAATCAAATTTTTAGCAAATGTTAAATAGCAAAAAGGAAAAGAAAAATCCATCAAAGTACAAAAATTCAATAGTTTTAATAACTGTTTCATTACTGTTTAGCTTCCATTGAAGAATAATCACTTCAATGAATCGTATTCCAATTCACCATACAACAATTTGTTACAGACCTCACCAATCAGTAAACATTTTAAACCTTCCAAAAACAATTGCAAATAAAATAAATTTTCAGTTTTTCAGTCTTACACTCATCAACTCAAGCTTAGCTACTTATTAAGCTTAAAAAAGAGATTAGCGTTTACAATTTTTAAAATTAGTGATTATAATTTTTAAAATTACCCGCACTTGTCGCAGAGATGAGCAAAATCGCCAGATCGCAAAGTCCAACCTTTTCTCCACTCAATCGACGTGGACGCCCCGCATAGTCCATTCATGCAAGTCTTGGACGCCATGCTCCAACCTTAATTCCTACAATTTTTTAAAAATCGAAAACAGTGAAAATCCCCACAAAAAAGGTAATTTTTTCTTAAGAAAACCAAGCAAGAAGCTAAAAGCAAAACAGCACAGATTCAAAAATTGGTCAAACGAAGAGACTAATCAATTTAAAAAGAGAAGAAAACCAAGGAAAAAAAGAAAAATAAATAAGAGCTGCTGCTTCACCGGCGGTGAATATCGTGGCTAAAATAAACCATGCTGATCTTGATTTTGAACTATTTTCTTGTATTATTTGCGGCTATTAGACTTCGAGTTGACGATGTTTGAAAATAAATTAACGGAGAGAATCGAAAAAGAGAGAGAGAGGGAGAAAACGAGGAGTTCCGACGATGGCAGAGCTGAATCGGCGATGGTGAGAGGGCAAACAAATCATGTGCATGCAAAGCAAAAGAAACAGAGAGAAGGAAAATAAAAGAAAAGAAAACAGAGAGAGAAGCGTCTGGTACTTCGCAAAAAATAAAATTGCATGCACGATGATACTTCAAGACTCGGCGAACTCCCCCACTTCCTCTCTTTTTCTTTATTTTTTTCTTTTTTTATTTGAATTTCTTTTTATAACTATAATAATAATTTATAAATTAAGATATTTATAGAAAATCTAATTTGAAGGATTTTTTTAAAAAAAATTCCTATTTGTATTTTGTTCATTATTAAAACCTATGTATTTTTATTCAATAAAAACATAATTATTTTTTAATGAGTTTTTTATTAGATTGTTGTCGCATGTTTCATTTTTTTAATATATTCTCAAATATATATATATATATATATATATTACTAATTCATTAGTAAACTTTAAAAATATTAATGATAAAATATGAGATAAATTTTTTTTTGTTTTATAAGTTACTTGATGCAAATATAATTGCGATTTAACGGTGGTGTGTGAATTTTACTAAATTTTGTAATTAAAATTTACCAAGATCTAAACCTTTTTATGTTAATTTTGGCCCAAAAAAAAACTTTTATGTTAATTAAATATGTTTCTATCTAATTTTTTTTGGAAGAACGTTTCTATCTAATTTTATTTAGTAAAAAAAATCATATATTATGCCCATTCTAAATATTTCATTCAATTTATTGCAGCACAAAGTAAGCTCTAATTCGAAGTTCATAAATATCATACTTTTTTAATTTTAAATATTAATTTATCAGTGATTGAGATCAATCTTATATTTAAAATTTTAGTATTATGTAAAATATAAAAAAAAATGCTTTCTACACAAATACTTGAGATCAAATCCTAAGATTCAAAAGCTATTGAATAATTAATGTAACACAATACCATAATTTTTTTTATTCATAAAGAGGTTCTATATATAAAAAAAATGATAAAATCGATCATTTAAAAAAAATGATAAAATCGATTGCTAGACCTTAATCCTTTTAAAGAAAGATAACAACTCCAACTTAAATCTAGATTACTAACACAACACCATAAGGTTATTATAGTTTAATATAACTCTATAAGTTCATTTAATATTAGCACTTATTTTATCATTTTCAAATAACACCGCATTTAATAAATATAAAGCTTAATATCCAAATATGTCCTCTACGTTTGTCACAAAATGGAATTAAATCTTCAACGTTCAATTGCATGGAAATTAGTCCTAAACGTTTCAAAATAATAGAATTAAAGATATTTCCATTAAATTCTTTGATTTCTGTTAAATTCTTTAATTTTCGTTATTATTACACACTAATAAAACTTAACGGGGTTAGAGGGAGTTAACGGAAATGTTTTTAATTATATTATTTTGAAACGTTTAGGATTAATTTTCATGCAATTGAACGTTGAAGACTTAATTTTATTTTATGACAAACGTGGAGGACATATTTAGGTATTAAGCCTAAATATAATTTAGTATATTTGAAATAATGGTAAATGTTTAGAAATAATTGTCACTTTTTATGAAATTACAAGTAAAAAACCGGTAATTATAAAATAAATATGATAATTAACCAATATATTAATATACAAGTTAGAAAAATTCAACAATCAAATCAATTTCACATAAATAAAACTTTGAAATTCAGATTTTAAGTTTTCAAAACCTCCATCTTACTATTAAGTTAAGATCTCTTTAGTGATCATAGATTTTTTATCCGCATGATCATATATAACTAAAATAATTATCCATTTCATCACAAATTAATATTATCTATTACTTTGACTCTTTTTATTGAGTATAAGAAAAAAGTTCTGATTTTAGTGTATTTATAATTAAATTTTTAAATCATAAAAATATAAAAATAGGTATGCAAAAAAAAAAGCTTTAAGACATCACAAAAATTAAAAGAATATATAATCATTTGCTTTCATTTTATTATTAAAATAAATCAATTACTTTTCAAGATAGTAAGACTTATAAATTTTCGTGTTATTATGGCAAAATTTCATTCACAAAACAACTTTTCTCCACGCACTGCGTGCTTATTGTTGACATAATTGCCAATGGGAAGCTTCTAATCAGATGTGGGGCCCGTAGAATCAACATGTAATAGGTTAGAAAACGACGAGTAGTGAATCACACAACACTAGCGCGTGATAGAAAACTTTGAGTATTTAATAAAACTACGAGTTTTACTAAAGAAAGCGTATAAAAATACGGCGTGTGGACACCACTGTAAAGTGCGCCACTAGGAGCTTTTCTATCCCAACGCATATTTCGCATGCAATAAGTATGAGACACGGATTTCCTATACTAGCCCCAATTGTCCCATTTTATTACAATTAAACCACGAGGAGTTGCTGATTTACTTTGGATAAGTTGGTCTTTCGATCGTCCACGCCGTCTAACGGAATTCTGCGTGCACATGTGTCAACTGTCAACGATCATTATACCGTTGATTTTCTTTTTCACGCTTATTATGACGTCATATTAATGATGTGGTGATGTTAGGTGACCTGGATGCCCGTTCACCTACCGTTGAAAGAGAATAGCCAACGCACGCGCTAGAATTCAAAGGGTCGCGGTCGATGAGAGACTGCACGCGTATAGGTGCGCGTAGAAGGAGAATGAAATAGAACATTTGTTTGGCTCTTGGCCAAAGACAACGGTTAAACTCGAACCAGGACTTGAGTTAAAGGAATGTCGGGCTCATGAACAGATAATAATGATGAGAATTGATAGGTGAAAGTGATGACGGCCACGTTTTCCAGTTTTCTTAAAGAATTAAATCCAGCGCATTTTGGGGTAACTATTCCTTGATAAGCTTATTTTAATTCCAAAACAAAAATTAATTTGAAGAAAATAAAAATATAGGTTTGGTATGGATTCCGTCAGAGATTTATCTTATTACATTGTTTTTTTTTTTAATTTCATGATTGAATTTTTTTAAAAATTCATTTATAAAACACTAAAATTGATGTAATCAAATGATACATAAATAAAATCTAAATGAAATTGTAATATAAAAAAATATTAATATATTTCCCCAATGAGTATTTATTAAAGTTTTTTTTGTGAATTTTTTATTTTGTATATTCATTAATTTTTTCAAAAAAATAAAGAGTGTAATGTAAAAAAAAATACAATCTTATATGTAAACAATTTTGATTTTGATCAAAACATAGTTAAATTCATTAAAATCATTTACAATCCTGAAATAAAATCACACAAGAAGCATATCATGGATCAAATGTTTTAGAAAAGTAGGATTGAGATGTATTTAAAGCTAATTATTAGTGTAAGTAGGCTCAAAAATATTTTTGGATCACTTGATTGTAAGGTCCGTGGTCGCCCAAGGGTTCAATCCCTAATCTTCACGTCAAGTTATTAGCATACTTGAGTCATGTTTATTATCAAAGTACTTCAATTAACGTGACTCGACACTAAAACAACAAATAAATATAAGAGCTAGAGCCTCAAGAAAACATATCAACTCTCATTTTTTTTTCTGAGCTCTCTTGCATGCTTTCTAAACTTTAAGCTTTTTCCTCATCCTTCATTAATCCCACAAACATTAACTTGAATGTGGAAGCAAATTCTAAAATCTTAACTTCAACATCCTTTGATTATATATATAATTTTAATGATGCTTTCACATCGGGAAGTTCGTATGCGTGAGTATTGTTTATATGGAACCATAGCTTTAACCCAAAATAATTGATTTTGGTATTAATGACTAATCCTATCACGGATAAAAAAAAATATAATTTTAATGAAGTTACAACGATGCAATGAAAATGATCCCCTTGCCCAAAAACTTCAACTAAAAATATCGGCCTTTGAGATCCAAAAAGACATCAAGGATTAGAATGTTCTATTGTGTTTGTTACTTAATTTAATCTAATTATATATAATATAATTAATATAGTCCAAAATATGAATATAATAAAATGTTGCACACGACCATCATATCTTATTTTTAAAACTTAAAAAATACAATGAGAATAACACGCACGACTTACATCACTAAAGAGTTATTATAACATTACCAAATTGAAACAACAAAGCAAGCTTCTTCCCTTCATTCTTTAATGTCTTCTCAATTAAGAAAATCTTGTTGAAGCAAGCGATGGGAATGTTTGCATCAAGGCTTTATGTATAAAATATAGGAAAATGAAGTTGTGTTAAAAAAATATTACAAAAAGCACTCCAATAAAAATATTACGAGGATCCAAGTTTTCTTATTTCGGTGCAACGACAATTAATTTAAAAGATAAATAATTTTTTGTATATCCATTTGAAGAATATAAATTACAAAGCTTCCAAATAGAAATAAAAAAATATTCATAATATCATAAGTTATATTTTTAAATCGAGTTAGATGATATTAAATTATATTAATAATTTAATAAAATAAGACCAGACTTTTTTTTTTTAATCTCTTTCTATCCTCTTACGTGGAGAAGATTCTCTTCCACTTTAATAGTTTTTTTTTTTTTTCAATAAAAATCCATTTGATTGTTGAGTGGGCCGTTGGCAATGGCCTGTATTTCTTAGTACCAATTTGGAACTTCCAAAAGTTTTTCTTTATAATTTCCATATACGTTCTGTTATCATTTAAAAATTCTTATCAAGTTGTTGAGTGCCGACCAAAAAAGAAAAGAAAAATCCAACCCAAATGCAGAAATAGTAAAAGATCCTTCATTCAAATAAGTAGATGGAATTGAATATGATCCTATGAGTTGTGACGGCAGAAGTGACAATCCAATAAAATTTGAATTTTTCGAATTTGACATAAGAGTTATTTTAATTGAATCTTTGGAATTTAAATAATTAGAATTTGATGAAATGTTGTTTTTGTTAAAAAGGAATATACTAGAAAAAATATCATTGTATACGATAATCTCACAAATGAAATTAATAAAGTGACACATTTTTAGGATATATTAAAAAATGGTTTAATACATTTAAACTTTTGTATGAAATAAATATAAATTCTCAACCTTTTATTTTACTATAAAAGTTTATAAAATTTTATTTTGTTGTAAATAAACTTCAAAACTTTTAAAATAACGTGATTAAGTTCATATTTGTCAAATGAAATTAATTGTCATTTGGATATAACTTACGTGTATAGTTTTGTGAGTTACAACCTGACAAGCCATATGCACAATATAAATGAAAATTAGTATTATTTAACATATTTAGACTTAATTATGTTATTTTGAAAGATTGGAGGTCTATAAAGTAAAATAAAAAGTTGAGGACTTATAAAAGTTAAGAGTATATTTTACTATCAAGTCTAAAATATAAAAATTAATTAAATAAGAAGTAGATCATATAGCAATCTTTTTAATTTCTTTTGTAAAATTAAAATTTTCGATATCAATGTATCAAATCCAACCTAAATGACACATACCTCACTCCATTTAATTTTTATTTTTTAATAATTTTTAAAAATACGTGTCATCATTTTAATTCATCTTGTTGAATAAAAAAATTCCATTGATAAATGTATTGATAATAATCTCTAAATTATTATTCTTTGTTTAACAAGTTAAAAAGCGAAGGCCCAAGTAATAACGCTTGGGCAGGGCAGCAGGACAATAACAGGTTTGTTTTGTAGTCCAAGCATCAACTGGGAAAAGAAAAAGCCCAATGTTTTTTGACTGTCTTCTTCTCCTTATCCAAGTAAGCAAGGAAGCTGTCCATCGTCACGACCATCTAAATTCTTGACTCCTGAGGGTAAAAGAAGTAGCGTTTTCAGACGCATTTGTTCTTTTCTCACGCTTTTCCCAAACGGCCATGGCGGGAACTGCAATCTGTAATGTTTCATCAGCTACTTCCATCTTCCGCACTTCATTTTCACATAAGTTTTCTTCAAAGCCATTGCTTCTTCCAATGCGTTTTTCTCCAAAACCGCCCTCTTCTCCCAGAATTCTCAGTACTTTTCCGCTTCCCCGCTTCATTTTTTGTCTAATTTTAATCCTTTTTAAAATACCCTTTTTTAATAATGTATTTTAATTTGGTTGCAGGGATTTACGCTTTGTCTAGCAACGATATCAAAGTGGGTTCAAACCTTGAAGTTGACGGAGCTCCTTGGCGAGTTTTGGGTACATTTTCTATTTATTTCTGCAATTGTCGTTTCCTCTTCTGTTTTTTGTTGGCTAATGTATCTGCTTTGTTGCCTAATGTATGAAATGTGGTTGATTGTTTTGGTTATGTGTTGTATTTAGTCTTTCTGATTTGAAATTTTGGCTTTTTGAAGAGTTTCTTCATGTGAAACCCGGAAAGGGAGCTGCTTTCGTGAGGACCAAAATGCGCAACTATATAACAGGAAACACTGTTGAGAAGACTTTTCGAGCTGGAAGTACGGTAATCTCTATTTAACACTCTATGTTAATACATTGCAACTTCAACTTACAGTTTGAGATTAATAGCAATTAAAGGATAAGAATATATCGCAGCGTTTTCTTTGTAGAGGAAGTTTTTTTGCTTTTAAATATTTTTTACCTTGTTCTGTTGAGGATAAGATTAGGAATATGTTGGACTAGGGAGGGTCCTTCTGTTTTGCAGCATCTTGTAATCTGTTGGCATCGCTCCGTAAAAGGGCTTTAGCAATACTTGCATTATAGGAATATTTCTATAGAGGCTTTTTTTTTTCTTTTCATGCTTTCATAAATACACTTTTTTGTACAGATTGATGAGGCAAATGTTTTCAAGGAAACCAAGCAGTTCACATACAAAGATGGTTCCCAGTTTGTCTTCATGGACCTGGTATTTTTCCGTATATTCATATAATATAACTCATTAGATACCATAGACAAATGAATTCCATAGCTTATACCATTGTTATCAATCTACTGAAATTTGAGCAAATGCCATATGTTACATGTACTATCCTTTCTTTGATAATCAGTAGTTAACTATCCTCTTTTGATACTTGCAATGGAATTAGTTCATGCTCCTATCACTAGGAAGATTCAATAACTATGCCCGTTTAGTTTTTTCTCTTTAACAATTGTACTGAAATGATTGTCTTATTTCTTTCCCACGTCAGTCTTATAATGATGTTTTAACTTCTTAAAGAACACATTTGAAGAAACCCGCCTAAATGAGGCAGATGTTGGAGACAAGACAAAGTGGTTAAAGGAGGGAATGGACTGCAATTTGCTCTTCTGGAATGGAAAGGTACTTTTATAATTTCCTTTAGTTCTCCCTTGTGTTATTTGAATTTTGAAGTTTTTGATGTGTGTATGCTATTGTTTGAAATCTGTGTTAAAGAGGGTACTCTATAGCACTTACAAAGACTGAGATAGGTCCCTCGGTTAGATGCTAAGCAGTGTTCTTGTAGTTGTCGGCTTTTTTTTTTTTATGTAAATCATAGGTATTCTCATCCGTTTTAACGGTCTAGACTAATCCTGCTCAGGGCTTCGCATAGTTAAGGCTCCTTATCCCTCCTCAAAAGTGTTTTTAGTGGAGGTCAAACCCGAAAGCTTTTCCCATAAATTCAGCTTGCATTGTCAACCGAGCCATACTTAAAATGACTTGCCAGCTGCCTCTTACGGCATCCAGTAATTGATAGCAAAGATTAGCATTATTACCATATTAGTAGTTACTTGTTTCTGCTGTTGCTGTTCATGGTCCTTATCTGTCTGCTCTTTCTTGTAGGTGATTGATTTTGAACTCCCCATCACAGTTCAGCTTACTGTGGTTGATGTTGATCCTGGCCTCAAAGGTGACACAGCTTCAGGTAATGTAATATAGCTTCTCATCAAGCTCCTAACTCCTAATCCATTATGTTAATGGTCTAAATTGTATCCGCAGCAATCGATAACTTAGTGAGATGCAAAGCGTAAGGCCCCTAAGGCTGTGTCTTGATTTGAAAGAAATGTAGATGTGTGCACTTGAAAGAAATGTAGAAATGTAGAGCTCTAATATGCTATAAAACTGACTGTAAATTGTTTTATTTTTATTTATGAATTCCTGAATATCACTCCACTGCTTTTCCTTTTATTCATTTCCTTGAAACAGAAAACAGAAGACTATATGCTGTATCATGTTCACAAGAATCACAACCTTGCATCTATTGTGTTACAGCCCTTGTCTTTGCTGCACTGTCTTATTCATTCATTTTGGTTTTCTTTGGCTAATCACATTGAAAAATAAAATTTTGGCACAGGTGGATCCAAACCTGCAACTCTCGACACTGGTGCTGTTGTCAATGTTCCGCTATTTATTAATGTAGGCGATGAAATATTGGTGGATACAAGAACTGGGCAATACATGAGCCGTGCATAAGTTTTGGCTTGGAGAATTCTTATAATTGGCTTTTTTTTTCTGTTAATTTATTTGTTTATATAAATTAACATTTAACAATGCCAGATTGTTTTACTTAAATTTTGATTCAAGGAATTTGCACCAGCACCATGTGGACTGGTGAGAGGATGCCCTCAATAATTTCCAGTATTTGGTTCAATTAGTTAGTAGTTCTTCTGTCTAAAGAATAAGAGATTGTGTGTTTGAATGCTGGGTGAGGATTTGAACTTAGAACAACCTATCTGTCTCCGGATTTGTTTCAAAATAATAATAACAAAAAAAAAAAGAGATATCTACAGCTGAATGGCTAGCACAATTTCTCATATCCGTATACAGGAAAGATCGTTTGTACGAGCAAGTTAATCATCATCCTAGACTAGTGGAATCCTTTGTGGAATTACACCCTGCTTCAGAGCAGCACCATAGACATTACAAGCACCCAGCAACCGGCCCTGTTGGTTGAACTTCTTAACCAAAATGTCATAGGATGTTCTACTTGGGATTTTGCCGTTTTCATACATTATAACCAACACAACCAATGCCTCACGAATCTTTCCCTCCATACAAAGCGCTTGAATTACATTGTTGAAGGTTATCGTCCTAGGAATGTACCCCATTCTAATCATTTGCTGCAAATGGTCCAGTGCCTCCTCCAGTCTCTTTCCCGTACAAAGAGATCGAATCACAAACCCATAGGTACTAGGGTCTATGATAGAAACCCCACTCCTCATTTTCTCGAACACTTGATAGGCATCTTGAACCAGGTCTTTTTCTTTCCATGATTTCATGCATAAACCTCTAAGCAAACTGCTCATCGTCCTTCCATCCACTTCAAAACCAATGCCCACCATTTCTTTATACACCCCTAGTGCTGCCCTTATCTTTCCCCATTTCAACAGCCCACTCAACAAGGTGCTGTAGCTAATCCTATCAGGTATGCAATTTTTCTCCTTCATAAGCTTTAACACTCTAAAACCCTGGTATGGCCTCCCTTCTTTGTTGTACCCAGTGAACAGAGTGTTGAAAGTGACAACATTTGATGCTAATCCCATCTCCAGAGCCTGGTTAAGCAATTCCATTGCCTCATCTGGTCTACCCACCTTACAAAAACCATCCATAACTGCTGTATATGAATAGATATCAGGTCTTATTGATTCTTTCTTCATATTCATCAACATTTCGTAAGCCTCCTCCACCCTCCCCACATAACACAATCCCTTCAATAAGCAATTGTATGTTTGGACAGTTGGCTTGCATCCAATTCGACCCATTACTTCAAAAACTTCAAAAGCATTCTGCAATTTGCCTCTTTTGCACAATGAATTAATGAGAGTTGTAAAGGTTATCACATTTGGAGCATACCCAGTTTCCATCATGTGGTGTAAAACCCGTTGGGCTTCATCAAGGTCGTTCTTCTTGCAGCAGCACCTGATCATGATGGAAAATGTCCAGCAATTTGGTGCTAAAGCTGAACCACACGATGCTACATTAGAGTAGAGTTCCATGGCTAGATCAGGCTCATTTGCTGTAACCAATGCCATTAACAGACCGTTGAAATCAGATAAGGACCAATTGCCAGACTCTTTCTGCATGATGCTGAGAATTTCACTCGTGTCTTTAAAGGGTATTGCTTTAATCTTATCCAGGAAATTTACAACCCAAATTCTGTCAGTTCTCCCATCAAAATGCAAGCTTTCTGGCTTCCCTCCTTTAACTAAGTCTATGGAGCTTCGGTCAGCGGAAATAAGTCTACGTGGGGACGTTGTTCTGCTAGGATTTTTGTGAGGCACTGATATCCTCGCAACAAACAGAAGCTTGCGAAGATGGACTTCGCTGTGATGGATTCTTCTGAGATTGCAGAATATGTAAGGATTACCGAAGGCAGGAGATTCAACTTTATATGCAGAAGACATGACAGATATAATCACAGCGAAAAAGAGGGAGAGATGAAGAAGAAAATTAGCTTAGTTTAAAGCTTCTAATGGCAGGAAGACTAGCAAACAAGGTAAAGCTCCTTATCCAGAGCCATTTTCTCTCCTTCAGGAATAGAATTTGAGACGGAAATGTTGGAAAATTCTTTAGGTGCACTACGTATGTCAACTAATTTTACGTTAGGTAATTTGATGTGTTTAATCTATTTAAAAATCATCATATAAATTTTAAGTTATTAAATTTTAAAGCATCTCATTTAATATAGACTTTACGATGTGTATAGATCTAATATTTTATTTTATTTTTATGATGAGCTAAAATAAAATAAAATATATAACAAGAATAAATATGTTATGATCTCTAATCTAAATATAAGATATTTTTTATTCTCATATCCCATCATTGAGTAAGATACAGATTTTTTCAAAAGTTTGACATGAAAAACTGCTAATCCAAAAAATCAATTTCAATGAATTTAGGTACGCTTTCGAATTAATTTTTTTATGATTGAACATGAGATCTTGTATGTGAAGACTCGAACTCAATCTGCAAGGTATTATCTAATTTGACCTGAAGTCAATTTTTTTAAATCACAAGATGTGCCCATACAACATTAGGTATGTGATTAATTTTCTCTCACGTTGCATAGCTGGCACTAGCTCAAATGAATTTAATCTGACGAGGATTCGAACATGAAATTTTTTACTAAAGAATGTCCTCGCTCAAAAACTCATCAGAGCCTTATATTTTGAGCCAACCCAAGTCAAATTTTGCTTATATATATATAAAGCACCAGAAGCTCAAATTTTGCTTTATATATATATATATATATATATATATATATATATATATATATATAAAACCATATGCTTTTGTGTGTCTATGAATATATCGGGTAAAAAATACAGATTTGTTTGTATACATATAATGGATTAGAGACTCAAAATTGCATTTATATATATAAAAGATCATAAACCTAGACTTGATTTTCTTGTATGTATACGAAAGTGAAATTGCTGGGATTCTAACTTAATCTTTACAATATATCGCAATGCAGTTATATTCTTTTCAATAATACAATAAAAGTTCAAAAAAGAAAAAAGACAGTGAACGAGACTGAAAGAGACCTGATCCCGTCAAATTTGATTTCTTATGAACTACGTATGAATTTCTTTAGCTGTTTGGTTCAGCATCTGCTTGATGAATACGTAAAATACTTGATTGCTATTGCCAAAAACAGAGAAATCGCTACAACATGGATGGCAAAATGAATAAAGAACATTTATTTCATCAGAAGCGTAGAGATCTGCTAAAAGCCTTCCAAGACGTGTGAATTTTGGGGTCGGCCACAGGCCTTTTTCCAGCATTTCCTTTCCTACCAAGAATTGGTTTGAGCAACATCTTCAGGACCCTGTTGAAACCAGACCCACGACGCCCTTTACGCACCTGTGGCACCGTCAGCGGTGGAGCTAGGAACAGCGAGCAGTGTGACCTTTTAACCACGCTTGGCGCTGAGAGGCTCCTACCCAATATGGCCTGGTTCAGCTGCACCTCAAACGAGAGCCTCTCAAACTGGTCCAGCAGCGTGCTCTGCTCATCCCCAAACCTTCTCAGAACAACTGATATTTCGTCCATGCTTTTGTTTTCATTAGCTAAACCCGTTTTCCTTAGCTGCTCAGAACCCATCTTTGCTCTATTCTTTAACTGTGCTTTGGCGATGGCTCAGGGTCAGGGAAAGCTGAAGTTTGGGAAGCCAAGCAGACGATTTGGCCTGTTCGAGCAAAGTAGCAAAGCGTCAACAGAATAGATTACCAGATGGCTGCTGCATGGAAACCGAAAGTGTAGCGGTCACCAGGGGAAAACGAGTAGCGTGGGGAATAAAGAAACTTCTCAAAAGCTTTGGCTATAATTTTGGGAAGGGATCCTTCCAATTCCTTCAGTCTTTTCAATGTTTTTCACATTTATTAGACACTATCACCCTACAGTGAATTTGAATCATTGTCCCACCTAGACTAGAAAGTAGTAACTCCTAACTCCTAATTCAATGGCTGTTCTGTTCTGTTCTGTCCTATCCTCGCCAGTCTTGTCCTCCTCATAATTAATGATGTCATGCTTAAAACAATTTCAATATAAATGTACATAGCTATCACAGTTATGTCATAGTGATATTTGAATTCTTTTTTAAACGTATTTGAATTTTCTCGAGAGTTGAATTAAATTTCTTATTTTAGAGAACATAAATCTAAACAATTTAAAAGAAAAAAAATACTCACTTCTTGAAAACACGATAGGATAAAAGTTCATATTTAATACATTAATAATATATAAATTCTAGACATTATTGGTTTATAATAGTGTGTACAATAATGTATAAAAATTATAGTGTATGATAATGTACAAAATTTATATCGAATTAATGCATCAAATATAAGCTTTTAATATTATTTTTTAGTATTAAAATAATATTTTAAAATAATTTTAATAAAAAAAATAGATAAATACTTGTATTACGCGGTCATTAAAATGTTTTGAGTCTATCACTTGCATACTTTTTGAATAAAAAAAACACTTGTATATTTTACAACTTTTTTTCTTTTTTTTATTTGATTAGAGATTGAAGTATTTTGTTGTAGAATTAAACGGTCAAAACTTAATTTTTATACCATCTATATCACGTGAGCATTATCCTCCTTACTAAAGTGGCAATGTTAAGATTTCGTTTGGATCGTGTAAAATGATTTTCAAAAAATAATTTCTAAAAATTTGATTTTATGAAAAAACTTATATTTTTTGTTATTTAGTTGATATGTTGAAAAATATTTTATATTATTTATTGTTTTAATCCAAGATAAATTATGTTAAGTTTTAATGAGGGTTTTTTTTTTTAAAGTGACATAAATTTAAAAATTATTTTCCTCTTTTGAAAAGGAAAAAATAATTTTTTAATATCTTTAAAAAATTTTTATTGACTAAATTTTATTTTTTATTGATCGAAAATATTTTACGTGTATTTAATATTCAAAAATATGAAAAATCTTTTTGAAAGAATAAAATACGCCAATCAAAAGATTTATTTGCATTTCGTATCCCTTCGAGCTATGGCGTGCGCATATGGCGCATAGACATTCATTTACGGTTTGTGACTTCAGTGACAGTGAGTGAGCTGAAGTTGTCCAATGAGAAATTCGATGAAGTCAAAACCCCTACAAAATTTCCTCAGTAATTATTAAAATTTAAAAAAAATCCCAAAATTCCCAATATCATTATCCCGCATCACCGTCGTCTATTGTTACACTTATTATTCCTAAATTTTTAAGCGAATTGCGTGAAACGTAAGCTTTGGCGTATTGTTTATACTGAATTTTGTAGAATTTCTTCCGTTTTGAGTTCTGATTTCTTTCGAGTTAGTGAATGAATTTTCTTTCTATCGGGGTTGCTAATTTTGCTTGGAGATTTGTTAATTCAGCGGCTAAAATACTTTTTTCATTTCCAGATCTTAATATTCAAAAAAAAAGAAGAAGCACAGAAAATTATTATTATTACTATTATTAATTTGCTTTTTTTTTTTTAATAATTGCTGAGGAGAGAAATGCAATTACGACAGCGATTATATTGTTTTTAATCGTCGCCGATGTTTGCAATGCTTCGTCGTTTTTGAAGCTTCGATACTTAGCTTATGAAACTCCAACAAAGAACGACACCACCGCCACACCGCCTCATGTAAGTTCTATCTATCTATCTATCTCTGTCATTTATAAATTTTACTTTTTTTTTATTCGTTAACGGTTTTAGTATTTACAAAAATTATTTATTGTTGTTATTTTAGAGTTCTCCGTTGCCGAATCCTTTATCGGGTTCTGGCGCCAAGAAATCGGATACTCCAGCGAAATTGGATTCAAATTTGTTGAATAAAACAGATTCTGTGCCTCCACCTCCAGATGACGAGAAGGTTCCAAAACCATCAGATAAACCGGAGAAGGTTCTTCCAAGTGGAAACAGTTCAAGTTTGGCTTCAAATTCGAAGAATGATAAAACAATGGAGGATAACGCGGAGAAGAAAAGGAATATAGATAGTAGAAAAAATCCAAACAGTACGGAGACTGAGAAGGGAGCCGGAACAAAGGAGGATAAGAATAATAAGAAGAAGAAGACACATGGGGATGAAAGTGATTCCAAGTCAGGGATTGTGGAATCGTGTGTTGGAGTAGCTAACAGCTGTGCAGACGGGAACTCCTTGACTGCCTGCATTAAAGGTTTTGGAACTGGTAATTCATATTGCTCTTTAAAGTTATTTTGAATTGATTATTAGGGTGATGGGGTGGAATTCTAAGGTATAAAAAGTGATTTAATGCTTATATCTTATGATTTTTGCTGTTGCCTTTATTAGAGAAATGGCATGCTTATTTTTATTACTGAAGTCCAATTGAGTTATGCATTAGCTGCCTGATAGAGTAATTATGTGCACTGAAATATGTTATCAGTTATATTTGCTCTTGTTCTGTCAAATAAAGCATAAATATGACCAGGCTTGTTGGATTTTTGGAAATATTTGAAAAATAGGGCTGTGAACTGTTCCACCATTATATAACAATGAATGGGTTGGCTTTGGTGTGCATGTACAATAACGAATTATTAAATTGATACTAAAGCAGTGCTGTTCGATGTTGGTTAATTTCCTGATCATTAGGTAACGTTTAAGTGAACAATTATTGGGGGATAGAAGGAATGGACAAATCTGGAATAGTATATGTTTTTATATCGTTTTTACCACCATGGATGAAGAGAAATAAAAGTTACACCTTATGAAGGGTAAAAGCTTGCAGAAAATATGAACACATTGTAAATGCCTTTAAATTTAATTCTTAAAGGTTGAGTTATTTTTAAGTGAACAATTATTTGGGGATATAACTATAGAAGTAATAGCAAATTCTTGAACACAAAAATGTTCTCAGATCTGAAACAATGCCCTGGCTGAATTTTTATGTTATGCTATAATTTTGCTCCAGTGCGAAGAATTGGATCTCAGAATAGATGTTAAATTAAAGTATGGGTAAATTTTATGATCTATACAATGTACTGCTTGTTTAGTCAGGTGGATACCATTCAGTTTCCTTTTCTAATTGTAAAAAATGAAGAAGACAGTGAACTTACTTTCCTGTACATATTGATTGTTGGCAATAGGGAATCATATAATAGCATAGTGATCAATATTTCTTAGTCTATTACATTTCCTAATGGGAGAGTAATTCATTTGATTTAATTTTTCCTTTCCAGGGTCCAAACAATTGGTTGTTCTGGTCCATAATAGTGGAGAAAAAACTTTGAAGGTCAATCTTGCTGGCCCTGCTGGGGAATCTTTTCCCAAGGTACTTAAAGTACCAAAACATGGTACTGAAAGGGTATGGTCTTTTATCTTTCTTCTTCTTAGTAACTTTTTTCTCATAATATTGGGACATTATAAGACCTATTTTCTGTAGGAATAAGATTTAGAATGAGTTGAAGTTAGGCTTTACCCAGTGGCCATCCAAACAAAAGAAGTTCTAAATCTCAGTTATGTTTCACTTATTCTAATGAGCTGTTGAACTAGGCATGTGGTTATGAACTGATTATTGTTAGGAAGAACCTGCTCTTGGCATAACTGTTTCCCTCACTTCCCTTGGACTTATTGAAATATACCCAAAAATGTAAATTGTAGTAACAAAATGTTATCTTTAATCTGCCTAAATTTTAGGACTTTTAGTAATTTATTGTTGAGCTAAGTGAATAAAGAAAGGGAAAAATTAGAAGTATTTCCTCTGCTGTATATTGGTTGATGTTGGGGGCCCTAACAGTACTTTGAATGATTAATTGATTGTATAACAAGATTAAAAAGCTAGCTAGAGAGGACCTTGTTAAGCATGTCCTAACTAAGACTAAGTAATTGGTCATAGGTGTAGAGGTCAATTCTAAATAGAAGGCCCAAAGCCCCTATCTACAAACAAAACTTTCTCAACTGATATGGGTTTACATCACTGAATGGTCCCCTTAATTACCAGGTCCAATACTAACAACTGAAATCAACGTTCTTCTTATGTGAACAACAAATAAGGGGCAAATCAGCAATCGGGCAATAAACACAGTATTGGTTTGATACCATGTTAAGCATCTTACTTAAAAGTTAAAGCTAGTTGGTAACAAAACAGGCAAAAGCTGAATGTAAATGCACATGAAATCCGAAGTTAATGCTAGATAACAATACTTATGAGGCCTTTTACTGGGTTCAATTGTATACTATATTGTGTACCTTAACTTTGGTTCATAAGGGATGAAGATATATTAACTTATGAGGTTATACACTCTGAACAAATTTCCAGAAAGTGTTCATGCTTAATATTTGTATTCTTTTTCATGTGCTTATTTGTATCCAGAGTTGATGCGTGTATTTGCTTGTTTGTTTTCAGATTAATATCTCTTCGACTGTTAGGAAAAGCAGTAAGCTGGTGTTAAGTGCTGGAAATGGAGATTGTGTGCTTCCTCTGTATCCTCTTGTGTCCGAGGCAAACTTTTTCTTGAACCTTCCTTCTTATAACAAATTGGTGACTCCAATAAATGGCGCGTACTTTTTGATTGTTTCAGTTGTAATTTTTGGAGGGTCATGGGCTTGTTGCATGTTTAGGAAGAGAAGACGGCATGTTGGTATACCTTACCGAGAGCTAGAAATGGGATTGCCAGAATCCATGGCATCTACTGAAGTAGAAACAGCTGAAGGTTGGGACCAGGGTTGGGATGATGATTGGGATGAAGACAAGGCAGTGAAATCACCAGTGGGGCGCTCTGTACCAAATATCTCAGCATATGGCCTCACCACCAGGTCTTCAAACAGAGATGGCCGTGAAAATGACTGGGATGTGTAAGTTTATTACTGAAAAGGTGAAGGTAAGAATGTGAATCGCCTGAACTCGAAGGAGAGAAGAAAAGGAATGGATGATACAAGGAACAGGCGACTTGATATAGAAACTGTAAATTGGTCCACACAGTTACCATGCTAACATTTCCTGTCATCATGGAGGCACATATATGTGATGAGGCTGTCTGTTCCCCCCAGTCTGCTTGAGTTTGTCGGAACGTATTAATGTTGAATCCGCATTAAACCTAATAGGCCGAGAAACACTAAAATGGCCCGGATGAAATGAGGTATCTACAGAGTTTACGTAATGAAGTTGTCTTCACTCACTTCTCTCTTTTCATTTTTGGTGCATGTAGAGGAGCATTCATTCAAGAGGGTTTGTGATAAATTCTTTCAACCAAGGGCATGAAATGTGATAAGGGTAAGAAAATAAGTACCTTTTCTATGTATTTGTAGGGATTATCATCTGGAAACCTCAAGAAATCAAATGTATTCTGAGTTCTGACTTTATTCATGTTCTTTTTCTCCAAATTTACTGGATATTAACAGTGGCTATATTTGATTACAATACACCAAAGTGGAAACATAAATTTGAATTCCGAGGTTAGTCTGCGCCCCACCAGAAGCCTGTGTACGGTTCACCTTTTTGTTAGCAGCTCCCTTGAATTGGTGTCAAATCAAACATTGGATCAGTCCAAATTACACATTTGCAAAGCACTTTGAGATTAGACTGTGAACTAAGGTCTGCCGTTCATGGTGGATCCACTATACTAACGCATCATATTTGTCTTTTCTCTCTTACAGACAAACTTGCCAAGATGATCATTGATATGCTATAACTAGTGTTAGACCTGACAATTCGACAATATAATTTGTGTTTTTATTTTGTAAATATAAAAATTTTATGTTGATATATTAAATATAAAATTTATCTTAATTTTTATTTTATTGTACATAATTTTATCAAATTTTAATTTTTATGATCTTTAAATTTTTTATTCTTATTATGTTTATGAGTTATCATCCCATCTTATTTAAAACAGTCATATATACGCAATGTGGGCGAAGATATAATATTTTTATCAAAGGGGAAACACATGGCGTTTGGTGGTAAGTGCTTTCTTCTATCATTTTGTCTCTTGATAAACAAATGGCAATCACGTTCACACCCATAATGATATTCTTCTTGTTTTTCAACAGCATTATTTCACAAATTTCAAGAGCACAATGCAGTTTTACTTTTCTCTCAAGTTTTAGTTAATAGTAGTAATGATTTTCTCTACGTGCCGTTTAGTCTTCCTATATTAATTATTTTCTGCAACTCGAGAATCATGCAATATTATTATATACACAAATTTCTAATCAGTTATTAGAGGGGGACTAAATTATGTTAGCGGCAGACAGAAGGTGTTTCATCTCGATAATTTTAAATACAATAAAATGAAATGAATTAAAATTTTAATAAAAATATATATGAGTTAAAAAATTTATTTTGTATTTGGTATGTTCACACGAATTTTGACATTGTAGTTTTTATTATATATTTATATTTTATATGAAATAAATACAATACAATTACATAAATTATCATATCTAACTTAAAAATAGTTTTAGAACCTAAACACCACACAATCTATTCTATTTCCCACTGTTGTGATTCAAATTCAATCCTGGGTATTCTGCTGTAAAATGTAAACATGTTTTTTTTCCTTTCGGCATGCGGCAAAGTTAATCAAACCTTAAGTTTTACTTGTTACAATCATTCTAGTATAATATCTCTTTTCAAAAGGGAAAGTGCAATAAAGAAAGGTGGAGACTCCTGGGGGCAAGACATGGTATGATTCCCATGCACTAAAATAAATAATGCCATGCTTGCCACCGTTCAAAAAAATTTTGAAAAATGCTTCTCCGGACCCCCATGTGATGATGTCCTAAGCCTTTTGATTAGGTTTCCTCACGACTAAATTTAAGATTTATATTTGATATATAGTTACTGTATAAATTTTACAGATTATCAGTTATAATAATGCTACTTCATTGAGTTATAAATTTTAAAATAAAAAGTTTTTAAAAGTAATGTTAAGTCATTTTGTGCTTCAACCATTGTTCTTCGAGATCTAGAACTGGATAAGTAAGATTGAACAATTTTGATTCCTACAAGAATGAAAATAAGGTCAAAGAAACTTAGAGTTGGGATTCCGAGATATGTTCAGGATGTTCTAATCAGTGTTTATCTGAGTAAAAAAAAAGTCGAGAGAGTTTAGGATTAGAGAATAGAGAGCTTGGGAACATGATAAAGAATCTACCTTGAGTGTGGCATTGATTTTACTCTTATACCGATATTTTGGTGTCAAATCCCACCATTTTGGCATGTGTGTAGCTTGAGGTTATCGTGACAATCGAATAACAATGTTAGAAGCTTGTCACAGGCAATTAAAAGATTAGGTCACGAGTGATCATGAGCTTGATAGTCAACTTGCTATCATTTAAGTTCAAAATTATGGATAACAAGTAAATATTTTTAAATTTAATGTGTCATAATATGATTCAGTAACTTATAAGATTTATATGTAGACAATATAAACTCTTAAATTTAAAGCTTCAAACCCAAGCATTAATAATTTGGCCAGATTGTAAAAACAGGGGTCTAAACTCTTATGATAAAATCAAACACTTTAGTAACACAAACTTTGCAGAGAAGAAATGGGGGTGGATGATTTGCATCAGTAGGTGCGCATGACTGTTGGGTTTGATTGCTAAAAGCTGTTGTCCATGTTGCACCTCAAGGGTGCCACTGCCACTGCCACTACCAGAGCCAGATATTCTAAAAAGGAAAAGCAGAAAAAGTTGAATTCAAGCATACTAATAATGATAAAAGTGTAACAAAAGCAAATCAGTGCTACTGCTATTCTTCAACATCATCATGTGTTCCTATCATACCATTCAATACTTCAGCTTTCACTTTATGTTTTGATTTCCCACCTTGTCTGCATGCATTGCTTTATTTCACTTCCCTCTCCCTCCTCTTATTTCACAGCATTTTTAATATTTTTATATAGCCATGATAATTCGTGCAATGAAATCACAAAAATTCCTACCTACATGTCAAATATAATTTATTTTATTTTTGTTATATTCATATACAAGTTTTATCAAATTTTAACTTATATTACTTCATATCTATTATTCATATCGTTTTCATATTATATCCCCTATATTATATCTAAGATTCTCATGTCTATTTCTAATGTGAAAAGGGGAAACGTTAAGGGATTGGTTAAGACTTCTCCTTGCTTTACCTCATTCTTTCGACAAGACAAGAACCACAGTTCATTCATGATGAAAACAAAGTCAGGATAATGAAACAGAAGATAGTCTGGTTACAAATATATATATCTTTGATATTGAATAATATCCAAAGTTCCATACGCAGCCGGTGAAAAGGAATCCAGTAAGTGAAATTCTGTGTGTAACAGAATACCAAAAAGGGAAGGGACAAAAAAAAATGAAGGCACCAAGGAATACAATACAGAATTAAAGAACAAAGAATGGGGAGGTTGGGTGGGATGGGGCATTTAACTCTTCTTTCTGTAGAACAAACTGGATTCTTCTTCACCGGGAAACACAAAGTTTCATTCTTTCTCAATCTCTAACCACTTACTCCAGCTCCTCCGTGCCATCAGAAGGGCATCGGATTAGCTCTAATATGTTTACTACTTCTTCCATGTCCGGCCGATTTGATGGCACTTGAGATGCACATATTAAACCAAGCTTTACGACTGGAATTGCCTCCTCTGCTCGGAAGTTACTCCGAAGCCTCTCATCAACACATTCCTCCACCCTACCACCCTCAAGCGCTCCCCTGACCATGTCACACAGCACCACCACATCATCCTCCATGTATTCCACTGGCCTCTTCCCTGTTATCACCTCTAAGACCAAGACACCAAAGCCATAAACGTCACATTTCTCAGTTATTTTTACGGTCTTGCAAGCAAATTCAGGAGCCATGTAACCAAGGGCACTTTGGATTTTGCTGCTTAAAATGCAGCGGTCTAATGTTGGCAACAGCATTGCCAATCCAAAATCTCCCACCTTGGGCTCACCAGAGCTGTCTACAAGAATATTAGTTGATTTAAGATTATAGTGAACAAGATTCATCCGGTGCAAATAGGCCAGACCCTTAGCCATCCCAAGAATTATGTTGAATCTCTGTCGCCAAGATAGGTAACTTCCGCCAGGCTCGTCATGGAGGTGCTTATACAAACTCCCACTGGAAACAAATTCATAAATGAGGAGCTGCAATGAAGGAGTCCAGTAATATCCTTCAAGAGCTACAAGATTGTGGTGCCTAATCTTTCCAAGTTTCTTTACTTCCCTTTCAAACTCCTCTTGAGACTTGATCAAACTCGAAACAGTCAGCTTCTTGATGGCAACTGAACGCCCATCACGAAGGATTGTACGATAAACAACTCCAAATCCTCCACGACCAAGCTCACAGTCCTTGTTAAGCAGGGCATGGGCCCCAGCAACAAAGTCAGCATCCCCTGAAAACATTACAAGTTTGCCATAGTTTGGATCATTGGTTGGAGAACCACTAAAATCTTCACCTCCAGATAAGGTAAGAGTTGCAGGAGCACGTGACATAGATGAACGGACATGGATATTGAGGACAGTGATAGCTATTACACCAATGACAATGAAAGCCGCTGCCCCAATGGCAATGAGGGCAGAGATGCTGAGCACAATTTTCTTGCGATGGTGATTTGGAGAGGAGCCACCAATGGAGTTGGACGAGTTCGGGTTCAGCACAATAGGCTTGGGATGGACAGCTGGGCAAGAGCGGTTGACAATGGAACCACATAACGATGGATTTCCAGAGACAGATGAAGTGGTAATGGTGTTGAAGAAGCCCCCAATAGGAAGTTCACCACGAAGGTGGTTGTGAGAGACATTGAAGGACATCAGTTGAGAAAGATTTGCCAGCTCTTTTGGTAAGCTTCCAGTTAGGTCATTCAATGACAAGTCTACATGCTGGAGGTTGCTTAAGTTTGTAATGGCAGGAGAGATTGAGCCAGATAGCTTGTTCTGGGATAAAATTCTGTACCATTGACATGGAAACCAGAGCAAAAATGTTAAAAATCGATAGGAAAATGGAGGTGCCTTGTTTAAAATTTGAATGTAAGATGACTTCTGCTACATTGGCACCAAAAACAGGATAGCATCCAATCACAGGCTGATAAAAAGGGAAAAATAAAATGACAATCAATCAGACAAATCCTTCAATTACAGCAAAGCAAGTTTTATTTGATAAATTTAAGGCATTAATTACGTATTTTGCCTGAAATATGCCAGTCCAAATAGCCATGATACATTTAACCAAAGATCTCGGTGAGCCATCCATAAAAGCACAAATCAGCCTCCGGAATAATAAATGCTTCAAAGGTAGGTGTAATGGCTAACATCAATAAGATAGAGCCTAGTAGTGCAAAGTTAATGCTTCAATGCAAAATTTTTCAGTAATAAGAAATTTATAATGTTTAAATAACAATGTACATAACTCAACATAAAGTCCTTAAAAGAAGCAAATAAAAGAGTAAGGAAGTTCTTACAAAGTTGTTAATGATGAACAATTCACTATCTGAGTTGGAATTTTCCCAGATAGAGAGTTCCTCTGCAGTCTCAGCTCCTTGAGTGAGCTTGCTCGTCCAATTTCAGAAGGAATGCTTCCATTCAGCATATTGTTACTAAAATCAATAACCTCTGTGGTCTTCAGTTCTCCTATGCTGGCTGGAATAGAACCAAAAAGATGGTTCCTGGACATATTAAAGTAGAGCAAGCTGCTTAGTACCCCAAGGTTAGATGGAATTTCACCAGATAAAGCATTTGAAGAAAGATCCAAGACCTGAAGGCCCTGATAAGATGGCATTTTTGAAGTGAATAAAGGACTTTCCATGCTTCCAAGAGGCTTGTTCCCAGAAATCATGGCACTCTTCATATCCATCCTAAATATCCATGATGGAACATTGCCTGTTAACAGATTCTGGCTGACGTCTAAGGCTAAAAGGTTAAAACAATTAGCCATTGACTCCGGCAATGCACCTGTAAACTGGTTCATTGACAGATTCAATTCCTTCAGTAACTGCAGCTTCCCCAGAGAAGGTGGAATTTTACCAGATAAATTATTTGCAGAAAGATCCAAACTCTCAAGACTTGTCAATTCTCCAATCCAATCCGGAACTTGTCCCCTGAGAGAATTTCCTCCCAAACTGATTGAAGTACTTGAATTAAGCCTCTGCATTGAATCCGGAAGGCCACCAGACAAATAATTCTCGCTAAAATCAACAAATTTCAATTGTGAACAACTTCCAATATCTCCCGGAAGCCTCCCAGAGAATCTGTTGTTTCCAAAGTCAATCTGTCTCAAGTCATACAAATTTCTAATTCCTTCAGGAATCTCTCCTTCCAACAAATTACCAGACATATCAAGCGATTGAAGGCTCCTCAAAAACCAAATTCCAGATGGCAATTGCCCTGAAATCTGATTTGACGAAAAGTTAACCGCCACAAGCGTCGAACAGGAGCTCAAAGAATCAGGGATTTGCCCTGTAAGATTGTTTCTTGCAAAAGAAACCGACCTTAGAGACCCACATTGTGCAAAAAAATCATCAGGGATCGACCCTGACAAGCTGTTTCCACTTAAATCAATAACTTCCAAGCTCACAATGTGAGAAAGCTCAGAGTTTATGGTTTCTGTAAGATTGTTGTTTGAAAGTGACAAAACTCGAAGGAACTGTAACCGTAATAAGCCACGGCCAACGTGACCAGAAAGAGAAAGGCCATCAAGGTGGAGCTCCGTTACCCGGTAAGTTGTTGGGTCACATTTAACACCCATCCACTTGCAGGGATCGTTGTCATCCTCACTCCAAGATTGGAGCTTCGCACTTGGGTCTTCCAGCCCTGCTTTGAAGAAGATTAAGCCCAGAACATCGTCGTTAAAAGTTGGCTGTTGAGAGTTTGCAGCAACTGAGACCAAAACAAGAAAAACTAAGACCTTTAACATCATGCTTTCCCCCTCAACTCAATATGAACACAAATTTCTAAGCTTCCATGGTGTTAGACTGGTATTATATGTCTAATTCTACTTTATAGATTAAATGGAGGCCTGAAAAGGATAAAATTTGGAGGAAGAAGGAGAAGAAAGTGCTTAAATGGTGAAGCTATAAAAGGACAAAGAAGTTAGTCAGAAATGCTTTCAGCAAAACAAACAGATAGACAATGAAGGACCTCTTTTCGAACCCAAACAAAAAACAAAAACAGAAAACGGATTCCCTCAACCAAAACCGCTTTCGTTGGAGTTTCCGCTTTGTTTCAGCAAAGAAAAGAACTCCAAAACCCCAAAGTTAAAGACTGCTCACTGAAAATTCAAGCTCAAGAACCAAAAACAAAGCAACGAGAAGACAGTGCTGAGGTGCTGGGGTCAGGTCAGCTGACTGAAAAGGTGGCGATGGAGAAGAAATAAAGGGTGGGGGAGCGGAAAAAAGAAAAAAGAAAAATACTAATTAATGATGGAAATGTGTTGATGAGGTTGGTGTGTTGGGTACATACAATAAAGAGAGAGAGAAGAGAAGAGAAGAGAAGAGTAAAGCAGGGCAGCACTCAGCTGCATTTAAAGTTTCCGAGGCCTAAAAACAGAGCGTTTGGGCTTTGGGGGGAAAATTCTTAATTAATAGTGGGTTTTGCTTTTTCTCAGTTACTGTTACTATATTTTATATTAAATGTAGAAATGTTCAAATTTTAATTTTAATTTAATTAATATATTAAAGGATGAATTATTTTGATCTATTAACAAAAATAATTTTAAAAAAAACTTCGATGGCGGTTAATTAACCGAAACCGGTCGAAGTTTCGGAGCTCTAAAGACTAAAAACAGAGGGTTTAGCTTTGGGGGAAATTCTGAGCAGGGGTTTTGCTTTTATTTATTTATTTATTAGTAATATTTTATATTAAATGCAATAATTAATTGTTAATTTAATGAAATCTTAAAAGCAATTACTTGGTTTAAAAGTATTAGTATGGTAATCTTTAATCATTCTTTGCAACTACTAATTCCAATTTCAAAATTACTTGATTTCTAAGTCTTATCCATTTGACAAATTTTTTGATTGCAATCTATTGGACAATTTTCACTGCTCTTTATAACTTTACTTAGTACAAAGAAGGGCAGAACAATTAAAATTAAACGAAAAGAGAGTGAAAACTGAAAAAAAATGAAAGGTGGATAAAATTAATTTTGTTTCCACTCCTTAATTATATATAAAAGTAGAATTTTTTTAGTGAAGTCAAAAAATACTTTGTAAATTAAGAGTTTAGTCGAACTAATTCATGCCATTCATAATAAGAGAAGAAGATTTGAATTTGGAACTTAATGCTTTGTAAAAAGGAATAACAACATTAAATTAAGCATTGGTTGTTGAAATTTAAATTTTTAACATTTGAATTTTTATGTTTTTGTAAATTAAAGATAAGATGAGAAAAATTTTGTGCTCCCTAGAATTTAACTTCAAATCAAATCAAGACATTACCCCATTTAAAAGGAGTGGCTACTTTTTGATGTACATGTAAATGGGGCATAGTCTTCCATGCACTTACTTTGCTACGCTAGCCTAAGCCTAAGCCTAAGCCTAAGCCTAAGCCTAAGCCTAAGCCTGGGAAGGAAAGCTTCCATTTTTTGAACATCTGACTTTAAATACAGCAACACGACAAGACCTGCTTACTTTGCTCTTCTTCCGGAAGAAACGCGAAATTGTGAATTTGGGTAACAATCTTCAGTATCTTCCCCATCTGGAAATGCGTAGAAGAAACTCTACCCACTGACATTTTTCGCTGATGCAAGCCCGTATGATTTCTGCTAAGCTTGGCTTTGAGGTTCCCCTTTTTCATAAATTTATTATATTCTTGACCTCTGCAGTTTGCAAACACTCAGCTTTCCCTGAAAATAGCCGTGAAAAAAACTGTTGCATTCTGAAGTCATTTTGCACGGTCACTAATTAAACAATGGCCATATTGCTATGGACAATGCAAAATGTGAATCAGAACTCTTCCTTATAGGGACTCATAAAATGTTCCATGTATTCTGTCAGCCATGCATGTGTTCATTGGCCTGGGAAGAGTGCTGTTTGGTTATAGAATTTTTCTGAAACCACGATCAATCTGGTCTGTCAAGATTCCGCAATTGTATGGCCTCTCTTTTTTCTCGTTAACCTCAACTTATTCCATGTTTATATCCTGATGATCAACCAGCTAGACCATTGTAACACGGTATCTAAGCAGTCTGCTCAGAGAGAACCAACGAGCTTCAACCTGATCATCTCTTCGAGTCGTGCTACAGGGGTAATCCGAATATATAACTACGCTTGTACATTCTATATATTGTGCTCTTGGATCTAGCTCAAGTACAGACATGTTTGTGCTTCAAGAAGCTCAAACTAAAAGATGGTGGAGAATTAAAGATGGCTGCATTGGATCACCTCCTGTCCACACATATATGTTCTGCGGCAAGCTAGCTCAAGTGAAGATAGACATAGAGAACACCTCTATTTCTATGAGCAGGTGCATGCACGTTTTTCCTTTTCATGATAACTTTCTTTCTTGCTGCCATGCATTAGATGATCAATGTTTATTGTCATGCCATTCTACATAACATGTAAAATAAAAAAAAAAGATAGTAAATCAACTATATATTAGATTTGTTACTATCCAATTACATTAGACCCTTCCAGCATAAACGGAGCCCAACAAATTAGAGATGGGTTAGTGAAGAAGCTCTAGGCTCAGAAGCCTAAAATTTTAAGGATAGTCGAACCTGATCTCCAACTCCTCTGAACATAAAACATGAGATTGAGTGAGTTTAAATTACCTACTAATCCACCATATAGTATCACAAGGGATCTACCCAAAAAAAAAAAGTATGACAAGAGAAAGTAGCATCCACTCCTATAAATAAATTAATCACCTATCCAAGCACACGTCGTATGTGAGGAATATGGGTTTCATGCAAGAAATTAAGAATAATTTCTTATAATGATTAAAAAAAATTTTCTTATAAGACAAAAGATCTTTTGGATAAATTAGCAAAGGTAGGAATAATATATTTGTAAGTTCTCATGTAAATTTTTTGACATCAACAAACTTTACTTCTCATGTAAATTTGTAAAGTGAATAATATATTTATATTATATTGTGAATATTTTTTAATATATATTTAACCCTTTAAGTTTTTTAATATATATTTTTTGTTTTTTAATTAATTTAATCATGAGATGTATAATTTATGAAATTCAACGGGTGAATTAACAAAATAAAAAGGAAATCTAATATATATTATATTATAAGGTACATAGCAAATATAGTAAGTATGTTTACATGGATTGGATACTTACTTGAAAATTCTCTTTGAATGACATGTAAGTATTCACTAATTTATATGTAAATCAAAACAAACAATAAATAATCTACACTTTTTCCACTTTCCTAAAATTTCTCAATCTTTTTAATAAAATTATCTTAAAATAATTTTAAATACTATATAATCCAAAAATATTTTTAAAAATATAATTTTAATATTATTTATTTTGAAAGACTAAAAAAATATTAATTGATATCGAATTTATATAAATAAATAATTTTAATTTTATATTAAAATATAATTGATTAATAAATAAAATTATAAAAGTAAGCTATCAATATCATATATATTATTAAATATTTTAAAATTGTTATTTTTCTAAACAAATAAAATTTATGTATAAAACATTATATAAATTTACAAATATATATATGTTTATTTACA
Organism: Heritiera littoralis; assembly: GCA_031772115.1. Classification (NCBI taxonomy): domain Eukaryota; kingdom Viridiplantae; phylum Streptophyta; class Magnoliopsida; order Malvales; family Malvaceae; genus Heritiera; species Heritiera littoralis. The sequence goes on along the minus strand of JAPDPK010000121.1, from coordinate 811,713 downwards.
TATTTAAATAGATCAAATTAATTAGTACATTGCACGGAGCTTTCATATATAAATATAAATACCTCTATGTTATAATTGTTCTTTTATATATATATATATATATATATTATATATATATATATATATATATATATATATATATATCCAAGCACACGTCGTATGTGACGAACGTGAGTTCCATGCAAGAAAGAATAATTTTTTTATATAAAAAAAGATTTTTTGGATAAATTAGAAAAGATACGAATACTCTCTAAACACTTATATTCTTTGATTTCCATACTCAAACTCTCTTAAACATATTTATTGACTTAAGTATTGAAGCAAATCCCATTAAAATCCGTCCAAATAAACTTTTTATTTCGCAAATTGATCTAAAAAGAGCAAATTGAGCCACCATCAACAAGTTCATAAACTTTTTGACATCAACAAACTTTATTTCTCATGTAAATTTGTAAAATGAATAATATATTTGATTACATTGTGAATATTTTTTTTAATATATATTTAACCCTTTAAGTTTATTAATATATATATTTTGTTTTTTAATTAATTTAATCATAAGATGTATATGAAATTCAAGGGGTGAATTAACAAAATAAAAAGGAAATCTAATATATAATATACTAGTTTTTACTCGTACAATGCACAAATTAATTTTAACTATTTATATTTGTAAATATATAAAATAATATTATTTTAATTTATTTTTTTAAAGTATATATAAATTACGTATAATATAATCAGTATATCTAATTATAAAAGAATTAAATATGTAAATTAAAAATTATAAGATTCAAAACATAAGAAAAATAAGTATTAGGAAGAATAAAAAATTAAAAACATATTGTAAATAAAATTATTGAGTACATCAATAAAATGTTAAAACAATAATTAAAAGTATATTTTAACAATTTTCAAGCATTAGAATAATATATTTTTATTATTGACCTAAATAATTATTATTATAGATATGCATTTTATATATAAAATATAAATATGTATTCTTATATATATATATATATATAGGATTAATATTCTATACACTGTTAGTGAAGCTTTTTGACTCCATCGGCAGAGCTAGGATCAGGACACATGTCCTATAAAAATATTAAAAATTTAAAAAATAAATAAAATAAGACATGTGTCATGACTTTAAAACTACTTGTGAAATCAAAAAACTCCATCGACGGTGTATAGAATAATTATCCCCATATACATATATATATATATATATATAAGAATGAGTATAACAAAAAAGTATTTATATTTATATCTGAAAGCACAGCAACTTGTGCGATGCACTAATTAAATTTATCTATTTTAAATTTAAGGTTAAACGGTCAAAAAGACCCTAGAAAAAAATGATTTTTGCCCTTAATTGTTTTTTGCAATCAATTGAGCCCTTACATTTTAATTTTCACTCAATTAAGTCATTTCGTGGACGAAAATTGTTATATCCGTATAGTACATGTGGTCAAATAACAAACCTAATAGTTTCCGTCCATAAAAAGGCTTAATTGAGTGAAAATTAAAATGTAATGGCTCAACTGATTACAAAAAAAGAAGTTAGGGACTTAATTGCGAAACCATTTATTATTCGAGTCTTTTTAGACCCTTTAGTCTAAACTGCTTGTGAAATCAAAAAACTCCTTCGACGGTGTATAGAATAATTATCCTCATATATATATATATATATTATATATATATATATATATATTATATAAAAAAGAGTGAGTATAACTTAAAAGTATTTATATTTATATATGAAAGCACTGTAACTTGTGCAATGCACTAATTAAATTTATCTACTTTAAATTTAAGGTTAAAGGGTCAAAAAGACCCTAGAAAAAAAAATGATTTTTGCAAGTGAGCCCTAACTGTTTTTCGCAATTAATTGAGCCTTTACATTTCAATTTTCACTCAATTAAGTCTTTTCGTGGAAGGAAATTATTATATCCGTACAGTACATATGGCCAAAAAATAACAAACATAATAGTTTCCATCCATAAAAAGGCTTAATTGAGTGAAAATTGAAATGTAATGGTTCAACTGATTACAAAAAAAAGGTTAAGGACTCAATTGCGAAACCCTTTATTATTCGAGTCTTTTTAGACACTTTAGTCTAAATTTAAATATATATTATTTTATCTGAACAAAAAAAATACTATTTTAATTATAATACATGTAAATATAGATAAAGTAATACATTTTTTTTGGTGTAGACCACAGGTATCTTTATTCGTTTTAACGGTCTGAAACTAATCTTGTTCGAGGTTTAATCACAGTTAAGGCTCTTCACCATTCCCCAAAGATGTGAACTCGATTATATATTAAATATAATAAATAAAATTAAAAAAAATCGTATATTTAAATGTGACTACTCTATTATTAAATATAACTGAAGTAATACATTTATCACTTAATATTAATTATAATATGGAAATCATATATATAATATATCATGTTTAATACATGATTAAGTAATATCATAAAATATTTTAATAAGTTCAATATAAAATCAAAATTTAAATCAATAAATTAAGTCAACTGTTTAATATTTAATGCATGTTAAATATGGTAACTGTTTAATACATATTTTAACTGTTGATTTAAGACTTATTTGGTAATTGTTACATAACTTACATGTCAAAAAAATAGACTATCCATGCAAAAGTCTACATCAGAAAAAAATGACATGTACGCATGTACCTTATAATATAATATATATTATATATATGATCACAAGATACATAACGAATATGGTAAGTATGTCTACATGAATACTTATTTGAATATTCTCTTTGAATAACATGTAAGCATCCACTAATTTATATGTCAGTCAAAACAAACAATAAATACTCTCCACTTTTTTCACTTTTCTAAAATTTCTCAATCTTTTTTTATAAAATTATCTTAAAATAATTTTAAAAACTATATAATCCAAAAATATTTTTAAAAATATAATTTTAATATAATTTTTTTTGAAAAAGTAAATAAAATATTAATTGATATCAATTTATATTATAAAATAAATAATTTTAATTTTAATTTATTAAAAAATATTTTATTAACTAAATTGAAAATTATAAAATTAAGCTATCAATATCATGTATATTATTTAAATATTTAAAATTGTTTTTTCTAAATAAATAAAATTTATGTATAAAACATATATATAAATTTACAAATATATATGTTTACTTACATATTTAAATAGATAAAATTATTTAAATGGATAAAATTAATCAGTGCATTGCACAAGGATTTCTCATATATAAATATAAATACCTTCATGTTATAATCACTTATATATATAAGAACTCATATTTATAATATATGCATATTCACAATAATGATTATTTAGGTCAATAATAAAAATTTACCTCAAACTGTTGCTCTAATGTTTGAAAATTGTTAAAATATATGAATATTAAAAAATAAAAAATAAATATAGCGGAAGTATCTCTTATCATTTTAGTATCATTTGTGAAATTGTTAAAAATCTCACTGAAAACGTATTGGATAATAACTTTTTTATATATTTTTTAAACATATAAATTAAATAATATTATTTTAAATATTTTTAAATTTAAATAATTAAAATTAATCAAGTAAAAATTAATTACTTATAAAAAAAGTCAAGATATCAGGCAGTACTCCTAGTAAACATCGTCCAACGGTCGAGACTCGAGAATCACATGATTATGTGATCATAGTTGAAAAGTAAAGTGCACCAGCGAGAACAACGTAGTTTGATGTACCATATCAAATCTACCCACCCACAGGCCACAGCGATTCTATGGGGTCCATCCACTCGTACAATGCATTTTCTTGATTACGTGTCAACAAAGCATCGCATCCCATCCAAAACATTGCTTCCCACTTCGGTACTTCCCACCAAGGAAAAAACATGAGGAATGGATGACTTGACAAACGATGCAATCAAAGGGCCGTCGTTTTGACACTCATTTATTTTATTTTTAAATTTTTTAAAGCTCCAATAAATCCCTAAAGCTCTTCAGTCTTCTTCTTCCTCTCTGCTCTGCTGTAAATCATTTCGGCCTCGCCGACCTTTTGTCTCTCATAAAAATTTAAATCTCCGAAAGTCTAGTGGAAATGCTATCGATCAGAAGCCCTAATCCTAGCTGCTCCTTGGAGCCGTTGAGGAGACTGACTCGTGCTTCTGCTTCTCCAATGGCACTGTGTTTGTCGCCGTCTCTGCAACTCAGGCCGCCTTCTCCCAGACTCTCCGTCTCCGCTCCGTTAGCATTCGCTTTTCGCTCTCTTGATAGACGGATTTCCTTCAATCAATCCGTCGTCGCTTTCGCTGCTTCCCACGAGGAATCCGTGAGTTGAAATTCGGATGACTTTCTATTACTTAATTTTTTTAAAAAAAATTGTTCTGAATAATATTTATAAAATGGTTTTGAAAATTTTATTTGTTTTTGTTTAGAAGCATTCAGAAATAGAAGTGAAGAGAGAAGATGATGAAGTGAAAATTGGAAGCGAAGAAGAATCAAATGAAGCATGGAAACAAGCTTTAGAAACATTCAAAGAACAAGCTTTGAAGATGCAAAGCGTCTCCCAAGAAGCTTACGAAATTTACTCCAAGAAAGCTTTGGTTAATTTGAAAGAAACTTCGGAGAAGCTTAAGATTCAAGCAGAAAGGGCCAAAAACGATTTGACTAAAATAGCAAAAGAAATAAGTGAAGAAGGCAAAGTCTATCTCTCAACGGCAGCCGAGAATTCCCCGGAAGTCAAAGAAATTGTCGAAACATTCTCCTCCTCAGCCGATGATTTCGATGACGTTTCCAAAGTTCTCGACTTTCACGTTGGGATACCTTATGGTATTGTATTTACATTGGAATTTTTCATATTCAATTTAATTGTATAAACAAAAATATTGATTTATTCTTTGTTTTTTGGGTTTGGCAGGTTTCATTCTTTCAGTTTCGGGATTCCTTTCTTTCATGCTGACAGGGAGCATTTCTGCCATTAGGTTTGGTGTTATTCTTGGTGGAGCTCTTTTGGCTTTAAGTATAGCAAGTCTAAAATCATATAAAAGAGGAGAGTCTCTTCCTCTTGCTACCAAAGGGCAAGCAGGTTATTACATGTTTCTCAATATGCAATTTTTTTACATCCTTAATTAAAACGAGACTACTGTCTTTTGTATTTTATTAATGGGATTATGTTTTCTGCAGTCATCGCATCTGTAATATTTTTGAGGGAGTTAATCTTGCTGGTTCGGGTGGGGCATCTATATTTGTCTATAACACTGTTTGTCCTATTGTTTTTTGAATTCCCATCAATTTTTTTCCCAGCTAATGATTTTTTATAATTATTTTCTGTTGTTCTTATTCCTCTCGCAGAGATCAAGTCTGGGAATCTTTATCACAACCTTAATCAGGTTCATAAGATTTCTTTTGAATTTTTAAATTTTCAGTTATATATATGGAAGTTAGAGGGTGCTTCTATCTTCTGTGCGGCTAAGAAGGGTTTGACATGGATGACTTCTAGTTTACAAACCTTGGGTATTCTAAAACATGATTATAGGGTGAGAAAAGTTCAGCTAATGCTGGCATAAAAGAGGAATGAATTTGTATAACATGTGTGAATTACCATATTAGCTTACAGTTTGATCTTTTATGTTGCTTCTTGAAGTCCTTCCCTGGAAAAGTTTGTTGTCTTGCTCTCACATTTGCATGAAAATATTAGCTTTGCACGCATGTGTTTATGTTCATTAGCACACATCCTTGTGAGATACATTTTGCAGTTATTTATTTATTTGGATTCATACCTAGACCTTTAGTTTCTGAAGGCATTTTTATTGTAGAATAAAAAAGTTAAGCTTGTCTGACAACTTGTTTTTCCTGCACAGTGGTGCGGTGGTGGCATTCTACATCTATAAGCTTCTACCAAATGACAAGCCAGGCTCGGAACTTGGCGGAGAACATTGATGTGCTCTTTCAAGGTTAGTTTTATTGATGTGTATGTTCAATTAATACCAAAAGAACAAATTACAAACTCTTGATGCTGTTGAAGAATGTTGGAATACAGAGTTTTAGGTCTTTGTGAGGCTAAGTTTGTTGTTTTATATCAACATATTGTGTTGTGAATCCATTAGGATTATGATATATGAGGTAGTTAAAAGAATAGAGTGGAGTGCTTTGCGATTCTGTTGAAATTATTTTGTTTCTACTATGTTCATTAGAAGCTTTGAATAATAATTGTCCATTTCTTTCCAGTTAATTCTTGTGTATACAGGTCAATATCATATGAGATATTTCACTTCTTTGGAATGTTTTTTTTTTTTTTGAAATGCACTTCTTTGGAATGTTAAGTTGCTTGGTACAAGAGTTAACATTGATAACGTGTGTACTGTTGAAGCATTGCCGAAAGCAGTTTTGATTAAACATGTTACACTGTTCGTCTCTAAGGTGTTCATAGATCGAATTAAAATTTCATTTGATTAAAAATTCAATCAACCGATTTTATTAAATTATTTTTGTTTGTTATTAAAAAATGTTTTTAAAGAATTTGGATATTTGGTTAATTTGGATAATTAATTATCTGAAATTTTAAACAAAATATAAAAATTTTCAAAAAAAAAAAATATATTTAATATTTAAATGATGTTAAAAGTTTAATATTGTTAGAGATTTTTAACGTGATATTTTATTATTTAAATATTTTGTTGAATAATATTATTTAATTTGTTTTAAATATGAAAAATTAATAAATTTAACTTAAATATATTTTTATTATTTTAGGTAATTTAATTAATTAACTAAATTAATCAAATTTAATTCAGTTCAATCAATTTCAAAATTAGAAACTTTAATTTCATCGACGAAACAAAATAAACTAATTTAATTTTGATCAATTTGGTTCGGAACTAGCTGAACTTATTTTAAGACATCTTAGAGAAGCCTATACTGTTAGTCTGTTACCATATCCACTGTTTCTAATGACATACTCCCTCAAAGAAAAGCCAACCAATGGCACAACACAACTCAACAAGTAGAGCTTGAATGCAGAATGCTAAGGAATTTAAAGACAAAAACCAAACAATGTGATCCCTTATAATTTAGATTTACATTGTCAAGGACAGAGAGAAACCAACTTCAAACTATATAAGTAGTGCAACTGAGTGAACGTATTATACCCAATGATAACCCAATAAAATGAAGGCAGGATTTTCAAAGTCCTGCTTTTAGATATCCGGATGGTGAACCTCATCAGGTTGACCATCCAATGGCATGTATTGTGCCATTATACCCCGAATCTCCGAATCCATATATCTCTGCATGAAGTTCAAGAACAAATGAATATCAGTTCACCATTACTGATAAAAGAATGAGCTCTTTTCCCCTTTTGTCTGACTATCTATACCTGTTCTTATTAGAGATGGAGTTCAATTGCTATTGGAATTGTGATTATTTGAAGCCCGTTGTTCTGTCTAGTCTAACTGTTATTTCAGTTTAAACATGAAGTCTAATTGATAATTAGATGCAAATCAATATCTTTGAAAGCAGTTAATTCACTACTAAATCTCTAACGCATCTTCTCTCTTTCTTTGGCTTTTTGGTCGGTCCTAACGCCTAACTATAACTGTGCACTATTTGGATAAGTTTGAGCACTTCGATGTCAGATATTATCGTTTGGTTCCTAAACTTAAGGCCGAACTGAAGATGAAACCATATCAAACCAGATTAATTAGGTTTGACTCCTTCGGATTTCCACACAATTTCAGTTAGGTATGGTTTCAATATCTTGAAACCAGAGTTTCCAGTTTGGTTCAAAAATACCCTTCAATGCAATGCCTATAAGGTTATAAAGGTCTGCCCGCTTCATCATCAACCGAGGATGACAACCATGTGATGCCTCTTATCAAGAATGCCTCACATGGTTCAAAAATGTGATCTGTAATCTAAGGGGAATATACATAGGAACATCTGATATATTTATCGTGCAACTGCAATCTTACCCGGATTCTATATTTGTAAATAACATATCCCGCAGCTCCAGCAGCAACCAATCCAAGAATTATTACCCAAACAAAGCCCCAGCCTACCTGTGTTTTAACATCCTTACCTGCATATTTTGCAACAGTACATATCAGCAGTAGGTAGCAAACAATGCATTAGAGGGGTCCTTTGAGATCCTAAAGTCCATTCAGTATGATAATCTGATCTTCGAATTGAGCAATTAAATGGACAATTAGGTTAATCTTATACCCAAAACCAGCATTTCCAACCATGGAACAAGACGCAGGACCGCATTATAACGAAAAAATTATAGCCAACTGAACCATCCTACAAAAAGTAACATGGCATAAAATGCTGTCTATCAGACAGCGGGCTACAAGGATACTCACCGACGCATGTGTCATGCTCTCGCATGTATAACGAGCCACCACTACAGCTGCACTCATAACTGCCCCAGGTATTTTTGCATTTGCACCCAGGACATTGGCATGCCAGCTTCTCCTTGCACTCATCGACATCTGAGAAAGAATTAAATGTGAGAAATTGTTCATCAACCAAGATATAAATGCATATAATACTTAAAACTTCTTTGATGCAGCTGTAAAAAGGGAGCTTTTTCTAGTTAAAATATTAGCCGAAAAGAAAATATCATAAGATGGTTTGTAGAGCATTGTATTTTAATCACTTACAAAAACCTCTACTCATCCTTTTCCTATGAAAGCACCAAGACTTTAGCTTTTACCGGAAGTTCCTCCTTAGTCATAAACCTCTAGAAGCGATTTAAGATTTTACCAGACTCCTATCAAAGCATTTTAGATGCCTAGACCTAGAATACAAATTAAAACTAAAATACTGCATCAAATAGGTAGTAGAAGGCTAGCGACCTAAAGTTCATGCTACTAGACATAGCTTCCATGGAGGAAATCATTCTTTGCAGACATGCATGCACACACACATATAAGGATAATCTAGATAAGATAACTTTTATTACTAAACACTAATATGGCGGTAGAAATAGCAGGTAAGAATCTTACAATTCATGTGTTCCACAGATTAAGTGGACAACACCGCGCATAATATTAAATTGACTTATTTACTAAAAACAGAAAACAAAAATCTCGTTGAGTCTTTCCAAAGTTAAGCATGACTCGATGATATTAAATGAAGGAACCGGGTAGAGAAATCCTAGTACCTTCGCAGCTGTTGACTCCATCCCCCTTGAACCCAGGCGGGCACTTGCAATCATGTGATTGATCATCCTGAACAATCCATTACAGAACCAAACAACAAAGAAACAGGAAAAATGAGAGAGAGAGAGAGAGAGAGAGAGAGAGAGAGAGAATAAAACAGACAGAGAGAGGCACTCACAACACAAGCAGAATATGTCCTTCCATCCTGTGTTTGCCTCCAACATCCTCCGTTGTTGATTTCACAACTTAAAGCCACGGGGGCTGCTTAATCAGGAAAGCAGATCTTATAACATAAGAACTAAGCATAAATGAGTTGTACAATGCAAATTTCTGTTTTACCATTGATTATAACGCTTAAGCGTAAGAAGTAAGGACCAATCATTTCCATCTACGATTTCACACTAAGTGCCTTCCTAGTGTGAACTATTGTAAGTGTAACCAATGATCATTTACCTTCGCAGTGTGTATAACCATCTCCGAAAAACTCCACGCCATTAACTATTGGGCACTCACAAACTCTTCCGCGGAAGGTATCCTAAAAATAAAAAAAAGGGAATCAGCAAAAAAGTTAAGTTGAACAACTAGATCAACAAAAAATTTCCTCTGACATACCCTGCAGGCGGTGATATTAGCAGTCTTGTCCTGCCAGCACCCACCATTGTTGACTAAGCATTCATTAGTTTCTATATCTGCCAAGGACAATTCATGATAAAATACTGAATATTATCATCTCTATGGTAGTCTCTACCCACAAATACAGATTCATCATTGTCTAAATATAACGGCATGGAAGAAACTTTGTAGAGAGATAACTATTAGTTGATGACTGTACTGAAGCTCATCAGAAACACTGAAATTGATATGAGAGAAAAGGTCTGCTGCTAATAGAGCACAGTTTCACAATCATTTAAACACTCAAGAACACTGAAGTAAATCTTTCATTTGGTTCATTGGTAAATAAAGGAGGGTGTAGAGTATGCTGACCATGCAATAAAATGGTGATTGTTAAATGCCAGAAAATTTAAATGTTTCAAAGGAGACCATAAGAAGCAAATGCTTGTTTAACCTTCACTTAAACAAATTGCTGGATCTGTGGTCTCTAGAAAACCTGCACAAAGTGCCTTGAGAACAGCTCTGCTGTCCAACTTCCCTGATTCCATAAGAAAAGATATGGGTTACAAGAGGTAATTCATGCAGTCATATTTCTGGTAAGGACAGTAAATTCAGGTGCAAACCTCTATACTGTCTGTTATTTATCACAAGAGTTGGCAATATATTTACATCTCCACGGGAGCCTTTGCCAATCTGAAACAAGAATTACGGCATAAATGACAACCTCAATGACAAGATACTACAAAGAGGGACTCTGGGAATTTTTTTAACTTATAAAGTTTAAGAATAGCCCGACCTGTGCCTCTTGTTCAGCTTTAAGAACTGGGTTTTCCACATCAGCCTCAGTGTCTCCAATACATTCGTCAATTTTAGTGAGATCAACACCTATAAGAGAAATGGAAGACAAATACAAAACATAAGTACACCTTTAAGATATAAAGCTATAAGCTTGCTTTTTATCCAAACTTAACGGATGACTTGAGTAATCAACATTTCAGCGGCAAATAAGAATTCTTTTGCTTTTCTAGATCCCAATAAAATCACAGAGAGGTATACATATACATAATAAATAAATACACATACAGGTAGATGTATATCTGAATGTATATAAATTCACTAGTGCTGCAACAAATTATCTAATTTCATAAACTTTGGTAAACATACAGGAGAAAAAGTTAATAAGAGAACATTTTATATACTAGGGCGTAAACAGGAAGAATAAATTACTTATTGTTTATGCCAAACAAAAGGGGACCAATTGAGTGGGTTTATGCTCCATTTTTAACGAAATAAAATCCATTAAAACATAAAACTACCACCATACCAGCAATATAGCAGCAGCAATATTGTCTGTGGTCGATTTTAGGAATCGCATATAATAGAGAGCATTATTAACGTACCAAGAGATAGGATAACTTTATCTGCACAATCTTTGGTATACTTCTTCTCTTTCATCGGGCAGCGTATAGCAAAGTCTGTAACATAATCCCACCAAAGCCATGGCTTTCTACTTTCATTAGCAACTTTGAAAAGGCAAGCTTGGCGAAGATTTTGAACCACCACATCTTTACCATCATATCCTTTATTAAAGTCTTCCTCCGGATCAGGAGCACAGTACCTCCCCTGATTGATACACTGTAACTTGCACTGGTCGCTCAAAATAAAATCTTTGGGGCAATACCAAGTTATATAGTGTGGGGTGAACTGAGTGTACTCTTTCTTCTCAAGTATCTGAGCAGCTCCTTTGAAGTTCTTGACAAATTCTATCTGGCTGTCACACTTTAACCCACATGCATCGTTGCTATTTGTCCAAAACTCATACTCAACCCGATCATCAGGATGCGGAAGAGACTCCCTCCAGTCAAGATTCATTTTAACCATTTTTCCACTTATAACGGCCTCCTTGATGCCTTCCCCTAGTGATTTAGTAATGAGGGCTGATGGAATGGTGATGTTCTGCACGTAATCGGCACTAGCATCATTTGCTTCAGGGGTATCCATTGTAATCAAGAGCTCATCCCTGTCGTCAGCAACAAGAATTGCAGCGGCCCCTGCTTTCTGAGCATTCCATGCCTTCAAGGTGAAGAAACAACCTAGCAGAACAGCAAAGTTAAAGATGATAAGCTAGTGAATTTAAAAGTTGATGGAGCAAAACCGATACCAAGGAAACAATAACTCGAATACCAAGGACATACAGGCACTTCTAAATTAACAAGTGCCAACTGCCGCCATATTTAAACAGTGTAGAACTCATAAAAACGCAAACTTCATTGAAGTATCATCGTAATAGAAATCATTTACTTCCAAAATTGGATCATCAAAGATAAAAACCAGATATAGAAAGGAAAAGAGGCAGACCTCCACGATCAACAAGGAGAATAGTGGAGAGTCCACCCGGACTTGATTTGAAGGAGATGTTAAAATCATCAAAGATCTGGCATGCGTCTTGATTTGCTGTAGGATAATCAACCGTACCAACCAAGGTACCGCCATACTGAGGAACCCCAAAATTCCCCATCGCACAGTCATGGACTCCTTTGATTGACTCTGGCGACGCCAGTGTCAAGCTGTTCTTCTCCACTACAAACCTCCCCAAACAATTCTTCCATAACAAAATCCATACGCAAATTAAAAATCCCAACTTTTCTCTCATCTTTCCGCAATGCAAACGAGAAGTTTTTCTCTTCTTTTTTTTTTTTTTCTGATAATAACCAAAGATGGGAAATCTTTCAATCAATAATAACTTGGCATAAAAGTCAGGTTTTTCGCTGGTTAAGTTTCCAAGGTAAAGAGCTTAAAATTCAGAGAAAATCCAGAGGAAAAGGTTGCAAGTTCCTTCAAAGTTTGGATTTGATAAATCCAATGCTTGAGAAAAGGATTGGGATTTGGCTATATATGTTATTGATTCGTCGAACACTACAATTCAATGCAAAAGAAGACGAAGAAAGTAGTCTTAGTAAATAACGAACCGTAGTTTGCAAGTTATGCCTTTAAGGAATCGTCGAAGCAGTGGGGAGATCTAGACCTTTTTTTATTTTTTAATTCTAAACCAGAGTTCAGAGATTACCTTCTGTGAATGAAAGGTTTTTTTCATATACGCTGACTTCAATTTTTTTGTTCCATTGCCCCATTTTGTAATTCCTCGGTAATAAAACCAGAGGAGAGTTGGAGGGATGAATTGGGCATGGACTGCATGGCATGAAATACACGTGTTTTTATTTTTTTTACAATTTTTTATGGGTTTTAACACGTCATTCATTGCCGCCCTTTATTAACCCCATGTCCCCGTCCAAAATAGAACATTGTTTTTAAACCATTATTATTATTATTATTATTAAATAATCGAGTGATGTTGAAATTAGATATCAAATCGTTGAAAGAAAGGTGTTGCATAAAGTTGGGGTATGAGTTAAGGTAATGTTAAAATATTTATGAGTTAAGCTTAATAAATAGTTAAGTCTAATGTGCCCGCATAAGTTTAAGATTAATGAGGGTATCATTTAAAGCAAAGCAAGTAAATTGGAGGTTTGATCCACCGACAGTGGAGGCTCTAGCAGCGGTGGCCGCAATCTAGCTCACGAAGGACCTGAGACTTTCAACAGACTATACTAGAGGGTGACTCACTGCTCGTGTCAAAGAGAACTCGGCAGGAGAACATAGATCATTCGGTCATTGGCATGTTAACGACTGAAGTACAACACCTAGCCCACTCCTTCATTTCATGTGAATTTCTGCATGTTCCCAGATCTGGAAATACAGTAGGTCATTTACAAGCCCCTGATGGCTTATCATGTTCGGAGGTCTAATATTGGGTGGAGGATTATCCCTCATTATTAAATAACTAGTTTTTACTCGTGCGATGCACGAATTAATTGTAATTATTTAAATTTATAAATATATATAAAATAATGTTATTTAGTTTATTTGTTTAAAATATATATAAAATATGTCTAATATAATCAATATATCTAATTATAAAAGAATTAAATATTTAATTAAAAATTATAAAATTCAAAACATAAAATTAACAAATATTAAGAAGAATAAAAAATAAAAACATTTCATATATAATATTATTGAGCACATCACAAAATGTTAAAATAGAATTTAAAAGTATATTTTAACAATTTCAAGTGTTATAGTAACATTTTTAGGCTTATTATAATTATTAACCTAAATAATCATTATTATAAATATGCTCTTTTATATACATATAATATAAATATGCATTCTTTTATAAAAATATATATAATTATAACACAAAAATATTTATACTTATATATGAAAGCATAATAACTTGTATAATGAACGAATTAATTTTATTTATTTAAATATGTATGTAACATATATATTTATAAATTTATATGTTTTAAGCATAAATTTTATTTGTTTAGAAAAATAACAATTTTAAATATTTAAATAATATACTTGATATTAATGACTTAGTTTTATTCTTTTCAATTTAGATAGTAAAATATTTTTTAAATAAATTAAAATTAAAATTATTTATTTTATAATATTAATAGATATCAATTAATATTTTATAGAAATTTTCAAATAGATAATATTAAAATTATGTTTGTTTTTAAATATTTTTGGATTAGATAATATTTAGAATTAACTTAATATATTCTTTTTTTAAAATATTCAAAAATTATAGGAATTAAATAAATTTTAGGAAAGTGGAAAAGTAGAGAAATTAATACTTATTATTCTTTCATAAAAAAATACTTATTATTCTTTCATAAAAAAATACTTATTATTCTTTTTGACTTAGGTAGACATGAAATTAATGATACTTACATGCCATTCAAATAGAATATCCATGTAAGCATATGTGTAGGCATCTTACCAAATTTGTTATGTACCTTGCAATTTAATATGTATATTAGATAAGAATTTTTTTAGAAAATAATAATTTTAAATATTTAAATAGTATACATGATGTTGATGGCATATTTCTATACTTTTAAGTTTAGACAATAAAATATCTTTAAATAAATTAAAAATATTTAGTTTATAATATAAATAGATATCAATTAATATTTTATTTAAATTTCCAATTAGATATTATTAAAATTATATGTTTTTAAATATTTTTGGATTAGATAGTATTTAAATTTAATTTAAGATATTTTTTTTAAAAAATTGAGAAATTCTAGGGATTAGAGAAATTTTAGGGAAATGAAAAAGTAAAGAAGGTAATACTTATTATTCCTTTTGACTTAGGTGGACATAAAATTAATGTTGCTTACATGTCATTTAAAGAGACTGTCCACGTAAACGTCTATGTAAGCAGCTTACCAAATTTGTTATGTAGTTTGTAATATAATATATATTAGATGTCCTAGCTACTGATATGTTGCATTTACATGAATAAAATTTTTAGATAATAATAATAATAATCAGCTTATTTTATGTTTATTACACTACAGCAAAATGTACTTTCAGCGACGTTTTTTTCGTTTTTTAGCGGCGTTTATAAATGCCGCTAAACAATCGTGGCATCACCTAAGAACGCCGCAAAAAACGCCTGCTTTGTCAGCGTCGGGAAGAATAGCGGCGTTTTCTGGTAAAAACGCCGTTATTTTCGCGGCAATTTTATCTAATTTAGCAGCGGTTATAGGTGCCGCAAGTTAGGTGCGTTTGCGGCGTTTTTATTGTAAAACGCCGCAAAAATAGCGGCGTTTTATCATAAAAACGCCGCTAAGTTAAGACTTTTTTTTTTTATTTTTATTTTTAATTATATGATTTTAAAATATGCCATGAACAACCTGAACATCCCGTGGCTCACTCGCTGCCTCAAGGCATGCCTTTGCTAAACGACCTCACCAGCACATTTCAAATGCCTTTACTCAATATCCTCTCCTCAATACAAACAATATTAAGAATTATACAAACAATATTAAGAATTACTTGTCTAATGTTTAGTCGACCTCACTAGCACAATACAGATTATACAAACAATATTACATGGAAAAGAACAGAAAGGAATGATGAAACTATGAACAATATTAAGAGTTGTCAGCTATAAGTCAGCTTGTTCATATATAAAATACGTTGAACAATATTAAGAGTTGTCAGCTATAAGTCAGCTTGTTCATATATAAAATACGTTGAACAATATTAAGAGTTGTCAGCTATAAGTCAGCTTGTTCATATATTAAGATTTATGTTTTCCTTAATATTGTCAGCTATAAACCTTGAACATTGTAACTGTGTATCCACATCCTTTGTTCATTCACCCAACCTCGGACTGTGCCTCCACACATTACAAATTCAATAAGGCTGTATGCACAGTTGACAAAGAAGACATACAAAAACGATAGACCCCAAGAGCTTGATATCTAGCAGTGATTAGAAAAAGATTTAGTTATTAGTATCTCACTTGTCCTAAAAGAACAGAAAGAATTTATATATATAAAATACGTTGAACATTGTATATTTGATATAAAAATAAATCTGTCTTAAACATTTGAATCTCTCAACATCTAATTAAGGAAAACATATATAAGAAAAAAGAAAGAAAGAACAAAGATTTTGTTTTTACATCCAACAATTTGCATCCAAAAGTTGCCCTTTCTTTCTTTGTAACAAAAACCACAACATCCACTCTGCAACCACAAAACAGTAAAAAAAGCACAATTATTAGAATTTGTATTATCCTAAAGTTATTGTAAGCTTGGAAGGAAATCATCTCTTCATAACTGTTTTATTATGGTCAACAAGAAAAACAAAAGGACAAACAAACCAATATGAATCTGTTGTGAAGGGCAGGAAAATGCTTACTGATGCAACATGACCAGTCAAAGAATGTACCAAGCTACCATCAACAACATTCCACACGCATATTCTGCAATCTGCATTAACAACAAATAGTTGAGATCCCTTAATAAACTAAATTAGCAATTTTAAGCAAGCAGCTCAAAAAGAAGCAAAGAGAGAACATTTATTTGGTTCAATTAAATCTGCATCCACACGCATATAAGCTTTAACATTACACAACAACCTGAAACTACAGGAAGTTTAACAATTAAAACGAAATCACGACTGGTAGACAGTATGCTAAAAAGCCATATAACCTGGTGATTCTAATATATATATTGGTTACAAAGTCTTATTGATGTAGTAGAGGGCTGGAGGCATCTCAAGATATATAATAGCCTCTTATAACTTGCAACATATAAATTACCAAACCCCTGCAAAAAGGATATTAGGTTTAACTATAAGAACTTTAAAAAAAATCATGACAATAGCACAGCATCATTCAATCATAGAATCACTCAAATGCTTTACAGAAGACTATGTTTTCCATCTTCCTTGTATTTTTCCCCTTCACATCTTTTCATAGTTAATATATTATGTTCCCAATAAGGCAACTCAAAGAAAATGCTCCTTTTTTTCCACAATTTAGCCTCATTAGGGTCATCTTCGCCATCTTCATCCTCATCGCTTCGAGGATCAACATCATCAACTTCAGATATGGAAGGATCACCTTCAAACATCTCCCTCACTCTTTTTCTTGATTTGGTACCACTCGAATGTTTTTTTTTTCCATAAGTAAAATTGATATCTTTCAACATTGACAAGATATCGGACCTAAGATGAAGTGTAGGTGCTTTCCTAAGCTCCTCAGTGCCATCAAAAAGATGTTTTTGGAATCTAAATCGATGATTTTCAGGTAACCACCGACGATGGGCCATATAACAGAACTTCTTACCATTATATAACCACTTTGAACATGTCTGTCCAGCACAACAAGGACAAGCATGATGACCTTTGGTGCTCCATCCCGATAGATTTGCATAGGCAGGGAAATCATTAATGGTCCATAATAAAGCAGCACGCATACAAAAGTTCTCCTTCTTTGAGGCATCATAAGTCTCAACTCCTTCCCATAACTTCTTTAGCTCTTCAATGAGAGGTTGTAAGTAGATGTCTATATCATTTCCGAGACCTTTTTCACCAGGAATTATCATGGACAAGGTAAAAGAAGATTGTTTCATGCAAATCCATGGTGGCAAATTGTAAGGAATTAGAACAACTGGCCAAGTACTATAAGCAGTACTCATCATTTTGAATGGATTAAAACCGTCAGACGCAAGTCCAAGCCTCACATTTCGAGGATCAGAAACAAAGTCTGGAAACTTGGAATTAAATGATTTCCATGCCAAAGAATCAGCAGGATGCCTCAAGAAGCCATCATTTGTCCGCCCCTCATGATGCCACCTCATAGAATCTGATGTTTTGGAAGACATGAAAAGTCTTTGAAGTCTTGGTACTAAAGGAAAATATCGCAAGACCTTTGCAGGTTTCTTTTTCAAATGTAACTCACCATCATCCTCATTCAAGCCATCTTCGAGGCTTGTGTCTAACCAACGAGAATTGCCACACACATAACAAGATTGGTGATTTTTTTTGTCGCCCCAATACAACATGCAATCATTCGAACAACTATGAATTTTCTCATATCCAAGACCTAAATCCTTGATCATCTTCTTACAATCCTTACAAGATTCAGGGATTTTAGCAAAAGGAAACATTTCTTTCATAAACTCTAACAACAAGGTTAAAGAGTTTCCTGTCCACCCACACATGCATTTCAAGTGAAAAATACGCACACAAAAAGACAACCTTGAATGCTTTGATCCCTCATAAAGTTCTTCATTCATATCCTCAAGCAACTTATAAAACTTTGATGCTTCTCCACTAGGTTCTTGGCCACCAAGACCTCTACCATGTTCACCAAAATCATTCATTTCACCAAAACCATTCGTTTCACCAAAATCACTTTGAGATGACAAATTTTGGGTGTTAAAAGCATCCTGCAACATGCCTTCCATGTCATCTTGTCTTATAGGAAGATCACGTTGAATTTGGGAAGTTGCACTAGGAGCAACTCTTGATGATGACCTAGAAGGCGTAGCCTCTCCGTGAAAATACCAATTAATGTATCCTGGGAGAAATCCTATACAAATTAAATGTTCAAACACAATTTCACGCATATGCCAAGAGATATTACCACAACTCAAACACGGACATAGTATCATATCATCCTCACTTGCATTCGTAAATGCAAAATTAAGAAATCATTCTACTCCCTCTTGGTATTCTTGACTTAACCTCGACTTTTGCATCCAACTCTTATCCATTTATAACTTGCTACATTATACACCAATAAAAAAAAATTAGATGTCTATACACTATACACCAATAATGAGTGAGATGAGAAGGAGAATGAGTCCACTGAAACTCAGAATTTATTTTCCAAGGAGTATAAAACACCCCATCTCCTTCCCACATGATTTAGATAATGACAACTGATAAGTGGCATGCACTCCTATGTTAGCAGCAGTGATGAGCAAAATAAATGTCTGTCTTCCATCATTGTCTTGGAATGAGCGCATTCTTTTAATAATAGATAATCTCGTCTATTTTTTTGGTATAAAACTAATTTTATTTAAAATTTTATTATAATTAAGTTTTTTTATTTTTTTAATGTGTATTTAATGAATGTTGAACTTAAAATTTTTAATTTCCATATCTTATTAATGTCCGAAAAATCTTAATGCACTCTCTGCTTTGACCAACTGCATGCAGCCTTATGACCATAGAAGTAAATGTATTGCACTAATTGCAGTCATAAACCTATAAAAGTTCACAAAGACGCAATGGGGACGTAGGGAAAATAGATTACTACTATAATATTTAACTGATTTTGACATGTCTGTACAATAATGCTTGTCATGCTTTCCTGCTTGAACATATATATCTGGCTAGATAGTCAAATCATCATCAGGCACACACATGTAAATTGTCTTGAATATATATGTTGTATTTTTCTAAAATGTAAAACACAAACCATGCATAAATAGGCATAGCAAGAAAGCAATTGAGCACATTGCAAAGTCATTAGAAGAAGCTTTGGTTGGTTGGATTGTTGGGTTGGGGAAAATATGCATGAACACCATTGAAGACTACAAGGCAGGTATGCAATATTTATTTTTATAACCCAATGAATTCACTCCTACCAAAACTGCTTTATAAAGGAGTTAAAACTACCAAAACTGCTTTATAAACCAAAATTGCTTTATAAAGTCAACCAATGAAGAATTACAAACCTGATATTCTGCTTCCACTGGAATGCAATATAGGGAATATGGTTGTTGAAGATGAGCTATAATACGGTCCTGCCAAAATAATGAACAGAGAAATAGTCAGACAAATAAATGAAGTCAATCTTGTTGTGTGATCTGAAAAGTAAGAATATAATGCATTAGGGCAAAGACAAGCTCCTTATAACCCCATTGACAAAGTAAAAAGATAAAAAGGAATTGTTGCAGAAAATAGTGGCACAGAGATTTTTATAAAAGAAAAAAATCTGAAATTACCTTATTCTGGATAACATGCAGCACAGAAAGGATGTAAATCTTACATGCAGCAAAATAGTAACCTTAGCTTTTCTATCCCATGATGAACTACCAGCACAATAGCCGTTTTCTTAACATGACACAAATATCTCAAGTTATAATTATAACAACTATGATCTTATCTGAGATTCTAAATGGATTTTCTTTTCATTGCTAAGCCAAGGTTCTAAATGGTTGTTTGTGCAGGCATAGTTACTTTCTAAAGATGGCAACCGAAGCTGGAGAGGGAACCTCAAACACCATAGTTGCAGTCAGCAGAGGGGATCCAAGTTCCAACCAACAAACAATATATGATCTTCCTATTTTTAAATAATCAACAGTGGCGATGAGATTATTGAGTCTTTTCATTTCATTTCTTTTTCTTCCTGTTCTGTTTTCTCATTGTCACTTACAGCGTCTCCATGTTTGTGGAATTTTAAATATCTTTTGAAAGATTAGTCTCTATTTGACTAGTATTGTTTTTAGGTGACATTTAGTTCTGAGATAGATAAAGAGCTTGGTTATATGGTAAATATAACTTAAACTTACTTTTTCATCTGCTTCTTGAACTACTGAGAAAGTGGTTTAATTTAGGCTCTGTTTGATATTAATTTGTGTATCACAAAGGTCCAATTTTAACATTGTTAATCTAAATAGTTTATATACATGGCTTTAAATTGGTAAACATAAATTATTTAGATACCTATTTGTATATTTCATTAAATTGATGAGTAAACTAAACCTTAATTAGAAAAAAAAATGCCAATGTTTAAAGTGATAATTAGATGAAAGTGCCCAAGATGTGTGTGCGTGTGTATAATATGCAAATTCATTTAATAGATTTGGAATATGCTTATATATCAGATGCTTATGTTGACAAACGAGGAAGTACACTTTTCTAACACCTAAAGCAACCCCTTATTTATAGCTGATTAATTGAAGATTTGCTATATTATGAGCTAAAGCCAATTTACAACTGAAGAAAAGTGATGGACAATAGATTTGGCTTGAAGAAATACCTTACAGCTATTTGGTCAACTAAAAAACCAAAACCTGAATCAATATTGCAGGCAAATAGCTTAGTCCTCTCAAAAGCCTCTCTTCCTTTGCAATTTGTCCTAGAAATCACAGAAAGTTTAGTCCTAAAGTCCTAAAGTCCATTGATCAGTACCATTAACAAAGGAAACCATGGAGATAACGATGGAAACAACAACAACAGAAAGCAGGGAGATAACAATGGAAACAACAACAACAAGAAGCACGAAGGAAACAATGGCAATGGAAAGAATAAGGGTGACAAGAACAAAAAAGACGGTGGTGAATTAGATTATGACGACTTATCACCATGATTAAATAAAAAAAGAAAACGGCTTACCTCTGAGATGAACTACCAAATGAAGTGAATCATTAAATCAGTAAATCAAAGGGGTTGATCAATTAAGCCTGTAGCAACATATATAAATTAGTAAATCATTAAATCAGTAAATGATTCAGAAATTAAAAAAAAAATCCCTACATTTAGAAAAAACACCTTAGTAGCAGAGGATGATTGAGAAAAATCCCTACATTTTAGAAAAAACAAGTGAAAGAGAATCGCAGGGAGAGAGAGAGAGAGACGTGACCTTGAGAATCGAAGAGAGAGAGACGCGAGCTTGAGAATCAAAGAGAGAGACAGACGAGAGCTTGAGAATCGGAGAGGGAATTTGGGATCGGCAACCGGGAAGGAGAAAATGTTTCCTGTTTTAATTTTTTAACATAGTGGCGTTTTCCCTTGGAAAACGCCGTTAAGTGTAAGACTTAGCGGCGTTTTATAAACGCCGCTAACTTGCGTATATTTTCCAAAAATAGATATTTGAAAATATTTATTACATAGCGGTGTTTCTAGGAAATAAACGCCGCTATATGTTAAATTTACGGCGTTTTATCGTAAAAACGCTGCAATTGTGCAAAATTTTTTAACTAAACGGCGTTTTTTTGGGTAAAACGCCGCGATGTGGTTGAAAACACGGAACTAGGCGGCAATTTTATGTAAAACGCCGCTAAATATATGCCGCTAAAAGTTATTTTTGCTGTAGTGTTAACATTAAATTTATACTTATTTTCATGTGTAAAGTTTCATACTTAAACACATGCAAATGAGCATAAAATTAATGTCAATAGACAATTAGACATAAACACATAATAATAAACATAAATATATGAAAATAAGTAAATGTAGTGTCCATAGACAAAAACATATGATAATAATCATAAATACATGAACATATAAACATAATATAATAAGCGTAACCACATAAAAATAAATGTAAACTTAATGTCAATAAGCATAAGATCGACCTTATTATAAAGTTCACGCATTATTCCTCTTGAAAGATATAAGCATTGATTTGAATGAGCTGAACAAAAGCCAATACCCAGTGCAACTTATTTTTAGTTTTTTTGTTGATAGGGAGGTACAAGGAAAAGATAAAATCGAACTACTAGATTTAATCATTTATAAGAAAGTGTAATAACCACTAGACCAAATCTTGGTTGTTCAATGCAACTTATTTTCAAACCTTGCAAACTGCACCTTTTTTTTTAAATTACTCCCAAGACATGTTTTGTACAAATTATTTATATAATGCCTATATCAAACAGTTTGCTCTAATTCTCTGTGAAAAGGTTGGTCTCTATATGTAAAATGCATTGATTGTACTAAGGAGTGAAGCTTTTTGCATGGACAACACCATTGAAAAGATATAACACACTATACCAGAGTACATATTTACAAATTTCATGAAACAACATAGTCATACAAAATATTTCATATATTTAAATCTTTAGCGAAGGGTAATAAGAAAGAAAATATGCAGATTTTTAGCCAATGTTTTCTAGCTGTGTTCTACGCTCTTGATTTGATTACTTAACCAATTAAGGTAAACTTAATTAAGTTAATAAAGCAGGAGTTAAGCCTTTTCTGTAACATAATAACAATAATAATAATAATAATAATAATAATAATAATAATAGCCTTTTCTGTAACATAATAACAATAATAATAATAATAATAATAATAATAATAATAATAATATTATTATTATTATTATTATTATTATTATTATTATTATTATTATTATTATTATTATGATTATGACAAAGTCTATCTACACTAGGCCAGGCCCAAAGGCTTCAGGAATCACCACCTGGCAAGGGTTCATTGGGCCACGTGGCCTTTGGCGACAGAAGGCGCAGCTGCAACATGACACCTGTCGCTGGCGATAGACTCCCTCGTCTATCGCCTGTCGTCATCACACAACACGTGGCGTAACTCCGGCTCCCGCTAGAGACAGACCCCTGACACCACAACGTGCCACACGATATGGGTCTCTCGCCGACGACAGGCTTCTACCTTTCCTGTTGTGCTTGGAATTTGTGTTATATCCGGACACAAACTCTTAGCAAAATTACATACTTATCCTCAGGTAATTAACCTAGAATATTCGCATATAAATAGGCCTCAGGTACAATCTTATTCTCTAATTTTTGACTACTGGCTTTTACGTTTCCCAATACTGAAGAACTTTTTGCTGACTTAAGCATCGGAGTATCTACGCAGGGAACCACCCCTGCATCTCTCTGACTTTTCTTATTTTACAGAAGCTTCTTGGAGACACGTGGAGACAGAGTATGAACATCGACGTCAGCATATCTTTATTGTTGTTTTGTGCAACAACAATTGGCGCTGTCTATGGGAAGCGTATAAAAAGCTAATCAAGATTTTCTAAGATTGTGAGAACAAGATCGACGAACGTGAGGAATGGCAGTGAGGAAAACTCTGTGAGCTCCGCTGAACAACAGATTCGCTAGAGGAACCAGGTGAACAGGGAGGAAGAAAGGATTACTGTGTCGGCGGCAGAATTCGAAGCTCTGAGGCGACAGAGTGAAGAAACTTCCCAGGCGCTGAGAGCCATGGTAGATCTGTTCAAAGGAGTCCTCTCGACATTGAGTCTGCTGCCTGCCGTGCAGAATTTGGTGGGAGAAATGAGTCGAGAGGCCCTGCCGCATGCGTTTAGGCGACCGAAAGATGCAACAACAGCGGATCCCTCTCGACGACAGGAGGATCCCCTCATAGAGGACGATATGTTCACCAGGAGGCAGCAGGACAGGGGAGCCGAAGGCCTGTCGGAGGTACTCAGCGAGAGGCTGACGAGGGGATAAATCTGGAACTTGCGGCACGGGTCATGCGACAAATGCCTGATGTCGGGCGACAGGTGCTTGGTGTCGGACGACAGGTGTCGGGATGACAAGGTGTCGACCGAGCGGCAGGGTCTTCCGCCCACCACCATGACTTGTCAAATTTTGCTGGTACCAACGTAGAACAAGGTATCGGAGGTGCTGGAAAGAACGGTGGTGATGACCAAAGCACTTGGGGAGCCGGGTCGGAGTTTGACCCCACTTGGTGTACACAAATGGCACGAACAAATGCACCTCAAGGAAGGGGTAAGGAAATAGTTGTCGAAGACCTGCCCAATTCGTCTCATGCCAGGAATCAACTTACTCCCCCAGTGGACATGAAAAAGATGATAGAATAGGTGCTTGAAGAAAAGAAATTAGTGTCCACAGAGGAGAGCCAGAGGAGAAGGGTACCATTTTGCACAGCCATCCTGCAGAAACCCCTGCCGCCAAAATTCAAAATGCCACAGATGACCGCATATACGGGAAAGACAGACCCTTATGATCATATGACACGTGGGCTAGGCCCAAAGGCGTCAGGAGTTACCACGTGGCAAGGGTTCATTGGGCCACGTGGCCTTTGGTGACAGAAGGCGCAACTGCAACATGACACCTGTCGCTGGCGATAGACTCCCTCATCTATCGCCTGTCGTCATCACACAACACGTGGTGTAACTCCGTCTCCCGCTAGCGATAGACCCCTGATGCCACAATGTGCCATACGGTATGGGTCTCTCGCCGGTGACAAGCTTCTACCTTTCCTGTTGTGCGTGGAATTTGTGTTATATCCGGACACAAACTCTTAGCAAAATTACTTACTTATCCTCAGGTAATTAACCTAGAATATTCACCTATAAATAGGTCTCAGGTACAATCTTATTCTCTAATTTTTTACTACTGGCTTTTATGCTTTCCAATACTGAAGAACTTTTTGCTGACTTAAGCATCAGAGTGTCTACGTAGGGAATCACCGCTGCGTCTCTCTGACTTTTCTTATTTTACAAAAGCTTTTTGGAGACACGTGGAGACAGAGTACGAACATCGACGTCAGCATATCTTTATTATTGTTTTGTGCAACAACAATTATTATTATTATTATTATTATTATTATTATTATTATTATTATTATTATTATTATTATTATTGTCAAAGCTATAGGCCTTCATTTCTTATTAAAAAGAACTAAATCAGGAAATGACTAAGCCTGGAGATGATCAAGGCTTTAATCAAACAATATCATTGCTCGAAGGTGGAAAGAAAGAAAACTTTATATTCTTTTTCATTCACTGATTTGCTTGCAGCCTTGACCAAGAACCAGAGTTAACTATAACAAAAAGAAAGTACTTGGTGATACTGACCAATAAGATTGGCTACTATGCTCTTTCACATTGTTTGACCCTACCGCTCGTGCATTTTTTCCAGCCTGCCAGCACATTCCAAACCTCCTTAATATTTTCAACTTTGCCTCTCCACTATCCCAGAAACATGATGAAACTTCTCCGAAACTTGCCTAATCTCCAACCTAAAACTCCTCTGAATCTTGCCTAATCTCCAACCCAAAAAATAAACCAAATCCAATCAAAGAAAATTGTTTATGTGCCTGAAGAGGAACACTTTGCAGCATTCCTTGACAGGTCTTTACAAATCAAGGTAAGAAAAAAAAATGGAGTCCGTAGATATTAAAACCAACCATAAGTACCAACTGGTGACTTTTAATAAACAAGCCTACGATTCAAGTATATAGAAACATTGAAAACGATAAAAACATCAAGGTCATTCATGGTGCATGAATAATTGGTTTTAGCTCTTTCGCAGTCACAAAAAGTGCAAAAGGATCTATTAATTCCACACACACTAACATTTCAGTTCATATAGAGCAGGAGAAAAAATGAAGTTCACATAGAAAAAATGAAGATAGAATAATTAAGTGTAGGAGAAAGAGTTAATAATTGATGACATTAGCTAACTATTACTCATGAAAATTGTCCTCCTAAAATGTATATGCAGAAAAATTATCAACATTCTCCTACACTGCCGCTAATAGTTAGTTAGTAAACAAACTCAAAGAGCCACTTCCCGAAAAATATATCACTAAAGTTACCAAACTTCTATCCCAACAACGTTTTGGATATAAAACAACCACCTTTACTTCCAAAAATAAACAAATAAATCAAAAAATAAAGAAAATAAAGATTACCCAGAAAAACAAAATGGAAAACAAACAATACTCATATTCCAAAATTCAAAATTAATCAAAATCAACAAAAAAGAAGATTTTTGGCAATGATGACCATAATATCTCAACTCAAGTATAAAATTTCAATAAAGAAATTAAAAGACAAAAAACAAAGCAATGAAAAAAACAATCATAAAAAAAGACGTAACATTTTCTTTCCTTTTTCATTTTTTTTCCATTTCCCTTCATCACGGGCAGGCAAGGGAGGGACTTTGGTTCTGGTAAGGGCCAGATCTCTTTCCTCCTTTTCCTTCCTCCGCTGCCGTGTATTCCAGCATCTCCTACCTCTGCATCTCTATCCTCTTTCAGCCAAATCCGGCTCTCTGACTCTTTCCTTTACCCTTAACTTTTCTTTCATTTTTCCATGTCTCCCTCTCCAAATTTTGGAGGCCATAAAGATTATCGCTTGACTTTCTCTTTTCAGCAATATTTCATGGTGAGCATTTAGAGATCATGATAAAATTTATGATGCAACTCCTGCAAGAACAAACTCTCCAACATATCTTTAGTTTTTATGACCTCTCAGCTAATGCTCTATTGTTCCAATGCATTAGAATGTCCAAATGGTTGGAAGAGAAATCAAGGTCAAATGGGTTGTTGAAGGTTTAGGAGGATATCAAAGGAAAGGAAAGCATACCAAGGGCCTTTCTTATTTGTAGGACTTATCTATCAATGCTATATTATCAATTAATACCTACTACTATTCCCAATTCCCAAAGTAATTTGTCAGTGCAGATAACATGCTGGTAAGATAGAAAAACAACCATACTTTGAAAGATTTGGAACTTCAATGAAGCAGGAAATTTTTGTCACAACCGAGAGTATCAGTGACAAGGTGAAGCTCAACAATGGAGAAATAGAAATAGAAATAGAAATAGAAATAGAAATAGAAATAAAGAAGCAGGAAATTTTCAACGGGATGAAGAAAAGAACTGAAAATAGAGAATAAGAATTTGATAATGGGTAATTGGTCAACGAGGGTAATTCAGTCTTTCACCTCGGCCAGACAAGAGAAGACCTGTCAGAGAGTGACGTGACTTTGGTTATCACGACTCAATGTTAACCTTGGACGAAGGTCCCAGGGTTAGCGCCTGACACGCTGACCTTAATACGTTATCTAGTGCTTGGGTTGGCTTCTGATACGCTGACCAGGCCCGCCTCGTCACCACCTCGGTACTCAATGCACATTGGGGAGCTTTAGGCGGGAAACTTGACTCGGCTGTTTCACCAACCTGTACCGCGAGTAGGCAGGGCAGAACCAATCTTATCCGGTTGCAATCTGACGAGTCCTAGTCAGCCTGTCCAGGTCATCCTTCCTTACGTCCATGTCATC
The DNA here is from genome assembly GCA_031772115.1 of Heritiera littoralis. NCBI lineage: Eukaryota > Viridiplantae > Streptophyta > Magnoliopsida > Malvales > Malvaceae > Heritiera > Heritiera littoralis. The sequence goes on along the minus strand of JAPDPK010000121.1, from coordinate 783,730 downwards.
TTAGGGCTTCCTCGGCCTATAAATAGGGCCCGGGTCTCCGGACATAGGCCAGGCAACCAACTCTCAAAGAAACTCTGCCACAATCCACCCTAAAATCCATCCTCGACATCGACATTTGGCGCGCCAGGTAGGGGGCCTTTACCAACCCCATCGTTGATGTCTAGGATGGCACCCAGAAGAAGAACGGCAGAGGAAGAGGAACCGGCTGCTCCAGCAAGCCCAGACGGCATTCAAGATGACCAGCAAGGGAGACGGCCACCACCAACGGCAGAGCAATTCGAGCAACTCACCCAACAGTTAAGGAACCTAACCGAGCTGGTCCAAGCACACCTTCTCACACCTTCTCCCCCAACCCAACGACCACCGCCCAGAAACAACTCCGAACAACCGTTACCCTCTCCACCATCCCCACCCCAGGGAGGGGACGCCAGCGGCAGCTCTACCTCCGTACCAAAGTCGCGGAGAAAGGCAAACTCAAAACCCCACAAAGCCATTCCACGAAAAACCCGCATAGAACCATCTCAACAGCACCCACAGCGGAGGATAAAACTCGCGACCAACTGGAGGCCAGGATGGAAGCCGTAGAACGACAGATTCAAGATAAGGCACAAGTCCATATGGACGAGCTTCGATTGCTTGAAACCTCACCATTCTCAGAAGAAATCGAGCGAGCTCAACCACCACCGGGATTTAGGATGCCTGTGATCGAGGCGTACGACGGTACATCAGACCCTTTTGACCATTTAGAACTTTTCTGCTAATATGTCATACAGGGTGCAGATGACTCTTTAATGTGCAAAGCATTCTTGGACCTTAAAGGGTGCAGCTCGTTCCTGGTACTCAGGGCTAACTCCCGATCGATACGCTCGTTCAAAGAGCTGGGGCACTCCTTCCTGACTCACTTCGTCAGTAGCCGCCGAGCTAAGAAGACAACTCTCAGCTTAATGGCGGTCAAGCAAAAGCCTGAAGAGTCCCTAAGAGAATATGTCACGAGGTTCAATGCCGAAGCTTTGCAAGTGAAGGACTTAGAACAGTCCGTGGCGGTGGCCGGCCTAATGAATGGTCTCACGGACGAGGAATTCCACTTCAAGTTCTCCCTCTCATTAGACCCCCCAAAGACCTTGCCCGAGCTCCTACAACGGGCTGAAAAATACATCAACGCCGAAGAAACGATGACCACTCGGCTAAACAATGAAGAAAACAAAGGAGAATTCAGAAGCTACAAGAAAAGGGGGAGAGAGGTCGAGAGAGACCAAGGGGGAAAAAGGCCAAACCGGCCTGGAGGGTATCCGATCAGAAGAAGCCCGGAAAAGAAGGGCTACGACACTTACACTCCCTTGAACACAACGAGGGAAAGAATATTGATGCAGATAGAATCGGACCCCGAGCTAAAATGGCCAAGGCCAATGAAGCCAAACCCCCAAAGGCCCAAAAACAAGAGGTGTGCATTCCACCGAGACCACGGCCACTCTACCGAGGAATGCACCGACCTCATGAATGAGATAGAAAACCTGGTGAGAAGAGGTCGGCTGAAAAGATTCGTGTTCGGCGACACGACACAAGACGTCAGCCAAAGAAGGTACCCTCAAGGGAACCGTTGTCTATGACGGCCGACCTAGACAAAGAGCGGGCAGAGCCCGAACAACTTCAACAGAAGAGATGCGAGACGTGACCGATCAGAAAGAAAGACCAGCGAAGAACGGGCCAACCGACCTACAGCAGGAATAATCAACGTCATCACCGGTGGAACAACGAGCTCAGCCAGAAAAAAGGCAGACCGAGCTATAAACCCAATAGTCGGATCTCTAGCCAAGAGACCGAAGTCTTGGAGGGACGAGCTCATCTCTTTTTCCACACCGACCTCGATGGTATTGAGTTCCCTCACGACGATGCCATTGTCGTCAGCGCGGTTATTTACAACCATGTGGTAAGAAGGATCTACATCGACAACGGGAGTGCCAGTGATGTCTTGTACTACGAGGCAATGAAAACATGGGAATCGCTGAAGACAGACTCAAACCCTATGGCACCTCTCGTCGGGTTTGGAATGAGAAAGTCCCCGTACTGGGAACAATAACCCTCCCACTGACTTTAGGCACGGAACCAAGGACAGCAACTGCCATGGTGGAATTCATGGTGGTAAAAATCTCGTCGGCGTACAATGCGATCTTGGGAAGGCCTAGTCAAATGAAGCTCGGAGTAGTCGGATCAGTGCCACATTTGAAGTTAAAATTCCCGACACCAAACGGGATAGGTGAAGTCCGAGGAGAACAAACGTTAGCTCGGAAATGCTACTTGACAGCCCAGAAGGTAAAAAAGCAGGGCGACGAAACCCTGGCAATTGAAATCCCAGACCAGAGACCCGAGCTAGATTTGAGCCGACCTGAACCAGCTGATGAGTTGATCAACATCCCATTCGATGACGAAAGTCCAGACAAATCCATGTTGATAAGCTCCAAGCTCGAAGAGAGGGAAGAACTTATTCAGCTAATCAGAAGAAACGCCGACCTTTTCGCATGGAAAGCAAGGGACATGCCCGGTATATGTCCCGCGGACATGGTTCACCGCCTCAACGTGGACCCGGAAGCAAAACCAGTTAGACAGAAGAAAAGGTGCTTCGCGGCAGAAAGGCAGGAAGCTATAAATGAAGAAGTATCCAAGCTCCTGGAAGCAAGGTTTATTATGGAAGCGTATTATCCGGAATGGCTCGCAAACGATGTGATGGTAAAAAAGCATAATGGCAAATGGAGAATGTGCGTAGACTTTACCGACCTGAACAAAGCATGCCCAAAGGATAGCTTCCCCCTGCCCAGCATAGACAGACTAGTAGACAATAGCGCGGAGCAAGGATTACTCAGCTTCATGGATGCCTACTCCGGGTATAACCAGATCAGAATGTTGGAAGAAGACGAGGAAAAAAAATCCTTCGTGACAGAAAGAAGACTGTACTGCTATCGAGTTATGCCTTTTGGCTTGAAAAATGTAGGCGCGACCTACCAGAGATTGGTGAACAAGGTTTTCAGAAAACAGATCGGGCGAAGCATGGAAGTGTATGTCGATGATATGATCGTCAAAAGCTCCACCATAGAAGTACACCTACAAGACCTTGAGGAAGCATTCCAAACCCTGAGAAAGCACAATATGAGGCTCAATCCAGCGAAATGCGCTTTCGGTGTCACCTCGGGAAAATTCCTAGGATTCATGGTGAATCAGAGGGGAATTGAGATAAACCTCGAAAAAGTACGGGCCATCCTGGAAATGAAGGCGCCGACCTCCATAAAGGAAGTGCAAAGGTTGACAGGGAGAATAGCCGCACTGAGCATATTCATGTCCAGATCGGCGGACAGATGCCTCCCGTTCTTCAAAACCCTGAAGGATGTAGGGAAATTCCAATGGACCGAGCAATGCTAGAAAGCCTTCGAGGAACTGAAGGACTTCCTCTCCTCCTCGCCAGTTCTGTCACGACCAAGGAATGGAGAAACTCTATGCCTCTACTTAAGGGCCACGGAGCAGGCTGTGAGCTTAGTCTAATTAGGGAAGAATCAGGCGTGCAAAGACCGGTGTATTTTACAAGCAAAGTGCTGCAAGGGGCCGAGTTAAATTACCAGAAGATCGAGAAATTAGCTTATGCCCTGGTAATCTCGGCAAGAAAACTAAGGCCTTACTTTCAGGCTCACTCGATTATAGTGCTGACCGACCAGCCACTACGGCAGCTCCTGCAAAAGCCCGAGCTGTCGGGAAGACTAATCAAGTGGACTGTTGAAATCAGCGAATTTGACTTGAAATTCAAGCCTAGATCAACCATCAAATCCCAGGTATTGGCAGATTTTGTGGTGGAATGCATCACCACTGGAAAGTAAGAAGAAGGTGACAAGGAAGATACACATAGACGAGGCACATGGAAACTTTATGTTGACGGGTCGGCAAATAACAAAGGAAGTGGAGCCGGGCTCATCCTGCTCAGCCCCGAAGGAATAAGGATTCAATACGCTTTAAGATTCAACTTCAAAGCGTCAAACAACGAAGCTGAATATGAGGCCCTACTCACCGGTCTCAAACTGGCCAAGGAACTAAAGGTGGATGAGCTGCTCGTGCACAGTGACTCCCAGCTAGTGGTTAACCAGGTCAGCGGGGAATTCGAAGCAAAGGATAAAGTCATGGCCAGATATTTAGAAAAGGTTCGGAGCCTCTTGGGGAGCTTCAAAATCTGTGAGATAAAAAGAATCCCGAGGTCGGAAAATGCCTTGGCTGACTCCTTATCCAAGTTAGCTATTGGAGGGAAAACCGATCTGGCGAAACATGTCACTATAGAGGATGTAGCTCAGAAAAGTATCGACGATAAAGAACAGGTCGGACAAATTCTGGAAGAAACAGAAACATGGATGACCCCTCTTGTCAAATACCTTACCACGGGGGAACTGCCAGAAGATAGGAACCACGCCAGAGTAATGCGGCGCAAGGCCCCAAGATACACTCTCCTGGAAGGAAAGCTGTACAGAAGATCTTTCAGTATGCCGTACTTAAAATGTCTGGACCCAGCCGAGGCAAATTACGCCCTGAGGGAAGTCCATGAGGGAATATGTGGAAACCACCTCGGACCTCGAGCCATTGCGCATAAAGTCCTCAGGCAAGGGTACTACTGGCCCACGATCCATAAGGACGCTACAGAATTGGTGAAAAAATGTGACAAATGCAAGGTTTGCCCCAATACAGCACCTGCCTTCTACTGACCTTACTTCAATTACTAGCCCATGGCCCTTCATGCTGTGGGGAATGGACGTGCTCGGACCATTCCCAGTAGCCTCGGGGCAAAGGAAATTCGTTCTAGTAGCTGTGGACTACTTCACTAAATGGGTGGAGACTGAAGCATTAGCAACAACAACTAAAAAGCAGGTGGAGAACTTTTGTTGGAAGAACTTAGTCTGCAGATTCGGGCTTCCAAGGGCTATCATCACAGACAATGGGAAGCAATTTGACAATCCAAGATTCAGAGGATGGTGCAAGGACTTAGGCATCGACGTGCGGTTCACCTCGGTCGCCCATCCTCAAGCCAACGGATAAGCCGAGGCTACCAATCGAGTTATTCTAGAAGCCTTGAAGAAGAAACTAGATGAAGCAAAGGGAAGCTGGCCGGACGAGCTGCCTGGAGTTCTATGGGCACTTCGAACGACCACGAAAGTCCCCACAGGTGAAACCCCATTCAACCTGGCTTTTGGGACCGAAGCCGTAGTTCCCGTGAAAATCGGTTTGCCAAGTCTAAGAGTAGAACTAGACATCGAGGCAGGGAATGAGGAAGCTTTGAGGAACAACCTAGATCTAACCGAGGAGCAGAGGGACCGAGCTTTAATCACTATGGTTGTGTATCAGTAGAAAGTAGCCAGCTATCACAACAGAAAGGTCCGACCTAAGACTATTAAAAGAGGTGACCTCGTCCTGAAAGACCGAAGCCTCGGAAAGACAGAGAGGGGAAAGCTGGCCCCCAACTGGGAAGGACCGTACTTGGTCAAGGAAGTTATAGGAAGGGGAGCATTCAAGTTGCAAGATTTAGATGGGAAGGAAGTGCCGAGGACCTGGAATGCGGAAAACTTGAAAAAATATTACCAGTAAAACAACCTCGCCCCCTCTTTTTTTTTTAAGCTCAACACATCTAAACAGAGCACTCACTTTTGACCATCATTTTGCCAAGTATCAGTTCGGTATATCCGAGCACACTATTACTTTCCTCTTGTATTGTTACTTTGCTCTTGTATAAGTCCGACCTGAATAGCTAGGCACATTTGAGCACGGTGCTACTTTTGTTAATTCGAAACTAAGTCCGACCTTATTAGCTCGGCACATTTGAGCACAGTACAAGTCCGAGCCCTTGAGCTTCGCTTTTGCTTTAAATCCAATTGTTGCTAAAGTTCGCAATATGGAATTAAAATTTTCGAAAACCCGAAATACAAACAAATACATTCAAGGACAAAATAAAACCATCCTAAGCAAACAGATGTTCATTACAAGAAAAAGTCAAACACATTAAATGTAAAATCAATCTCTTGCAGCGTCATCCTGCACATCGGCCTCCCCCTCATCATCAGCCATAGTGGCCACCATAGCTTCGGCATCCCCGCCTTCATCCTTCACCACCTCGGCCTCAGCCACCTCGGCCTCATAAGTAACCGTCTTGAGGTCATCAATGGACACCATGGATAAATCCAGATCGGGATAAACGTGGGCAACCTCTTGAATAGCCAACGCGAAGGCACCTCTCACACCCTCAGCATTGGCCTTCTTTGCCGCAGCCTGGAACTGAGGAGTATTCTCGAAATTAGCCGAGGCATCTTGGGCTGCTGTCCTTTTGATCTCCTCCTCTCTTTCCCTCACCCCAGCCAGCTCGACCTTGAGGTCCTCCACCTCGGTCTTTATCCCTACCACAAGAAGCTCGGATTCACGAACCTTAGCCTCTGTTTCTTCCAATTTCTTCGTTAAGGAATGAGACTTCTCTCGATAGGAGCTGTAATCCTTATGAAGCTTCTTGGCCTGCTCCTCAACCCTGGTAGCATGAGCCAAGGCAAGCCACGCGTGGTGTAAACTCGCACTAGCATTGACCGAGCAGGGGGAATTCATCTTGTCTTTGTCTAGGAAATAAGTAAACAAACAAATAATTAACTCCCAGAAACACAAGTAAAAATTCACATAGAAACAAAAGTGAAAACACCTACTGGGGGAATCATCGATCAAGCCACTTTACGAGCCATCGAGGCACTCTCGAACGCACTATCTTTCGGAGCCAAATCAATGCCGAGGTGCACGGTCTTGGGCGCAGCAGTTTCCCCCTCTTGAGCTGAAGGAACCTCTAGAACTTCACGGCTCCGTTTCGGGGAAGGCTCCCTTACCTCGGCTGCCGAAGCCTTCCTTTTGCCCTTCGAGCCACCACCTCTCCCTTGCTTTGGAGGTGCAGCAGTGGACTGAACTGCTCCCCCAGCCTGTGGAGCCCGAGGGGCGGGTTGAATATAATCAAACACGTTGAACCGACCTGCCATACCTGCGTTAGAGAAAAATAAAAAATAGCTTTCTGGTCAAGAACGTACTCTGGAAAAATTGAAAAATAAAAGGAATTAGCATGAGTTACTCGGACCTCCAGGTGACCCGAGGAGATCCAACACGTCGAGCGAAGTCAAGAGCTTAGCGTCTAAGAGAAACCTACCATAGTCTCTCAATTTATTAATTTCATTGTAAGCTCTCAGCTCCTCACCATGAATCTCCTCAACCTCGTCGGCCCCCTCTCTCAACGGATCTCGGTTATTACTTACCTCCCACTCTCGAGGGCTTATTAGACTAAAGAAATGAACTTTCCAAATTTTATTAGAAGAAGGAATATTAGTAAAAAGCTTCTTACGAGGGCGAGCTGTCACGTAATACCAGCTCTTATCTACAGGGCTGACCTTTATTGAAGAGAAAGACTTGAACAACCTCACGGATAAAGGAAATTACATCCCCTCACAAGGAACAATGAAACTGGTCACGTGATGCCAGCTATTGGGTAACAACTGGGTAGGAGCAAGATCGTAAAAATTTAGAAGCTCAACGACGAAAGGATGAAGGGGAAACCTAAGGCCAAAAAGGACGGCCTCCCTATAAACCCACAACTGGTTACCACCTCGGTCCTCGGTCACTCTATTAGTACGCCGAGGAGGATCGATCGAAAACTCATGGGAAATATGCCGATCCTTTTTTAGCTCAGCAAATGCTACCCTAGTAAATAAATTAAGACAGACCTCGGGCAAAGCTCCCCCCTTTAACGCCCTCATAACATCTAGAGAATCTTTGTGGGTAGAAGGACCCCTAGTCAAAACCGAAACCCGTTCCTCTATGTGTACACCCGAGGTGCGAAGGCTCTCATCTAGCGCTCGTTTCTCCTTGGGTGACATTGGCTCGAACCACCGTAGCCCCTTAGTAGAAAGCCCCACCAGCAGCTCGGGTGAAATTGAAGACGCGGAGACCACAGACGCTATATCCTCAACAGCCTCTGCAGCCTCTGCCCTGCCAGCCTCGCTGGCTGAATCGAGCCTATCCCCAAGTTCCCGCATGAATTCGAAACCATCCTGACTTGGGGGACCAATTATTTCCATAGAAGAAGACATTGGAAGAAAGGAAGGAAAGACTTACCTAATAAGCTCAGGTTGGTAGGGACACACTGGAAAGAGCGGAGAAGCGAAGCAAGAACCAAGGAAACGAACCACTGGAGGCGCACAAATGAATAAGGAGGAAGCCGAAACCCGCTTTTTAAAGAAGAGTTCAGGAAGGCCATGAGTCACCTAGGGAACACCAGTAGACCTACCGTCGACCTATGCTCAAAATACGACCCTCCGATCCATTACGGACTGTGCGTACCCATGCAATCTAACGGCTGAAATAAGATTGCTAAAAATACGTGTGTCAGGTATTAATGACCAAGATCTTTTCGAGCTGACCTTCCCAAAATCAAAACACGCCACGATAAATATGGGACGAATCCCGAGATAATGAAACTTGGTCACCTACCCTACTATTTGACACACGCCGACCTGAATCGTTCGGTTCGAAAACCCTGAAATTTTAGACCGACCTCACAACGCCGAGCCTCAAGACTGACTTTCGGGGGGACTGAATGATAATGGGTAATTGGTCAACGAGGGTAATTCAGTCTTTCACCTCGGCCAGACAAGAGAAGACCTGTCAGAGAGTGACGTGACCTTGGTTATCACGACTCAATGTTAACCTCGGACGAAGGTCCCAGGGTCAGCGCCTGGCACGCTAACCTTAATACGTTATCTAGTGCTTGGGTCGGCTTCTGATACGCTGACCAGGCCCGCCTCGTTACCACCTCGATACTCAACGCACATTGGGGAGCTTTAGGCGGGAAACTTGACCTCGGTTGTTTCACCAACCTGTACCGCGAGTAGGCAGGGCAGAACCAATCCTATCCGGTTGCAATCTGACGAGTCCGAGTCAGCCTGTCTAGGTCATCCTTCCTTACGTCCATGTCATCTTAGGGCTTCTTCGGCCTATAAATAGGGCCTGGGTCTCCAGACACAGGCCAGGCAACCAACTCTCAAAGAAACTCTGCCACAATCCACCCTAAAATCCATCCTCGACATCGACAGAATTCAGTGGAAATCAATGCCTGTGATGGTGATGATGGTGGTCGTTGTGGTGATCATCGAATCCGAAGCAGCGGAGAAGGGGATAACAAGCTACGAATACGCGTCCAACAAAGCCACTGAAAACGGAAGAGATTAGAAAACATGGGCAGCAGCAACATTTCAGGAGTGGATCATCGTAAGGACTGTCTCCATGGTGGTGATGGTGATGATGATGACTCATGTTCTTTTCAGCTAATAATCCAAATTCAAAACTTAGCTTCCAGAATTGGGTTTCAAGGGATCAAACGCTTTCTTCCTTCTCTGCCGACCCAACAAAGATACCTGCATAGAAAGGGATAATAGTGAACAGATGGTGGGTTGCTTTTCTTTTGAGAGGATTTTAATATACTGATGAGTCCTAACCAACGCGGCAACGCTCAAGCAGTAGAAGAAGCATTGACACTTGAAAGCGACTTAGCAGCATCGTCTTCTCGCTTCCTTATTATTCATCGGCCCAATACTACCACCATTAGACCATTGCTTTATGATATTTCTATGTCGGCTTTTCTACAGCCTGGGCGCTGGCCTTTCTCAATTGGGCTTCGTCCGGGGAATTAAAACATTTTCTTCTCTTTTTTCTCTCTCAGTTTCGATGCAGGGATCGGACGGGCTTATCATCAGCCCAATTATGACATCAATTCAATCCATTAAAAAAATTACTGACGAGTCGAATTTTGACGAGTTTATCAATGAAAATTTTATCCATAATTTCATAGGTAATCAACTTATCAATGAAACTAAAGGTAATATAAATGATAATTTCCAGTTGATAATATTCTGATTTTTGGTAGTAAAAGTGAAAAATTCTTTGGTTGATCATGTAAGATAAACCCACGTTTATCTTGTGTAGCTCTTCTTAAAATCTAAAAGAAGTTATTTAATAGACAACTATCCCTTAATTTTAGGAACCACAACTAATTACATGATGGATATGATTGGAATAGTTATTTAATTAAAATAAAACGGGTCCTTTCTCTCAGAACATATGGTATTTTTCATCTACACCATAAATGAAAGAAAATAGAGCATGAGAGAAAAATTTGTTTACTGCTACAGAGATTGTAACAATGGGTTTTTCTTCTTCTTCTTCACTATTGCAACAGCAGACAGAGACATAGTTATTAAATCGAGATACGTATCGTGAATCAAAATTTTATTTTTAAGGATCGAGTATCGTATCGTATCGTATGTAAGATACTGTAAATAATTTTAAAATTAATTATAAATAATATATACACATGTAAGATAAATAAAATATTAAAAATATTATACATATTAATAGGATTAAGTAAGTATATGGTAAAAATAAAAAAGTACGATTTTTTTCAAACACATAACATCTTCATTAATAGTATATATTTTTAAATAATATTTTTATATATTTTTTATTTTTAATTTTCTAACTAAAAGTTTATTTTTTTTTCAATATTTCAAAATTAAATTATATAGAAAATATGTTTTTAAGTGTTTTTTAGGTTAAAAAACTATTAAAATTGCTTTTTTAGTTAATTGGGCCAAATCAGATTTTTTTGGGGCTGGCCCATTGTTACTCTAAAGCGTATCAAAGTGAATCGGTATATCGTATGATACGTATTGATTTGTTTGTGTATCGATAGATACGCTACCGATTCATGATAAAACCGATTCTTTGTATAGATACGTATCGAATTTATACTGAATCGAACCGAATCGTACGATACGTATCGCGTATCGTACGATTCTGATAACTATGGACAGAGATACACACATGATTATTATATTATGTAAAAGTATGAGATATCTTGTTTGAGAAGATCCTGGATGGGTGTTCATGTATAAGAATAAATTTTACATGTGGTATCCAAGCTTGGTTGTTGTAAACTAGATAAATTTTGTGAAAGTTTTATGTCATTCTCTTGATTTCTTTGCCCTAATATAGAATTTTACGATTTTAGAAAAATGTTATGAGAAATTGATTAGAAAATTAAGAATAAAAAGAAAACAAAAAGAAAACGTAGAGCATGCATGATTTTCTGATCAGTTTTAAAGGCATAATTTAATGTAAAATAATCTTGAATGATAGCCATGATTAGTGATAATGAACTCTTGTGCCTGGAAATAGACTTGACAATAATGTGCATGCAATTAACATAAAAGAAATATATTGTTTACTCTATTGCATGCAATTTCCAAATAATTGAGTTCACGTTTTGGCATGTAATTCTAAAGTAGATGAGGTGCTACATGATTGGCAAATATATGCTTTGCTTAGAGTATTCGTGTATTGGGTTAAAAGACAATTTTGCATGATTTGTTGACATTGAGCATATTTTTATGAAGAAAGTATGCCTCGATTTTGTTATAATGCTAAAGCTATCAAGTTTGGAAATGGTAGCAGCTAGATATTATTAGAATTGCTAAAAAAAAAGTTTTGACATGTAATATATATACATATATATATATAATTGTCACAGTAAAGTTTTTATACATATAATGTTATAAGGTTACGTAGATATGTAATCGTTACGAGTAAAGGGTTTTTATACTTATATGTATATAATTTAACGTGATAGACTTATACAGTAAAGGCTTTACGCGTTTTTTTGGGGCAAATGGATTTTATATAACAAGTTGGGAATAGTTGAGATTCCTTACAAACTTTTATATAAATATAAATATAAATATAAATATATATATATATAATATATATATATATATATATATATATATATATATATAAGAGTAAAGTGATGAAACCTTCCTAACCTTCCCTGTTTGAAAAGATATGCATTATAAATTTGCCTTAATTGTGATTGATCATGATGATGAATTGATGATGATTTAATGATGTTGATTAATAATAATAATGATGATTATGAAAATGGTGAACTTGTTTATTCAATTTTCTTACTTTTGTATAAAAAATTAATTTGATTGAGTAATCATTTATTTTGGATGATTTACTATTATGAATGATTACATGAATGCCAATAAATGTTTTATGATTATTTTATGATTGTTTCGCTATTATATGTTAAATTCTTGATAATTTATACAATTTTGTATATTTAAGTGATTACCGAAAAATTAAAGTTTAATGTGTATGAAAAATATATTGATATTCAATTAGATCCTAAATTTTTTATCTAAAAATAATAAGTTAAAAATTAAGTTTTTCATTAATTACTAGAACTTAAGAAATTTACACAAAGGTAAATTATTATTCAGTAAATTAATGATGTTACCAGAGGTAAATTAATATTTTGGTTGAATATATTAATTATCTGAAGATAAAAGATATGTTCAATTTTAAATATTTATTTACCCATTAAAGTTCATATATTTAACTCATTTAAAGAAAAGTATATTGTAAATTTTACCCAAAGGTAATTTACTTTCTATTTATGTTATGTTTATTAATGCATATATATATATATATTATAGTATCTACCCAAAGGAGAACTGCTATATATCTTATTGTTTGTTTTACCGAATTTATTATAATAAAATGTGAGCTTTATTTGTTATTTTTTGCAGTTATTGCAATTAATTCACATGTGTCATCTGTTGTTGTGTTTAATGGCATGAACTTCTTAGAATGACGAAAGCAAGTTGATTTCCACTTAGGGATTTTGGATCTCAACTTAGCCCTCATTCAAGAAAAATCTGTTGCTATTAAGGATACAAGTAGTGAGGTAGAGAAGTCACATTATGTTACATGGGAAAGAAGTAATAGATTATGCTTAAAGTTTCTAGGAATGATAATTGCTAACAACATTAAGATTACAATTCCATAAACTGAGAATGCTTAGGAATATATAAGTTTTGTGGAAAAAAGGTTTCGTTCTACGGACAAGTCACTCGCTGGTACCTTAATGGCTGAGCTTACGACAATGAAGAACAATGGGTTGATAAGCATGCAACAACATATCATCAAGATGACAAGCATTGCTATAAGGCTTAAAACTTTGGGTTTAGCAGTAGAGGACTCCATTTTAGTTCATTCTGAACTCCTTGCCTCCTAAATATGGACCTTTTTCAAATTAACTACAACACTATAAAGGATAAGTGGAATGTTAATATAAGCTTGTGCAAGAGGAAGCAAGACTTTAGAGTCAAAAAAGTCACTCTGCTAACCTAATCGGAAAGGGAGCTGTGAAAGGATTCAAAGCTAAATGGTTTAAGAAGAAGAAATGGTTTGCTAATAATTCTTAGACTGAAAAGAAGGAACAGATGGCAGAAAAGTGCCATTTCTACAAGAAAGCTGGGCACTATTGAAAGATTGTCATAAACAAAAAGCTTAGTTCGAAAAGAAAGGTATTTTTAATACTTTTGTGTGTTTTGAATCAAATTTAAGTGTCGTTCCTAACAATACTTGGTGGCTTGATTCTAGTACTACAACTCATGTTACTAATACTATGCATGGATTCCTTACGATTCAAATCGCAAATCCAAGAAATGATTTTCTGTTTATGAGAAACCGCATGAAGGCTTCCGTTAAAGGCATAAGGACTTACAGATTGGTTTTGGACACTGAATATTAGTTGGACCTTTATGATACACACTATGTACCTTCAATTTTTAGAAACCTTATTTCTTTAGGAAAATTGGACAATTGTGGCTTTTATGTTAATTTATGTTCTAGAAGTTTTAATCTATATAAGGACTCTATTCTTTATGGATCGAGTTTTTTTATTGATGGTTTATATAGAATAAAACTAGATAATGTTTTTGCTGAATCTTTGCATGTCACACATAATAGTGTTGGTTCAAAACGTAGTATGCTTAATGAAAATTCTGCTTATTTGTGGGATGAACGTTTGGATTATATATCCAAAGAAAGGATAGAAAGATTGGTAAAGAATGAGATTTTACAAAATCTGGATTTTACCGTTCTTAAAACTTATTCCGATTGCATAAAAGGAAAGCAAACCAAACATACCAAGAAAGGAGCCATAAAAAGCACACAACTTTTTGAAATAATACACACTAATATATGGGGACCTTTTGATGTTCCTTCCTTTAATAGAGAAAAGTATTTCATCACTTTCATTGATGATTATTCACATTATGGGTATATCTATCTACTTAAGGAAAAATTTTAATCTGTAGATATTCTGGAAATATTCCTAAATTAGGTTGAAGGAGAATTAGATAGAAAAGTAAAAATCATAAGATCTGATAGAGGTGGTGAATACTATGGGAAATATGATGAATCAGGAAAATGTCCTAGTACATTTTCTAAAGTCCTCGAAAAATGTGACATATGTGCACAGTATACTATGCCAGGTGCACCTTAACAAAATGATGTAGTGAAGGGCAAAATCAAACCTTAATGGACATGGTTATGAGTATAATGAGTAACTCCTCCTTACCTAAATCCTTATGTATGCATGGACTAAAAGCCACTTCTTATTTATTAAATAGAGTTTCAACCAAAGTAGTTCAAAAGACACGTTTTGAATTGTGGATGAGAAGAAAACTAAGTTTAAGGCAACTGAACGTTTGGGGTTGCCCGGCAAGAGTTATAATCCACAAGAGAGAATGTTGGATTCTCGAACTATAAGTAGATACTTTATTGGTTATCCGAAGAAATTCAAAAGATATAGGTTTTACTGTCCAACCCATAATCCAAGAATAATTGAAACTAGTAATGCCACATTCCTCGAGAATGCTGAAGTCAGTGGGAGTGTAGAACGTCAAGTTGCGGAAATAAATGAGATAAGGGTAAGTGTTCCTTTATCCATTATTGATTCAAAATGCACAATTGACATTAATATTGATCCAACATTTGTAGAACGAGACAATAATATTGATCAACATTTGAACAATGATACACCTCCACAGTCTAATGTGGGACTTATAATGATCAAGGATTTGATATTTGACCTAATGAAGAAAACTCAAATACAAATGAATCACAAGGGAAGATCTCAAAGGGAAAAGAGATCGGCTATTCCGGAAGATTATGTGATTTACTTACAGGAATCAGACTTTGATCTTGGAATTGATAAAGATTCAATTACTTTTTCACAAGCCATAGAAAGTTTAGAATTTGCTAAATGGATAGATGCTATGAAAGAAGAGCTAAAATCTAGGGAACAAAATGAAGTTTGGGATCTCGTTCAATTGCCTGAAGGATGTGAAAGAGTTGGTTGTAAGTGGGTCTTTAAGACCAAATTGCGACTTAAAAGGCAAGGTAGAACGTTATAAACCCAGACTTGTTGCCAAGGGTTATACTCAGAAAGATGACATTGATTATGCAAAGACATTCTCTCTTGTATCTAAGAAAGATTCACTAAGAATAATTATGGTGTTGGTGGCTCAAAATGATCTGGAGTTACACAAATGAATGTGAAAACTGCCTTTCTAAATGGAGATCTAGAGGAGAAAATTTATAAGGATCAACTTAAAGGTTTTTTCATAGGAAGCAAAGGTCAAATGGTGTGTAAACTTAAGAAGTCAATTTATGTACTAAAACATGCTTCTAGACAGTGGTATATAAAGCTCAATACCACTATTACTTCATTTGGTTTGAATGAAAATATTGTAGATCATTGTATATACCAAAAGATCAGAGGGAGTAAGTTTGTATTTTTAGTCTTATAAGTTGATAATATTTTGCCTGCAGCAAATAATTTAAGTATACTGCGTGAAACTAAAGATTTTCTCTATGAGCATTTTGAAATGAAAGATATGGGAGAGGCTTCTTATGTGATTGGATAGAAATATTCCGAAAAAGATCAGAAGAGATAATAAATCTATCTCAGAAAGCATATATCAACAAAATTCTCGAAAAGTTTAATACGAGGAAATGTTCACCCGGGGTTGTTCTCGTTCAAAAGGGTGATAGATTTAGTCTCATGCAATGTCCAAATAATGAATTGGAATGAAAAGAAATGGAATCAATTCCTTATACATCTGTTGTTGGAAACTTAATGTAGCTGCAGACCTGTACTAGACTAAATATAAGTTTTACAATCAGAATGTTAGGTAAGTATCAAAGTAAACTTGGAATTAATCACTGGAAGGCTGCAAAGAAAGTTATTAGGTACTTGTAAGGAACAAAGAATTACATGCTCACATATAAGAGATCTGATCAACTGGAAGTAGTCGGATATAAGGATTCGGATTTTACCGGATGTCTTGACAGCAGGAAGTCTACTTCTGTTTATTTGGTTCTTTTAGCTGAAGGAACAGTTTCATGGAAAAGTGCAAAACAAACTATTACTGCTTCATCCACAATGGAAGCAGAATTTGTAGCTAATTTGTAGCTTGCTTTGAAGCTACAATTCATGCATTATAGATGTGAAACTTTATTTCAGGACTTAAGGTTGTCGACATCAATACTAAGCTGCTGAAAATTTATGATGAGAACTTCACAGCAGTATTCTTCTCCAAGAATGACAAATACTCTAGAGGTGCCAAGCATATGGAATTGAAGTATTTTGTCGTTAAGGAGGAGGTTCAAAAACAAACAGTGTCCATTCAGCATATTGGTACTGATCTCATGATTGCTGACCCATTAATGAAGGGTTTACAACCCAAGTTATTTAAGGAACATGTTCTTAGGATGGGTCTTGATTGTAATGATGTTTTGTAGTGCTGCTTTGAGCTCAATGATATGTTTTTGACACTATATTATATTTTCCTATTCTATGATGTTATGTATACATTATTGTTTGATGTTGACAGAAAAATACTTAACAAGTCATTATTGTAGACCATAATGAAATTATAGGATAATGATAATTTAAGGACCTAATATAATAAATTGCAGGTGTTGTAGTATATGGAAGGGAGTGTTTTATAAATTAGAACATAACTGCTATAACTCATACCGAACAGTTTTATATTATGGTATTATGATGGGAGATAATAAATTAACTTCTATTATAAAGATTTTAATTAAGCCAAGTGGAAGAATGTAAGATAAACCCATGTTTATCGTGTGTGGCTCTTCTTAAAATCTAAAGGAGGTTATTTAATAGGCTACTATCCTTTAATTTTAGGAGTCACATCTAATCACATGATGAACATGATTGGAAGTGGTAGTTATTTAATTAAATTAAAACAAGTCCTCTCTTTCAGAACATACAATATTTTTCATCTATACCGTAAACGAAAGAAAACAGAACAAGGAAGAAAAATTTTTTTACTACTACAGAGACTGCAACGATGGCTTCTTCTTCTTTTTCACTAAAGTCAACAGCATATAGAGGTACGCACATGGCTATTATAATATGTAAAAGTATAAGATATCCAGTTTTAAGAGATCCTGGATGCGTATTCATGTATAAGATTAAATTTTACATATCAAAAGTTTGACAAATGAGATTTAACTTTAGATGTCTTCAACTAAAACACCTTTAAAAACCAGAAAACTTCGAAGCCATCAACTATTTTAACGGGGTGGGGGCTCTAAAGTCTGATCAAATGTTATGCCAACGTTAATATTAATATCAAATATCTTGTCTGCAACGTAGATTAAAGTAAAGTCATATAATTGTTATTTATCGAACGTTCTTTGGACGACTAATAAGGTGTATATATGCACGTGACATTATAGGTACTGTACCATATTTTATTATATGCTATGTCATCATTAAATTTTTTTTGTCTAGTCTGCAATGTGGATTAAAGTAAAGTCATAGAATTGTTATTTATCGAACGTTCTTTGGGCGGCTGATAAGGATATATGTATATTTATACGTGACATTATAGGTACTGTACCATATATTATTATATGCTATGTTATCATTAGATTTTCTTTTTGTTGCAGTACTATTGCAGTCAAATTTTGGTATTTCCCTCGGATAGAACTATAGGATTTTATATATATTATTTAATACACAATTAGAATAGTTTTTAGACTCAATAAACTAATTTAAAATATAACACATACTTTATAGAAAATATTAAAACTTAAAAAAAAACTAATTAAAAAATAAAGTGACATATATATTTATCATGTTATTAATTTTTGTGAAATCTAAAAATTTTATTGACAATATATTGAATAATAACCCATATATATGATTATAATTAGCGGTCAACTTTTGTACAGTATTTGAGAATTTGTGAACTACTTATCTCAAATATCACATACCTGGGGAAGGTTGTATCCTGGCTGGAATGGGGAATTAGCTGCCTACTGTTTGTTTTGTACGTTTGTCATCTGGCCTTGCCTTTAAATATTGGCCATTCAATTCATGTATATTTTCTTGTTGACAGTGACACCAACATTAATTAGTTCGGTTCGATTTATATATATAGATAGATTTTGGCTTTATAACATCATGTTATATGTAGGTTTAATATTGATTGAAATGCATTACTAAGAGCCATGAATAAATCTGATTTAAATGCAAGGTTAAAAAAATTGATACGGTGAATTCATCGTTAAACCAATAAGTAAATATTATTACATTCAAATATTGCGCATACATACATACATACATACATATATATATTAACTCTTAATCAAGATTTTTACACTGGACTATGTAAATAACTGCATATATATTTTAAAAATTAATTTTAATTAAGAATTCAACTTACTACATGATCGATAAAAATTTTCTTCTAAACTCGTAAGTGTTACAAATTCGAAAGGATGAATAAATATTTTTTTTGAATTAAAAGCTGAATAAATATAGATTAAACCATTCAAAAATAGACATTCAAATTGACATTAAAATGGGTAAGTTCTGAAGCTATCAATTTGTGTTCAAGCTGTCAATAGGCATGAAATCTTTGAAAAGTTACAATGGTGTCCGAGTATGCTTTTTATTACTTATACCAACCCACGCAGGGTGGAATTCAAAAGCAGTCGTTATAACCTCGTATTCGTATAATGTTCTCTCATTCACAACACTTCGCAATTTTTTTCAAATTATGCGGCCAACCTTAAAACATACTTTTCATTGGCCAATGGCCTTGTCTTCTTTAACCTAATTTCAGAGTCTTCTCTCTTTTTTTATCCAAGAAAAACAGTCTTCTCTCCTTCTACCCTAGCCACTTATATATGAATATATATAATTCTTTTAAGTGGGTGACTCTCGTTTTCTGGGTGGCATAGGTTGATTAATGGCTTCAATTCGTACTATATAAATATATAAATATATATTCTTTTTTAATAATATAATAAATATGTAAAACTTGCTTCTTTGCTTGACAGTTGAAACCTCTTGAACATATAACTCAAATGGTTTTGGGTTGATCAGTTTTCCTTGAGAAAATTAATAAGGCTTAATAGTTAAATATAACCTCAATGTTTGTCACAAAATGAAATTAAGTGCCCAAGGTTTAAATGCATGAAAATTAATCCTCAACGTTACAAAATAATTGAATTAAGAACATTTCCGTTAAATCCTTTAATTTTCGTTACTTCTACCAGTAATAAAACTTAACGAAAATTAAAGGATTTAATAAAAATATCCTTATTTCAATTATTTTGTAACGTTGAGGATTGATTTCCATGTATTTAAACGTTAAAAACTTAATTTCATTTTGTGACAAATGTTTAGGTCATATTTGATTATTAAGTCAATTAATAAAATAGATATTATGGGACAACAAAGAATCTTCTGTTGGTGGACAGAACGTAGTCCCTACAGAGAACAATTTTAGTGAAAGATGAAAGAAGAAGTCAGAGAAATTAAGGGCTATCAAGTTTTAGCACCAGCGCAAGCAAGGTTGCACTGGGACATATCTAGTGCATGGAACATGTTCAGGCTGTCTTGTGCACATAGTGAAAACTTCTGAATTTTTGTTCTAATGTTTTTTAGGATTTAGGGTAAAATTATATTTTCATATAAAGATATTCTTGTCCTCACATATGTTGAAGTGTGAAGATTAAGAAATTTAGTGTATTTAGAAGTTCTCAAATCTTTATGAATTATAATAAAATTTTGAAAACTTATATGGGAAATATTTGTATTATTAAATGAGCATGTAGATAAACTTTTTTTCTTTTGTTTTTTTTTTAACCTCCATCTTTAAATAAATGTTTCATATTGATTTTTTTAGTCAAATTAACTATTATTATTTTTAATAAAATTAGAAACTAAAAAATAAAATTAAGATTTGAAAATATTGAGATTCAAAATTAATTTTCAAAATATGTTTTAAAATTTTAGTTCAACATCTATTTTTTTTAAAGGCTTAATAGCCAAATGTGTCCTCCACGTTTACCGTAAAATAGAATTAAATCATCAACGTTTAAATGCATGAAAATCAGTCCTAAACGTTACAAAATAATTGAATTAAGGGCATTTCCGTTAAATCCTTAAATTTCCGTTACCCCTGCCAGTAATAAGACTTAACGGAAATTCAAGAATTTAATGAAAATGTCCTTAATTCAATTATTTTGTAACGTTTAGGACTGATTTTCATGCATTTAAACGTTGAACACTTAATTTCATTTTGTGACAAACGTGAAAGACAAATTTGGCTATTAAACCCTTTTTTTAAAAAGGAAAAATCAAAGTTATGTTGGACAAAAAAATCAAATAAGATGAGACAGAAGGAATATTTCTTGTCCATGTCATATAAACCAAGCAAAAATAACTTCAAATCTCAAATCATGTCACTTTCTCAAAAATTTTATCCTCAAAAATTTTGTTCTCTGAATGAAACAGTAAATACTCCAATGAGCTTGGACATCATGGAGGCTAGCTCCATTTTCCATCTTATTCATCATTCGCCATGCACTCTCTAGCTACGTAACCCTAAAACTTTGCTTCGTAGAAATGATAGAAAGAGGTGTGAATAGAAAATTTACTAATCTAATGGTTAGGTTTCATAACTACTTTTTCATTTTGTAACTTAACCATTAGAGTAGTAAATTTTCCATCATTACTTCTTGTTATTCTTCCTATCAAGTAAAGCCTAAAACTCAAGCAAGAAATCTAAATCAACAAATTCCAGCACCCCAGAGATCGCATCCATCTGATTATCAGCTGGCAACACTGTCATTTGAGCTGGTGGTTCAAACATCGTTAAGTGATGATCAGGTGACAAAAGATGCTCCGGCAATGCGGATGGACTGCAGCAGCTGGTAATGTCAGTCGGCATAGGTTCTTTGCTGTCATGTTTGTTTGTAAGCTGGTTGTTGTTTGCAAAGCTGAAAAGTGTGGAAGAGTTCTCAATGGAAGAATCCAGGATGAATAGAGAAGCAGCGTTGAGCAGGTTTTTGCAAGTGTGATGGCCGTGATAAGTTGTTCTATACATTGGGGGATCGTCCTGAATCTTCTGCACTTGCTTGGTTGCTTGGCAGCCTTGATCAGTCTTGTGGGTGCATCTGAAGTAGTGTCTGCAGGCACACAAGCATTTCTCTCTTAGAATTGGTTTAGTTTTCTTGAATCTTGATCACTAGACAATTTAATGAATGGTGAAAAAAAGTTCGAAACTTAACAATAATATTAGACAATAAACAATATGAAAAACAGTACGTAAAAAATATACGAAATTGACAAAACTTAAATTAAGTAAAAATTAAGTAAAAATGTATATGCATTTCACAAAAGCTAAAAAAATGTAGTGTGCTTGGCATGTTGACACAATAATTTTCCTGTTTTACAGGCACCAACATGAAATATATGAAGAATATGTGAGATCTACTTGGTGCAAAGGTATCAAATTTAATCAAATAGGGTTAAAAGAATACATGTTATATCACAAGTATTTCTAAAGCTGCCGGTATATATTTTTCGTAAATGAATTACAAAATGGATATATTGTGGGGAAAAGTACCTTGGGTGATTGGCATTGAGGATTACTTTCTGGCCATATTTTCGCCATGCATGGCCATCATCAAAGAGAGCTGAGGTGTCTCTTGTCCATATATATGACTCCACATGCTTCCTATCATTAACAAATTCCAATTCACTGTTAACCAGCGATTGCGTTAAGAAACAGTGAAGCAAATAATCATTCATACTCTTAATTAAAGTAATGAAGAAGAACTTTTAATTATTAACTTTTTTAAAATTTGATAATGATAATTTAATTAAATTCAATAAATATAGACAATAAAGGAGCTAGAAGATTTATTTAACAGGACTTGATTTAAAAATAACAATAATATTAATAGTAATAAGACTATTGCTAAAATTTTCATATCTAATCATCGTAATTGTGAAAAATAGCATTTTTTCTTGTTACAATTTCATATTTTAAAAACGATGCACAATTATTTTATTATCAACACCTTTATAGCTTTTCTTTAATATACTCAACTAAATTATTATTTAATCATTATTTTCAGAATGATTATGCAAAAAAATTTTCAAGATGTTCATTATCACTGAAAAACCTTTTTCAATTCTTACAGTAATAATTGGTGGACTCAATATTATTCTCAACAACAAATAAATTAATATATAAATTTTATATTTTTTTAGTTTCAATAATTTTTATAACAAACAAAGTAATAAATTTTTTAGTCTAAGAAAATTGTATGCTAAAATGCATCTCTGTCTACCGTCGAAGCTCTTGATTTAATTGTTGTCATCTTTATTTAACAAAAATTAAATTTAAAATTCAAATCTCCGTCCTTTTGTAGCTCTTTGTGAACAAAAACGCATATTTACGATTTAAATCTGAAATTAAATTTCAAATCCTAAAGTTTCATTTGATAAAATTCTTTTGAATAAAATTCATCAAGATGCATAAGCTTTTGGATAAAATTCATGTTTTTCCGTTTTTATATGGTAAAAAATGTAGAAGAAAACAAGATTAATGTTTAGCTAAGTAAGTACTACCTTTTTCGATTCTTTCGTGTTGAAGCTGAAATAGTGGTAGAAGTAGTAGTACTCTTTATGCTTTCCGCCAAATGCCCGGACTTCCGACAACTCATGTTGTTGTTCTGCTGTGAAACCTCATCGTAATCGCCGATATTATTATGATTATTGTTTCTAAATATCGAAAGCGTATTTGCGAAAGAGTCGAAGATTTTCATTACTAGATCTTCACTGTTACTGCTACTGCTGCAGGTATCCATCAAACCCTCGTCTCCCAAAGATTTACTAAGCAGATCTCGCAGCTGATTTCCCAGCGCCCTGCCTCGCTCGAGTTCTTCCATTGCTTTCTTTCTTTTTTCCGACCAAGCCATTATTAACTAAAACCAAGAGGAAGAAAGAAGGGATGAGACGGAACCAAAACCTTTAGTTACAGCGGAAAATAA
Organism: Heritiera littoralis; assembly: GCA_031772115.1. Taxonomy (NCBI): domain Eukaryota; kingdom Viridiplantae; phylum Streptophyta; class Magnoliopsida; order Malvales; family Malvaceae; genus Heritiera; species Heritiera littoralis. The sequence goes on along the minus strand of JAPDPK010000121.1, from coordinate 760,396 downwards.
AAAAAGGAGAAAAAAGACAGCTGCATCGCAAATGCAAGGAAGTGAACCGGAACAAAGCCTCGAAAATTCCGCATGTTGAGGGTTCCCCACGCGCGGTTCATATAGTCGCCTATTTAATTCTTTTTTTTGTTACAAGTCGCCTATTTAATTCGCATATATATTTTGTTTACGTAAAAATGTTAATGACAGTTATTTTTAATAATTATTTTTAATATTTTTATTTTTATTATGTCATATTAATTTTTAGTTTTTCGTAAAAATTGATTATTTACAATTATAAATTATTTGAACAGTATTTTTTATCATTCATATACTTTAATTTTTTACTTTTCACATAAAACTAAAAGTGATGTGATTTAATAAAAATAAGTATCAAAAGTGATTACTCTAACATTCCTTTTGTTTGCATTGTGTTAAATTGATATATGTAGGATGAAATATAAAAATTATTGTTTTAAAATTCGTGTCATAAGTTAAATATAAATCATTTTAGGTTTTACATAATTTATTTGTAGTGTTCATTAAATTTTAACTTATATTTTTTATGCAAATATAACAATTTTACACATAATGCAATTATATGAAACGAAAATGATATTAATAAAAAAATAAAAAGTGACATGAGTTAATTATATGAATATAACAAAAATTAAAAAAATTATATATTTGATAAATTGATACAAAATTTTCATATTTCAAACAAGAAAATATTATTTTAAACACATAAACACGTAAATATAAGTATTTAACGAACAAAAAAAATATAATTTTATTTAATTGAAATATAAATTATATATGAATAATTAAATCTATTTTTATATTGCATCGTATAATTGTGTTTCTAGAGTCATTAGATCTACTTTAAATTGCGGATTTTACTGAAGGGCCGCGCGTTATAGGGGTGGCAACCTCTTATAATCTATTAGTGATGTCATGAGGCTTATGTCATCCTTAATCGTCGGCAGTAAAGCCACCGGGCATGCTTGCTTTAATAATTACAAGTTGCTTATTATATTACTCTTTCTGTTCCATTAAAATTATCATTTATTGACAAAATACGTAATTTTAAGAAGTTAAAGATTCTTTATGTATCCAAGAGTTGTGGCTCAGTTGGCAATGCAGACTGAGTTTCTGGGAAGAGCTCTCAGGTTCGACTCCCACTAAACACATCTTTGGGGAGGGATGAAGAGCCTTAACTGTGACTAAACTCCGAACATAATTAATCTCAACGGATGAGGATATCTGTAGTTTACACCAAAAAAAAAATTTTTTTATGTCATATCATATAAATGATTCAAATTGATCAAATTATCCTTAAAAGTGGTAGGTATTAAACTTTTTAATGATTAAAACTGAAGTATAATAAATGGTAAAAGAGAAAATATAATATTAAAATTTGTTATTTTTTTAAATGTGACATTTTTAATGGGACAATTTATTTAGTCAAAAGTGACAAATTTATTGGGACGGAGGGAGTACTATTTTTGGAGTAACTAGAAGCTTCAGGTGGCAAATGGACCAATTCGGATAGATTTGGTCTAAATATTCAGATTCGAATTATTTCGGTTTCGGTTTTTTTATTTTCGTTTTTTTGGTCTCAAGTTTTTTTTTGATTTCGTGTATTTTTTATCTTGAATTTTGTTTGTTTCGGATATTTTCAGGTTTGGTTATTTTTAGTTTCGATTTGATTTCAAGTTTGATCCAGTTTTAATGAGGCAGGTTTAGCAGATTTAGTCAAATTATTTTGAAATTTTATAAGGTATAAATATTTTTATAATTTTGAATGTAATAATTAATTTAATTTTATATAGTTAAATAAAAATATAATAAAAATACTAAATTAAAGTTAAAATTTAATAAATATTTATATGAATATAAATTTTTACATTTTAATGTTTTTATTACTTGACAATTATTATTTATTTTTTTAATTTCCTACGATATTCACATTTATTATAAAATATATAATTATATATTAATAATTGTATAAAAATTTATTTTTAAGTGAGCCACATATATATATATATCGTAAAATTAAAGAAAAGTAAAAATCTAAAAGTATTATCTATACAAATAAATAACTAACAAACTATAAATAAATCACACTAAACAATTAAACATTTATATAAATGGCTTTATATTCTTAACAATAACTTATTGGGTCATTATATTTTTTTAGATAACATTGAGCCATTAGAATTTGGACACTTTTAGTTTAATAAATTTCTTTTTATACTTTGTTTTATTAGTTTTTTAATAATTATATTATATTTTTAATAAAATTTTAAATTTTTAAGAATTTTTTTACATTTATTTTGTTTTTTAAATACCAACATAATTAATAATTAAATTAAATCTAATCGTATAACCAGTTAAGTAATTGTTCAATTTTAATGTTGAATAAAATTATAGTATACATTAAAAAATACTTAATATTATGAATAATTAGTCAACTAATTACCTCAATTTTATATTTATTTTGTTTTTGGTTTGTACATAAATCATAATATTAACATTATTACATTAAATATAATTATACTCGTACACACTAATTAATCAATTATTAGAATTATTATTTTTACCCACACTTAAATTTTATATTTAATAGATAATAAATAAATTATTTTTAATAAATACTTAATTCTATCAAAATAATACTTACACACTAAGAGATTACATAATTTATTCTTAAAAGATTATTATAATATAATATAATATACAAATCATTAGTATCAGATACCAAATTTGTTTATTCATGTATAAGATTATTATAATATAATAAATAATTAATTACCACTAGCTTGATTTATTAATGTCTTTTGTTTTAAGGCTAAAAATAAAATTACCACTAGTACTACAAGAAATTTTCCATATACTAATGCTCAGCTATACTAATGGTAAAATTTCATAGGTAAAATCGAGGTTATACCGATAGATTTTTAATATCGTCAGAATATACAATATCTGTACTAATACTTTCATCTAGCATTGCTATAAATCACCTTTTCTGATAATATATAAAAATCTTTCAGTGTACATACTATATATATTGACGGATTATTAAAACCATTAGTATATATTGAACATATACCGACACTTTCGTCACTCATCAGTATAGATGTATCTTTTTTTGACAGTCTAAAAATAAGTATAGGTATGGAATATACTAACGAACTTTTAAAATCGTTAGAATATCTAGTGCCTATACCTACACTTTCTTTAGTTGTCGATATAGATGAACCATTTTGCTAACAGTTTATGAATATCCGTCAGTATAAGTGTGGTATATACCAATGAATTTTTAATATCATCATAATATGAAAGTACTTATACCAATACTTTCTTCAACTGTCAGTATAGATGAAAATTTTTCTAACAGTTTATGAATATCAGTCAATATAAGTGAGGCATATACTTATAAATTTTTAATACTATCAAAATATACAATACTTATACTGACACTTCTTAAACTGTTGGTACAAAAAAAAATTTTACAATCTATGAATATCCATCAATATAATGTTGTATATATTCACTGATTTTTAATACTAATAAAATTGTTCACTTGTCAGTTATGTTCATTCTCATATAAAGATAAATTAAAATTAATTGATCATAATTAATAAGTATGTATGATATCTATTAAAATACACTTAAGATTCATATTTATAAATGATGAATGATTATAAAAAAAAACTATAAGTAAAATGTTATAATTGAATTATTATCTCAAAATGATAGTTAAAACAGGCACAATAAAACATAAGCATGGAAACTTCGAAGTAATTTTTCAAATTGGCAATAAAAAACTATAGGCATGGAAGCTATAGTAATGGCTATAGCTTTACAAACGATGCTATGCATAAGAAAGAAAGCTATAACAACAACAATAGTTTTACTGACAGAAGTAAAATGTCAGTATAGAACTATTACTTATTCTGATAGTTAAAAATTTCTTAGAATAGGTTTATACCAAGTATCGACAAGGAATATATCAATGGTTAAAAAAAAGTCAGAACACACATTCTAATCGTCGATAAAAAATTAAATAAGTTATACCAACGGATTTTTGAGTTTTAGTGACACTTTTTTTAGCTTCACTATATAGCAATTTTCTTGTAGTATCATTTGATTTATAATTTTCTCTTTCAATGATGTTTAAGTTTATCAAAAAAATTATATTTGTATTGTTTAATTTAATTACTTAACTTTTTCTAACCTTAAAAACTTGAATTTTAATTTTAAAATTAGGTTTTTTTAATGTAAATTTAATATCTTTCTATAATTGAAACTTTAAGAAATATAGTTTAAACTTAGTTTTATTAATAATGTTCTTAATGTGTTGCACAAAATATCAAATTCAAAGTTTCAAATAAATATTGAAATTATATAATTTTTTATATATTTTATTTATTATTGTATTAAAATTAAATTTTTTTATAAAATAAAAATTATAAAATGTTAAAATGATTTTTATAATAAAATCAAATGTTAAATTAAAAATATATTTGTTATTATAAATACAATAAGCATAATATTAAAGATTATTTGATATTATATATTATGGTGTTTTAAATTAATTTTATTTAATAATTAATTAAAAAGATTCAATATTTATTTTACTGGCAATATAATTGTATAATAAATAATAATTATTTTCAAAATTTTATACTTTTTGATTCAAAAAATGCATCAATTATTTATTTGTTTTTAAATAATAATCATATAATTATAATTTGAGTTTTTTTTATTATAAATTTGATTTTTTATAGGTTTCGGATCAGATCGGATTGATTTTGGTTTCGGATCATATCGAGTTTGAGTTATGTCAAGTTCAAATTTTTTTATTTTAAGCTTTTTTAGTTTCGAACCTTTCACTTTTTAATCAATTCGGATTGATTCGAGTTTGGTCTTGGATGAATTCGAACGGGTTTTTAAACTCGAATCAACTTTTGCTACTTCTGCTAAAAGCTCAGCCTTAGCGTGGAGAAACATACAGATAAGAGTGATACTGTGCTGTGAGGCCTCATCCTCGTCCACTACAAAAAAATGAACCTTCAGCGACGGAATTAGCGACGGAAAATTCCGTCGCTGATAGTTAAATTCCGTCGCTGATGGTCTTCAGCGACGGATTACCTACGGATTACCGACGGAAAATTTTCTGTTGGAAAAATCGATGTCGCTGATGCTCACTCCGTCGCTAAAACTTTATTTCCGTCGGTAATTCCGTCGCTAATTAGCAACGGAATTTTTTTACATCAGCGACGGATTTTATGTCATTAGCGACGGAAAATTCCGTCGCTAAAAACATAATTTCGTTTTTTATTTTACATGAAAATCCGTCGCTAAAAGACATCAGCGACGGAAATTTCCGTCGCTGATAGTTTTATTATTATTTTATTTTATAAAAAAATCCGTCGCTAAAAGGCATCAGCGACGGAATTTCCGTCGCTGATAGTTTGTTATTTTTATTAATTCAATAAATATTCTGTCACTAAAGAGCATCAGTGACGGAAATTCCGTCGCTAATGGTATGAAATCCGTCGCTAATGGTATGAATTTTTTCACTTATTTAACAGATTTTGTTGCTAATTTCTATGAATTTTATCAAAAAAAATGTTCTGAAATTAATTATTTATATTTATATTTATATTTATATTTATATTTATAGAGAGAGAGAGAGAGAAAGAGAAACATTTAAAATAAACCTAATATTTATACTTAAATCCATAAACATTATCTTAAAATAAATTAACTAAAAAAAACAAAAATACATTATCTTCAACATCATTATCACCACTACCACTAGCACCTCATCGTATCATCAGCATCATCTGTAAGTAAAAAACCAAAAAACAAAAATATAAGTATTAAAGTTTATCATATAAAAAAATTGACAACATAAATATAAAAGAAAAATAGAGTAAATTTACAAAAAAAAAAGGAAAAAAGTAAAAGGAAAGAGGGATAAAGAAGAAAAACTAAGAAAAAAACGAGAAGATGGACAAAAAAGAAGATAGAGAGGAGTGAAGAGGAGAGAAAACAGAGAATATGAGAATATATAGAGTCTTTGGCGCGCATACAGAGGAATTACAGACGGATTAGCGACGGAAATTCCGTCGCTAATGCTATGTCAAAATATTTCCCGCTACACTTTAGGCGGGAAAAATTCAAAAACAATTTTTTATTTTTTTTCGAATTTAAGGCATCAGCGACGGATTTTTTCCGTAGCTAATTCTGTCGCTGTTGCTTTTTAGCGACGGAATTAGCAACGGAAAAAATCCGTCGCTGATGCTTAATGAACAAATTCATTTATTTATATTTTTTTCGATTTAAGGCATCAGCGACGGATTTTTCCGTAGCTAATTCCGTCGTTGTTGCTTTTTAGCGACGGAATTAGGGACGGAAAAAATTCGTCGCTGATGCTTAATGAAAGAAATTTATTTATTTTTATTTTTTTTGATTTAAGGCATCAGCGACGGAATTTTTTCGTCGCTAATTCCCTTTAGCGACGGAATTAGCGACGGAAAAATTCCGTCGCTAATTTCCTTACATATCTCAAACAATATGAAGAGAATTTAGCGACGGAATTTTTCCGTCGCTAATTCCGTCGCTAAAGGGCATTAGCGACGGAATTAGCGACGGAAAAATTCCGTCGCTAATTTCTTCATATATTTTTCACGGTGGAAGGTGAAAAATATTTATGAAATTAGCGACGGAATTTTTCCGTCGTTAATTCCGTCGCTAATACCCTTTAGCGACGGAATTAGCGACGGAAAAATTCCGTCGCTAATTTCATAAATATTTTTCACCTCACAACGGGAAAAATATATGAACAAATTAGCGACGGAATTTTTCCGTCGCTAAAGGGCATTAGCGACGGAATTAGCGACGGAAAAATTCCGTCGCTAATTTCATAAATATTTTTCACCTCACAACGGGAAAAATATATGAAGAAATTAGCGACGGAATTTTTCCGTCGCTAATTCCGTCGCCAAAGGGCATTAGCGACGGAATTAGCGACGGAAAAATTCCGTCGCTAATTTCCTTACTTATTTTTCATGTGACTCTGCAAAGAAATTAGCGACGGAATTTTTCCGTCGCTAATTCCGTCGCTAAAGCAAATTAGCGACGGAAAAATTCCGTCGCTAATTTTTTTACATAGTTTTGGATTTAGCGACAGAAATTTCTGTCGCTAATTCCGTTGGCAATATTTGGCGCGATTGAACAGCACCTCCCGCCATAATTGGCGACGGAATTAGCGACGGAAAATATTCCGTCGCTAATTACCGACGAATTTCCGTCGCTAATCCGTCGCTAATTCTGTCGCTAATTTCATTATAAATTACGTCGCTAATCCGTCGCTAATCCGTCGCTAATACCACTTTTCAGCGACGGAAAAATTCCGTAGCTAAATTTCCGTCGCTGAAAATCAATTTTCTTGTAGTGGTCCTTCCACGCTAACAATTACAATCTCATTGTTTCCTAACTTCGACAGTTGAAGAATCTGAATGGAACTGAGATCGATAGTCAACTTGGCAATTTTAAAGGTATACAACATGAAAATAATATAATTAAAAAAATAAAAAAAAGTGATTCTAACTAAAATTTATTAAAAATTATATATGTAAAAGCTGTGGCCAAGCTGATTTAAAAGGCATCAGGTTGGAGCCCTTGACCTTAAGCGAGGTTAAACGGCAGTCGTAAAACTATTGTATCAGCATGCAGAAATCAGAATCACAAGAATAACTGATATGGGGTGGGTGATTGAAATCGACTAAGTATGTATTTCTTCTCTCAACACCTCATTCCTTTTGCCAAAAAAAGAAGAAAAAAGAGTTCACCTGAGTTTTACACAGCTATCCTATACATATACCACACAGATTTCCACTAATTTTCTATTATTTTTCCTTTTAATTGAATCTTTCACTGCTGAACGTGCTGATAGTTACAAGACTCAAATTGAGTTTTTTTTTCTACTCACCAAACTAGTATTCTTTTCAATTTCCTCCAACACGAATCTCAGATTTTCAATATCGTCTTTGGAGCAGCTTTCCACCAATTCTTTTTTGTTCCCGACAAAAATCATCCAAATGACATGTATACGCCAGGCCTCTTTACTTGGCTTTCGCCAACTCTCTCTTTCCCTTTCCATAAGAAACTCTGATTATTCTGCTGCGCTATCATGTTTCACAAGCTGCTGCAAATCAGCTTTTTCATCTTGTTTGAGAAGTGAGAAGCTCATAACATCAAGAAGACTAAATATAGTATGCAGTATGATTTATTAATGCACTGAATCTGCACTTGCAACGGTTCTAAACTATCTTTGATCATAAAATTCTTACTTCCAAGCCAAATATGAAATTGGATTACTTATCCCCTGTTTAGCTCCATAAATGAACAGCATGAAAATCAGGGTGGAAGGAGCCAGGGAATATCAATTTCAAAAGTTGTCTGAAGATTAACTCTTGGCAAATGGTAACCCACCCTTTACAAGAATGAAACCCTTCAATCTCAAGTATAGTTAGTCTACCAAGAATAAGCATATTTTGATTGCCCGTAAAACACAAAGTACCACAATGACGAGAGCATGTTAAGTTATACAATTTGAAAAGCAGTAGGTCAAATATTTGAAAAGCTGCATAAATACAATTACCAGCTTCAATTCTGCATGGAACAGTATTTACATCCTGATATCTATAACTTAAGCTTCCCAAAACAGACTACTAAAACTTTGACCATAAACAAGGGATCTATAACATCTAGCAACCAAATATCCCCTCGAACCTACTTTCACGTAAAATTCTTACAGACCTTAAAAATCATGTTAACGTCACAATCAAGAAAGATTCTTTATGAAATTAGAAAAGGGATCACCTCATTTTGTCCATTTCAAATATTCAATGCTAAAGAGTCCGTAATTGTGGGAAAACATTCACAGAGGATGCTTCGGTTATCAGTGGTGACCAATTTCATTAGTAACAGCCTAAGAGGTGTATGAAACTTGAGTAACACAAGAAGATAGGAACATGCACTTACCATAACTGACAACTGCATGCCATAGGACAGCCAAACGATGGATAAACTTGGGAAACCACGCCAAAATTTTTTATTTTCTAATTCTAAACCAGAGTTCAGAGATTACCTTCTGTGAATGAAAGGTTTTTTTCCATATAAGCTGACTTCAATTTTTTTGTTCTATTGCCCCATTTTGTAATGTAATTCCTCAGTAATAAACCCAGAGGAGAGTTGGAGGGATGAATTGGGCATGGATTGCATGACATGAAATGCACGTGTTCTTATTTTTTTTACAAATTTTTATGGGTTTTAACACGTCATTCATTGCCGCCCCTTTATTAACCCCATGTCCCCATCCAAAATAGAACATTATTATTATTATTATTATTATTATTATTATTATTATTATTATTATTATTATTACATAATCGAGTGATGTTGAAATTAGATATCAAATCGTTGAAAGAGAGATGTTGCATAAAGTTAGGGTATAAGTTAAGGGAATGTTAAAATATTTATGAGTTAAGCTTAATAAATAGTTGAGTCTAATGTACCCAAATAAGTTTAAGATTAATGAGGGTATCATTTAAAGCAAAGCAAGTAAATTGGAGGCTCTAGCAGCAGTGGCCGCAATCTAGCTCACGAGGGACCTGAGACTACAACAGATTATACTAGAGGGTGACTCACTGCTCGTGTCAAAGAGACCTCGGCAGGGAAAATAGATCATTCGGTTATTGGCATGTTAACGACTGAAGTACAGCACCTAGCCCACTCCTTCATTTCATGTGAATTTCTGCATGTTCCCAGATCTGGAAATACAGTAGCTCATTTACAAGCCCCTGATGGTTTATCATGTTCGGAGGCCTAATATTGGGTGGAGGATTATCCCTCATTAGTAAATAATGTCCTAGCCACTGATATGTTTAGTTTTTATGACCTCTCAGCTAATGCTCTAGTGTTCCAATGCATTAGAATGTCCAAATGGTTGGAAGAGAAATCAAAGGTTAAATGGGTTGTTGAAGGTTTAGGAGGATATCAAAGGAAAGGAAAGCATACCAAGCACCTTTCTTATTTGTAGGATTTATCTATCAATACTATATTATCAATTAATACCTACTACTATTGCCAAATTCCCAAAGTAATTTGTCAGTGCAGATACAAAAACAACCATAATTTGAAAGATCTGGAAGTACAATGAAGCAGGAAAATTTTTTTTCTTTTTTCTTTTTTGGGATTAAGTAAAGAAGCAGGAAATTTTTAACAGGGTGAAGAAAAGAAGAACTGAAAATAGAGAATAAGAATTCAGCGGAAATCAATGCCTGTGATGGTGATGATTGTGGTGGTGGTGGTGATCATCGAATCCGAAACAGCGGAGAAGGGGATAACATGCTACGAATAGGCATCCAACAAAGCCATTGAAAACGGAAGAGATTAGAAAACATGGGCAGCAGCAACATTTCAGGAATGGATCATCGTAAGGACTGTCTCCATGGTGGTGACGGTGATGATGATGACTCATGTTCTTTTCAGCTAATAATCCAAATTCAAAACTTAGCTTCCAGAACTGGGGTTCAAGGGATCAAACGCTTTCTTCCTTCTCTGCCGACCCAACAGAGATACCTGCATAAAAAGGGATAATAGTGAACAGATGGTGGGCTGTTTTTCTTTTGGGAGGTTTTTAATATACTGATGAGTCCTAACCAACGCGGCAACGCTCAAGCAGTAGAAGAAGCATTGACACTTGAAAGCGACTTAGCAGCCTCGTCTTCCCGCTTCCTTCTCATTCATCGGCCCAATACTACCACCATTGGACCATTGTTTTATGATATTTCTATGTCGGCTTTTCTGCAGCCTGGGCGCTGGCCTTTCTCAATTGGGCTCCGTCCGGGGAATTAAAACATTTTCTTCTCTTTTTCCCCTCTCAGTTTCTATGCAGGGATTGGACGGGCTTATCATCAGCCCAATTATGACAGAAATTCAATCAATCCAAAAAAAAATTACCGACGAGTCGAATTTTGACGAGTTTATCAATGAAAAGTTCATCCATGATTTCTTCGGTAATCAACTTATCAACGAAACTAAAGGTAATATAAATGAAAATTTCCAGTTGATAATATTCTGTTTTTTTGTAGTAAAAGTCCAAATTATTTGGTTGATCAAAGTTTAACAAAATGAAATTTAACATTAGATGTCTTCAACTAAAACACATGTAAAAACCAGAAAAGCCCGAAGCCATCAAATATTTTAATGGGGGCTCTGAAGTCTGATCAAATGTTATACCAATAGTAATATTAATATTAATATCAAATGTCCAGTTTGTCTGCAATGCATATTAAAGTACAGTCATGGAATTGTTATTTATCAAACGTTCTTTGGACGGCTGATAAAGGATTTATTTATGTGTGACATTGTAGGTACTGTACCATATATTTTTTTGGTGTAGATTACAGGTATTTTCATCCGTTTTAACGATCTAAGATTAATCATGTTCGGGGTTTAATCACAATTAAGGCTCTTCACTCCTCTCCAAAGATGTGTTTAGTGGGAGTCGAACTCGAAAGCTCTTCCCATAAACTCAGTCTGCGTTTCCAACTGAGCCACAACCCTTGAGTACTATAGGCTATGTCATCACCATTTTTTTTTGTTGCAGTACCATTGCAATCAGATTTGGTACTTCCCTTAAATAAAATTATAGAATATATATATATAATTATTATTTAATATACTGTTAGTAGAGTTTTTAGAATCGACAAACGAAGTTAAAATATAACACATACTTTATAGAAAATATTAAAAAAATAATTAAAAAATAAAGTGACATATATGTCATTTTATTAACTTTTGTGAAGTCTAAAAAATCTAAAGAACAGTATATTGAATAATAGTCCATATATATAATTATAATTGGCAGTCAACTTTTGTATAGAATTTAAGAATTTATGAACTACTTATCTCAAATATCGCATATTCCTACCCGGGGAAGGTTGTATCCTGGCTGGAATGGGAAATTTGCTGCTTATTGTTTGTTTAATATTTGTTGTCTTGCCTTGCCTTTAAAAATTGGCCATTCAGTTCATATATATTTTCTTGTTGATAGTGACACCAACATTAATTAGTTGGGTTTGATTTATATATATAGATTTTGGCTTTATAGTATTATTTTATATATAAGTTTAATATTGATTGAAACGCATTACTAAGAGCCATGAATAAATCTGATTTAAATGCAAGATTAAAAAAATTGAGACGGTCAATTCATCGTTGAACCAATAAGTAAATATTATTACATTCAAATATTGCACATACATATATATTAACTCTTAATCAAGATTTTTACCATGGAATATGTAAATAACAGCATATATATTATAAAAATTAATTTTAATTCAGAATTCAACTTATTGCATGACCGATAAAAGTTCTCTTCTAAACTCAAAAGTGTTACAAATGAGAAAGGATGAATATTTTTTTTTTGAATTAAAGAATGAATAAATATTAAACCATTCAAAAATAGACGTTCAAATTGACATTAAAAAGGGAAAGTTGTAAAGCTATCAATTTGTGTTCAAGTAATATATATGTCAATTGGCATGGAATCTTTGAAAAGTTGCAATGGTGTCCGAGTATGTTTATTATTACTTACCAACCCCACGCGGGGTAGAATTCAAAAGCAGTCGTTGTAACGTCATATTCACATAATGTTCTCTCGTTCACAACACATTAAGCAGCAAACCTTAAAACATACGTTGGCCGATGTCCTTGTCTTCTTTAACCTAATGTCAAAGTCTTCTCTCTTTGTACCCTAGCCACTTGTATTTATAAATATATATAATTCTTTTAAGTGCGTGACTCACGTTTTCTGGGTGGCATAGGTTGATTAATGTCTTCAATTCATACTATATAAATATATGTATTATATTCTTTTATAATAAATAATATAAATATATAAAACTTGCTTGTTTGCTTGCCAGTTGAAATTAACAGCTTGACCTTATAACTCAAATAGTATTGGGTTGATCAGTTTTCCTTGAGAAAATTAATAAAATAGATATTATGGGATAACAAAGATCTTTTGTTGGTGGACGGTACTGCTTATATTTGCATGTTACACTCAAATGATTTAGTAGCATATTTTATTTATTTATTTTAAAACATAAGTGAAAGATATGAAATCTTTACAGAATTTTTTTTACTAAATAAAAAATCTTTAGTGAATTTTTAAGCACACCTCAATTTTTAATCTATACCCCACAATTTTCAATTCACTTCAAAAAATGCTAATCGCATCCCTTAAAATTACAAATTTGTATTCTTCATATTTTTCATCTCTCGCTAAAACGTAACCCATTTAAACCTTGAATAGTTTGAAATTAAAAATTTTCCAAGTTTCGGTTTGAATCTGGGAAAAGGTATAAGGTTTTAGGGATTTTCGATGCTTTCAGGGGCTTGTACAGGTGGCGAAAATTTTTGAATTTTTTAAAAAAATTTTTAGGATTAATTGGGTATAATTATATCTTCATATAAAGATATCTTTGTCCTCACATATGTTGAACTGTGAAGATTAAGAAATTTAGTGTATTTACAAGTTCTCAAATCTTTATGAATTATAATAAATTTGAAAACTTATATGCGAAATGTGTGTATTATTAAATGAGCACGTACATAAACATTTTTTCTTTTGTTTTTTTTTTAACCTCCGTCTTTAAACAAATGTTTTATATTGATTTTTTTAGTCAAATTAAATATTATTATTTTTAATAAAATTAGAAACTAAAAAAAATAAAATTAAGATTTGAAAATATTAAGGTTCAAAATTAATTTTCAAAATATGTTTTAAAATTTTAGCTCAACATCTATTATTTAAAAAAAAAAAAAGGAAAAATCAAAGTTATATTTGACAAAAAAATAAATAAGCAGAGATAGAAGGAATTTTTCTTGTCCTTATCATATATAAACCAAGCAGAAATAACTTCAAATCTAAAGTCATGTCACTTCCTCAAGAATTTTATCCTCAAAATTTTTGTTTTCTCTGACTCAAACAGTAAAAACTCCAATGAGCTTGGAGATCATGGATCAACTGTTCTTTTCCCAGGCTAGCTCCATTTTTTACCTCATGCACTGTCCAGCTGCATAACATTAAAACTTTGCTGATAAGAATGATGAAAAAAATGTGAAGATAAAAAATTTACTAATTTAATAATTAAATTTTAGATTCATTTTTCTATTTTATAATTTAATCATTAAATTAGTAAATTTTTCATCATTACCTCTTTCCCTTCTTTCTACCAAGTAAAACCTAAAACTCAAGCAAGTAATCCAAATCAACAAAATCCAACACCCCAGAGATCGCATCCGTCTGATGATCAGCTGGCAACACTGTCATTTGAGCTGGTGGTTCCAACATCGTTAACTGATGATCAGGTGACAAAAGATGCTCCGGTAATGCGGATCGATTGCAGCAGCTGGTAAGGTCACTCGGCATAGATTCTTTGCTGTCATGTTTGTTTGTGAGCTGGTTATTGTTTGCAAAGCTGAGGAGCGTGGAAGAGTCGTCAATGGAAGAATCCAGGATGAGTTGAGAAGCAGCGTTGAGCAGGTTTTTGCAAGTGTGATGGCCGTGATAAGTTGTTCTATACATTGGGGGATCGTCCTGAATCTTCTGCACTTGCTTGGTTGCTTGGCAGCCTTGATCACTCTTGTGGGTGCATCTGTAGTAGTGTCTGCATGCACACAAGCATTTCTCTCTTAGAATTGGTTTAGTTTTCTTGAATCTTGATCACTAGACAAATAAATGAATGACGAAAAAAAAGTTCGAAACTTAACAATAATATTAGACAAGAAACAATATGAAAAACAATACGAAAAAAAGATACGAAGTTGACAAAACTTCAGTAAAAATGTATATGAATTTCACAAAAGCTAAAAAAATGTAGTGTGTTTGGCGTGTTGACACGATAATTTTCCTGTTTTACAGGCACCAACATGAAATATATGCAGAATTTGTGAGATCTACTTGATGCAAAGCTATCAAATTTAATCAAATAGGGTTAAAAGAATACATGTTATATCACAAGTATTTCTAAAGCTTCCGGTATATATGTTTTTCTTATATGAATTACAAAGTGGATTTATTGTGGGGAAAAGTACCTTGGGTGATTGGCACGGAGGATTACTTTCTGGCCATATTTTCTCCATGCATAGCCATCATCAAAGAGAGCTGGGGTGTCTCTTGTCCATACATATGACTCCACATGCTTCCTACCATTAACAAATTCCAATTCACTGTTAACCAGCCATTGCGTTAAGACACTGTGAAGCAAATAATCGTTCATACTCTTACACTATGTTTGGATAAACATTAGTAAAGGAAAGGAATGGAAAGGAAAGGAATGTAAACTAGAGGAAAGGAGAGGAAAGAAAAGTATATGTACCTCTTGTTTGGATAGCTAAAATTAATAAAGGAATGGAAAGGAAAGTAATCCTAACAATCCTTGTTTGGTTAAACAATGGAAAGGAAAGGAAATGATTTATTGTAATGTTTTTTTTCCAATTATAACCCTTTTTGTTTTAAATTTTATAAGATAATAAGGTTAAATTTGATATTCTACATGTTAAAACTTTTTTCAAGTTTCCTTTCCTTCCCTTTTACCCAAATTGGGTTTTAAAAAAACTGAGTAACTCAAGGGAAAGCAAGGGGTGCTCACTCTCCCTCTCTTTCCTTTCCCTAGCTAAAAAATCTTCCAAACAAAAGAAAGGTTTACAACCTTCCTTTGTTTTACTTTACTTTCCTTTCCTTTCCCTTCCCTTCCCCACCCTCAATCCAAACATAGGCTTAATTAAAGTAATGAAGCAGAACTTTTAATTATTAACTTTTTTAAAATTTGATAATGATAATTCGATTAAATTCAATAAATATAGACAATAAAGGAGCTAGCAGAATTATTTAACAGGACTTGATTCAAAAATAACAATAATCATACCAGTAGTAAGATTATTGCTAAAATTTTCATATCTAATCATCATAATTGTTAAAAATAGCATTTTTTTGTTACAATTTCATATTTTAAAAACGCTGCACAATTATTTTATTATCAACACCTTTATAATTTTTCTTTAATATACTCAACTAAATTATTATTTAATCATTATTTTCGGAATGATTATGCAAAAAAATTTTCAAGATGTTCATTATCACTGAAAAACCTTTTTCTATTCTTACAATAATAATTGTTGGACTCAATATTATTCTCAACAACAAATAAATTAATATATAAATTAATAATTTTTATAACAAATAAAGTAATAAATCTTTTAGTCTAAGAAAACTGTATGCTAAAATGCATCTTTGTGTGCCGTCAAATTAAGCTCTTGATTTAATTGTTGTTATCTTTATTTAGAAAAATTATTTAAAATTCAAATCTCCATCCTTTTGTATCTCTCTGAGAACTAAAACGCATATCTACGATTTAAGTCTGACGTTAAATTTAAATCTTAAAGTTTCATTTGGGAAATACTTTTGAACAAAATTCATCAAGATGCATAAGTTTTTGAATAAAATTCATGTGTTTTCTGTTTTTATATGGTAAAAAAATGTAGAAGAAAACAAGATTAATGTTTAGCTAAGTATTACCTTCTCCGATCCTTTCGTGTTGAAGTTGAAACAGTGGTACTAGTAGTAGTACTCTTTCTGCTCTCCGCCAAATGCCCGGATTTCCGACAACTCATGTTGTTGTTCTGCTGTGAAACCTCATCGTAATCGCCGATATTATTATCATTATTGTTTCTCAATATCGAAAGCGTATTTGCGAAAGAGTTGAAGATTTTCGTTGCTAGATCTTCACTGCAGCTGCGACTGCTGCGGCTACCCATCAAACCCTCGTCTCCCAAAGATTTACTAAGCAGATCTCGCAGCTGATTTGCCAGCTCCCTGCCTCGCCCGAGTTCTTCCATTGCTTTCTTTCTGTTTTCCGACCAAGCCATTATTAACCAAAACCAAGAGGAAGATGGAGGGGAGGAGACAAAACCGAAACCTTTATTTATAGCCGAAAAAGAAAAAGAGGAAAAAACACGGCTGCATTGCAAATGCAGGGAAGAAAACCGGAACCAAACGTCGAAAATTCCACGTATTGAGGGCTTCTAATTATTATCGTTCCCCACGCGCGGGTCATATAATCGCCTATTAATTCCTGTATATATTTTGTTTGCATAGGAAAACTAACTATAGTTATTTTTAATATTTTTATTTTTATTGGATCACATTATTTTTTAGTTTTATGTGAATATTAGTTATTTACAATTATAAATTATTAAAAAGTATTTTTTAGCATCCATATACTTTAATTTTTTTACTTTTCACATGAATAAATCATTTTTACATAAAATTAAAAAATGATATGGCTCAATAAAAACAAGTGTCAAAAGTAACTACCCTAACATTCCTCTTGTTTGCATTGTGTTAAATAAATTATTATGGAAGATAAAATATAAAAATTATTGTTTTAAAATTCGTGTCATAAGTTAAATATAAATCATTTTAGCTTTTATATAATTTATATATAGTGTTCATTAAATTTTAACTTATAATTTTTTTATGTAAATTTAACAATTTTACACATAATGTGATCATACGATATGAAAATGATATTAATAAAAAATTAAAAATGATATGAGTTAATTATATATGAATATAGCAAAAATTAAAAAAATTATATTTGATAAATTGATACAAAATTTTCATACTTTAAACACGTAAATATAATTTTAAACACATAAACACATAAATATAAGTATTTAATGAACAAAAAAATATAATTTTATTTAATATAAATATAAATTATATATGAATAATTAAATCTATTTTTATGTTGCATTGTGTAATTGTGTTTCTAGAGTTATTAGACCTGCTTTAAATTAGCACTGTCAAAATGGGATGGCCCTAACGGCCAGGTCATAATTGGGCTGGGCCAAAAAATCTTTTATGTTAAATAGGCCTAAAAATGCAAGCACATATCTTGTCCTAAGAGCTAATAGACTTAAATAGATCGGCCCGTATAAGAAATTAAAAAAATTAAATTTTATATTAAAATCTCATTTTTAGTAAATAAACAAAGTAAAATTTGAAATAAATATTAAACAAACATCAAAGAAATTCACATCAAATTCATTAAGTCTTCAACATCATTTGAACATTACATATTAATAGTTTAACAAGCATAATATAAATTGTTTTAACAAATCTAGATACCAAAAAACATGTCTCAACAATATTAAAAATAAAAAACATGATAAATAGATCCATGTCTGTCCCTCACCTTCATAGTGTCAATTACATTCAATCAATTCTTTTTCAACTTTGCCATTTACAAATATAAATAAAGAACAATATAAGAACTCATAAGAATTAAACTTATGAATTGATTAAAAATTGTCAATTAATTAATAACATTATCTTCAAAACTAAGAATCTAATTTCGGATGCAAATGAAAGTTTTCACGTTCTCATGATTTCGAGAACTTCAATACTTATTAAAAACACAAGAACTAAAGAACCAATACTAAAAAGCTGTCTTATGCTATTGTTGTTATTGGAATGCTTAAGAAATCACAAGCTGTACTTGCAAGCTTTGAAAATCTTGACTTATAATCTTTCTAACATTGTAGCACATTTAAATTTTCAATCATGTGACCCATAATCTTTAGCTCTTCTAAATAAAAATCTAATTGAGATTTTAATTCTTCTACTTGAATAGTTTCAAATATTTTGACAATGTTACTTTAAATAGCAGATTTCACATAAGCGCCGCGCGTTATAGAGGTGGCAACCTCTTATAATTTATTAGTGATGTCATAAGGCTTATGTCATCCTTAATCGTCAGGAGTAAAAGCACCTGGCCTGCCTCCTTTGAAAATTACAAGTTGGTTATTATATTAATATTTTTGGAGTAACTAGAAGCTCAGCCTCATTGTAGATAAACATGCAGATAAGAGTGATACTGTGCTGTAAAGCCTCATCATCGTCCTTCCACACTAACCATTACAATCTCATAGTCTCCTAACTTCAACAGTTGAAGAATCTGAATGGAAGTGAGATTGATAGTCAACTTGGCAATCTTAAAGATAATACAACACGAAAATAATATAATTAAATAAAATAAAAAAGTGGTTCCAACTAAAATTTATTAAAAATTATATATGCAAAAGCTATGGCCAAGCTGATTTAAAAAGCATCAGGTTGAAGCCCTTCACCTTAAGCGAGGTGTAATGGCAGTTGCAAAACTATTGCATCAGCATACAGAATCAGAATCATAAGAATAACAGAGATATGGCCTGGGTTATTGAAATCGACTAAGTAGGTATTTCTTCTCTCAACACCTCATTCCATTTGCCAAATAAGAAGAAAAAAAAGAGTTCACCTGAGTTTTACAAAGCTATCCTCTACATATATTATACAGATTTCCACTAATTTTCTATTATTCTTCCTTTTAATTGAATCATTCTCTGCTGAACGTGCCGATTGTTACAAGACTTTAAATGAGTTTTTTTTTTCTACTCACCAAACTAGTATTCTTTTCAATTTCCTCCAACACGAATCTCAGATTTTCAATATCGTCTTTGGAGCAGCTTTCCACCAGCTCATTTTTCTTCCCGACCAAAATCATCCAAATGACATGTATACGCCAGGCCTCTCTACTTGGCTTTGACCAACACTCTCTTTCCCTTTCCATAAGAAACTCTGATTATTCTGCCGCGCTATCACGTTTCACAAGCTGCTGCAAATCAGCTTTTTCAACTTGTTTGAGAAGTGAGAAGCTCATAACATCAAGAAGACTAAATATAGTATGCAGTATGATTTATTAATGCATTCAATCTGCACTTGCAACGGTTCTAAACTATCTTTGATCATAAAATTCTTACTTCCAAGCCAAATATGAAATTGGATTACTTATCCCCTGTTTATCTCCATAAATTAACAGCATGAAAATCAGGGTGGAAGGAGCCAGGGAATATCAATTTCTTTATGAAATTAGAAAAGGGATCACCTTATTTTGTCCATTTCAAATATTCAACGCTAAAGAGTCCGTAATTGTGGGAAAACATTCACAGAGGATGCTTCGGTTATAAATGGTGACTAATTTCATTAGTAACAGCCTAATAGGTGTATGAAACTTGAGTAACATAAGAAGATAGGAACATGCACTTACCATAACTTACAACTGCATGCCATAGGACAGCCATATGATGGATACACTTGGGAAACCACCTCAAAATAGGGTGTAACGTACATGTTAACTGGAACCTACATCTGGCATCGACCTCAAAGTACGAGGCAACTTTCTTAGTATCTCTGCCTCTCTGGCCACTTGAATATCTGACGGCCAAAAGATCTGATGTACAACTTTGAAAAGAAAGCGAGGAAGTAAAGCAACAATAGTTATAAGCAAAATGGTGAGCCAATAGGTGGGTGACATTGCCAGATGGTAGATTGTCCTGCAAAATTTAAGAATAATAAACTCAATCCCATAAAAAATAAGAATTAAAGACAAAGAAATCTTATTCTGAGGCGAAACTAACCAGTAGTTTGGGAAGACAGGTATAGAATCCAATACCACCATACATGCATATGTAATAATTATTGATCCCCACACTGCAGCATGAGTAATGAACACCCAGCGCTGAATGTCCATTGCCAAGTGTATATTAACAAGAACAACAACTGCTATAGTCCATAAACTGCCCAGGCTCCATATATCAATTGAGCTATCCATATATGTGAAGAGAGGTACATAGAACAGAACAAGGCTCTGCCATAGTGTGTCAATCATTGTGATCCAGAAGAGTTGCAGATTATAGGCCTCATGTCTATGCCCTGCCCCATAAAGTTTTGGATACTGTAGGAGTGTCTTATGACTTAAGTCCTTGTCGAGAATGCCAACAATAATAGTAGGGACAGATGTATATATAACTGAATAAAATACACTACTCCAATCTGTTAATGCAGAAGTTGTTGAAAAGGCTGTGCATAATATGTACCTACAACATAGAAAAGCAAGTAATGTGAAACCCACCTCCGTTAAATACACAAGTTGCAGAAGAAAGAAAGATCTTAATATTTCTTGATACTGAAGAAATTCCATCACTATGTGTTTTGCCCATGTAAAGAGCCACAGCTTGAAATTGTCCACTACTAGTTTTAGATTTTGAGACAGTAAAGAAACTGTGTTTGTCATTAGGAAACTAATTTTATACTACATCAAATATCATTTTGTATAGAATAGAAAAAATCTAGTTAAAAAATTCCTTAAACGTCCAACAGCAGTTCTAAATATGTACAAGCAGGCAAAAATTTCATAACTGGTTATGATGAGAAATTGGAAAAAAAAAAAAAAACAAATGTTTCTCCCATCAAAGCTTGATAGTAAAGAATGAAGAACACAGAGAAATTCCAGTATCAAATGCTCTCCCACCAAAGAATGGCAGAAGGGCCTAAAGCGTAGAAAAGGATATTTCACATAAACTGCACCAGAGGCCATTAATCTTATGCCAAATTCCCACTTCGGTTTGAGCAAATCAGATCAGCAAACTAAAAAATTGTATTAAATTTCTTCATTCAATCACTTGACCATTAAAATTGAGTGCCAGCAACTGGCCATCCTGCACTAAGAGGAGAACAAAGGGGAAAAGGTAAGAGGGTCAAGAAAAAGAGGCTGCTGAGAATTAATGAGAGGAATGACCCTGGAAAAGGAAAAATATAAAGGAACAATAAAAAATTGGGAGCCAGTTGGCAGAGGATTTGCCAGGAGATGTGTCAAGAAAAAATTGGCAGAGGGTAGAAACAGAGAAAGAACTTGAAAATGTGGAACCATAAAAAAGAAAAGTAAAACAATCAATCCAGTGTGGATGCTGCTGTCACTGTAAAATCAGTATTCAGTCACTTGCAACGATCATTGACAAAATGACCAAATTTAATTCGACTTTTAGTTTGCTAACCTGATAAGTACAAATCGAAGTTTGCAAACCTACATGAGAATTTGGCATATGCCTATAGGTGGAAATTCCCTAGGATTTTAGTTTTTCCTTTTTTTGAGCAATGTCCCCAGGAAATTCAGAAAGCTAAAATTCACAGAAAAAAAAAGGGTACATACCAGAATAGCATCAACACAAAAACAGCATTGCGATAGAAGTTGTACAGAACTAAGTAACCAACACGCTGATAATTCCAATGACCATGCACCAAAAGTAATCTTTTCAGAAACCGAAACTGGCCCATAGCAAAATCTGATGCCATCACTGCCTGCCGTCCTTCCTGACCACATATTCCAACACCAACATCCGCCATTTGGATCATTGAAACATCATTAGCCCCTATCAAAATGCCACTATCAGAGAAGAATGTAGAGGAAAACAACAAGCAGCTCCCCAAGCAAGAGGAGTTTTTTGGGTACATCCAAATGCAATTTTACAAAATGCAATTTAAATCAGTATTCAGAAATCACTATTAGCTTAAAACATGTGAACTGTAGAAACTAATGAAGCCCCTTTAGAGCATAGGAAATACCATCTAAACACAGCCTTCACTTGCAATTGCAAAGGGGAATTATAATAAAGAAAGCTCACCATCACCGATAGCTAGTGTCATGTCATCAGTGTAGCTCTTGATAAGATCAACAATTCCAGCTTTCTGCAAGGGTGCAACACGACAACATAGCACCACCTTGCAGGAAGTTGCAATGTCAAAAAGCTGTTGAAAGGTGAAAAAAGAGGAGATAAAAATTATTTAGGAATTAAGGATCAATAAGAGTAAATTCACAATAAAGCAAGCCAGTCCAAAAATCGATTCAAAGATTCAACGATCTCCAAAGAATACACTACAAATATATATGAGCAGCTAATCTCAGTTAAGAATAAAACTTAGTCTTACCTCTGACTCCAAATCCTTCTCCAAAATATAGACCAAACTGTTCCCGTCAATTATAAGTGCCAGGGGTGCAGATGCAGCCGGTTCTTCCTTTCCAGCATGCTGCCTTAGTACATTGGGAGATTTTGCATCATCAGGTATCTCAAGATGTCCATTTTCTGAGTAATTCCTTTTAAAGTTCTGTTTTTTTCTGTTTGTTGTTTGCACACAATGTCTAATCTTTGCATCAGCCAAAAGATTTCTACATTCCTCCTCTGAATTTCCATTTATGATTATTTGCCGCATATCTGCAGTCAGAAGTTTACAAGAGAGACCAATAGATATTGCTGTTTCCTGTTTATCACCAGTCAGAACCCAGACTTTAATTCCCGCTTGCCGAAGAGCCTCAATGGTTTCCGGTACACCATATTGTAGCTTATCTTCAATTGCAGTCGCACCAAGTAAATTTAAGTTACATTCTACTAGAGCAGCTGTTTGACGTAGCTTTGCAGCTCTGTCAATTAAAGAAGTGCTTGCATCTTCATATCTGCATTGCCACTGCTCAAGTTCCACATCTGTAAGATCCCTTGCAGCCACTACAAGAGTGCGGAGACCTTCCGATGAGTATTCAGTCAAATGACTCTGAGTTGCTCGTCTTATCTGATCATCCCTCTCAGTGTCTCTAGCTAAAATGCTGAACATTGTGGTATCAGCACCTTTCACTAACACCTTCACTGTATTGTTTGGAAATCTTATAACAACTGACATTCTCTTACGCACACTGTCAAACTCATGCAACCCCAAAACATCCAACCTGCAAGATGAAAGTTCCATTTGAACACAACAAGTTGCATGTAGAAGATGAAAGCTGTACTACTTGATACCCGGCCTTGGAAAAGTTAGAAATGATCTAAAAGACAACATGAAGATAACCAACAACAAAAAGCACTTACCTTAGTTTATTGCCATTGATGTCAATCACAATATGACCTGATGTTCGCTCAAAGAGAGTGTAGCCATAAGCAGAGGCTGCAGAAACTAGTGCTTGCTCATCAGGAGATTCACCCTGATAATCAATAGTTTCCACGCCTTCCCATGATCCACTTATTCCATGAACAGAAGAAGTATCCTGTGAAACAATTGGGATCACAGTATTACATGCAGTCAGGGTGAGGAAAAACTCATGCGCAGCAATTCTCTGAACTCCAGCCAAGTCTTTATGCAACAAGCCCATAAGTTTAGGATCAGCAGAAATTTCAGACTTAAGGTTCCATCTGCTTCTAAGAACAGCTGCAGCTGCAAAGATCATATAAAAGGAGGAATTAGTGCTGCAGAAATAAGTTACTAATCAATTTCCTACGATAAGAAGATCATCGTTCAAAAATAATATATCATCAAACAATATATATGGAATCAACTAGATTCTTAGCAACATAAGATATATAGCATTACAGGAAAACAAGTAAAAAGCGAATCGCTCCTAAGATCCATTATTATCTATGAACAGGAGACTGGTGCAATAACATAGACAAACCAGTCAACATGATCAAAGACAAAGTCACCTCTCTAACAGTCACCTCTCTAACAGCCTAATCAATCATTTCATAATATTTAAGAATCATCTTGCTACCCAAAGGATGCAAGAAAATAAAAAAGCGACCAAATCGAAATTTAGGTAGTCTTTCAAATCAAGAGTTAAACTAAAAGATGTTAGAAAGATTTTGTTGACAAGTCTACTCACGTTATCAAGTCAACACTCAAAGCAAGCAGGAATAACTAAAAGAATTTAAAATTTATCCAAAAAAGGAGCAGATTCAATCCTGCACATCAATGGATAACAAAGAAAATAAAATTTGTAAATTACAAAAACAACAAATAAAAAGGAACAAATAAAGGAGAGCTAACAAGTGCCAACCAACACTCTAAATTATAAAATATAGTATGTAGTAAAGGACATTATTAAATGGAAGAGGATTAACATGTTATACCTCTGACGTCATGGTCCTCTAGTGAGTCATCTGTAAGACCAGAGCTTTCATAATTTTTCCCATAAACACTAGCTTTTCGGAATTTCATTTTGTTTTCAGTAAGTGTCCCTGTTTTGTCTGAAAAAACATATCGCACTTGACCCAAGTCCTCATTAATGTTCAATGATCTGCACTGAAACCTTGAGTCGGAGCTGCTGTCATACATGTGCTTATCTTCAATCATGAAATACGACTGTCCTAAGCGAACTAACTCCATTGTAATATAAAGAGAGATTGGTATCATTATCTGAAAGACAATAATAGAACTTAAAAAAGAGAAAAAAGTTTCCATAGGGATCCCATAATATCTGTATCTTTCCCCATTCTCATTTCCTTTTGTTATGTATCTTTTTCTGTAATAAGGCAAGGTATCAAGCTCTTCCTCATGACGATATAGCCAAAGGCCCATCCCAAGGGCAACAACAGAACACATAACAAGAAGGAAAATGGACAACCATAATGTTTCCCTGTTCATGTAGCTTTCCAATTTGCTTCGCTTTGAAGGGGATACTGCACTGTTTAGCATTGCTTTTGTTTCCTGCCCAGCATAAACCACCACGCCTATTATCCAATCAGTGTTCTTCAGCTGACAACCACGCAAAACAATATTGGATTGGCTGAGGGGGAATTTTTCTTCATTGAACTCCATATTGGCTGTGAACTCATAAATATTCCTATTAGGCTGCTCACATCTGATCAGCCCAAAAACACTACAACCTTCAAATACTGAAGACACTGTTTCCTGCCTAGCATATCTCGTCTTCAAGTTTGACTCACCATCCAAGTTCATGGTCTGGATGTAGGCAAGTCCACTAGGGTCACTTGTCCCTAACAAAACCATGTCACAAGGAATTGTCTCGTCAGCATGGATCTTGACTACCTCTCCAGCCTTATCTTTTTCCATTTTTTCATTTGGAATTTACCAAACTGGAGAACTAGTGCCTCCCTGTTGTTCTCATTCCGGTCTGACCTGTGTCTTCGCCAATCCTCATAACCGTCTTTGATTGCCGTGACACAAAGCACAAACAAGAGTGGGAAAAGGGACACGGTTCTTCCAAAGACTGCAAGAGGTGGAAGTTGATTGAGAGCTGCAATAGCCAGGAAATACAAATAGGCCACTCGATGAAACTGAATGAAAAGATTCTTGGGCAAAAATGTGATGAGTGTATACTTGCTTGTCCGAATCTCATTCCCAGTAAACTCGTACTTGTCATTTGTTCTCCTCGGATCATTAATGTAGATCAACCTTGGATTTTCTGCATATATCACATTATCATCAAAATCTACACTTTTGTTGCGAACCCTCCGGGACCTACTCGGCTTATCTTGCGCCACAAATGAACCCCCGGAAATATCAAAGCTTGTACAAGTGTTACTGTTGTTATGCAGCTCCATGGAACCCCGCGATACCTGGCTTCCCCGATCGAGGGGCATTCCAATGAGAACTGCTGAGAAGAACGAATGTCAGAAGAATACCACTGTTTCGAGGCAACAACAGAAAGGGATAGAGAGAAATAAGAGGTTTCAAAGGAGAACAGGGTGTAACTCAAGCAGAGACAGCAGTTTCTTCCAGTACCTCTTCCGGTTGGTCTTTAACTCAAGAAAATTGGTCTGACCCTAGTCATACGGAAAAACAGAAGACACATTGCAGCAGCGGCAGCGAAAGGAGGCATGTTGCGAGAATAAGTACCACGGAGATGCACATCCACAGAGGAAGACTCAGATGAAGACAGTAAAGGTGCCCTGAAATCACAAATAATATAAATTTTCCAATGTCACCTTCCTCATTGGAGAACCATAAATTCTAGTACTAGTATTAGTCAACTAGCTCAGCCTTGTTCTATGTTTCCTCCCCGGCAAAATCAAATAACAGGCCGGTGAATTTGTACAATGTCACATCTCAAAATCCCCATTTTGCCCCCTTTGCTGGCAACCATCTCGTTTCTGCAATTCAGACATAAACACAATGCTTCTGAAAAGGCAAATGAAGAGAAGACAAAGAGGGCATAGAGCCCTGTGCAACCGTCGATCCAATCAGAGGCAGCATATTCAAAACAGGCCCCACAGAAAATCTACAATGTCACGAAATCAACGGAAAAAAAAGAAAAAGAAGTAAAGATAGAGCTCTACTCTATCGACGAATATTGAATGAAAGGTTGGCAGATCTCTGATAAAGCCAACTCAGCTCAGCTTTTTTCTTCAATGTAATGCCAAAACTATAAACACACTGACAAAACAAAACAAACAAATGAACAAATAAACAAACAAAAACCTCTAAATGATGGCTATGGCTATGACATACTCGTAGCATTTACTAATCACACAGCCCTGAAAACCCTAACTCACATATAAAGAAAAAATTGGAAGAGAGAGGGGTTATCGTCTCAAGAAAAGAGCAAAAAAGCACGAATCAATGCACTAAAACCGAAATCATAGTCAAATGGCAGGCAGGAAAATCTATATGAAGAAAAGAGAGAAAAGAGATGCAAAAACCTGAGCGAAGAGAGGAGAAAAGCAGAGATCGGATCGATTGAGAGAAACGGAAAAAGTTTTGTCGGAAAGAGAGGCAGGTGGTATTGCAGCAATCTTGGCTTGGCTTTGCTACTCTTTTTTCCTTTTTATCTTGTTATTCTTGCCCCAATGCAAATGGCAGCAGATCAGATCATGGATCTTTGCTTGCTCTTTTTCTTCTACCGTGGCATTCATCACAATTATACTTCCATTTTCATCATTCAGTTTCACCTTCATATTTATGATTGCGTATCGTGAATTTCCGAAAACGCCCCTACGGCTGCCGCTCTTGTGATCTAGCTGAGACTTTTATAAAAAGTATTGTTTGAGTAGAGCTTTTTTAAAAGTGCTATTAAACAAAGTTAAATTAGCGTTTGGTTAACTTAATATAAAAATACTGTTGAACGTTGAATACTGTTTAATAAAATTTTTGTATATTTTTTAATAAATTTTAAAATAAAATAATAAACTTTATTAGATTTAATCACAAACTTTTTAAGTGAAATAAATAAATAAAATAAAAATACTTTACATATTAAAATAAACAATTAAATAAATTAATGCAAAATAATATAACTTTCTTTATAATTTTGTGAATTATTGAATAGTAAAATGAAAATGTTAAAATTTTCACTAAAGTACATGTTATTAAAATTAGTACTTTTTGAAAAAACTTCAATTTATAGCTTCATCCAAAAGCTAAAATTTGCTTCTCGCATAAGTTAAAAATTTTAAAATTTTGAGAACCAAACACTTGGCTTGTGCTTATGCAATAGATAAGCACTGGAATAAGCTAAGCCAAATAGGCACCTAGTATTGCTGTATTAGTACGGGTTATATAAACTAAAAAATTATCAACTTTTAAAGCTAAATATAGGTAAAGTTTTTTAAATTTGTTAATATTTACTATGGATACCAAGTAAACTAAAAAAATCAATTTTTTAAAAATAAATAAAAATAAATTTTTTAAATTTGTTTGTAAAAATTTGAAACTTTTTTAAATTTATTCATTAATAAAATATCAACATACGATACATTAATAATATATAGAGATAAATTCATTTAGTATTGATTAATTTTAAATAAATATCACAATTTTCTCTTCACATCCTCAATCAAAATATGAAATAATACTTGTAGCTTTACTTAACTCTATGGAAATAAACTTTTGTGAGTACTATACATCGGCGAAAATATATATTTGTAGATACTATTTTTTCGTGGAAGTTTATTTTCACAAATATAACATTGCACATTGTGAAAGTATAAAAAACTTTTGCGCAATGTGTGTACATTGAAAATTTTTATAATATAAATGATTATTGCTAATTTTTTAATTTGTTAATTATTTTTACTGAGATGGTGATACGCAGGAAGGACATAGAACTGCCGCTTCTTCTACTTTTAACGGTTGGCTTTTGCTGATTTCTCACTCAACATTCAACTCAAAATGTCCGCAACTCAGAAACCACTGGAACCGTCTTCCAGTTACGTCTAACTTCTGCCCCTGAAATCTGTCTTTCCAAATTTGCCCTTTTGTACTTTGGTTTTCCTTCACTTTGAAGTTTCATCTTTATCCTTGGTTCAATCCTTATTCAACTTTTGAAGTATATCAAGTTTCAAGTGGAACTTTTGCGGTAAAATATGCTGAAATTTTATAAATATATGATAATTAATATAAATATATCTTATAGCAAGATTTTTATGTGTTTAAGTTTATTGATACTAATGTTTATATTGATTATTATATATTTACGATACTTTTAACATATTTTACTTTTAATTATTCTAAATTTACGAGTAATCATGTGTGTTTACATTGATTTTATAATAAAATAAAAATTTATAACTTTATTGTAAAATTCCTTTCAATGTGTCAAGTTTTAATGGTTAATGTTATCTATTTCAAGTCGATTAGGTCAAATAAACATTTAAAATGTTATTAATATTTCAACTAAATTTTGTAAATTAGGTGAAATGATTATTATTCAATAATCTGTCACTAAAATTTTTAGGCTCCACAAGATTTTATAAAATATATGTCTTACTTTGTTAACAAAATCTAAAATTTTTACCGATAATATTTTAGATAACAATCTAATTGAAAAATAATAAAACTCTTTAGATAACTTTACGTAAGTGTGAAGAAATTTTCATATGATAAACAGGTTATTAAATAAATCAAAATTTTAAAATCTCATTTGTACTTAACTGTCTAAGCTTTTTCTTCCTTAAAAGTTTAAAGAAGATAATATATTAATTAAAAGATTTTATTAAATATCATTTTAATCAATTTGTTTATTGACTTTGTTGAAGTACACAACCTCACAAATCACAATATTATGAGGTAACATTTTTTTTAATATTTATTTTTAATTAATTCACAGTTGCATACAAGAGAGCGACTTCAGACATCTGCTCTTTAAAGTACCAACAAATAGATATCTGCTCTTTGCCTCTTGTAGACACCTTATTTTGTCCGGAGTCTTAATTTATAAAAATAATTAATTGGATTGGGTGACATTGTATTTTAATTTGACAATTTAGAGTTAGGCTAGAATTAAATTAGAATTTTTAAGTTTAGAATTAACATTAATCAGTAAATTAAAAGTTTAAATAGGATTTAGGAATGATGATAAAAAAAAAAGAAGAAGAAGAAAGAAGAGATAAGAAAAGAAAATAAAATAAAATTAATTTTAGGATAGGATAATTAGATTTTTTTTAGGATAATTATTTAGATTAATATTATATTTGATAAAGTTAGATTAGGATTAACATAAGAATTAAATAGATAAAATATTAAAAATAAGGGATAATTAATAGAATAGATTGAGTTGTATTAGGACTCTAACAAGTTTATGACTATAAAAAGGGGTTAACCCTATAACTTGAGGGAGGGGGAGCAGTACAACAATTCTCGGAAAAAATTAGAGGGAAGATTCGGATCAACCAAGGAGGAAAAACAACACAGAAGCTCTCTTTTGTATTCTCGCTGAGTAGTTACGGATTTGGCTAGAAACACAGTACCCATTTGACGAACACGACGGAGACTAGACTACGGGCGGTATCCTCCAGGCGTGTCTTCGTTAGTTCCAGTTCAGCCATTGTTTTGAAAAGTCCACTGCCACATCAATTCGTTCTGCCCAATCTTAGATCCACGCCTATTGTCTTCAAAGCCAAAGGAATCGATCTCTGTAAGCTGGTACGTCAGTCATCAAGGTAGGAATTCTTACATATCTTAATTTTTTGTTTTCGTGAGATAGTTCTTAATATATGGAAGTGTTTTTTAATGATTGTCAGATTCCTTTTCTTTAGGTGATGTAGAAATATAATATAAAAAAAAGAGAAAGATGATTAAAGTATAAAATATATATAAGATACGTAAGAGTAGTGAATTAAAAATAGAAAATAAAGTGAATAAATATAAGAGAATAAATTTATTAAGATAGATGATTAATTGATAAATAATGGTGTAATAAACATTAAGG
Organism: Heritiera littoralis; assembly: GCA_031772115.1. Lineage (NCBI taxonomy): Eukaryota > Viridiplantae > Streptophyta > Magnoliopsida > Malvales > Malvaceae > Heritiera > Heritiera littoralis. The sequence continues at coordinate 729,458 of JAPDPK010000121.1, read as the reverse complement.
ATGAGGTAGACCTTTCCAATGATGGAATCTTCGAGGCGATTACGAATGAGTAACACTCGAGGAATTCCTAGGCAAGAGAATTCTTTTAAGTCTATCCAGAATGATGGAAGATTTAAAAGGTATTTTCAAAAAATGAAGGTTAAACTTTATTCTCCAAATAATTAAAATAGAATAACAAATAAAATAAAATAACAAACATAATAGTAAAAATTTTTAGGATAATAATAAATAATTAATTCCGATGATGGAATCTTTGAGAGGATTGCGAATGAGTAACACTCGAAGAATTCTTAGGTGAGAAGATCCTTATAAGTTTATCCAGAACGATGGAAGACTTAGAAGGCATTTTCAAAATAAACGAATAATAAATAAAGATAAAAACATAATAAATAATAAAATTTACATTCTAATAAAGACAAAATAATAAATAATAAATAAAGTTAATAAATAATAATAATTCCGATGATGGAATCCGCAAGGCGATTGCGAATGAGTAACACTTGAGAAATTCCTAGGTGATGGGATTCTTCTAAGTTTATCCAGAATGATGGAAAATTTAGGAGAAATTCTCAATATTAAATACCAAAATCCTAAAAATATTAGTAAATAATATATATAAAATAATATTTAAATGAATAAATAAATAAAGGTAATAAAATAATTAAATAAAAAATAAATTAAGGAATAATAAAAATTCTAAAATACTTCCGACGACGGAGCCTCTTCAAGAGAGTCGAATGGTACCCCTTGAATACTCTTGAGGTGAGAAGATTTTTTTAAGAGTTCATTCAGAATGATGGAGGATTCTTAAAAGAATTTTCAATATTTAAACAATAAAATATAAAGGCCACATAATTAAGACTAAGTTAAAATAACACAAGATTAACATGGTACCAATATTGGGCGTTGTAGGGGTGCTATAACCTTCCCTACACGTAAATGAACTCCCAAACCCAAAACTTAAAATGCAGACCAGTCCTTAGAGTCATTTAGGTGGCCAATCACACCTAGGTAAAAAAAAAGATTGGTGGCGACTCCATTTGTTTAATGTCTAGCGTCCTAACCTTAGGAAACGTTATGACACCTCTCACTTCAAATCTTTTTATTGCAATTTTCTTTTAACTAAAGCTATTGACGTAAGTGGTTAATGTTTGAACTTTCATGTAAAATATCATAATCCGTAAGTTTAAAAAATTCATATGTGAAAGTTCAATATATTCATAAATCAAAAAATAAATTGATAGCTTGCTCTGACCTTAAAGATGAAATAACGTCCTAACTCATAAATTTTTTGCAACAAAAAAAACCTTCTTAACAACCTTTTTTTATTAAATTTTTTTAAATTCAATTCGATAGGGTCTGTGAATATTATTTTTTTAAAATTTTTTATTTGATTTTAACTGTAAAATATAGTTTTTTTGCCAAAAATTTTTAAATATAGTTAAAAATTAAATATTAATCCAGAAATAATTTTTTAAATCCTTTTTTTTTTGCTCTCGAATAATAAAATATCTGTAATTGAGCCCCTATTTTTTTCGTAATCAATTAAGCCATTATATTTTCAATTTCATTCTATTGAACCATTATTTGAACGAAAATTGTTAAGTCTGTTATTTTTTTGGCCATGTGTATTGTATTGATTCAATAGTTTCCATCCACAAAAAAGTTCAATTGAGTGAAAATTGAAATATAATGGCTAAATTGATTGCGAAAAAAAGTTAGGGGCTCAATTGCAAAAAACCATTATTTTTTGAGGATCTTTTTCACTCTTTAGCCTTTTTTTTTGTATAACCACATGTATCCTCGTTTATTTTACAGTCTAAGATTAATCATGTTTAGGTTTAGAGTGACTAAGGTGAAGTCCTCCCAATAATGACAACTTTAGGATTCGAATTTTGTGATTTTTAAATATTTTACTAAATTTTTTAAAGTGATTGTATTAGGGATGCAAATATGTAGAGTATAAGCTAATTATGAATACTCATACTTGAATTTGATTAACTACTTGATTATTTTGATTTGTGTTTTTTGAACACTGTCCGTATAATATGAGAAATACTCATTAATTACTCAACCCATTAAATATCTGTTTATTAAATTAAAGTTTGACTTTTAAATTTAAATTTAAAATAAATTTTAGAACAAATAATTAAAAATTAAATTAATAAATTTAATTTAACTCAAAAAATAAATTAAAGTTAAAAATCATAATTATAATATTTAATGAATTAATTAATTTAATTAAATATTACATTAATAATAAATAATTTATAAATAAAATATAAATATCATATTTGGTTTGGATAATGGATACCTTAAGATCACTGCCTAAATTCTACTTGAACTCATGATAGAGAATTTTTTTTCTATTCGAACCCTATTCTATAATACTTTAATTATACTTACTTGGATTGAGTAGTGCTGAGTATCTGTTTATAGCGTCCATTGCGATCCCTACTGAATTACTCCATAGCACTTTTAAAATAAGAAATTACAATTATTATAATAACATTTGATTAAAACATAATTACAAAATTTTACAAATCACATAGTCTATTCCTTATGCGTTAAAAATGGAAAGAATATGCCCAATCCAGCCAATATCTATAATTTTTAATTTCTAGTACTGTCACTAAACAACAACAACAATAATAATAAGGAATTTCTTTTTCCTTTGTATTTTTTTTCTTATATAAATTCAACATAACAGATAAAAGCCCATCACTCTCCCTAGCAGCAAGATGAGTCCAGGTCCAAAACGAAGCCCAAAAGACAGAATCGAATCAACCATCACAGACCGTTCATTCCTTTCCGATGAAGAAGCCCGAGAACAATAACCGTTGGATCCATATTAATAATTGACCCAGTCCGGTCCAAACTCATAAATACAAAACCAGCCTATATGAAGCCTCTCTTCTTCTTTTGTCATCGGGTTCCGTCGCTGGTCAAACACGTTCTATTAGAAAGCGAAGGATCATAGGAGGTCCTCCACATCTCCTTCTTATCTTCGTTCGCTCTTAGGTTTTTCCGTTTTGTCGATGGAGAGGGAGCTGGTGGATTTGTTCGAGGCCGCCAAGAAAGCGGCTGATTTGGCCGCAGCCAATGCTGTTTCCTTCAATGGCCCCGAGGTTTCCAGATGCCTCGACGCCTTGAAGCAGCTCAAGTCTTTCCCCGTCACTTACGATGATCTTGTTTCTACTCAGGTTTTTAGCTCTCCTCTTCCCCAATTAATGTATCTTAATGAAGCACTTCATTATTCTCTTATGTAGATTTTAACTTGCCTCTGAGTTCATCGTTATTTTAATTCTGTGACTGCGGATTAGGTTTAATTGGAAGCAAAGAACATATATATATTTATATGATTTTTTTCTTCATGAAGTACATAGATAGGATTATGAGTCCTATATACTAGCAGCGCGGTTAAAAATTTCTGAGAAGCTGATCTAATTTATTTCTTTGTGTTCATTTAAGTATAAATAAACTATTTAAGGCAAAATAGGGATTGCCTGAATCTTTTGATTTTGCACAGATACACACAATTTGGAGTGAACAATGCTGCTGTTTAGATTCTTAGGACAGTTAATTGCACAGCTTCTACTACTAAATATAGGAATGCTTAAGTTTTTTTGTTACTACCAAAGGAAGGCTCTCCTGTTATAGTATGATTGTGACTACTGACTAGAAGGAATGGTAGAGAGGTGGATTAATAGGTTAGGAGAAACAGAGTGTAGGCAATACCGCAAAAGAGAAGATGGCGAAATTCACTATTTTCTAAAGTTGTGCTCTTTACCTCTTGTTTCTCCTATAATTAGCAGTAAATAATTAAAAACTTTAAGATATATTTCATGTCTTGCTCATTTTCCTTACCCTTATTCTGCTTTCTGGGTTGATGCGAAAATATTCATCCATCCATCACATTTTGTGGTTTTCACTTTACTTTCTAATGAAGTGAGGGAATGAAGTGCTTCTTTCCTCCATGTTCCATCCACCCTTTGTAGCATCACCTTTTCTTCCTAATCAAGCATGTAAAAGCTTTTGTATTTTGTAATTTTTGAATTATTCATGAATAAAAGCAACAGACCATTTTATATTTATTTTCCATGTGTAGATTTATAATGTTCAACACGACCGTAAAAATTGCTCCTTCGTGAGCTAGAGGCCATGGGTTCAAGGGGAAGTAGCCTCTTTGATAAAGTAGAGGGAGTGCTTTGTATACATGACCATCTCAAGCCCCCATAATGTAAGAGCCTTGTGCATTGGTTTCTCCCCCCCCCCCCCCCCCCCCCCCCCCCCCCCCCCCCCCCCCCCCCCCCCCCCCCCCCCCCCCCCCCCCCCCCCCCCCCCCCCCCCCCCCCCCCCCCCCCCCCCCCCCCCCCCCCTTTTCTTTTCTATTCCATGTGTAGATTTATCATGAAAGAATGTATGTTGTCACACAAACATAAAAGGTCAATTTTGGTGTCTGATCGAGCCTTATAATTCTCAGCTGTTACAACCATCATTGCAAGTAGCTATTGTTTAATTATATATTTTATAAGATGTTGCATGATGACATTGAAGGAGATCCTTATAATGGCTTACATAATTGTGGCAAGTAGTTATAGTTTAATTATATTTCTTTCAACATATTACCAGGTCTTGTGCATGTCGATTGTCATCTGCTTCCTTTTCATGTTGTTATGTATGTTTTTACATGTATGTTGGTGAATGTGTACATTTCAGAAAAAAAAACTTAACCCTCGTATGTATTACAGGTTGGAAAAAGGCTTCGACCTCTCACAAAGCATCCTAGGGAGAAGATCCAAACTGTGGCTTCGGACCTGCTTGAGTTGTGGAAAAAGATTGTTATTGAAGAGACTACCAAGAGTAAGAAAAATGGCACCACTAGTGCTGTCAAGGTTGAGAAAGTTCAGAAGCCAAGTGTTGTGAAGCTTGAAAAGATCTCCAATACAGAAACTGTAAGGGTGGAGAAATTATCTAAAAGTGATTCCATTAAGTCCATCAAAGTTGAGAAAAAGGAAGCAAATGGAGATACTGTAATGGCTGAGAAGACAGCGGGGAGAGACTGGGAAGGTTGAAAATATTTATAAGGATGAGAGACAAGCCTCGAATATAAAGAAACCTTCACAGCCATCTTCTGGTCCTCCAAAGCTGACGTCATTGGTCAAGTGTAATGATCCTTTACGTGACAAGTTTCAGGAAATTCTTGTGGAGGCCTTGTCCAAAGTTCCCAGTGAGGCTGATGAGGACATGCTAGATCAAGTGAACGCATGTGATCCCATCCAGGTTGCTGTATCTGTAGAATCTGTGATGTTTGAAAAGATGGGTAAATCAAATGGTACCCAGAAATTGAAGTACAGATCTATAATGTTCAACATGAAAGATCCAAACAATCCAGATTTAAGGAGGAAGGTTCTTCTTGGAGAAGTGAAGCCAGAAAGGCTAATTACAATGACCCCAGAGGAAATGGCCAGTGAGCAAAGGCAACGTGAGAATAAAGAAATTAAAGAAAAGGCTCTATTTGATTGTGAGCGTGGTGGTGCACCAAAGGCCACGACGGATCAATTTAAGTGTGGTCGATGTGGGCAACGCAAAACTACTTATTATCAAATGCAAACAAGGAGTGCGGATGAACCTATGACAACCTATGTAACATGTGTAAACTGCAACAACCATTGGAAATTCTGTTAGTGGATTTTTCATTATTGCAGTGAAGATGTAGGGTTGATCATCTTGGAAGCTTCATTCTGTTTATATTGAGCTTGTGGTCATTGACTTTGTTTTAATCTTTGATTCAAATTTATCTGCTATAGGGACTTCATTAGGGATAACTAGGCGTTTGAGGGATGATTTTGCAAAATCAAAACCCAGCCGTTTTACCTCCTACGCCTACAGAAAAGAGGCTCGTCTTGTGGCAAAGATGAACTTGGCTGCAACTAGAGGCTTGTTGGCTATATCTTTATGTCAGTTTCTGGTTGCAGAAGGCATTTCATGTGAAGTGCCCAATGCTTGTTTTTTCAACATAACCCCTTTAGGTTTTCGAATGGTAGGGAGGACGCTAGTTGTTGAAATGGTCCTACTTAATTTCTTAATGTACCAACAACAATTCTATAAAAGCATGTTTTGATTTTTCCCATGGCTGCTATTTTATTTTCTAATTTCCATGATTTTTTCTTCTTTTACATTATTTTATGCAATAATTGTGATTGATTATGATTATCTTGTGGTTAGTGGTTACCCTAGTACATCTATTCCAAATTTAAACTTAAACTCTGGTTAAAGAAGAAAGAAAAATGGTTGTGATTGTGATAATCTGTTTGATCTCTGTTCAAATTTGCCTAGATAGTATGAAGAATTGTAGTTTATGAACGACAGATCTGTATATAATTACTGTATATGTTATGTAAATTTGCCTACTTAAGGATTAACAGAAGTAGATTTAGTGAAGGACAAAGAGGGTCATCCTCTTCCTCTTCCATGGCTTTATCAGGAAAGAGGCTGCTGAAGATTTAATCCGAAAGATTTTAGTGAAAGACAAAGAGGAGCGCCTCGTAATTTGAATTATCCGACAAGATCGATCAGTTTACTGTATTATTTATAAATTATAATAATGAGAATTATTACAATATTTCCTGTCAAAAATGACAAAACAAGAACGAAACGATCCATGATTCTGCGTTTCTGAATCCATCTGTCGTGCCTGCCAAATTAAGAGAAAAAAGCCAAGATCAAAAGCTAGCTAGCTTTGGGTTTGGACAAATTCAGAGGAATCTGATGGGGTTGGACTCTGCAACCTGTTTCCATCTTCCCAATCTGCAACATTTCCTTCCTGAAAAAATAATCAGAAAGAAATGAGTTTAATTTCACACTGGTTAATTGCTTCATTATTACTCAAAACAACTCACTTACCACAGATTGCAGTACTTGAATCTTCTTCTTACCCTCTTGTCTCTCTCTTAGTGATGTTATTCTAGATATCCTCTGTTTCAAAAATCAATGCCAAGAATGAACAAATCTCGTTTAATTTGTAGGAAAAAATAAAATCAAAATTAATTAAATTGTAGTAATAATTACCATGGAATAAGATTTGAGCTCCTTTAATCTGAACAACCTATCGACTTCGATTTCCAACTGCTTCTGAATCTGCCCTCTGTCTTCCATCTCCTTCATTTGCAGATGCAGCACACCATCTCTCTCTTTCAACATCTTCTCCGTCTTCTCCTTGTCCAACCTCTGCCGCTCCAGCTTCTTCCTGATGCCGCTGAGCTCCTCCGCCAGCGACCAGTCCGAATCCACCGCCGCCTCCTCCTTCTTCGTGAGTGTAGCTTTAGCGTACATGGTCAGGTTCTCCTTGTTCGAATTGTCCATCCATTCTTGTTTGGGCTTCGACTTTATTTGCTTCACTAACACATTGTCATTGGTGGTGGTTGTATTCTTTGGCTGGAGAGGCCTGCGTCCGCTGGGATGAAACAGAGGCGTCGCCATTCTTGGAGATTTGGGAAAAGATAAGAAAAGGAAAGGCAGAGAGCAGTACCAAAAAAAAAATAATAAAGGCGGAAAGAGATAATGAGAAAGTGTTTTGAATTTGAATAAGAAGAGCATGGCGCCGACATCTACGACTTTATACAAACGTCAATGCGCATTTGGATCCAATCCCAACCGGTTTCATTGGGATTAGACGAAGATGCAAAAAGGAATAAAGTTATAAAAGAGCTCATTGTGTTTAATATGATCATCATCATCAGAATTTTTATCTTAATAGATTAAAATAAGATACATGAATTAATATTTAAAATCTTTGATATTTATTAATTTCATAAAATTGGACTAATTTTTATGACAGATTATTCAAACCTATGGCCATTTTTTCCCTTTACTCTGGTTTGAGACCAATTGTATTAATATACAATACAAGTGGAGTTTAATATGATATTTATTAAATTTGAAGGTGCATTTTCAATTTAAGTTTGAATTCAAATCGAGTTTTTAATATTTTAATATCAAACTTTAATGATTTGCAAGTTTAATCGAATTTTTTTAATATATATTTTTATATTTTATTATTAATTTATTATTTTATTATCGTAATTTATAATTGAAAAATGACAAATTAAAAAACTATATCAAACTTAATTTATTTGATCGATCTCAAACGATTTGATTATTTTGTCAAATTGAGCTTGAATTTTAAAAATTAAGCTTGATTGAGCTTAAATCGAATTTCAAACTTTGAATTTTCAAATTGTGCTTAACTCAAACTTAATATTAAATTATTTCACCTTGATTCAATTACATTCTAAATTAAAATCACGTTGTGGATATAACTAAAAGTATGATGTTTAAATTTTCGTTAAATCAAAGATTAGCACCAATCACAAAATACGAACAAAAATTAATTTTATATTTGGTATGATATAAAAAAGTCTCATGATTAAAAAAAAAATGTCATGTTGCGGATATTTTTGGGATCCAATTGCATTGAAGATGTGTTTTGGATCCTAAAATTGCGGCAGTATTGGCTCATTCCAAGCGTGCCACACAAAAACACAGTTGCTTGGTAGAGTGGCCAATTGCTCAGATTTAAGATTTTCCTACCAAACCCAAACTCGTTACAGCAAGGTCGCGGCCTCTGGTTAAACATCTTCAATGGCAAGAGAGACAAAAGCTGGTCAGCATATTGCTTCCCTGCCATTTCACTTTTCAGATCCAATCAAAGCCATGATTGTTGCTTCAGTTGCTTAAACAATGGAAGCAGTATCAGGTGTTCTTTTCCATTCTGCCAGTCATGGAACAAATTGCGCAAAATGACTCCAGAAAGTCAATGGAGAACATGGCAGTAACCATGAAAGAGTGGCTTCAGATTTCAATTGCCAAGCAAATTCCGTTCACATAATTACAATTATGTAAAATTTGAAGAAAAAAAATTAAAAATTCCATATAGAAACAAAATCATACATTCTGGTATTCAACAGGTCAAAAATTGAACTTTTAATTCGGAAAAAAATATTAGCACTTGCTTTAACTTTTCACTTGTAATCCAAGAAAAGCTTTTGCTTTATAGTTCTGAAATCAAAAAGTGAATAGTAAAAGCAACAACCGAACTCAGCCATGAAGCTACTCGTAGAAATGAAATATTTCATGGATATACCAGGATTCCCAAGATTCCAACTTCAGCTGCAAATTGGCAATGTACTGACTGAAGTGGTATCACGCAAGTGAGACACAAAGCTGAGCTTTGAGCAGATTGGAGATGGAGTTGCTTTCATTCAGCACTGAATAAGGTGTAATCCGCCATTATTTCTGATAACTGAGAAATGGGTTCCTGGAATTTGTGAGTTATTGAGCGTTGAACTCCCAAGTTTGATGATGGAAAAGGGAAGGAAGCTCCAGGGGGCGCAGTTGCACATGCTAATAGCACCTCAAAATGCTCAAGCTTTACCGGCAGAGACAGAGCTATGAAAGATTTCAATCATGGGGCAGACCCTCTTCGACGCTGCTGCTCAGCAGCCAGCTGCTGATTACTAGGACGCAGGTTGCGGCTGCCAAGGGACGAGTTTCCTCCATTTCTTTTGCATGAGAAAGAAAGGTTATTGTTTTATTGAAAACAATAAAAGATATTCCCGACAAAACCAAGAATATTCGGCCGAATTATTGACAGTAAGTGGGGTTCCTGGCAAATTCATCAAGTAGAGTTGGTTTTCGTTGGCATAAATCCATCAAAGCGTATAAGAAACGAATTTTCACGGTATAGAATATAATTTGGGTAACTTCGTCGCCGAGTGCCAACCAAAAAAGGCATAATCTCGGCATAATCCAATCCTGAATCAGAAGTTGGGTCAGAGTTATCTTTGCTTTTCTAAAGAAAGCGACCGATCTAATCGATCAACCACTATAAATAAGCCACGTTTTATGTTCATATAACATATATATAGCGGCGGCGTCGCGTTGCTTCAAGTTTCAATTCAAAGCAGCATCCGTTTGGTTTCTTCCTTCTTCTCCCTCTCCCCCGCTTCCTTCAAGGTAATTCTTTTCACTTTTCACGTGGAGCCTGGCCTTTATCTTTTTGGTTTGTTTCTTTCTTTGAATGGAGCTGATTGTAGAAAAAGATAAACGTTTGTGACCGATGGCATCGTTCTTATTGTTAGATGATCTTCAATAGCTTTGTTTTTCAATGTTATCAGCTAATTTTCTGCATGCGTTTCTGTTTCTTTAATCTTTATCAAGTTTCACTTCATTAATTTATCTCAATTTTCCTTAACGTCAATCAAAGAAAAAAAAAGCTTTGGAAAAATCCCTGTAAACTTCAATTCTCCAACTTTGGAAACCTTTGTCTACAATTTTCCCAATTTAGTCGCTTTTCCTATTTCATTGATCATATTTATAGTAAAAGTGGGGACTTTAAATTGCAAACATCTTCGAGAACTAAACAGGCATTGAAAATTTCGTTGTTTTCGAGGTTATATGGTTTGGTTGGCATACTTCGGAATTTGGAATTCAGTTTACATGCTAAGATTCTTGTTTTAAAATCTGCTTCATCTTGGTAATTTTTTCTTTGATTTTCTGCTTTAGTATCACTTATCGTCTCAATATCAAATTTTGTTTTGTTTCTTTTATTCCAATTTTTATAATTGAATCGGTTGCTTGATTATCATGTTCAAAGAAAGAGGTCATTTGATTTTTCTGTTGCTAAATTTGCAAACTCGTTTTGAACTTTGAAAGGCAGATTTGACTGTGTGATCTTCATGAATTCAAGAACCTCTGGAGCATCCACTGTTTCCTGCAAATCGGGAAACAAGAACTTCTTCTTCTTCTGGATCCTGTTCTGCTTACTTCCAAAGTTTCTAGGGACTCCTACCACATACGTCAGCTTTATCTTGATCAAGGCCATTGATAGGTGTTCTGCAGTAGTGCACATTTAGAAGACTTTTCAGGGGGATTGGGCCTTACTCATCAGTCGTGATTTGGTTGGCGAATTTGCCTCTTTGATAACATGGTTTCCTCACAGTTAGCTGGTTTGACCAAGGGTCATCCATTTAAACCATTTGATGCTCAGTTACTATTTCCTGTGAGCCCCCAGGAAGCTGTTGTGTCTGATCAGGTTGAGCTAGATTTCTCTGAGGTGTTCGGCCCCCTGCCAGTTCAGGCCTCAATAGAAGTCAATTTTGGTGAACTAGACACTACTGCTACTGAGCTTGTTTATGATGAACCAGCTATTGTTCACAGCCGATCACATTCTTTGCTAGGTCCCTCTTCTTGTGTCAGTCAATCCTTTAAGCTGAGCAAACTCACTTTATGTGAGACGGGGAATTCGGTGGATTTAGTAGAGTGTGTTAAGGAAGAAACCATCAACCATGTTGAAGAAGATGCTGATCATAAGTCCCTTGAAGATGTTAATGGAGATAACATGAATATTGGCAGCATAGGTATTGAGGATTTTGAGGTTTTGAAAGTTGTTGGGCAGGGTGCATTTGGAAAAGTATATCAGGTAAGGAAAAAGGGCACACCAGATATTTATGCAATGAAGGTCATGCGGAAGGACAAGATAATGGAGAAGAATCACGCAGAGTACATGAAAGCCGAGAGGGATATATTGATAAAAGTTGATCATCCTTTCATTGTGCAGCTCAAATACTCATTCCAAGTAATTTCAACCTCTTTCATGAATCTAATCTTTAGAATTTATTCTAAATGCTTGTGACAGACATTTCAGGAATTAGATTTTCTCATGCCTTGTAGCTAATGACTTTAATCTAACATATTCCTGTGCTACTCTTGGGGCATTAAGCTCGTATTCTCTTGATTTGCAGACCAAATATAGGTTGTACCTTGTTCTGGATTTCATTAATGGAGGGCACCTTTTCTTTCAGCTTTACCACCATGGTCTTTTCAGGTACGAATGTTATCCTTGTATTTTACCATTATAATATGGGCAACAAAAGTTGATTAGTAGTTTTCATATGTTTTTCAGAGAGGATCTGGCTCGTGTCTATGCTGCTGAGATTGTTTCTGCAGTTTCCCACCTTCATGCAAATGGCATAATGCACAGGGATCTTAAACCAGAAAACATTCTTTTGGATGCTGATGGCCATGTATTCACTTTCTCCCTCTTAATCTATAATCTGTATTTGTGTCTGCTGTGATTATAATATGAATTATTTTACCCTGTTTTATGTAGGTAATGTTGACTGATTTTGGCCTAGCTAAGCAATTTGACGAAAATACAAGATCAAACTCGTTGGTTGGAACAGTGGAATACATGTCACCTGAAATAATTACTGGGAAGGGCCATGATAAGGCTGCAGACTGGTGGAGTGTTGGAATTTTATTATATGAAATGCTTACCGGAAAAGTAGGTGGTTTTTTTTTCTCTTTGCATCAAATGTTGCTTTGTTGGACATTCAAATGCTTACTTTATTGCTATGATGGCAGTTTCTGGGAATTAAACATTAATTTTTGGTGCTTTCTGTTCCTACAGCCACCTTTTATTGGTGGAAACAGGGTAAAAATTCAGGAAAGTATCGTTAAGAAGAGGATAAAGCTGCCCTCCTTCCTTTCTGATGAAGCACATTCCCTGTTGAAAGGGGTAAAGATTGAAAGCCTTAATTTATGTTTTTCTATTTTATTTTTTGAGGAGCTGAGTTTGATAATTGGTTTCTGCTGTTTTAGCTGCTACATAAAGATGCCAGTAAGCGCCTTGGAAGTGGACCAACCAGAAGTGAGGAAATTAAGCGACACAAGTGGTTCAAGCCAATCAACTGGAAGAAACTAGAGGCAAGGGAAATCAAACCCTGTTTTCTTCCTCAAGTAGCTGGGAAGCATTGCGTTGCCAACTTTGAGAAGCGATGGACTGAAATGCCATTGTCATTTTCTCCAGCTTCTAGCCCCAAGGCCGATGCCAACCCTTTCACTGATTTCACTTATGTAAGGCCTGTAACCCCATTCCTTCCGGGTAGTTCCTTGTGTTAGTGCGTCTTGGTTCGGGCCATACTGTTACGTGATCAAAAGATCTTTGCATTTTGATCACCCATAGCAAGTCTGAAATGATATTAGTATGGAAGCCCTTCTATTTATTCTGTAGTACTTTTTTAACCTTCTATTTATTCTGTAGTACTTTTTTAATCAATCTGGTTGCAATGAAGGAAGGAAGGCTAAGTCTTCTATATTTGCATTATGTTCTGTGCTCAGATTATAAATGTTCGTTACTCTCAAGTCTGCCCTTGATGAGCGTTCTAGCTCAACTCCTATGTTTCTTGATGGCATTTGAATTGTATCTGTTTTCCATGGAAAAATGTAGGAAATTAAAGTATTATATTGAAAGACTTAAGATAAAACTGTACATAAGTACCCTATTTATATACAAAGAACTTCTAACTAAATAGGAAAGTATATAACTCATAATCTTAGATATTATTCTAATTAATAGAATCTATAATCGAGTGATTCTCTAATCTTAATGCTAGGGATACACATATATACTGATTTTCTAAAATAACAAATTAATTAAAGGCTTTTCAATGGTATTCTTGACAAAAAAATATACACAAAATGAAAGGAGGCCTAACTGCTTAGCCGTAAGGCCATCTTTGTCTTTTTCTATGATTAAAGTTCTGGTACACGTTAAAGTTATCACCTTTTTGCTGACTGAGAAGCCATGTCGAGGCTGTTTTGTATCCACATATATTCTGCTCAATGGATAAATCTATGAAAGACACGTGGTAAGAGAGCAGCCTCTGTGTGCTGACGCTTCAATTTCAACTTGTAAACAGAGACAGAGCTAACAACATAAGAGTTCAATTCTTCTGAAGAGTGAAAAACCAGTATGGCTTCTCTGCTATGTCCAACTTCAGCAACAGTTAAGCAGAATCCTAAAGTTCTTCGCTTTTCTCCTCTAAAGTCTATTTCCCAAGTTAATCATTTTTCTTTACCAAACCATCTTAAAAGTAACCCAGGAAGATGCAATGCATTGTTTGGCAGCATCCCAGATAATTTGTTGGAGCAATCTTTGTCTCAATTACCTGTCATTAAATCCGGGTTTGTTAAGTTTGAAACGATCACCGGGGAATTAACGGAGGTGCAGAAGTGGGGTTTCATTGTTTTCGCAGGGCTTATATGGATTTACTTGACTGCAAGGCCTGGTGTTCTTCTAGGTGCCATTGATGCATACCTTCTTGCTCCTCTGCAACTTGGATTGGACAGCTTGACTGGCAGGAGGAGCTTGAAGAGGAGTGATTTTGTGATTGGGGATAAGCTGGGAGAAGGGTCTTTTGGTATTGTTTATTCTGGTGTGATTGTTCCAAAGAACGTTTCTGTTGAAGAGAGAGTGCCAAAAAGAATAGGAAGAAAAGCGCTGGACATGGATGATAGGTTCAAGGAGAAGGTCATTCTCAAGAAGGTAAACAACCGATCTTTTAAAATGCCCTACCGGGAGGAATCATATTTGTGCTTATGTGCTTACTCTAGGGAATCTGCAGGTTAAAGTTGGTGTCCAAGGGGCTGAAGAATTTGGAGATTATGAGGAATGGTTTAACTACAGGCTTTCAAGAGCAGCCCCTGAGACATGTGCTGAGTTCCTAGGAAGTTTTGTTGCTGATAAAACAAACTCACAATTCATTAAGGGTGGGAAGTGGCTTGTTTGGAAATTTGAGGTATGATAGCTGGTTGTAAATATGCAAAATTCATCTAATCTCCTATCTGAAGCCATATTCAACTTCCTTTGTTGCTGTTCAGTTCTATGGTCCATGTACTGTATCTTGCTGGTTCATTACCTCTGAAATCTGTAATATACCCAGATAAAAGCAAATCTGTTTTTTTCTATTCAAATGCCCGCAGATTATTGTGTGTGTGTGTATATATATATTTATACCAGTTCATCTAAGGTTTCTTCTTCTTGCCTTAGCACTAATTGTAGAGATGTCCATGTGACAGGGAGACCGCACGCTTGCTGATTACATGAAAGATCGCAGCTTCCCTTTGAACATAGAGTCTGTCATGTTCGGACGTGCATTGCAAGGAGTAGAATCTGTTAAACGAAATACATTAATCATCAAGCAAATAATGCGCCAGATTTTTACTTCGCTTAAAAAAATTCACGACACAGGAATTGTTCACCGTGATGTCAAGCCAGCCAACCTAGTGGTGACAAAACGCGGGCAGATTAAACTCATAGATTTCGGGGCTGCAACAGACCTTCGCATTGGCAAGAACTATGTACCCAACCGTGCGCTGCTTGATCCTGACTATTGTCCCCCAGAGTTATATGTCCTACCAGAGGAAACACCAAGTCCACCTCCCGAGCCGATTGCTGCTTTTCTTTCTCCAATTTTGTGGCAGGTACAACAATCTTCCTCTGTTGTTTCTTTCATAGAGTTGAATGTATCAAAATTCTGCTGCATATGTTTGTAATGTCTTTCAAAGTGCTAAGTGGGGACTGTAATCGTTGTTGCAGCTGAACAGTCCTGATCTATTTGATATGTATTCAGCTGGCATTGTATTCCTACAAATGGCAATACCTTCCCTAAGGTCAACTGCATATTTGAAGAACTTCAATTTAGAATTGAAAGCAGTTCAATATGACTTGAACAAGTGGAGGGAGAAAACCCGGTTAAGGCCTGATTTAACAATTTTGGATCTTGAGTCTGGTAGAGGATGGGACCTAGCCACCATGCTGATTTCAGAAAGAGGTTTCCTTAGAAGAGGGCGTTTATCTGCTGCTGCTGCTCTGAGGCATCCTTATTTTTTGTTGGGTGGTGACCAGGCAGCTGCTGTTCTTTCAAAACTCGGCTTTAACTAGGCAATATGCTGCTGGCAGACTGAGTAAATCTTTGCCCTTTCAAGATCTTTCGTCATTATTTCTTTTAGTCCTTGCCTGTGGTTTCCACAAGTTACTCAATTATGCAAAATGTACTTACACAATCAACTTACCCCGGCTGCAGTTACAGTTACATTGTTGATATAATCTTTAATAGCTGATTCGATGTCACAAGTTATAGATTTTCATTTTCAAAACTGATAGTTCTTTTCTCATTTTGATTTAAAATAGCTTGTTCTAGTTTTTGTAAGATTTACCAATTGTCTTTAAACTTCCAATCCAGTGATTGGGAAATGGCAACAGGATAAGTAAGTTGGTCTCAAAGAGCCTGATAATCTATTTGAGTGAACATTTCCTTGTCAAAGTGAATTACATTTCTTGCTCTTTGAAACTAAATTTTCTAATGAGTAACCACTTACAAATAGTAAAAGCAAAAGAACTCTGCAATTAACAACCTAGCTGGAAACCAAAATGGAGAAGAGAAGTAGGAAAGCTCTGAATCAAAGCAAAATTACCAGGAATACATGGCATTATCTATGGCCAAAAGAATTTCTTTGAAGTCTGGAATTTGCATTGCTTAATGTAACAGGTAGAGTGACATTGACAGACAAGGAGAAGATGCAGAACTGTTACATGATAACAATGTTGTATATAAAGCATTGCAGGAATATATGGTTTCCAAGATCTGATCCACACAGACCAGATATGCTAAGGGAAGGAAATGCTTGTAAGTTTGTAGCAGTCTGCAGATAGAGATATAAAGCATTGCTGGAATTAAGTAGCGTGATTAGCCTGATATAATCTGAAATCATGTTGTGGAGACCATTGCTGACATATTACTGTTCCAACAAAGCTCTCATCTGTTCCTCGTTATCTCTTTTATTTGCTGATTGTTATCAATAATAACCATCATTAATTACGTTTGATCTCTGTCCTAGAAGGACCATTCATCCATAAACGGTTTTACAGATCATCAAGGTAGAGGAATGTCTCCAAAGCATTCTTCTTCCTGCAACCCCAATGGCATTTCCAAGAACACAAGGAGTTAAAGATTGCAAGTCTTCTGGAATGAAGGGATATTAGCTTTGACGTTGAAGGAGACTCTGCAAGGACGATTGCATAGCCATCATCCATGTAGTCCGTCCCCTTGGGGAACAACTGCCACAGGAGGCTCCCAGCTCCACTCCCTCCTTTCTTTGTCGAGTTCAAGAGTGTCTTGTACACCGTGCTAATAAGAGTGTCTCGGAATGATGAGTTGTAGCCAGGGTCGCTCACAGATACACCAAACTCGGAGAAGACAATGGGCATTCCTAGATATTTCTCAGCATCTTCTATGTGCGCTTCCATCCATGATGTTGTGAACTGGAGATGAGCATCCGAAATAGTTTCCGAAATCCTTCACGAATCAATTAAATCATCTATTAAGAAGTTGAGATACACGTAGTACATGGAGAATTGCAGATAGATGAGCATAAACACAAAAGGAATGATAGATTTTACCAGGAATCTGCGTAAATGTGAACAGATGCAAAATCAACGCCAAGAGCCTGATGGTTTCTTATGAAGTCAGTTCCAACTTGAGTTGCATGTGAATTTGGGTTGAACTGAGTCCTTGCAGGTGCTGACGGGCCATAAAATCCTTCTAGTCCAATTTCAACCAAGTGCTTGGCATCAAGGCTCTTCAAGTACGCTGCCATTTCTGCTATCCATGACTAGAAGATGAAGACAATCTTAGAACTCATCGGCCTATAGGATCAAACACAAAGCTAAATTTATTTGCCAGTAGCTTTGAGAAGAAAACCAAACCTGCAGTGTATCCCCAGAGGGATCTGAAGCGCATCGAGGTTCATTCATCAGTTCCCAAGCAAAGATTGTAGGGTCATCCTTGTAAGTTATGTTTGTGAATGTATTGAGTCTATTTAGCACGGCCTAGATTGCCAAAAGATCAACAGACATAATTAGAAATGTAATTACAAAACGGAAGTAGGACTTTCTAAGATCAAACCCTTGAGAATGGTGTTGCTCTCCAAATTCAACAATACAAGACTAATCCCACTCGAGATATTGTGAGATTGTGCTTTGAATTCATACTTGTGCGTCGTCTTTATGAGAAAAACTGTAAGACTTTCAAAATTCAAATTAAAACAGACAATACTTTGCAAGTTGCGTGCAGAACTTCATAGAAAAGAACCTACCTTAACGTGGGCCTTGTAGTAATTTCTGAGAGTTGGATGAGAGAAGAATTGATTATCGGAAGTCAAGTTGAGGCCTGCAGCCTTCCCCCATTTAACATACTGTGCCTTGCCACCATAGGCGTCCCAGTTATTAACCAAAGACAATATGAGTCTGATCTTGTACTTCTTTGCTTCACTCACCACAAAATCCAAGGCCTGCACTAATTTTCACACCAAATATGAATGCCATATGCAAGCTATGAACATTCAGGGTGAAATATTAGTACCTTGAATACTTGCTCATCGTAAACTGATGGAGACTTCTGAAGAGCTCGCCATTGGCCATTGTTAAAAGCCCAAGTCCTGCAAACAGTTAGGCCTACTGAAGATGCTTGTTGGAACAATTCAGAGACCTTTACTCTTGTAGATTGATCCGCTGCGAATGCCATCAGCCAGTAGGTATTGAATCCATTGATATAGAAAGGTTCACCATTAACAACAAACTGGTTCCCTTTCGTCTCCACCATTTGCCAGTCATTTTCTTCCACCTCTTCCAGATCATTTATCCTGAACATGGTAAATCATGAATAAATTGTGTAACTATATATTGGAACTTAAACATCGGAAAATTCTAATAAAAATGTATGATGTTCTGATTATTTGCCCTTGCCTTGTGCGGAAGCGTGGTGAATGATCGAGGACTTCCTCCACCATGGTTTCTATCTTTTCATTCCCATTAAAACCAAAAACATTGGTCCCCAGATTTTCAAAGAAAATCATGAAAAAGGCCAATGAAAGAATGAAGCATCTCGTGCAAGTATCCATGGAACTGAAAACTGACCCAAAAGCTGCATTTTGCACCTTCCGAGGATACCTATTTATATATGTGTTGTGTGCAACACTGTCTATCCAAATGTAATACATGTCAGACATTTTGAAACAAGAAGAGTACGGAAGAGGGGATGACGATGATCTCTCCAGCTTTGACGCTAAGAAAAAAAATTCTTGCTTTGGTCTGCCATTCAGCCGTTGCCTTCCCTTTCAAATGCAGATAGGGTAGGATCAAAGGTTCATGGGGTGGATGTAGAGATGCACACTCAACTATTGTCTATTTTGATTTAAAAATTTGTCTTAAAAAATAAATTACAAGTATGTATTCAAATCTCTACTTATATATCAGCATAATCTCGCTCAAAGTGTTATCCGAGCGCTACATTCTACATGAACATATGATAGAGCCGGAAAAGTGTCATTCCTAAGTTAAGTTTCTGAAGTGGGTCCAGGCTTGAGAATTCAGGGTCGGACAAGTTTTAGGTGAGATCTGAATACCATTGCATTTCTTGTGCTACAATCGAGCTATATATTATATAGTTTCCAATATCGATGAAACTATACAAAGCAAGAAAGCAAGAAAGAAGGAAGTTGGACTCACTCTGCCAATATGAATTAGCTTGTTCGAAATGAGTCGTTAGCTTCCGCTAAAGTGCGTGAAAAGAGAGAGGATCGTTGGAGTTAAGCAAGAAGAAGAAACAGTCAGATGGTTTCAGCTTTCAGTGATTTTAGGTAAGCGAAACTGGTTTTTACACTAGTCCTTTTCCTTTCATTTTCATTTATAAAGCTAAATAGTCCTTTTCCTTTCATTTTCATTTTCATTTATAAAGCTAAATAGTCCTTTTCCTTTCATTTTCATTTTCATTTTCATTTTCACTTATAAAGCTAAATAATGTGTATGAAATTAGGTATATTTTATTTTCATTGGAAGCTGAAATTAAGGTGACAATGCAAAGAAATTAAAAGATAAAAAGGGATATACATATAAAAAAAATTATATAGAAATACAATTAGAAGTAAAAAACTTCTAATTACTATATAAACAATAAAAAATAGAGAATATAATTAAAGAAAAAGGAGTATTTTTATAACCAATTTAAAACGAATTTATTAATTGTATATAACATAAAAAAAATGAAGAGAAAGATGAGAAAAGTGAAATGAAGAGAAGAAAGAGAGATAGAAAAAAAAATAAAAGTTTAAATTAAATAAAAAAGGAATTTTGCTGATGGTTTTTTGAGTTGAATCACTTTCAAAGTAAATCAGTTTGGGATATCAAACTTGCAAAGAATATGAAAAATGAGAGGTACCTAAGTTGGTATTTTAAAGCGTATTCAAAGAAGGATAAAGGGCGAAATATAAATAAAACAAGAAAGCATGTAAATAGTCATAAATCTAAAAATCTTTGTATTATTTATCAAAAAAAAGTTTTAGTATTTAAACTTGACCTCTTTAAATAATTTAAACAATTGATTATATGTGCAAATACTTATGATTAATGTCAAATCACAATTTTTTTTGGTTTTCATAATTACGCTTTTATCTTTTTTTTTTTTAACAATCAATTGAACTTTTATATTTTTAATTTCACTATATTAAATTTTTATTTGAACGAAAATCATTAAGTCTGTTATTTTTTGATCACGTGTATTATATGGATTTAATTGTTTACGCACGGATTTAATCGTTTCTGACTTTGAAATGACTCAATTGAGGAAAATCTAAATGTAAAAGTTTAATTAATTGTGAAAAAAAAGTCGAATGTTAAGTCTTACCTATGGTACTTCAAGCCCTTGTGGGCTGACTTTTAGTTTTGGATTCAAATTTTGAACCATAATATAACAAATATAATTAGGAATAGTATAAATATTAAATTTGAATAAAATAAGTAGCATATTAGCATGAAAATATAATTAATAACTAAAAAATTAATTATATAAATGCGAAAAAAATAAGGAAAAAGAAAAATGTAGACACCCTATTTTGTCCGGGGTCTTAATTTGTAAAAATAATTAATTGGGTTGGGTGACATTTGTATTTTAAATAATTTAACAATTTAGAATTAAGCTAAAATTAAATTAGAATTTTTAGATTTAGAATTAACATTAATTAGGAAATTACAATTAAAATAGGATTTAGGAATAAAAAAAAAGAGATAAGAAAAGAAAATAAAATTAATTTTAGTATAGGATAATTAGGATAATTAAATTTTTAGGATAATTATTTAGATTAATAGAGTTGGATTAAGATTAATATAGGAATTAAGTAGATAAAATATTAAAAAAAAAAGGGAGATAATTATTAGAATAAGTATAGTTGTATTAAGATTCTAACAAGTTTATGACTATAAAAAGGGATTAAAGCTCATGATTTGAAAAAAAAACTCTGGCACTCAGCCTTGAAAAAAAAAACTTCTTCCAGACCTGCACTACTCACCAAACACATCGTTGCACCTTGCTGATCTTCCCTTTGCTGTCACCATTATCTGGCTGTGCTACAAATCGTCCCGTGTGCCTCTATTTTTGGATCATCGTGATAGTCTCGTGTCAACCCTAGCTCTGCGTTGCTACTCCTTGTGCCGCTTCAGCCTCGCACAAGCACTACCGCCAGCTGTGGTTTTTACTGCTGCTATCCTTCAGTTAATCGTCCTACTTCATCGCCTCGCATTATCACCATCTAACTTCACTCGTTGCTGACACTACCTATGTCGCATCTTCATCAGTGCTTTGCCGCTTCCATCGTCCACACCTATCCAAGCCCAACCATCACCACTTCTACTTCAGTTCTTGCTGTTATCCGGTTCTACCATCATCATCTCCATCGAGCTACTGTCATCAAGTAGCTTGCTGCCGCTTCCTTTGTCACGCCCAGATCAAGCTTCCTCGCCATTCGCTATCATCGTTGATCTTCATCGCCCTGGTCACGGTTCTGCTCCACTTCCATTCTCGTTCCAGCTGCAGCGTTTCTGTCCAACAGCAAGCCTGCATCTTCACCGTTGCATCCCTGCATCAGTAAACCAGCTTCGTACCACCTCTGCACCGATCACAGCCTCTGTTTTAGTCAACGCCATCATTTCCTCCCACTTCGCTGCCCGACGCTGAGGCTCCATCATCTTCACCAAATCATCGAACCATCACTTGCCCTGCATATCGTGCCGCCGCTGCTATTTTGCACCAATAACCTGCTACTCCGCCGCTGCTGCATTACGTAGGGCCTTGCTGCTGCGTTTCTGTATAGCCCTGTCATCATCATCGATTGTTGCTCATGTCATCTTCACAAGCATGTGAAACTAAGGCAAGAAAAGGACGTGAGGTTGCCGTTAATAAAGAAAAGAAAGAAAGCCAACAAAGAGGTTAAGCTATTGCCCATGTGAGTGTTGTATTAATTCATTTGTTTATTAAGTAAGATTTATTTAAAACTTCATAAAATAAAAGATAAAATAAATTTAAATAAAATACTTAGGATAAATATGGATTATGCCGAGGATGAAACTCCAAGAAAGTCATCGGTACTCCTTGGATTTTCTAGGTGAGAGGATTCTTCTTGAGTTGAGCTAGATTGATGGAATACTTAAGGAGAATTTTCAAGAAAACATAATTCATGTTCATTTGAAAAATATAATAATAAATAATAAAATAAAATAATAAATCGAGAATAAAGAAATATAAAATAATACCACAATAAGGTAATGGGATGATAATAAAAGAAGTAAAGTTGACATATGCCGATGATGAAATTCAAGAAAGTCAATTGGTACTGCTTGGAATTTCTAGGTGAGAGGATTCTTCTTCGGTTGAGCCAGATTGATGGGATACTTAAGAAGAATTGTCGATAACCATATGTCATGTTTATTTTTAAAATATAAAATAATAGAATTAGAACAGTGCAATAAGAAGAATAAGATTAGAAAATATTTAAAGATAAGAATTCCATAATATATTCAATCAATCCGACGATGGAGTTCGAGAAAGTCGATTGGTACTCCTTGAACATCTTGAGGTGAGGGGAGTTTCTAAGATTTGAGCCAGATTGATGGAATAGTCTTAGAAACTTTCCCAATATTTAATTATCAAAACTAATACAAACATAAAGGCATATTTAGACTAAACTTAGAACTAAGTGGTACCATTTTAGAATGGCGTCGTGGGGGTGCTAATCCTTCCCCACACGTAACCGTACTCCCGAACCCTAGATTCTTTGAACGTAGACCATGCCTTATCCTTAGACAAGAGTAGGTGACCAATCACACCTTAGATTTGAATGGTTGGTGGCGACTCTTGAATTTTAAAGTCTAGCGGTTAGGTTCACGGACCTAGACGTTATGACAAAAAAAATTGAAGAAAATGAAGGAAAAAAATTTATAGATAAAATGGTAATGGAAGAAAAGAAAAAAAAAGTAAATAAATTGGAGTTTAGATTAAATAGTGTGAATGAAAAAAAAAGGTAAAGGATATAAAGGGAAATGGCTGAAGAGATGAGGTTAGGTTTGGTTGGATAAAGTAATTCAATAATGTATGGTCGGTGGCACAGACAGGAAAAGATGCATGACAGGTGCAACTAGGGTGTTCATTCGTGTAATTCGATTAATTTCGAACCGAATTAACCGAAATCGAATTAACCGAATTATAAAATTTTACTTTCGTTAACCGAACCGAAATATCTATTTTCGAATTAACCGAATCGAAATATAATTCGGTTAAACTTTATACAAAATTATATATAATATATATTATAGTATATCATATGTATATTATATGTATATAGTATATATTATATATAGTGTATATATATAGTATATATTATATATTATAGTAAATATGATTCGGTTATATATATTATATATATTATAGTATATCATATGTATACATATTATAGAATATCATGTATAATATATATTATATATTATAGTATATCATATGTATATTATATGTATATAGTATATATTATATATAGTGCATATATAGTATATATTATATATATAGAATATATTATATATTATAATAAATATAATTCGGTTAATTCGGTTAACCGAAATTAATTCGGTTAACCGAAATTAATTCGGTTTTCGAACCAAATTAACCGTTAACTGAATTTTCCTAAATCCTATTTTCGTTAACCGACCGATTAACCGAATTAAATTCGATCGATCAGTTAATCGAATTTCTTTCAAATTTTGAACACCTCTAGTGCAACCTGGTCCACTTACTGTGGGCCACCCTCCTCCAATCTGCAATATTCCATTACCGCGTCGTCCGGCTGTCATCCGATCATCAAAACGACAAAACCTCATTTGTAGTACTACTGTAACACGTCCAAGGGTGCTTTTGTCTTTTCAACATACAACTGTGTTTGTCAAATAACCTTTCCTTTTTTTATTTTTTTGCCCTTTTAAAATACTAACACTAATTATTCATCGTTAATGCAAACTAACAAAATCAGCTCTGATGGCTGCCACCTTCTACTTCTAATTCAGTTCAGAGATTATCTCCTCTTTCTTTCTCCTCTCTCTCTCCATCCAGGCACAGACAAAGCCCTAATATCTTTCTATTGCCATCTTCACCGATTTGACTCAGTCACTTTTTCTTCTCTTGAGCTTCCTAAAGGTAAAGGCTTGAAAGTCTCTTCTTTCACACGCAACTCTTTTTTCTTTTTGGGGTAGCTTGCTTCTTCTTTTGATCTGAAATCTTTATGCTCTTTTAGCTAAAGACTTCTGGGTTTTCTTTGAAATTTTCATTTGTGTTCAAAGATTAAGTCTTTTTTTTCCCGGATCTCGCGTTGTGAGCTCCATTTGACCTGTTGAGTCCATGGGTAACTCAGCCGATTACTCGTTTCCTATTTCTGTTATCGTTTTTGCCTCCTTGTTCTTTCAACTTGCCTTAGCTGCTGACTATGTACCAACTGAGAAAATTCTCTTAAATTGTGGTGAGAAATCTGATCTTACCGATAACGATAATCGGAAATGGACTCCGGATATCGGGTCCAAGTTTCTGGTGGGAAGTGGGAATTCTGACACTTACAAAGCTGCCACGCAAGATCCCGCGGTTCCTGAAGTTCCTTACTTGACCGCCCGGGTTTTTCGCTCAAACTTCACCTACAGTTTCCCGGTAGTAGCTGGTCGGAAGTTTGTTAGGTTGTATTTCTATGCTAATTCGTACGGCGGGCAGAATGCAACCAATGCTTTGTTTTCGGTAACTTCTGGTTCCTATACTCTTCTTAAGAATTTCAGCGCTGCTCAAACTAGTGAAGCTTTGACTTACGCCTTTATCATTAAGGAGTATTCCATCAATGTCGATGGTGATAGTTTGAACTTAACATTTAGTCCCTCTTCGACTCCTTCAAATGCGTATGCGTTTGTCAATGGGATTGAGGTTTTGTCTATGCCTGATATTTATAGTAATACGGATGGCTTACTTGTTGTGGGTCAAACAACTCCATTCACCATTGATAACGGGACAGCACTCGAAAATGTTTACCGACTGAATGTGGGTGGAAATGATATCTCGCCTTCCGGTGATACAGGTTTGTTTAGGTCTTGGTATGATGATCAGCCATACCTGTTTGGTGCAGCATTCGGAGTTGCGGGAGCTGCTGATCCGAATGTCACGATTGATTATGGAACAACGCCTACTTATATTGCACCAACAAATGTGTACTCCACTGCTAGATCCATGGGGCCAAATGCTAAAATAAACGATCATTACAATTTAACCTGGATGTTCAGTGTTGACTCTGGATTCTCTTACTTGGTCAGGCTACATTTCTGCGAGTTTACAGATAACATTACTAAGATTAATCAGAGAGTGTTTGATGTCTTCCTCAACAACCAAACTGCTGAGACAGACGTTGATGTGATTGCCCTGGCAAATGGACAAGTTGATGTTCCTGTCCATAGGGATTACGTTGTCATTGTTCCTGGAGCGAATTCACAGCAGGATCTCTGGCTTGCATTACACCCCAGCAATAAGAATTTGCCCCAGTATCTTGATGCAATCTTAAATGGCGCGGAGATATTCAAGATAAGTGATCCAACAGGGAACCTTGCAGGGCCCAATCCAATCCCTGGTCCAAAACAGGATTTGGTCGATCCATCATTGGCTTTGCCATATCATGGAGGTCACTCCAAGAACCAGAAGGCAATTATTGCCGGTGGAGTCAGTGGCGGAGTGGTTGTAGCTCTGGTTATCGGTTTCTGTGTCATTGCTGCTTCACGTCGTCGTAGGCATGGAAAGGATTCTAGCACAAGTGATGGTCCATCGGGATGGCTTCCTCTTTCATTGTACGGAAATTCACACTCTGCAGCTTCAGCAAAGACAAATACTACAGGGAGCTATGCTTCCTCCCTTCCTTCAAACCTTTGCCGCCATTTCTCATTTGCTGAGATTAAGGCTGCCACAAACAACTTTGATGAGGCTTTACTCCTTGGTGTGGGAGGTTTTGGCAAAGTTTACAAGGGAGAAATTGATGGTGCGACAACTAAAGTTGCAATTAAGCGTGGCAACCCACTATCTGAGCAAGGTGTGCATGAGTTCCAGACTGAGATTGAAATGCTTTCCAAACTCCGCCACCGCCACCTTGTTTCATTGATTGGTTACTGTGAAGAGAACTGTGAAATGATTCTAGTTTATGATTATATGGCTCATGGAACATTACGTGAACATCTGTACAAAACCCAAAAGCCTCCTCTTCCTTGGAAGCAAAGGCTTGAGATATGCATTGGGGCTGCTCGCGGTTTACATTATCTCCACACCGGTGCCAAACACACTATTATTCACCGGGATGTGAAGACAACAAACATTCTTCTGGATGAGAAGTGGGTAGCAAAAGTTTCTGATTTTGGATTGTCAAAAACTGGCCCCACATTGGATCATACTCATGTGAGCACTGTTGTGAAGGGTAGCTTCGGCTATTTGGATCCCGAGTATTTCAGACGGCAGCAGCTAACCGATAAGTCGGATGTTTACTCTTTCGGGGTTGTCCTCTTTGAGATCCTTTGTGCACGTCCGGCATTGAATCCTACGCTGCCAAAGGAGCAAGTGAGCCTTGCAGAGTGGGCAGCACATTGTCACAAAAAAGGCATCCTCGATCAGATTATGGATCCTTATCTGAAAGGAAAGATAGCACCGGAATGCTTCAAAAAGTTTGCTGAGACCGCAATGAAGTGTGTGGCTGATCAGGGGATCGACAGACCATCTATGGGCGATGTGCTGTGGAACCTGGAGTTCGCTTTGCAGCTGCAGGAGAGCGCAGAAGAGAGTGGCCAGGGAATTGGTGAAATGGACATCGAGGGGACCTACGATGCAACCTGTAAAGGAAAGAAAGATCCTAATGCATCCGTTGGTTTTGATTGTAATGTGACAGATTCGAGGAGCAGCGGGATGAGCATGAGCATTGGTGGTCGCAGCCTGGCTAGTGAAGACTCTGATGGGTTGACACCAAGTGCTGTTTTCTCACAGATCATGAACCCTAAAGGGCGTTGAGATCAGAAGAGCAGAAGCGGCTGCATTTGCCAAGAACTTGGCCAGAATTCAGTAAGCCATTACGCTTGCTGTTGTTACTTAACCATGAAATCAAAGATTTGTCTTTCTTTGTTGTATTCATTTACATGCTACTAGTATATTTTTTTTGATCAAGTCAGTTATAATTTGTATCTAAAATTTCATGAAGAGTGTAAAAATAATGGCTTGCACTATCGTCTTTTACATTTAACTGATAATCCCCTGCTATATATCGTGTATTTGGTTATGATGTGCTGCTGCTTATTTCATGATATAAAACATTTCCATTGCTCCCATTTTCTTGATGGTTGAGAATGGACTGCAAAAGAGTCAAGCTAATCAAAAGGAATTTGAATTCGATTTGATTATTACGTGAGTTTAATTCAATTAATTTTAAATTGAGTTATAATTCGAGATATTTGAGTAACGAATCGATTTGAATTCAAATATGTTAATATATCATTCAAGCGGTTGATAAGTATAATCAAGTACATTTTAATATATTTTTTATTATTAATTTATCATTTTAGTTTTATAATTTAAGAAAATGATAAATCTAACTTATCTAATCTAATAATTTGAGTTTATTGAATTATTTTATCGAATCGAGCGGAAACATAAAAAATTAAGTTTAATAAGGTTTGAATTGAATTTCAAAATTTCAAGATTGAATCGAGCCGAGCGCCTAACATTTCATCATTTCTATTCGAGTAGACCTCTGGTTGAGAACAAGAAGGAAAGAAAACCTCAAAGAATACCAACTAATTAAAGCAGTGTGGTCTGACTCTGACAATGACTATTAAGATCAGCTGGCAGAACGTGGGATGGAATTAGTGGCGTCCGAGTTTGGTAGTTTGGTGTTAAGTAAAACGTCAATTGTGGATGACAATATCAAAGAATATTAGGATAGCTGGCAAAACGTGGGATGGAATTAGTGGGAGAGCTGTCTATACATGACTTTTGCATACGGAAGCGGCCATATGGGTTGCTTTTTTCTGTTGGGAAGGGAACATATATTTAAGAACAAACATCCAAAATGCCGCATCTTAAGTTTAACTCTATCCATATACGTATGTCTATACCTTATACAAATGTAACTTAAGATTACCATATTTCGTTTTCATTGAATTTCAATTAGAAATAGTGATAACTCGTGAATATGAAAAACAACTTCTGCATTTCTTATCGTTGTTTACATAGAAAAGTTTACAAGTAACCAAGCTCACAACAACGCAACATGAAAAACTTCTGCATTTCGTATGAACATTCCCAAACACCCAGAACCAGGTCATCTATACCAAAAAGGACACATACATACATACATACAACGAAAAAGTTTACATGCAAGCAACCAAAGCTCACAACAACACGAATAGATTCAATGACTAAGCTCTGAAACAGGCAGGAACCATAAAATATAGTCATCTCTCAGAATTGGCCGCTGAATCTAAATGGCAGTAATCTTCTTCTGCAACTCCGGCTTGTTTGCCCCAACAAGCTTGTCAATTTGCTGCCCATCTTTAAGAAAGAAGAAAGTAGGAGTGGCTTTAATATCCCATGAACTGCTGAACTCCTGCATCACACAACCATATGTACTTTTTCACCAATCAATTCGGATACTTCACAACAGACACATGAATAATACTATAAAACATGTATGCTAAAAAGTCAGTTTTTGTTTGTTTGTTTATAAATTTATCTCTTAGCTACATAGGGAGACCAATTCACCTGGTTCTCACAGTCATATAAAGTATAAACCCTAATCAGTAATTTCCTTTAGGGAGATTTAAACATCCAAAATATCAAGATCAAACTGGTAGTCTGCCCACTTGGTTTATTTATTTGCTATTGAGTGAATGACTGCCATTCATATATGCCTAGCTAACTTTGTTCCTTTTTGCAAGAGGACAGAGTTTTTGCAGGAGCAAATTCCACTAACAGTACTAAGAGTGCATTAATTGTCAGGATATGGTCTGCATCACTCCACTAAGTTAATGTCTCAATATATATATATATATATATATATATATATATATTCACTAATTGCACAAAATAAATAAATCAAAATGCTAATACACAAACAAACAAACACACACACTCGCAGGTATATCAACAAAGTGGGAGGTGGCAGATAGACTTTACAAAATACTTTTCAGCACTTACAGTTAGTTCATCAACATCTACCAACAAGAACATCAGAGAAGGGCATTTCACTGAGAGTTCGGAATAAAATGGTGCAAGCATTCTACACGGTCCACACCATGCAGCACTGAAGTTTGCTATTACCTGATAAATCATTGAGCTTCAGACCTTAGATAGAGCAAGGCTTTCACAAAGAAGCAACAAATTCTCATGTAAACATGTATTGCGTATTACACAGATGAGCGAACTAAGACCAAGTAGTCTTTCCAGGCAAAGACAAATGAAGGAGAAAGGAATCCACAAAGCCGTGTGGATTGTAAAAAGGACTTGTAATAAATATTTTCATACTTGTGAAGCCACCTCATCAATGTACACAAATTTGAAAAATGCAAAATGCAGTCAAATTACAGAGTAAGTCAAAGTTTTGGCATCATCCAACTTAGAACTCAATATAACATAGGCAGAAGAAAATAAAATAACAGAAAACTTGTATCTGCATGTCCAATCATTTTCCAGTAATTATGTTAATCTTGAATAGAAATATTGCAGATCTTTTCCCTAACCAAGATATAGTTCTTGTTGATGAGTTCTCTAGAGGAGACTTTCATGATGAACAATGTAGCATCATAGATGTAGCCAATCACATACAGAGTTCCCATGTGTGAGATCATAGCAGAGGAGCTAGGTATTTACCTCCAAAAGGTGTAAAAGTTAACAAGTAATCGGAAGAGATATAATGCAAAGGGACATTTTGAGAAATGATAGTGAGATTCTTCTACCAGAGTCACTACTGCACTGTTATCCTGCCTGAGCAGAAAGTGATAAAAAACTTACAATCTTGCCATCTCTCTTTGCTTCAGACAGCTTCTGGTCCCAATCCTCTTTGGAGGTAACAGGGTGCACATTTCCACCAGCAAACTCAACATGCTGTTCTGAATCAGCTTGCTTGGACCAAGCCTACAAGTATCACAGGCATCATAAATTCTCTTCACACAAATCGAACAAGGCATAAATGAAAATCCAAGCAGGATTGTCCAATAAGTCTTGAAAAAAAAAAAGAGTAGAAACTAGAAACTAAATCATGACCTTTGTTAGTTAGAAGAACACATCATTAATAAAATCACTACCATTTAACTCAGCATTGTGTTCTGAATTGTGTTCTCAGAAAGCATCTCATTCCCCAATGCAAACTTTAATTTTAAAATGTTTCAGAATTTTGTAGTTTCTTTAATCAAAGATTCATTATAATTTGGCCAACAAAATTCTCTCATGAGATACATGTAGCATTCAAAACTAAAAACATTAATAAATATTTTCTCATTTCTGTTCTTGTAGTAATACAGTTACTAAAATTATCATTTGTTCACAAATAGAAAAAGAAGTAAAATAATAAATGCAAGACAGCGAAGAAAATGAACAATAATTATAACAAAAATAAAAATTCTCAGGCAAGAAATAAAGTAACTGAACTGTGCTAAAAGCACTTACCTTGGGGCAGCAATTTCCCATAAATTGCCAAAATGCCAGCTGCAGCTATCAGCACCCTGAAAATTGGACAACGCGCCAAAATATAGAAACTAAAGACTAAGGCCGCGGTGAAAAGAAAAAATCAAACTACCGATTCATTTACAATAACAAACATAAAAGGGTTACATTAAATCCCTCTACTTCCAAACCCGCAATAAACTTCAATGGGCGTAACAACTCTAATTACTGCCTAATGAACAGTCCTTTGATAAAATTCTAAAGGAGTTGTTAAGTTTAAAAAGTAAATGTTTTTAACAAGTCGTCGTCAACAACTACAAATGAAATCTAACTGTCCATCTAGCAGTCCCCATATCCTACTGTTCCATTTAAATTGTATTACGACCGTTTTTCTTAACCCATTGGTGAAATCAATGGAAGAAGAAAGCATTGTTCTCTAGAATTTATAGATTTGTTAGCTTTCTCAAACCAAAAATTGATAAAAATTCCACCTTTAGATTTAGAAGGCATAGTAAATCTTGTCTTGCAAGCCCAGAAACTTTGAATATCCAAAAACCAACTCATGCAGCATTGCTTTCATAAATCTTTGTCATAAAGAAAAAGCAAATCTCCAAAAATGAAATTCCTATCCGGTTGAGCAAACATAGTCAAAGTGTAACAACAATTCCAACGTAATGCTAAGAAACAAACAGCAAAGCTCTTTTACTTGACTCATCAAATTTTTAAGCTTTAATTCTTTAGACAACAAAAAAAACAGTTTTTTTTCCTTCGCTTTTAACAAAAAATGTCCTCTATAAATGGAAACAAATTGATAGAAAAGCAAATTAGGAATGTAAAGCGAAGAGAATTTATCAAACACGAGAATTAAGTAATTAACGAAGAGAAGAATGAAGAAAGCAGTAGTTAATATACCTGAAAAAATTAAGCGCGTAATCTCCGATTAGATGCGTTAATCAATGCAACATTCGAAAGAGTTTAACTGGAACAAAAACTAAGAAACCCTAAACGGAAAGATTCGGGTCAGTCAAAGTTTATGATTTTTTGGATTGGAACGTTTTGAAATTTTTGAAAAATCAACAAACCATTGGCGAATAAGGAAAAAGATGAACCCAAGCATGAAAGAAAGAGTCGAGCCTCAAACGACCTATGTCGTGACCGTCTCATCTCACGCTTGCCTTTTTGACGCCCGAAATTTCACCGTTGAGAATTTTCCTTTTTACCACCTTTTGTTTTTTCATTTTTATTTCTTATTTTACGTTAGTTTTAAATATTTATAAAAACATAAATAAATCAAATTATTCGTAATTTATTCAAATTTAACTACTACAATTAAATAATTTATTTTCAATTCAACTTTGAATCATTTAAATAATGAATTAAATTAAATTGATTTGAGCTATTTATGAATTTAATGAATTTTTTAATACATATTTTTAGTATCTTATTATTAACTTATTATTTTATACAGTAAAAAAAAAAACAATCAAAGTAATTGAAATCTACATACTAAAATTCAATGATTCAAATATGGTATAAGTTAAATTTAAACCTATGATGAATTTAAACAAATATTAAAATTTTAAATATTCAACTCAAATCAAATTCAAATTTGATATTAAATCATCTTTGATTCAGTTCAATCACATTTTTAAATATTAATGGATATATTATTAAAAAGCTAAAATTTCTTTTGTTTTTTCTATAAAAATGGAAAATTTTAAGTATCAAAAAATGATGTAGCTCGAGAAGTGCCCCTGCATAGCGTCCATTTTCATTCTTGCATGTAATTCTTAGAACCGAACTAGAATTTGATTTAACACAATGTTTCATTTAGCTATATAACGGCAACAAAAGCAACAACGGTGGCATATGATATCTCCTAGAACAATAGCTCACCTTTTTTTTTGGTTACAAATAGCTCACCTTGCTTCTTGCATAATGTTCAATACAGAACATTCAATAAGCAGTTTAGAGCTAGAGACTGATACATTACCATGCCACTTCAACATTGACCAATAAGTCTTCACACAAAGTGCAAGATATAAAATGTCCATAGCATAAGCACAATGACAAGTTCAGTTCCCACAAAAAAACACCCCCTCTCTTCCCAAAGGTCAACACATTTGACAACATACAAAGGCCATAGGTATTACATTCTAACCACCATCATCACCCCATGGCGTACTTCTGGGTCCAGCTGCGTGCCGTAGCTTCATACTTGGCCCGATCAGTCTTATACATGTGAGCAATCTCCGGAACAAGTGGGTCATCAGGGTTTGGATCAGTCAGCAATGAGCAGATAGAGAGCAGAACCTGATTTGCACTCGAGTTAGTTTTTCTACAATGCCTTCCTATTTCGAGACAAGCTCTATTGATTTCGCCAAAATTACTTAAAATTCTAATAAGCAGCAGCAGCAGCAGCAGCAGATGCAATGCAAGGAAAGATTAAAACTAACTTCATCACCAAAAGTGGCTTGAGTTGGTTGCATATTCCCCATGAGATTTGAGGGGCAGTCTTTCTGGTCTGATATTAATCATTCGATTCCCAGAAATAAATTTAAACTCAGAAAGTAACCGTAGTGATTGTTCAAGTTTTGAAAACGCATTCAAACTCATAAAGTGCAAGCCTAACTTAAAACCAATAGAAAATCATTTTACCAATTGAAGATTGAAATCGTTTAAAATGGCAATATGATTTATCCTCTCAGGGAAAATGTTGTGTAGCCATGCATAGAATGGAAGAAATGCATGCCGGAGTCAGCCAAAACAGAGATTTTGGACTAGAATTACCATATTATTAGCAGGAGTAAAGTCAAACCTTGGAAATGGTTAGTGCAGGACTCCACTGTTCTTTTAGGATATCAAGACAAATGCTCCCATTACTATTGATGTTTGGATGGAAGACCTTGGTCCTAAATGCAACCTAAACAATATAGCGGCATTATCCATCAAGAGTATGTATCACTCAGTAATCAGAACAACCTTTCACAAATACCGCAAAGGGGTAAACATTGCAGGAGCAGAAAATTACCTTAGGAGGCTTGAAAGGATAATCTGGAGGAAAATGAATAGTAACTAAAAATACACCTCCTGCATAAGGGCTATCAGAGGGGCCCATGATTGTTGCTTGCCAATGAAACATGTCTTCGGCTACAGGACCTATTACAAACAATCCAAGCATGCAAAGGTTACTAAATTACATCCATCGATGCACATGACCATTAGAATATTTTTCCTTTTGTTGACCACATGTTAAGAATTAATGCATGCTCACAAGCTCATACACGCAGGTAAGATTAACAAGTCTATGGATTAGATACTAATACGTGAAAATGGCAATGAATGATAATCCACAACCAGCCAAGAAGGTCCACCTAACCATATCCAAAAAGTCAACATAAGCCATTTTCTTTACCAAATGAAAGAAATATTTTACCAGAATGGTTTGGTCCTGGTCGAGCAATTTAATATTTAGGAGACACTATGCTGCATCTAAAGCAAATCACACTAATAGAAAGGCAAACAAGAACAACTGAAAATCTTCCCAATTGCATCAAAGAATCGAGTTGGATGAAGAAGAGATCAGTGACAGAAACACCAAATCAAAGCTTAAATCTAAAGAATGGACTTGCAACTTTGTCGATGGTTAAAAAAATTTCAGCATAAGCAACCAGAGTGGATAAAAGCAAACTCGTGTACGAATATGCATAAATATATAACAAAATACGCATAATCTTGCTTGGAATTAACCGATTCAAAGGCCAAGACTAACGGAGCAATTGGAATAAAATGATCAAGCAGTCTGACAATGCATAAACGACTACGCGCAGTACGCACAGCACATGAAATCAGAGCAATGCGTAGGGTGACCAAACTGGTAGAAATAAAGGATAAGAGCGACGATGTTATTATTATTACGAAGGCACAAAACTTAAGTATATTTAGATCATGAAACGGAACCTGCACTGCAAGAAGTGGGTGGATCCTTCTGCAAATCCTTGAGTTCCTTCAAAATCCGCTTTGAAGCCATGACGCTGGAACCGAACACAAAACACCACAAGGACTGGGGCCTACAAAAGAATCACAAAAGAACCCATCTCATAAACGGCAATACATGGCATCACAGGGAAAACAGAACTTGAAGAAAGTAAAAGAAAGGATACCCAGAGCAGAAGGGAAGAGAGAGATTGGGGTTAGAGATGAGACGGAGATAGCAGTAGAAGAGATAAAACGGGGATTTGAAGTTTTCAACTTCAGTCCTCCACGACCGCTTCTTCTCCACCCGCAATCCCCTGATTTTGCACTGCAAACTCAAAGACGCCCGCTGAAAGCTGGAAGACAGAAGGAGAGAAGTCGCTTTAGGTCCTTGCAGACCTTCTTATACAAGTGTCTGAGTCTGACATGCCCCCACGAGCGAGTTAATCTAATCTCGGTTCAAACTCAATAGAGGAAAGTAAATATATAGGTTTTATTAAATTATTAAGAAAAATTATTATTAAATAAAGACTAACTTTTAATTATTTTTTCTTATTATAAAAAATTATAAATTTAATAGTCAAATATGACTTCAATGTTTGTCACAAAATAGAATTAAGTTCTCAACGTTTAAATACATGGAAATCAGTCTTCAATTTTATAAAATAATTGAATTAAGGATATTTTTGTTAAATCTTTTAATTTTCGTTAAATTTTATTACTGATACGGATAACTGCAATTAAAAGATTTAATGAAAAAATTCTTAATTCAATTATTTTGTAACGTTGAAGACTGATTTTCATGCATTTAAACGTTGAAGACTTAATTCTATTTTATGACAAACGTTGAGGTTATATTTAGCTATTAAGCTAAAATTATATTATAATTATTTAATTATCCCAATGGCAATGAAAAAAATCTTGAAAATTTAAACTTTATATGATAATATTTAGGTGTCTTTAAAATTTAATTCAATTTTGTGTAAAATTTACTTATTTTATTTAATTAATTTTTTATTAAATATATTAGTGATAATGATGAGAAAAAAATTTGTCCTTTTTGTGTTAAAAATATTTAAGTACATAAATACACTAAAAAAAGTTCAATTCGGATGCAATTACTATTTGTAAATTGTAATATGGAAATCTCATAAATTAAAAATGCGAAAGTTTCTTATATAATTTGTAATATATTTTGTATTTTAACGATCTAAAGATAAAAATATTTTTATATACTTTTTTTTTTGGTGAATAGTATTTTTATATTCTTTAATTAATAAGTTGAAAGAGGGGTCCGGAGAAGGCTTTCGGAAGCCCTAAACGAATAAAGACAAAAAGAATTCTACAGAGTCTCTCTTTTGGAATTCCATCATCCTTTGATAAATTGTTTTCTTCTTTTTTCTTAATTAAACTTTATTCTTCGTTTCGTTGGATCGAACCTAAACGAAAATGGAGGATGAGAAGAAGAAGAAGAGAAACAAGAAAAAGAAAAACAAGCAGCCCAAAACCACCGAAGAAGACGTAGATCAGAACGATCATGTCAGCAATTTCCAGAACGGTGGCTATGCGGAGCTGGATCTGGATACGCGTCATCCTAATGGCACTCTTGCTGTAAGTGAATTTACTTTTTTCGTTCTTTGTTTTAGCTAATGCCCTTTACCTTTACCTTTGCCTTTGATTGTTCGCAATCCGTTTTCTCTTTGTTAAGAAATGAAATATGATAGTTCGTTTACGTTCAAGTTTGAGATTGCTATATTTCTGACTTTCAGTTATGTAAAAGTTCATCATAATATCCTTGATTAATTTATATATTATATCAATAATTTGTGACCTTAGTAATGCAAATGCAGGATAGACCGCCATAACAACACTTACTTGTATGCTGAATAATAATGAGAAATTATTTGTGGTTTAATTTTTTTTAATGTAATTCGTTGTCTCCATTACCATTTTTGGTTGATTCAATTACTATATTGCTTTCTTCTTGCAGAACTCTGTTGAAGAGATGATTAAAGACTTACAGAAAGAGAATGAATCACATGTACAGAAAGAGGTAATATAGATTCATCTAATTGTGATAATAGAAAAGCAGATATTCTGTTAGCTTGCTCTTTATCTGCATGCTTCATTTATTTATTTGGCTTGGATTTGATTGTATCACTAAACACGGCTTAACTTGTTACATTTCTACAGGCTACTTTGCAAGAGAAAATCAAACACTTACAAAATGAAAATGCATCATACATACAGAAAGAGGTTATTTTGATGTTAACATGGGAGGAAATAAGCAAACTATCTTGTTAAATTTTGTTTAAACGAGAAATTGTTTGCTTGTTTCCTTCTTTCTTTCAATTGTAGTAGGATATATTTCCTGTCTTTTTTTTTTGTACTTAATTTTGTAGCTTAAGCATTTGTGATATACAGGCTACCTTAGAAGAGACAATCAAGCAGTTAAGAAATGAGTACGATTTACACCTAAAGAAAGAGGTAATATGTTACGAATCTAATTGTGCCTATCAACTGAAAAATGTTTCTTGAAGTTGCATTCAGATATATATATATATATATATATATATATATATATATATATATATAAAAACTGTTCTTTAGTTTGGTTATGTTTAAACATTTCCTTGTTTTAATTTCTTTTGTGAAGCATGAGTGACTCACTTTTTTCTTGTAGGTTTCCTTAGAAGAGACAATCCGGAAATTACAATATAGAAATGATTCACAACTACAGAATGAGGTAATGCAGGGTTAACAGCTAAAATTCTGTGAGCTTTTTGCATATATAAACGACAGCTTTACCTTTTCTATCTGCAAGTTGTTATACAATAAATTTCTGTCGTCGCTTAAACTTCTCTCTTGTTGAAGTTCAAAGTAACCCCGTCTTCTTGCAGGCTTCCTTAGAGGAGACAATCCAACAATTGCAATTTGAAAATGAATCACATATGCAGAAAGTGGTAACTTACTAAAGTTTTCTTATTTTTGGTACAACATAGAAAAGTTAATAT
Organism: Heritiera littoralis; assembly: GCA_031772115.1. NCBI lineage: Eukaryota > Viridiplantae > Streptophyta > Magnoliopsida > Malvales > Malvaceae > Heritiera > Heritiera littoralis. The sequence goes on along the minus strand of JAPDPK010000121.1, from coordinate 691,537 downwards.
GTATATTCATGCATACATATCTGTGGGGTAAAGGGCTAATATTTTCCTGACTTTTATTTAAATGTTTTTTCATTCTCTCTTGGAAACTGCTATTTAACGAGATAATTTACAGGCTGGTTTAGAGATGAATATTGTAGAAGTACAGAGTGAAAAAGAATTCTGGCTTCAAGAAAAGGTAATTTAGGTTAGGTTGATAGATTATTACACAAGGAAATATGTTTTGAAATCTTGTTTTCCCCATATTCATCTTTATCCTTTTGATAAATGAACTTCTAATAAAGCAGTTGTATCTCTAGCTTTGTCATTTGAAGGATAGGAAATATTTGGATGAATTTAGTAATTCAATGACATGCAACATGCAGGCCAGCTTGGACGAGAATATCAGTAAGTTGCTGGAGGAAAATGCTGCTCTGGATCTGAAAGGGGTAAATTTTCTATTTGGATTCATTAGTTTCTGGCCGTCTTTATTTGTTTTTTGTGTCTGTATTTTTTGGGTTTCTAATCTTGAAAAAAGTTGGAAAATATCATGCAGGCAAACTTGGAGGAAAATATTAAACAGCTAGTGAAAGAAAAAGAGTCTTGGGTTCTTACAGAGGTAGTCAGTTTTGCTCTTATCATGTGTTCCAATATTGCATTTTGTTGGGATATGGTGATCTGTTGGAAATAAGAACGTGGGATCTAATTGGATTCCATTGGAGAGTGTTTCACAATCACATTGACCATTCATGGTTTTTCTTGGTAAATGATGATTTATTGGGAATAAGGACTTGAGATTGAATTGAATTATGGACCGTGTGAAGGCCCTTGTTTGGGATTGTTCAGAACTTAGTGGAACTTTCTCAGGGTTATTGTACAACAGCATTTTTTTTTTTTTTTTCATTTTCATCTTCTATTTACATCTGAAGCATTTAGAAATAATAGCAATCAGTTTTGTTGTTCTAATTTTAAATATTGACTGTTTACAGAATTCCACCAAAGAAGCAATTTCTAGTCTTAATCGTGATATTACAAGACTAAATATGCAGGTACAGCATTTTTTGACATTGTATTCTGAAGGCTTCTTTTGCTAGCAGGTTATTGGACTCTATGGTGTGACTAATCTCCTATTTTGCTTCATTAGTATTCAGATAGAGTTGATATTTATTCGTTAGTATGATCAACTGTGGGCTGCTCAGAACTCTTACCATTTTGTAGTACAACTGTTTTTGTTCTGATGTGGATATTAAAACAAAGCTTGACAGGTGGTTGAGTTGGAAGAATCCAGGACCAAGCTTTTGCAGGAAAATCGGCAGCTCACAGAAAATGTATCTGGCCTGCAGTTTTATATTCAAAACCTTGAGAGGAATGTGACCTCTGTTCCCTCATCAGATGAACTTGAAAAGGTTTGGTTCCTTTTAACTTCACTTTTAGCTCCCTTTTTTTTTTCATAGTGTGTTGGCTATTCTGTTTTTAGTTGCATCTTGTTTCACCATAATTGAGGATTCATGGGATATGAATATTCAAACAAATGAACAAATAATTACTTATGGTCTACTTAGTAATTAAGGTTATAATGTTACAGCGTTTATGTCTCTGAAGAAATTTAGGTTTAGAGAACAATGTAGTTGACTAGTTTTCTCTAATGTAGCAAGCTTCTGGTAATGAGGACCTGAACTCTCAGATTGAAGCAGCAATTGCTCTGATTGACAAACTCGTCGCGGAGAATGCAGAGCTTGTTGAGAAGGTGCCTCTTGTCTTGCAATACACTGATTTATTTTTGGTACTATTTATTCTTTTTAAGCCAATGTACAAGGACTTCTTCATGTTATGAATTTGCCTAACTTTGTGTCAGGTGAATGAGTTGTATGTTAAGCTTGAGCGGCAAAGTATGGCAGCTGGACATTCTAAAGCCATTGAAGGTGTTCAGACAACTAAAGTTGCCGAAACGGCCAGTGTGTCTGATTCTGCAGTTCAATCCATTGAGAATGAATCTATATTGGCTCCAAAGTTGGATGCTCTAGAAGCCACTCCAATTTACAACGGGAAAATCGATGGTGAGAAGGTGGATGGGCAACATGTTGCTCCTCTTCCAATCACCGTAGAAGCTGAGGACTCTGGAGAGATTGTGCAAATTCCTCTGGATGATATCGATGCAAGGGATTTGGAGTCACAGGCTACTGACGGTGAAGAAAATACTGTGCCAATCTCTGATGCTCCCTTGATCGGTGCTCCATTCCGGTTAATATCATTCGTTGCGAAATATGTTAGTGGCGCTGACCTGGTTAACAACTAAGAAGAACACTTTAAGCAGGGAGTCTTAGCTTAGATGCATTTTTCATTTACCATTGATTATTCTTATTTTTTTGGAATATGCATTACATGGTATACTTTTGAGCTTGAGACTGAAGATGAGCCTAAATTGGGCTGTCAACATTGTTTTTGTACTGATAATGTATCTGCCGAGAGGTAATACTAAGCATATGTTAGGTGGTGTTGGTGTTGTAGACACCATTTGTAATGTATCGGGTGGATTGGTAATTCATATAATTCATTTTCGTGGCTTGTAGATTCTTATTTATATAGTGCGAAATAAAATTTGTGCCAATACGTCATATATGATTTTTTTTTAATTTTTATCATATTCATATATAATTTTTATCAAATTTTAATAAATGTCATTTTTGTGCTTTCCATCCATATTGTTTTTTGCCATTAATATTTTATGTAGTATTATGTTCTTATCATAATATTTAAAAAAATAATTATTCAATACAACGTAATAAAGTTTTTTAATTCTACAAAGAAAGTTAAAATAATGACATATGTTTTATTTTATTTATTTTTTATTTTTTTAATATTTTTAAATGACGTGTTAATCATTTTAATATCGTTGACTCTATATTAGTCATATTTAAAATTAACATTTAAATTTAAATCATGCTGTATTATCTGTTATCTTAATAATATTTCTTGCTCCATTATCAAAAAATAAATAAATTTAAATCATTTTCATGTCATATATCATATCAGTATCACGTGTCATCTCGTGAAGAATTGAGATATAGGATTGTTTGAGATAGTTGTTCCAAAGAAATGTAATGGCCTAGCATGTAAAACATTTTGGCTGTAATTGTGACAAGTAATGTTTTTCTGTTGATGCTGCACGGATGTATTTGTGACAAGAAGGTGGCAGACACGTCTTGCTTTGCTAAAATCTTGAGATTTTGCTTAACAAGAAAGAAGAAAAAAGGGAAAATAATTTATTAATCTAATAATTAAATTATAAAATAAAAAAATTATAAAGCCTAATAATTAGATTAATAAATTTTTATTCTCAGTTTTTTTCATCTTTTTTCTCCAACAAAGCCTCATACAACCGTATTTGACTTCCAGAGCAAACATAGATGGAGGCCTAATTAACATGCAACTTGAATCCTCCCTGTTGATCTTTGGGTCTGGCTCAAAGACATCAACAGCATCAGCATGGCTGCATTAATCATGGGGTTTGAGTATTTGAGCCGTTGGAACTGTTGTTCTCTGATGAGAGCCGGTTTTCAGAATCCGATGCCCGAACTTCTTCGATCATCCCAGTTGCTTCCTCCATTGTAGGTCCAATGACCGGCAACCTTGCCAAACATACCATTGCTATCTGAAGCATCTGTACCAGCTCTTAGCCGCCAGCTTCAGATTTACTTTTGTGATGATTCTACGAGCAAGTGACTCAGTCTATCTTTCTGATCTTTGTTAGGCAGGATATGGCTGGCAATAGCTTGCATTAGTTACATTTTAATCATCTGCCTTTTCCCATGATTATGCTATTCTTTTCTATTGATTAAAACAATTCTCCTGTGTCTATTTCAATGGAACAACGAACGTTAGCTATGTAAGGCTCCCAATAGCCTGGATGACAAGAAGTTGGGCACCGCCAAACTGCTAAAACTCTGTTTCACTCTTTACAGGCACACAGATGAATACTAGAAGACCAATTAATATCAAATTTTCTTTTGCAGAAACACATTCGGACTGCCATCTTCACTCCTGACTTTCTGTGGTAAAAGCTCTCAGATTACATTCTTTCAAAGTAACCAAATAATTATAAGAGCACAAATTATAAAAAAAGAAAAAATATATATGAATTAAGAGAAAGAACCCACTAATTAGATGTTATAATAGCCCAAAAGGTTCGGGCAGAGGCTCAAATCCATTATCAAAGATGGATCCTGATCAGATTTATCATCGATGCTATGCAGCCAGCTCGTATTATTCAAGTCCTCTTTTAGCAATATTGCATCATATCGAGAACTCTCACAGATGTCCAACTCACTTAATTTGGCAGAGTATCTTCCATCATGGGAATCGCTTCCGTTCTCTGCAGATCTGCTAATACCATTTCCATTCTCAGAGAAATCTCCACTTTTCAAGCTACCAGGGCTGCCATTCACAGAGTTTGACGCACTAGAGGAACGAAGAGATTGGGTTTTCACAGTGGCAGATCGGATGCTCTGGGGAAAAAGGGTTGTGCTGGAAAGGGAACGAATGCTCCCTGTGCCATTTCTTACATCCTACATCAGAGATTACAAATGGAGTTAGGATTATCCTACATGAAAGACTAAATATATCCAAGGAAATAGGAACACTTGTTTCTTCGCAATCTAACGTGATGCAATCTTGCTACTAAAGAAGCATCTAGGAAAAGATCACAACAAATCCAACTGTCAAAAATGTCATTCCAACTTCAAGCTCTTATTCAGAAATCTAAGTTTATACTTGAGATCCTGGCAATTTCTGCCAAAACTTTTGGAATATTGTTCTATTAATGACAAGCAATTATAATGTCAGTGCTGGTGGAAACCAACAATTATAATCTACTTCAATAACACTATTCCTTAGCTGCATTAAAATTGCTTAGCACATGATCAAGAAAAAGAAAATGTTCTAGAACACATCAAATGGCACTTAGGAGTAAACAATTCCGTTCAATAAAAATGTAGAAGTTAAGCATACCATATGCCTAATAGCCATATCCAGTGACTTTTTTGAGATAGTCCTCCCAAAGCCCATGCTATCTGTAGTGGTTGTTGAAGACTTCACAGGTTTCCGCATAGCTAAATCTGAGATGAGTGATGTTTTTCGAGATTCATGTATGTCAGATGCATGCCCATTGGAATGGACACGAGTCCTAGAAAGGGGTTCATTGAGTTTTCCCCTTGTGACAATTGGTGATGAATGTCTTCTAGGGATATTTACAGAACTACTAGTGTCCTGGTTTGCCTTCACGTTGACAGAAGCACCAGGCCTAGACCTACCAGCAGAGATTGGCCTATCTGGTAAAGTTGTTCTAAGGTTTGGTGGCGTGTCAAGAGGAAAATCAGTGGGTACAACTGGCTGTTGTGGGGGCTGGATTCGTGGACCTGGTGAGCTTGGTCGGGATGATGGAGCTGCACTCCGAGCATTTGAAATAATGCGCCCAGCAGAAGGTGAAGCACCAGCCGCGGAGGATAGAGAAGGCATTGGATTCCGACGTGTGGGAGTTGATGGACGAGAATTTGAACGAACAGATGTTGAGTTTATGTTTGCGGGGATTTGTGGCCTAGAAGTTGGAGTTGATGGCCTTGAACTTTGCGAGGTTCGACCCTTGTCAATAGAATAACTGGTGGGAGATGCACGGACTTTTGAAGGAGTTGAGGGCCGTGATGATGTTGAGCGGGCAGATGGTGTTGAAGGTCTAGCTGTAGATGGTGAACGGGTAATAGGAGATGGTGAGCGGGTAATAGGAGAGGATGGTCTAGTATAAGATGACACGGAAGCTGAGCTTGTATTGAGAATTGAAGTGCCCCTGTTTGTGGAATTGGTACTATAAGAAGAAGAGACAGAAGGCCGAGTAACTGAACTGCTTCTAGTGGGTCTTGAGGAATGATTGCTCTCAGAATGTGAAACTGAAAGCTGAAACAAAGATAACAGAGAAGTTAGTTATTTATGATTGCTAACATCGGCAAACCCAGAGACTAACTCAACAAGAATCAAATGCCAACTGAAAAAAGAGAGCAACCATGTAAACATCAATCTCTAATTTTGCCAGAACTGCAGTGACACAAAAGTTGGGGGAAAATAAGTCTAAAAGTAAGACAGATATGCATACCCTTGAAGCCTTTGTGGTTGAAACAGATCTAACTTTGGTATTGCTTCTTGGAGCTAGTGAAGTTGACTGAGATTTGGATCCCTCGGATGAAGGACAAAGTGGAGTTCCAGGAGGAGTCAGAAGCCTAACGGCATAAGTAGTTATTACAGAGAGAGAGAGAGGGAGAGAGAGACAAGGATTTTCAAACAGAGTCTAAATTCAAGTCTCAATTGAGGTAGCACTGCAATATATTATGCATAAAATTCATCATCCAGTTATTTGACTACTAAAGCAATTAAATTTCATTTTTTAAAACTTAGAGTCTAAATATTCGACTAAAAGTTTGTTTACTTGAGTAACTTAACATCATTGTATATATGCATCATTATCATACAATTTAAACTTCAGATCAATCAAAGACAACTTGGTATGTGTAAAAACAACGTGGGTAGAGATTCAAATCAAGAAAAGGTAGTTCATTTAGATGTTTGTATTCCGCGTTCTGTTCAGTAAAAACCAGCTTCTTCAAAGTGGAAACATCATGCAAACAAAACAGATCCAACTAGAATATGATGGAATGAAGAGTTTTTACAAGGCAATTAATTAGTTTAAATTTGGAAATGACAGGGCTGTGAACATAAAGAAACGAAAATTATTAACAATATTACTAACAGCGACAGTAAAGTTTACCAGTCATAGTCATGCTTTCCTCCATCTGTAGACGAAAGTAGATCATCAAGCCCAACCTTTCCCAGCTTTGCTGATCCAATTGATAGTCTTCCTAGTTTCACTGACACTACAAAATCCAAATCCAAACATCAAACTTATTTCAGCACTTGAAAACTAAAAAGCGTTAACTTTCAGTCGTTTGACATTTGCAAATTGCAAGTAGAATTGAAAACCATCAATCATTTTCTGATTTCTATGCCCTTCGCCAACATCCAAAAAAAAAATCTCTTCTTTCAAATAGAATTGAGAAGAAGCTTAGCTAATTGCCCATTTTGAAACCGACAAACTTATCTTATAATAATAGAACGAACGTAGAGAAAAACAAAATATCCTGGAGCAGAGGAAAAGTTTTCAGAGCTAAGTGAATTGCTTGTACCGTCGGAGGAATCATCGGAGGAGGTGACAGAAGGCTGCGGCGGTTCTTGGAGAAGAGATCCAAATTCTCGTCGGAATCCCGGGGGAAGAATCCACCATTCAGACTTTGACCACGGCAGTGATTATGGGAGGCCACCGGAATGTTGTGATTGTTATTCCTCCCCAGAGACTCCCTTAAATTCCTATTCATCATCTTCGTTGAGTTGGGAGTTCCAACAATTGCCTGCTGCCACTCCTATGCTAAGCCCGCTGCTTCCACTCCCACTCCAACCCCATCTCTCTTTCTTCTTCTTCTTTTCGTCTTCTTCTTTTTGGGTGAAAACGCAGCTTTCCTCAAGGAGAAAGATAGAGAAAGAGAAGGGGTTGAGAAGCAGCTTGAGATGAGTTCTACCGCGCGAAAGAGAAATGTTGCAATGGAAAGCAAAGACAGTTAGTCACCGCGCTGTAACTGTTTCTCTCTCTTTTCTTTCTTTCTCTTTTTTTTTTTAATCTAAATATTATTATATAAATACATTTTAATTATAAAGTCATACGTAGGGAAGAGGAGAAGTGAAACAGAAAGCGGTCCGTGCAGTGCTTTGCTTCCTCTGGTTTTTTAGGCCTCTGCTTTTGTTTAGGGAGACAGACACTTTTCTCCTTTTTTTAAATTATTATGATAATATTTTTATTTATTAAAAAAAAGAAAATGACTTTTAATGAATCAAATTTTATTGATTTGCTTTTATTTATCAAGTAATTATGATAATTAAGATTTAGTAATTAGTGCATGACACTCGAAAAATCATTATTTGAATAAATTGTATATAAAGTGTTATTTATTTTATTATTTTTTCATGTCACTCATTTTTATCATATATATTTAATGGTATAATATTATATTTAATTTAAACTTTTATTCAAATTACTCTCGGTTTGAATGGATGGAAGTGGCTAAATGTAAAAAAATAAGTTTAAAATTATCTTTAAAGAACTTCATATAACTCAACATATTTAATCCATTTAAATTCATTTATTGACTTATTAGATTTTATAATAGGTAAAATAATTCATTATTCTTGTTTTTTTTTTTAAATCACAAGTATCCTCACTGTTTTAACGGTTTGAAATTAATTCTATTCGGGATTTAGTCACAGTTAAAGCTCTTCACCCCTTCTCAAAAATGTATTTAGTGAGAGTCGAACTTGAGAGTTTTTTCACAAATTCAACATACGTTGCTCATTATTCTTGTTTAAATAAGTCAATCTTACATGTCTAAACAAATTAATTATACTGTGTTGTGATGTAAACATCTTAATCTTGTCGGCTAAGTCCTGTAAAACTATTCGATCAGTGATGGAATCAAATCTAAACAAATGATAAAATTAATTACGTAAATTCTAATTAAAATAGAGCACCGACTCTCTAACCAAACAAACCCGGTGACACGTGTTATAAATCGTGGCGGGAGAGCCCCAGCCTACACCGGCACTTCACTGTTGCAGTTTAATTATTGCAGGTTAAAGAATTACTTTCTAGGCAATTTTAGGCACATATTAAAATGGTACAAATAAAAATAATACAAATTAAAATTTAATAAAAATTATATATGCCTATAATATTAAAACGTAATTTATTTGATGTATTTATTTAAATTTTAGTATTAATTTTTATGTTTTACGCATAAATATTAAAACTTAAAATTTAATTCGTTAGATACAAATTAAAGAATGCCGTCAATTATTTTAATTTAGATGCAATTGTTTATTTATTCTCGTCTAAAAACAAAACTTATCAACATTCAAACATCCTAAGTTTTGGAGGTCCCTTACACGTAAAAATATATTAACACCTCACAATATCCATATTAAAAATAATACCAATTAATTTCAGATAATCTTCGCAATCTACCTAACATTTATATTAATTTTGGTATAATTATATACTGAAATATTAAAATTTTTTTACTTCAAATATAATTTTATATAACACAAATAAATTATATATACGTATTATCGAATCCCTACATGAATGGATCGTCTTCCTCGCCCTTCAGTCAACACCCCATTACGATTGCTGGACCATCTCTTTCTCTCTCTGTATATAATTCAGAAAAAGATGGATGTGAAACAGTGCATGGGCCATCATTCTAAGGCCACCATATTTGCTGTGTAAATAATATATTCGTCAAACAAAACAATCCGACAATAGCACCTTCCTTTAAAAGCGACCTGTGACTGTGAGCCTATGCTATTGACCTGTGCTTGCTCTACAATTCAATGCTTCCTTCTTTATTCATCAAATTCTTCCCATTCCCATGCAATGCAACGCAATTACTGTTGGCAGAACCGGTTGAATCCGGTCCGGGAAAGTTCTTCAAATTGTATGCATAATGTTGGATCGATCAACAACGGATCAAACCTTATTCCGTTTTATCTCTGGAATCAAGTAAAATGTATAATTTTAAATCGATAAAACTGCTTTCATAGTACACTTAATAATTTTAAATATGATACAACACAAAAATAATATGAATAAACCTACGCCATTGTGACATGAACTAACACGGTAATATGCTCCAGGTTACGCAGAAGCGGCCATTGCCGAGACCCAAGAGACGATAGGCATACGGACAAGTGGTGGCTGGTAAAGTCATCGTCTGGACTGGACGAAATAAAACGGTAAAAGGATCGATTCTGGTGTCAGTGTCTCACATGTGCCATCAATTATTGGTTGCAGATCTATTTTCGATCTAGAAAGCAACTTTACACTAACAGGATCTCCGCCTGCAAATACTGACAATTACCGAGCTCTATAAGAAATTTTCGAAGTTTGGGTTAAACTTTTAATCCTATGGTAAACTTAGCATAAAAACATGATAATAATATTAGTATATCTTCACAATTATGAAAATAAATATATGGTCGATTAATTTTGGATATGATTCATAATTTCACGCTGAATCTCAACTCAATATTTGGCTATTAAAAACATGATTTTATGATGGTTAAAATGTAATTTTATTGCCATAATTAGCTTGCTCTCGTTAGTAATTAAAAAGGGCTCCTTCCGGTCTCCAAGTACGTTAATCTCAGACAAAGACCCATCTAGTGAGGTTTTTGAGTGCTTGGAAGGCTCGAAAGTAATTCAAGCAACCTCATCGATTTTTTGAGACTAGATCAAAATCAGACAGATAGCAAAGCAATGGCTGGAGGTTAGTTTCGATCCTTACAGTATTTTTCCGCATATAGATTAAAGCATGTTTCATGTATGTTTAGAAACATGTTTAGGAGTAATTTAATCTTACATTTGGCATTAGAGCAGTCGTGTAATCGCTGTCTTGCTAGAGATATGTAGAAAGAAGCCATAAAAACTCATATTTTGAAACTTTAAGTCTCGGATTCCTTGAAACCCATTATGTTTTCATGTGATTTTGGCTCAAATATTTTAGATCTATTGTTGGAGAGCTCTAGGGATGAAAAATACATGAAAAACGAGACTGTTTGAAGGAATTTGTACCGGGTCGAGTCAAAAGACCCAAATTTCTGCAAAAAACACCCATTCAAGTGAAGAAGAAGGGCGTGTGAGTCACACATGCCCGATAGTGGAAATATGGGCGCGTGCATCTCATGCGCCCGAGGGTAGAATGCGGGAGCGTGAGATCCACGCGCCCACGCCTTGGTTCTACAGTGCAACCGCACTGTTCAAAAGAAAAGGGAAAACAGAAACCCTTTGGGCCATCTGGTTTTGGGCCACTGTTTGGGTTTTCTTTGGTTAGTTTTAGGCCATTTATTTTGGGCCCTTTTGGTTAATTATTTGGACATATAGATTAAATAAAAGGCCATTTGGTTTATTTTATTTTAAGCCTTAAGGATTTATTTAATTTAAGTAATTGAAATTATTTAATTTAGGCCAAATAATTATATTTTTGATAGTTTTATATCAAAATATCAGTTCTGTAATTTTCATAATTTTATGAATGATTAGATCATTTTCACAAAATTAATATAATTATGAAAACTTCTCATTATTTGGATTTTATGAGGATTTTTCAAAAATTTGAAATTTTTATAAATGCTGTAATTTTAAATTGAATAATTTTGTGAAAATTATCATAAAATTATGATTAAATTATGAAAATTTGATTTGAATGTGTATATGTGCTCATTTTGAATATGTATAATTTTGTTATTTTTATACTAAAAGCACATGTAGCTAAGTTATTCATATTATTTGGAATTAAAGTTGCCTTATTATAGTTGCAGTTTTTTAAAATATGAATAAACTTAGAATTTTACCAATATGTCTAAGTGATTTATAATTTATTTAATTAGGGCTTAGCCACAGCAATCTTAATTAAGTAAAATTATATTTGTAAAATCACATAATGATATTAGACATAAATTGTAATTAGTTATAAGGTTATAATAAATTTTATCCCACAGGAATTTTTATTATAATTTTATAACTAATTAGGATAAAATATCAAATTAGTTTCTTAATTTATCCACAGGAATTAGGAAATGATATAATTTGATAGTTTTATCATTATGATGTGAATCTATTACAATTAGAACTTTAGCCCACAGACAAGTTTTATGTCTGGGATTCATTAATAAAATATGTTTACATTGGTAGACATAATTAAGTTTGTCTAAAAAATTATAGATACATAAGCATGTTTATTTTCTATATGCAGTGTTTCCTCAGGCTAGTATTAACCTAGAAGTTCCGAGCTAGATGGAGAGAACTACAAGGTTTGGAAGGAGAGAGTTCTCCTCCAATTAGGGTGCATGTATATATTAGGGTGCATGGATATAGACTATGCTATAAGGAAAGACGAGCCCGTATTGACTGAGACCAGCACTCCTGCTCAAGTAGCTTTACATGAACGCTGGAGCGATCCAATCACCTTAGTGTATGTATATTAAGACAAAGATATCTGCTGGAATACGTGGTTCTGTCGAACAGCATACCAACATTAGGACCTTACTGAAGGCCATAGATGATCAGTTGGTCACTTCAGACAAAGTGTTGGCCAGCACCCTGATAATGAAGTTCTCAACAATAAGGCTCACCAATGTCAAAGGAGTGCGCGAGCACATAATGGCCATGAGAGGTATTGCGGCCCAACTCTAGAAGCTAGAGGTGGAGATGTCTAACTCTTTTCTTGTGCACTATATATTGAACACTCTACCAAAGCAGTGTGGACCATTCAAGATATCCTACAACACACATAAGGATAAGTGGACCATCAATGAATTGATGACCATGTGTGTTCAAGAGGAGGGACGACTGCTTATGGAATCGGGTGAAAGTGCATTCTTTGCAAACCAAGGAAAGAGCAAGGATCGGCCAAGAACAAGGGAAAAGGGAAAATCCCTGCCCAAGCTGACATTAAGAAACAGTCCAAGTGTTTCTTCTGTAAAAAGAAGGAACACATGAAGAAGGATTGTGCCAAGCTTCAGCAGTGGTTCGTTAAGAAAGGTAATCCACTCTCATATATTTGTTTTGAATCAAATATGGTTGAGGTTAATCATAACACATGGTGGATTGATTCTAGATCTACAATTCACATTTCGACTTCTTTACAGGGTATGACAAACCTAAGGAAGCCAAAGGGAAATGAGGAGAGCATCTATTCAGGAAACAAGATGCGTTCGCGTGTTGAAAGCGTTGGAATGTGCACTTTAGTTCTTAGAAGTGGTTTTGTTTTGCAATTAGAAAAGACCTTTTATATTCCTAGTTTCTCAAGAAATTTAATCTCTGTTTCTAGGCTAGTACCTTATGGATATTCCTTTCAATTTTCAAATAAATCAATATTGATATATTTTAAGTATGATATTGTTGGGAATGGTACCTTATGTGATGGTCTTTTCTCTATTGATTTGCAAAATGACACTGCTCATAACGTCTTGCATGTTCAAACTGGCACTAAAAGATGTGTTATGAATGAGGACTCCTCCACGTTATGGCACCGGGGATTAGGTCATATCTCCATAAATAGAATTAAGAGATTGGTAAATGACGAAATACTTAGTACTCTCGATTTTATTGATTTCGATACTTGTGTGGATTGCATTAAGGGTAAGCAAACCAACAAGTCTAAGAAAGGTGCCAATAGGAGTTCAACCATATTAGAAATCATACATTCTGACATATGTTGTCCAGATATTGATGCATATGGTTAGAAGTACTTCACACCTTTATTGATGTTTACTCGAGGTTTATGTATCTCTACATGCTTCATAACAAGAACGAAGCATTAGATGCCTTTAAAATCTTTAAGGCTGAAGTAGAGAAACAATGTGAAAAACCCATAAAGATAGTAAGAACTGATAGAGGTGGTGAGTATTACGGTAGATACACTGAAGATGGACAAGTACCTGGACCATTTGCGAAGTTCCTTCAAGAAAATGGGATTGTTGCCCATTATACCATGCCTGGTTCACCATATCAGAATGGTGTTGCAAAAGAAGGAACCGAACTTTGATGGAAATGGTGCGTAGTATGCTTAGCAACTCGAAGTTGCCTAAGACTTTGTGGATTGAAGCTCTTAAAATGGCAGTGTATATATTGAACTAGGTTTCAACCAAGGCTGTTCCAAAGACACCTTTCGAATTATTCAAAGGCTGGAAATCAAGTTTGCGTCATATGCGCGTTTGGGGATGCCCTTCTGAGATACAACCCACAGGAAAAGAAATTGGATCCTAGGACCATAAGTGGGTATTTCATTGGATATGCCGAACGGTCCAAAGGCTACAAATTCTATTGTCCATCTCATAGCACTAAAATTGTGGAATAAAGGAACGCCAAGTTTCTTGAAAATGACTTAGTTAGTGGGAGCGATCAATCTCAAGAACTAGTTTCTGCGAGAGATCAGCCTCTAACTCAAGTCAAGGATTGGTTATCATGAACAATGTCCCTTTAGTACATATGGACATTGAACAACCAATCATTGAAGATCCACAAGTAGTTGATAACTTACCAGTAGACGAGGCTCCTCTGGATACACCAAAATTGAGTGAGCAACCAGTTGAACAACATAATCTTTTGGAGAATGTTGAACCAACATTAAGAAGGTCTACTAGGGAAAGGAAATCAGCTATTCCTAGTGATTACATTGTGTATCTACAAGAGTATGATTTCAATATTGGGCCAGTTAATGATCCAGAGACGTTTTCACAAGCCATGAACAGCAAAGAATCAAAACTTTGGTTCGATGCTATGAAGGATGAGATGGATTCATTGGCATCTAATGGAGTATGAGATCTTGTCGAGTTGCCTAATGGGGCCACGACTATCGGCTGTAAATGGGTTTTTAAGACCAAGATTGACTTATTAGGCAACATTGAGCATTATAAGGCAAGACTCGTAGCCAAAGGATTCACTCAAAAGGAGGGAATCGATTACAAGGAGACCTTCTCTCCTGCATCTAAGAAAGATTCTTTCCGCATCATAATGGCGCTTATTGCATATTTTGACTTAGAGTTGCAACAAATGGATGTGAAAACGGCATTTCTCAATGGTAATCTAGAGGAAGAGGTTTACATAAACAACCTGAAGATTTTTCCTCTAGTAATGGTGAGCATTTGGTCTGTAAGTTAAAGAAATCCATATAAGGGTTGAAACAAGCATCCCGCTAATGGTATCTAAAATTCCATGAAGTCATCTCTTTATTTGGTTTTGTTGAGAACATCATGGATCAGTGTATATACTAGAAGGTCAGTGGAACAAGATTTGTTTCCTTGTGCTATATGTGGATGATATTCTGCTTGTAACCAATGATAAGGGATGCTACGTGAGGTGAAACAATTTCTTTCTGAGAACTTTGATATGAAGGATATGGCGATGCATCTTATGTCATTGGCATTAAGATCCATAGAGACAGACATAGAGCTATATTAGGTCTGTCACAAGAAGCCTATATCAATAAAGTCTTGGACAGATTCAGAATGAAAGATTGTTCAACAAGCCCAGCTCCCATTATGAAGGGTGACAGGTTCAATGTGAACCAATGCCCGAAAAATGATCTTGAGCGGGAACAAATGAAGAACATTCCATATGCCTCAGTTGTTGAAAGCATTATGTATGCACAGGTCTGTACCAGGCCTGATATTGCTTTTGCTGTGGGAATGTTGGGTAGATACCAAAGTGACCCGGGGATGGACCACTGGAGAGCTGCGAAGAAGGTGCTTAGATATCTTCAAGGCACTAAGGATTACATGCTTATGTACAGACGGACTGATGAGTTGGAGGTGATTGGCTACTCAGACTTAGACTTTGTTGGCTGTGTTGATGCCCGGAAATCAACATCCGGTTACATCTTCATGCTTGTCGGTGGAGCTGTTTCATGGAGAAGTGCTAAGTAGACACTGACTGCCACTTCCACTATGGAGGCCGAGTTCGTTTCCTGTTTTGAGGCTACCTCACATGGTGTATGGCTTAAGAGTTTCATTGGTGGGCTTAGAGTTGTTGACTCCATATCTAAGCATTGAGGATATATTATGACAATTCAGCTACAGTATTCATGGTTAAGAATAATAAGAGTGGAAGTTAAAGTAAGCACATCGACATTAAGTACTTAGCCATTAGTGAACGTGTTAGAGATAAAAGAGTGGTCATTGAACACGTTAGCACTGAATTGATGTTAGCTGATCCTTTGATTAAGGGCATGCCACGTTTAAATTTAAAGATCATGTAGAGAGGATGGGACTTGGTCCCACATTATGATTGTAATTGAAACTCTTATTAATAATATGATGTTTCTCATTTTGATTTGTATACACTAAAGTTTATTTGAGAAATATCCTTGTTGTTTGGACCGAGAATAAACATAAGATTTATTCATTAAGTAAAAATGGGTTGATTTAGAAACATTTTGCATAGTAATACATGCAAGATAATACTCACCATTTGAGGAGTTGTCGCCATGATTCAGGTGATTTGTTTCTTCTATAAGTGAAATATATAGACCAAGTGGGAGAATGTTAGTATATCTCCACAATTATGGAAATAAATATTTGGTTGACTAATTCTGGATATGGTCCATAATTTCACGCTGAATCTCAACTCAATATTTGGCTATTAAAAGCATGATTTTATGATGGTTAAAACGTGATTTTACTGCCATAATTAGCATGCTCTCGTTAGTAATTAAAGAGGGCTCCTTCCGGTCCCCAAGTACGTTAATCTCAGACGAAGACACCATCTAGTGAGGTTTTTGAGTGCTTGGAAGGCTCGGAAGTAATTCAAGCAACCTCATCGATTTTTTGAGACTAGATCAAAATCAGACAGATAGCAAAGCAATGATGGAGGTTAGTTTCGATCCTTACAGCATTTTTCCACATACAGATTAAAGCATGTTTCATGTATGTTTAGAAGCATGTTTAGGATTAATTTAATCTTACAAATAAAAGAGGCTGACGGGATTTGGTTGTTAAATAGGCTGGTGCACTATATCAAAAGCAAAACTGTATGCAGTATATTTCGAGCTTTCAATGGCATGGGAAGCTGGTTACATAAGTGTTATCATCAAATCCGACTCTTTGTTTGCTGTATCAAAAGTCTCTCAACCGTTGAAAGATCGTGACCCATTCTATCATCTCATTCACGCATGCAAATTTTTACTGAACAGAGAATGAGAATGCACTGTGCAGCATGTGTATCGAGAAGCAAACCGATGTGCAGATCAGCTTGCTAATTTAGCACACAGCGGAGTAGATATGGGAGAACTAAATCATCCTCCTGAAAGCTTGGAGTTACTGTTAATGGAAGATCGGTGTTTTGTGGGCATCATGAGACTCTGTTTAACTTAAGCATTCATTTGCTTCCTCTGTACCAAAAAAAAAGCATGATAATAAAAGTAAATCTAGAGTGAATAAATATAAAATATAAAATATGTTAGAAATGTTGTAACACATGGTAATAAACGTAAAGTTATATTATAGTAAAAATATTATGTATTTATACTTATTGACATTAATTTTACATTTATTATTATACGTTTATGGTATTTTTAACAAATTTTACATTTATTAATTTACACCAAATTTACATTTAGTCATATGTTCACATTAATTTTACAATAAAAAAAATTGTCCTTGTAAAATTCTTGGTCGTCGTTTTAATATATAGCTATAGGAAGATGGATAAAAGGTTTATATCTTGTGGTAGTAAAGTAATCATTATGACCGGATGATCCTGCAATTAATATGTGCATGCAGCTATGGGTCATTCATGTCAAAATTTGTCAAAAGAAAAGATAACACCCAATTTTTTTACCCTCTTTCTTCTTTGCATTAAATAGTAATTTATTGAAGAGAAAATGAAATATATATGGAGAGAAAAAAAATTGGATTTACTTAAAATTTCTCAAATGTTAATGGGCTTAAATGGGGTAAATTAGATTAGAATTTAGTGTTGGGGTTTGCCTTGAATCCCATATCGAAAGTATAGGAGAAGTTATAAGGGCTATTCCTTATAAATAAAGTGTCATGCTTGGTTTGTAAAATATCCCAGAGAGTTATAGAGTTTGAGCTCTTATAAAAGGGTGTAGTTGGGCTCTTTGGGTAGTTGAGTTGGGTTTGTAAGGAGTTTACAATTTTTCTCTTCTAAAAATTGCACGGTTGTAATTGTTTGATTGATTATTAAATTGGTTGGGTGGTTGTAGGCTAAATTGGTTGGGCCAAACCATATGTAAAATTATTGTGTTTGTTTTTGCTTTCTTCTATTTTTGTGGGTGTTTGGTTTTGAGGGATATTTTTCCCAACAAGTGGTATCAAGAGCTGAAGGTTCATGATCCTGCGATAGGAGGAAAGTTATGGCCGAAGCTATGTCTAGAGGTATGCCTAAGTTTAAGATTCCTTTATTTGATGGTAAAAGTAATTTTATATTATGGCAAAGTACGATTCAGGATTTTCTAGTGCAACAAGGTCTAGATTTGGCATTAGAAGAAAATAAACCAGATGGAATGTCTGATAAGGATTGGGTTGGAATTCAGAAGAGGGCTGTGAGCACAATTAGATTGGCGCTTGCTCCAGAGATTAAGTATAATGTATTGACTGAGACGACACCAACTGGATTATGGAAGAAGTTGGGAGGGAGACATTATGCGTCAAAATCGTTGACGAATAGATTGTGTTTGAAGATGGATTTGTATTCTCTGAAGATGATGAAGGTAAGAGTCTCCATGATCACTTAAATGAATTTAATAGATTAGTTTCACAATTATTAGCTATTGATTCTAAAGAGTTGAAAGAAGAAGAGAAGGCATTGCTGTTGTTGTCATCTTTGCCCAAGTCCTATAGACCGTTAGTTCAGACTTTATTGGTAGGTAAAACTACTTTAACGTTGAATGATGTGATTGCTGTGCTGCATGAGAATGAAAGATTTATGGGCAAAGAAGATTCTTCATCTGCGAGAGGTGTACTAGCTGCTGTGGAAGGTTCTACTCGAGGGAGAACTAATGAGAGACATGGTGGATCAAGAGGGAGATCGAGATCAAGATTTAGAGATTATTGTGAGGTGGAATGTTATTATTGTGCAGAGAAGGGTCATATCCAAGCACGTTGCAAGACATTAAGAGAGGATATGGCTGCATTCAAGAAGGCTCAACAAAAGAGTGATGATGGAAAGAAGAATGAGACATGTGTTGTTTTGACTGATTCAGATGATGATGTATTGGCAACTTGTTTAGATGGGTCTCATACTTGTGAGAAAAGTTGGGTTTTGGATTCAACTGCATCGATGCATATTTGCAATGATAAAGATCGGTTTGATGAATTGAAAGAGTTGAAAGTTTAGGCAATATTACGGTTGGGAATGGTAATCGAGTGAAGATTGAAGGTATTGGGTTCAACTCAAGCTTCATGATGGTGGTGTTAAGACTCTTCGTAATGTGCGGTATGTACCTAGTTTTAGTTACAATTTGATTTCTTTGGGTGAGTTAGCTTCACGTGGGTGCACATATGTTGGTAACAATGATTGTTGCAAAGTATACAAGAATGGTGGTTTAGTTTTGCAAGGAAAGAGGAATGAGAAACAACTATATTTGCTTGATGATGCGAAGGATAGAGTTGTTTCCAAGAGTAAGAAGATTCAAAGGCATGTCAGTTTTTCAGATGTTGTTGAGCAGTTTGAGGAGTTTGGGGATTCAAGTCAATGGAGGATTTGTTAGGATTTGCCTTGAATCTTACATCGAAAGTATAGGAGAAGTTATCAGAGCTATTCCCTTATAAATAAAATGTCAGACTTGGTTTGTAAAATATCCCAGAGAGTTATAGAGTTTGGGCTCTTATAAAAGGGTGTAGTTGGGCTCTTTGGGTAGTTGGGTTTGTAAGCAGTTTATAATTTTTCTTTTCTAAAAATTGCACGGTTGTAATTGTTTGATGGATTATTAAATTGGTTGGATGGTTGTATGCCAAATTGGTTGGGCCAAATCACATTTAAAATTATTGTATTTATTTTTACTTTTTTTTTTTTAATTTTTGTGAGTATTTAATTTGAGGGATATTTTTTCTAATATTTAGTACATATATGTCTAATTATGATCGAGACGCAGCAGATAAGAAAATCCCTTGAAAGCAAAGCGATGGAAAACTCAAAACTCCTGTAAATTTTTGAGTGGAAAGGCGAGTTCTGGTCCAGTCAGTCTCAGTGTCCCAAGAAAAGCAAGTAGCAATTGATAAAATTGGTAATAACTAATGTACCATCATTTCCATCTTCATGTGTTCCTGTTTTTCACGTGTCTTCCAATACCACACAACGTCACGTCTTCTCTCGAGTAGTGAATACTTTAAGCTTGCTATGATCAGCAATCGAGCTCAAACAGGTACCCGTGTGCTGGAGGAGTGGCCATCTACCTTTTCAGCGCGTGAATCGAAGATGATAAAAAAAAAAATCTTACATTGGTTAAATGTGAGGTCCATGTGCTTACTTGGCTTGCTCCCTAATGGCTTAGAGAACACCGACACATGTGATAAACCAAGCTGAGAATAATCACATAATTAATTTCAAAGCTGACAGGCTACCCAGTCCGCTTGTTGGTAGTGTTGGTAATGGTGATACAAGGCAAAGACCATTACCACTTTACAGTTTACATCAGCTACCTTGTCTGCTTATTTAAAATGTAATCCAAATGAACGGAAGTGATTTAACAAAATTCAAATTTGGTTTTGTTTCAGAATTTCAAAGTTTGAAATTCAATTCGAATTTGATTAAGTTTTTAGAGCTCGAGTTAAACTCAAAAAAAAATTTTAATTATTTGAATTTGATTTAATAAATTTAAATTTCACTTAATAAGTTTGAGTTGTCAATTTTCAAATATATATTATAAAGAGAACTTTGGTGTAATGGTAAATGTTACTTCTTTGTGACCTGGATATCATGGATTTGAAAGAAAACAACTTTTTTGTTAATGTAAAGGAAATACTACGTATTCGTAACCTTTCTTAGATCTCATAATGTAAAAGCATTATGTACCGGATTGCTCTTTTTTATATTATGAATGTAAGATAATAAATTAATAGTAAAATATACTAATTAAATATATATTAAAAAAACTTCAATTAGAGTCACAAACAACTTGAGCCAGATATTAAGATATTTGAACTCAAATAGTTCACGAGTAATATATCTCATTCATATCCCTATTTTTACCAAGTAAAATCTTTGCGGAGGATTAACTTGGTAGAGTTTTGGGACTTGATGTTTTGGCTGTGACATGAGCTGTTCGAATCAATTATTAAGATAATCGAATTCGAGTAGTTTACGAGTAACATGATTTGTGTATACTCTTATTTTTTATCGAGTAAAGTCTAAATAAGAAATTTAATTGATAGAGATTAGAGAGCTAATAATATTTTGATTGAAACGTGAATCACTCAAATCAAATATTAAAATATTTAAATTTGAATAATTCATAAGTAACTTAATTTATTTATACTCTTATTTTTACCGAGTAAAAACTTAGTGGGAAATTTAATTGGTAGAGATTGGGCTGATGTTTCGGCTGAGGCAATATCTTCTTAAATCTTGGTTGACAAACATCAAAGAAACAAGTCACTCTCCAATATTCGGGGCCGATATAATAGAATGGCAAGCAGGGGGGTTTGGTGACCGATAATGGAAGATTGACAAATCATCTTCACTTCCTTGAGGCACCGGCCTTTGATTAGTCGTGTGAAAGATACAAGGCAAGCAATGCTATTTTTTTTGCCATCTGGGTTTCCATCTACTTTACTACTGGATGGTCATTGGCAAACAAAATCCTTTCTCATTATAATCTCATCTTCCATTATCATGACAACAATCATCCAATGATCCAACAGAGTTGACTTAACAACTCTGACCTTTGCTTCATTTCTACTTTATGTCAATCTTTTAATTTGTTTGCATTGTTTATTACGTGCGTTCCACATATATGTACTGCTTTTTCCAAACAATCCAATGATCTAATTGGCTAATCCTGCCTCCTGCTTCAAGAAGTTTCGGGATTTTCAACTCCACCCAATTCCAAACACTAGCTAGAAGATTTCAGAAAGTAGCACTCAGATTAGTGCCGAAGAAATTCATCTTAATTTAATATATATATATATATATATATATATATATATATATAAAACTTTTATTTTAAGGTTAAATCATACAACTTTTGGCGCAAATAGATAAGGTTTAAATTTTGGGTACAAAACACTCTAGTTCAAATTTTTACTATCTTGCATTAGTATGCAATCTGTAAATTGCAAAAAATCAATAGATGAAAATTCAATAAATTTATAAATCTTAATAATAGATTAACGATTTGTCCTAATTGTAAAGATGAATTAATTTTTACTGTTCCTAAACATTATGAAACGAAGAAAAAAAACCATGAAACCTCAAGCACATTTGTTTTTGCTGATCTCCTATGTTAAATTAACATGTGGTTCAACTTCAAGATCAGGAATATATATTAATCAAGCAATGTTGTTGCCCATGTTTTAATACAGTAAGAAATCAGAAAAAGGGCTGACTAACCTCTAATTGGATGGACTTGAAACCAATATAAACTCATTGGTATCTTGGATCGCACTGAAACTAAAGCACTTTGGAATTGGCTTGACCTGACTAGCTAGCACCATCTTATTATAATTATTAACTAACTACTATATGAATAATTCCTAACATTTGGTACACCCAACACGGATTTGTCACCACATTGGATTTAGATTTAATATAGCATTATAGATACAGTACTGAGTGAAGATGGAAGACTTGAGCGGCAAAACACATGCATGGCAATTGGCAAACGCAATGCTCAATGGAAAAATGAAAGCCAACACTATAGGGTAAGGCTTTGTAATACAGTGACGGCTGTGCGATGTGCCCCATCTTTATCCAAGCGGATATGGGCTCTGACTCCAACTCCACTTTTGGGTTACACCTGCAGACTCTGGCCGTTGGTTTTGCCTGTCGCTCTAGCCTCTAGGTAACTCCTCTTCTGGACCACAACATCACAACCCTTTAGTTTGGTGCTCTCTGACGACAACCGCACCCACAAATTTTTGCTGCCTAGCTAGCCGCCTTAGCGCCCCATTTAAAGGTTTCTTTCTGCCTTTATCTCTATACTCTCTTCTCTTTATATACCTTCCAAAGCATGGTTCTTGGTTGCTCATTTCATTAGATAACATTGCACCAGTCTCGCCGTTTTTCAATGAAATGTCAAGTTAAAATTCTTCTCATCTCTCTAACTTGAGATAAAAAGTTCTCAACTTGTTAGCTCTACTGAAACCAATGTTTGCAAGGTGATTCATTTGCACTTTTCTCTCAAGTTTCAGCATATTCATTGTTTTATTGGCAATTGTTAAAGGATAATACTTACAGATAGATTAACATGATACTAGTCTGACTCCATTTTTCTTTTTTCTTTTGCAAATTTTTCATGTAACTTGTTCTGGAGTTCATAATCCCTTATTTGCTTGTCTAAAGTGTCAAGATTGGCCTAATATATGTAATATTGACATTAGTTAAATTTTGGGTTTATCACCAGTTCAAATCACAGAAATAACTTCTATGTTAATATAAAAAAGGATTGTGTATGTATAATCTTCTATAAACTCCAAACTGTGAAAACCTTGTGAGCTTGGTTTTTTTTTATATTGTGATTTTGCAGTTAAACAGAGATTCTTATTTGCAATTAATTTTAATTTTCAGGTTAGATAGAATAATTTCATGTGCTGAAAATGTAGCTTAAAGTGAACTATATAACTACCTATCACTTCTTGCTTTCCTTGGATCCTTCTTGTCCCTTGAAATTAAGTGATCATAGGCATTTTGACAAAAGAATCCAGTACTCATTAAACTTTTGATCCATCCAATGAATTTATGTGCGTCCCTGATGGGCTAAAGGCTTCAACTTAAGCCATCCAACCGTCAATTCAGGAGACCTCCAGTGCTGCTCATAGCAGCTCAAACAGTACTACACTCTAATTATCTCAGACAGTGAACATACTCGTCCTGTCGTGCATGCTTATTGTTGTATATTTGTTGGATTCTACATATTTCTTGCTCTTTCCGTATCTCTTCAAGGCCACAGCCTCCTCCATCCATCTTCTGTTATCTTTCTGACCTCTTTGCTTTACTCCACAGCAGTATTTTTGTTCTTAATCTTAGAAATTAAAGTACTTCTTCAGAATTTTGATTGGCATCCATCTATTCTCCTCATCATCCTTCACACAAAGCTATCAAAAGTTTAATCAGTTTTCTGTGCGCTCGATGAGTAAGACAAATGGCAAGATATTGAAGAATTTAGCTAGCTACATAGGCAAGATATGCCTATGCTTGGAATTAAAACCTCCTTGCATTGGATCCCTTTTTTTTTTTTTGCTCAACATTGCATTGGATCCCTTGTTTAGTTAATTAGCAGAGATATCATATGGTAAACCACTGATTATTAATTAGTGATCAGAGACTTGCAGTTGTACACACAATTGGCCTTAATTTCTGTAACACTAAGAAGTAATATCTATGCCCGTTTCCTTCCCCAGCCACTCAGTGAAGCTTGCTTCCTCACCTTTGCTTTTTAGAATTGGCCGAAATAGTAGACCAAGACTCAAACAATAATACTTTTAAAGAAATCGTGCAAAGTCACGTGGCTGTCAAGGTTTTGCTAGTCGAGGCAAAGTGGCAGCAAGATGATTTATTTTCCTCACAAGCCGTCATTTTTCCAGCTACCTACTTGAAATTTCCACAAGAAAATTTTATCTTTACGTATCATTTTGATAGATTTATCACGTTGGTTGCATAAAGAGTTAGACGTGTACTTTTGAGTATGTGGAAAATTTTCATTTTTTTAAATAATTTGTGGAGTTGAGAAGTTTCAATAGTATCTAATATTGATACCACAATTCAAATCATAGAATAAAATTCAACATGTAAAGAGAGATTCTCGCAATAGATGATGGAAGAGATTAATTGTATGTTTATATATATGAAAAAAAAAACTTAGACTTTTAGACTAACTTTTGAATTGAGAAAGCCAATCAACATCCAACAAATTTGGCATCAAATTCCTCCCAATTGCTTACGTTATTCCATTGCCGTCATGAATTGATGACTTTTAAGAGGTCATCCTGCATTTTTCATGCTCTTTATCAACTATATAAACCTTCCAAACCAAACCACAGATCCCTCAACTCCATCGTTCTCTTTGCCAATTTCATTTGCTTGCAATACCCATGGTGATTGCCATCTTCAATATAGATATATACTAGCAAATACAAGAATAATTCTAATTAGACATATGCTCTAAATACCTAAGATATTTTGCATTTGGGTTTTGTTTCCCTGCAGGAACAGAATATGATTTCAGCGATGGTGAAGGGGGTGCGAGAGATATTCATATGTTTGTTCATAGCAGTACTTTCCAAGGCAATTGAAGCAAAGGCATACTCGAGAAGGAGCACACCAACTGACAGTGGCTTCAACGAGTGCTTGAGTTGGAGACTGGCGGTGGAGGCCAACAATGTGCGTGGATGGCTCACCGTCCCCGGCCACTGCCTTCGCCACATTGAAACTTACATGATCGGCGGGCAATACGAGCAGGACGTTAACTATATCGTGCAACAAATAGAAAGCTACGTTACTGATTTAGTTCTGGCTGCAGACGGCATGGATGCTTGGATTCTGGACGTTGATGACACCTGCATCTCTAATATCTTTTACTACAAGGGAAAGAAATACGGGTATTTATGAATTTCTATTAGGTTTAGTTTGATCAATAGATTCTTTCTAGCCTTGAATTTCAGCTTAACTTGTTTGATTCTGAGGCTTGTGATATGTAGGTGTGACCCTTTCGATCCTTCGGGTTTCAAGGCATGGGCAATGAAGGGAGAATGTCCAGCGATTCCTGCTGTACTTGGGTTGTTTACCAAGCTGGTCGACAGCGGATTTAAGGTGTTCCTGGTCACTGGAAGAAGCGAGGAGACCTTGGCCCCCGCCACCACTGCTAATTTGCTTAACCAAGGATTCATCGGCTACGAAAGCTTGATCTTTAGGTATGACGCAACATTGCAATTGATGCGAAAGAAAGAACAAAACATAATCTCTCACAAGATAAAATTGATGTGATTCGATATTTTATTTACATTTGTGACCGATGGAACACATTAGATTTTTTTTATTAATTTTCTAAAACGTTTTACAAAAATATAATAAAATAATATATGCATATATTTAATACAGTAAAAATAAAATTATGGCAACTTAAATTAATTGGACTTGTATACTGAATCTTTTCATTATAAATTTTTTTAAAAATTCAATTCTAATCCCTACAAGAGATTATATATGTCATTTTATCTAACTAGCTGATAAACTAACGAGACATCGTATTAGTTTTACGTAAGTATCATGTGAATTGGACCTTATCATATTAAAAACTTGAACAATTGGGACACCGACTTTTACTTTTCTTCAGATCTTATGTAATCTATGTGGGGTGTTCATTTCTTGGAAAGAATATCTATCCTCCATCTGCTGAAATTGCCAGGAAACTGATGCGTAAACAAACAAAACTTCCTTTGAAATCTTAAGAAAAGATCAATTAGACTCATATAATAAGTTTGACACGAATAGAAGCAACCACATTAATTAATTAATTAATACGACTTGCAATTAGCATAATCGTCATCAGATACTATATAGAACATCTGAATCATAAATTACGAAATACTCGTTCATTCTAAGCTGCCCAACCACGCAACTTGACATAGTGGCAAACATACATACATACATGATACATGCATTACGCATACTGATTAAAATCAATGGTTTTTAAATTGTTTTGGTTTGTAATGAGCAGGACCCAAGCTTTCAAAGGGAAAAGTGCGGTGGTTTTCAAGTCGGAAATTCGAAAGCGATTGATGGAAGAAGGGTACAGGATATGGGGGAATGTTGGGGACCAGTGGACTGATTTGCAAGGAGAATGCGTTGGCAACCGAACTTTCAAACTCCCTAATCCTATGTATTGTGTTCCTTAATTAATCCAATCCAATCCAATCCAATCCTATCCTATCCGATAGAATAAAAATAAAATGGAATGCCTCTGCCTCTGCAATCTGCAACTAAGGGATCAGACTTGTCATTGGCATTCCTTCTCCTTTACAATCGCAGAACCCATGCAGCAAAGGGCTTCTTCATCTTCACTTGTTCACCAACAAAAGTTCGATGTAATTCTTGGCCACAATGAATTAACGGAACCATCATTAATCATGTTGAAATATATTTCGAGTATTAATTCAAATGATTATGTTATTATTTACACAGAATTCTATAAATTTAAAATTCGAATCTTAACATTGACATCTCCTTTTTACACATGTTATCTTGATCATATAAAAAAAAATACTTAAATAAATCCACAACAAAAATAAAAGAAATCGATCCTTGTTTCATTAATAGAATATATTTATAAGAAATAAAGAAATTAATTGTAAAATGGGCATATGAAAATTATCTAATCCTTCACGGTTGGTGTATAATTTTTTTCGATTTTTTAATAAATAAATAAATAAATTAAAATAGTATCTTTCAAAATTTGGAATTATTCAAGGTCCAAAACCGACATGAAGCTGACAGGAAATTTCGCCATAGATAGGGGAGGGAAGCAGTTTTGTTAACTTCCCAACGTTCAGAATTGACAGAATTAAAAAAAAAAAAATCTTTTTCACTGCTTGATAAATCCTATTTAATTGATTTGTTGGTAAGAGAAGAAGAAAAAAAATCCTAGCAATCAATTAGCAAATTAAGCAATAAAAAAAATGAATGACGGAGATGTGTCAAGGCAAATTCAGCAGATGGTGAGATTCATTCGCCAAGAGGCCGAGGAGAAAGCCAATGAGATTTCTGTCTCTGCTGAAGAGGTTGTACTTCATATTTAACTCCACGATTAATTGATATTTTCCTAACCAGCTAGCAAATATTAATTAATTATTCATCTGTACATGTATGATCAGGAATTTAACATTGAAAAGCTGCAATTAGTTGAAGTTGAAAAGAGAAAGATCAGACAAGAGTACGAGCGGAAGGGAAAGCAGGTGGAAATTCGCAAGAAAATGTTAGTATTTTGTTACCATAAGTAAATGTATGTATTGATGAAGTAATTAATATATATAATGAACGACTAATATTGACGAGTTGCATGCATGCAGTGAGTACTCAATGCAGCTGAATGAGTCGCGGATAAAAGTGCTTCAAGCACAGGATGATATGGTGAACTCCATAAAAGAAAGTGCGAGGAAGGAGCTCTTGCGTGTCTCTAATGACAAAAAAGGGTACAAAAACCTCCTCAAGGCATTGGTCGTGGAGAGTCTGGTGAGGCTGAGGGAGACAGCAGTGTTGCTGAGGTGCAGAGAGGTTGATCGTAAGGTGGTTGAGTCGGTTTTAGAAGAAGCGAAACGAGAGTATGCTGACAAATTCAAAGTTGCAACTCCTAAGATTACGATCGACAATGTTCACCTTCCACCACCTCCCACCAAGGCAGCCACAGATTCCCATCAACCTTATTGGTAAACCCATTGCGTTGATTAACTTTTACTATTTAATTTTTTTTTATTTTCTTTGCTTGCTGAGTTTATGCTAATGCATGGGTTGAAAATGAATTGTTTATAGCTCGGGCGGAGTTGTGTTGGCTTCAGAAGATGGGAAGATTGTGTTGGAGAATACTTTAGATGCACGCCTGGATGTTGCTTTCAGGCAGAAACTACCTCAGGTCAGGTGCTTGTATTTGTTGTACTACCAATACAACTTATTAATAAATTCACCGATTATTCTTAGTTCTTACCTTTCAACCAAGCTATCAATTTTATATCATATTCTTCTACTTCTGCTCTATCATCATTGCAGGCCAAACAATTTTCTAACCAAATTGTTAAGGAACTAAAAGTTGAAGCATACTGTAAAGTTAAAGTTCAAATCAAATAATCTCTTTCCCTATCTTCAACTATAAAAAAAGTACATATATTGCATCATATACTTGCCATACATAAAATTATAATATATATAATTGTGAAATTAAGTGATGAAATTTTTCGTTTAATTTGGTATTTATTTTATATATCCATGTAATGCAGATTCGAAGGCGTCTGGTGGGACAAGTGGGTGCATAATCATACTTCGTCGTCATTAATTACATAATAATAAATTATATATTATTAATTATATAATAATAAATTTATATGCAGGGATTGCGTAATCATAGTTGGTTGACATTAATTGTACGTGCTCAATCAGATGATTTTCATTCACAACTACTTAATTTTAGCATTTATATAATAATGAAGTCCTTTTTTTCTGGTTACATAATAATGAAGTCTCTGTCAGTTTGCAACATATATGTTGTCTGCTAAATAATGACTTTGGAACTTAGCTAGCTGCTTCCTTGTATTTACATATCCGAAGGAAGCCTCATGCTTTGTTCCTTTCGTTTCTTATTCGGAGGTCCCTATCATATCATGGTGGGGTGGCTCTGAGTTGGTAAATTTGGATAAACTCAGCATAGGTAGTGAATAAGTGTGAAGCATAGCACATTGCTTTAACCACTTACAAAAAATATAAATGCCATTGCCAATTGCCATGTCAGATATCAATTGTTGAACTCCTATTGGTATGTATATGCATTCAGAAATCAGAATCTTCATGTCCTACTAATACTAGTCTATGCAACAAGTTAAATATTTTAGGACACAGAATACCTGCGACTCCTGCCGGTTTTCCCCTCTGATCCCCTAGACTTCCGACCTGATTTTTGCCGTTTTCCTCCAGCTTGACCGCTAAAAATCCCGATCCTTCCAATCCCTTTAGATAGAGAGGTCAAGAACGTTTTTCCATTTCCTGATTTATCCATCATCCCCCGTTTCATCAACAACTGCTCTTTCTCTAACTCACTCAGCCTAACTCTCATTCTTGATATCTCAAGCTTAAGTTCTCGGTTTTCCCTTCTTAGAGATGCATAATTATCTCGAGGAGACATGGCTGCACTAGGGACACCGCTGCTTATTTTCTGGGACAGAAATCCGTCTCCAGAGTTTCCAGACAAGGCATTTTTCAATTGAAGCTGCTCAAAGTACAGGACTCGGACTGCCATCTGTACTGGGAGTCGCTCATTTTGTGCAGCATGATTGCTGGCTTCTTGAGAGAGTTTCTGGCAGTCTATGAATTTGCACAGCTTCTTACACTCGTGATCACTTAGCATTGGATGAGCCTAAAAAAATTCAAAAGATATATATATATATATATATATATATATATATATTATATTTGTATTGTGTGTGTTAGCTTAAACCCAATATAAATCAAGCCAATGCCTCACACACACACATATAGCATTGCAATGCAAATATCCATCTTGATTCCATCATTAGAATTAACATTTTAAATGTATAACACTAATTACTGGCATTCAAAAAAACAATGTTTTCTTTTGAAATTATAGACATACAATGCCAAAGGAGACTCAAAATTTCTTTTAGAATCAAACACGTGATCGTTTCAAATCCCAGGTAAGAGAATGTAAGAATTGTGCAGACCAAGATACTAAAATAAGAGAAAAAACCCATAAGTTTGAACAACATATGCAATTCGGTTAAAAGGAAAAGATTGCATAATTTCCAAGATGTTATGAGTTCATATTTAATTGTGAAAGAGGAAAATTACCTTCAAGTATATATCAATTGCTCTATAAAGCCCGTCATCAATAACTCGAGCATAATCAGGTAATATTTCTATCATAGCAATGAATTTCTGCAGACTCAAATAAGGATCAGGAGCAATTTCTGCTAAATATGTGTCAATAAGCTGTCCCACCTTCAACAAAGAACCATGGCCCAGAGAGCCAAAGCCATCTGACTCATACCTACAATCTTCACTTTCTTCGTCTTCAATCTGCTGCAGAAAATTTACAAGTATTCGGTGGACAGTATCCACATCAAATAGAGAGTCTCCAGTGCTGAGAGATGGTATAAGCAGATCATCAAGTGAAACTGTTTCTAATCGAAAAGCTATCCTCCTCTCAAGCTCAAGCCTACAAGCAAAGGTAGCTTCCACCATAATAGCAACCCTAAGCATCCCAAACAGAAAACTCGATGGAATGGAAGAGCTCTTCTCAGTTGGCAAAAGATTTACAAGGATTTCCACAATTGTCTTCTGGTCATTTTCTGCCACGCCAGTATTCGGTTTCATTTTCACCGGATTCCAAATTTGACATTTTCCAATACCCTTCAATGATGCTTGAGCATAATGCATCAATGATTCAACAATACTGTTTGTTCTAACACCTATTCTTCCCATGGCACAAATAACCTTCTGATAATATTCAATCCTTAGAACTGACAGATCCTCAATCCACCACTCAAGACATCCAATCTTAAGTTCTGTAGATTCACCATCACAGTCTAACTGAGACAAACCGGACACCAACTGCTCCTTGCATGCATTCATGGCAATAGCCTCCACACATCTATTTGGTATCCCCACATCCTCTGCTATTGGAGATAATGTCTCACAAGTACAAAGAACTTCCACGGACTTCTCAAGACTTAGAACTGCAACCTCATTCAAGTAAACCTCTGTTCGTGCAATAAGATTTTCTTCCCGGTAGTCTTCAGTCATTTCCAAATATTCTGCAGCACAGCGGAGAGGGGCAACATTTGTGGTTGTGATCTCAAAGTTCATGCCATAGCAAAATTTCATGGCAAGTTCAAATGTCTGAGGTCCCCCTGGAAAGTTAAGGAGCTCCAATTTTGAAATATTAGAATCGTTACCATCTGCAACCATTTTTCGGATCTTTCCACTTCGAGATACCAATGGAAACTTGAGAGTTCCAAAACAAAAAACATGCTTCAATTAATTTTGAAGTACTTAAGAAATGTGAAATTCAAATATTCTTTTTGAGAAAGGCAAAAATAAGTCCATTAGTTCAATTGTTAGCCTAATAGTATTGCAATTGCCAACAAATTGCCAACTATTTACAGAGTAAAAACTTTCAAGCTAGATGCAGATAAATAAAGCTATGTTCTGAATTGTCCATGGATGAATTGTCATAAGGTGGATAATTCTTTTTTACTTTCTCCTTTTCCCACTTTGGATCGGAAAGATCTGATTCCTTCTATTAGGCTTCAATGATGTCAAATTAAAAACAGCAGCTAAACCTTAAATACCACAGATCTTTAGTGAAATCATATACCCGAATAATAAATAGGAAGCAGACCTCAACTCATTATAATATACAAACAGAATGATTAGAAATTTTGAAAGAAAAGCTTACCTTATGAAGTAGAAAGGACTCTCCATCAACAGCAATTGTAATATCCCCTGCGACATCTGAAAAGATTCTGCATGAAGAACTTGAAGTCAGTAATGTCAAATGGGCTAGCAGTATGCTATTAAAAGCCTTACTTTCCAGGGACAGTTCCTTCTGGACAATAACATTAACATGCAGGCTTAGAATATTGGAAGCTTCACTCAGAATTAGAGAAAGTAGCTAAGAGAACCCAAGGAAAACTCCCCAAAAAAATCCCATGCAAAAAAATAATACTCCTAGCTATTAAAGAAATGTTGAAGAATCATTAAAAAATATTTGAAATTAATTAAAACCATATGCAACGTAACTCTTAATCCAAAGAGAAACCTATGAACAAGACAAAAGATCTCCTTATTCTAAAGCAGATCCTCAACAGAAAACAAAAAGGAATTCCTTTACAAGTGTTCTACTGCTAAAACACTATATATAACGGTACAGAGCAAAATCTACTAATCACTGGAAAAGAAAAGAAGCAATCAAACTGCTCTCCAAAACACACGATCGATACAGTTTGCCTGGCCATTTGCCAAGTGAAGCAGTAACAGGATCATGCATGTGGGTACATTACCGAGTGGTGAACGAGTTGGCAAACTTGGGAGCTGGTGAACGATTAGAAGAAGAGAAAGACGAATTGTCTGAGACCATTTTTTTTTCTTTTCTGCTGCTTTTTCTTGGTTTCAGTATGAGATTTTGATTTTTGAGGTCGAAAGCAGAGCAGAGTGCAGAGCCATTTGCACTTGCAGGCAGAAATGGAATGATGGTTGATGGAGGGGGAAAGGAATGAATTACTGCTCAGTCCGGCTCCTAGTAAGATGTTGTGTACGTGTATGATCCAATGAACAACGAAGAGAAGTGTGGGCACCGCACTGCACTGTCGGACTCTGTCTTCCAGGGAGTTTTACGCAAATAGCCTCCCAGTGATTGTGAATTTGCCAAACCCAACCGTTTCTCTTTCTCGCCTTTTCCCGCAACGAAGCAAAGCAAACTCAATAGTGGATGAGTGGAACAGTCAGCCAGCAGCAAGCCACGCCTCCAAATTCTCTTTTGCTTTTGCTTTTTCCTTCTTTCTTATATATTAAAGTTTACCTTGTATAATAAAGAGTAAAGAGACAGCACTCACTCGATTCTTAAAAACCGGAGCAAATCACCAAGTTTGAGGAGGTTAGGTTAGCACATTTAATTACGCTGCTCACACTTTTCATAATTTTAGACCCAATAAAATAATATAATTAAAAAATAAAAAAATAATGCAAATTAAAATTTAATAAAAATTATATATAAATATAATAAAAATTTTATATTTAATATATTAATATGAATTTTTGCTCAAAATGTAATCATAATTTTACGTAATATCAATATGAATTCTATATATAAATTATGGAATCTACTCAAATCTTAGAGCCACTGCAGCTAATGCTTTACACATGGGATCTTTATCCGTAGAACGATTCCATTGATCAAAACCAAACAAATGTAGTTGAATATTGCCTTTCAGACCAGTCAAGATTCATGAAAAGAAAAAGTGAAAGGCATGGCAGTTTAGTAAATATGTCCATGTTGGATGCAGGGCGGAAGCATGGCAGTTTGGCAAATAGGAGAAAATCCATGAGGTGAGAAAGGAAGAGAAGGCACGGAACTCTATAAAGACGCAATTATTAGCAGGTTCACGGGAATTAAAAAAAGGGGATTATTATAATTTTTTAGTAATTGATTTTTCATAGTACATTAGAAAATTATTATTCCCGAGAAATGATCACTTATAAAATTTATAAAATAATTTTACTAGCGCCTTGTAATAAAATAAATTAATTGGATGATAATCAATTAATAAAGTAAATTAAGTTTATGAAAAAAATTTTCAGAGTTTAATTTTTATTAAACACATTTTTAAAAAGAAATAAAAAATTTTAATTGTGACGAAGCTCTGAATAAAATTAATTTCAAATCGCTAAATCAAATAAAAATATCTATAATTTACGCAAAAAAAATTAACTGAACGATTCCACGCGCGCGATTATAAGAAATTTTAATCATACTCACTTTTTAACTCCTTTCGCTCTAATTTTTTTATTGAGTTACTATTTATTATAGAGAAATAGGATATAAGTAATAAAAAAATGGATTTACTTAGAATTTGTTTTATATAAGATTTGAGTTTGATTTAATATAAAATTTAAAATTCAAAACCTAATTTCAGTCTAATCCATTTTAATTTTTTGAATTCAACAAAATACTTGAATTATTTGAATTTGATTCGATGACTTAAGTTTGACTCAATTTATCATTTTTAATCATATACTATAAAAATAAAATTATAAATTAATAATAAAATATAAAAAAAATATTTAAAAAAGTTCGAGTCGAATATTAAAACACTTAAATTTGGTTTGACTCATTATTCGATTCTTGATTTGAAAATAAACGAATCAAATTTAAATAATCATTGAATCAAGCTCAAGTAATTCATAAATAACTTAACTCATTTACATTCTTAATGTTCATACAAATTGAAAACTATTAGTTATGAATGGATTGAAACACTTCATAAGTAGTTAGAAGGCTTAATAGCCAAATGTACCATCAACCTTTTGCATAAAATAGAATCAAGCCCTCAACATTTTATCGCATGAAAACCAGTTCATAAACTTTTATTTTACTGTAAATAAATCCTCAATCTTTCAAAATCATGCAATTAAGTCAAGATATGTTAAATAACACTAACTACTGTCAAGACATCCTACATGAAAGCTGACGTAGATAGCTTAGTTGATTGACACGTGTGTAATACTAACAAAAGTTAATGTCATTTAGTAGATTTAGACTTAATAACATGATTTTGAATGGTTGAGCATTTATTTACAGTAAAATAAAAGTTTATGAACTAATTTTTATGTAATAAAATGTTGAGGGCTTATATCCATTTTGTGCAAAAAGTTGAGGGTATATTCGGTTATTAAGCCTATTTAAAATAAGGATGAAAATTAAATTATTTTTCTATAAAGTAATGATCATTGATCAAGAACTCCAAGGGTTGAATCCCTTGGTAAACAAATGTTGTCCATAGATTAAGTCCAAGATTCAAGTCTTGTGATCAACACTCAAGAAATTAATTTCATTTAATGCACCAAACTGATGTAGGGGTGTACCATTAAGATCGGAAGAGATTAGTTTTTTGTATATGTAAATTGATTCAAAGATATTCTAACCGTAAGAAAAATTAAATAAAATAATATTGGAAGCTTTGCATTTGTTTATATTAGTATTGGATAATAACTTGTGTATATCTTGTATAATGTGAAAAGAATTTGAAAAAAAATGCTTAGGCTTAATCACTAATGAATTGAATTGATTATTAGATTTAAACGTAACTTATGCAAGATTGGGCTAGAAAGGCAGAGAAAGGAACAAGGGATTGCGAGAGCGGAGACCTTAGGCAATGGCGAGTTAAAAATTTTTTTTTATAATAATAAGAAAAATTTTTATATTCAATCATAATTGTTAAATAAATTATAATTGTCATTAACATGATTTTATGTTTTGAAAATATTATATAATAATTTTGTTATCAATATTTTAAAATACTTTTTTTATGTATACAATTAAGCTATCATTCATCGATCTAATATCTAAATCAATTTGTGCAAATGGATCTTTAAAATACTCATTTTTGAAAATGCTCTCTTTTCTAATTTTCCAACTTATTGCATTCAAAATTCTAATCTCTAAATTAACAAAGACTTCTTCGTATATATGCTCTAACTTCATCTCTAATGTTAAAATGATAATAAAAAAATTGAAGATTGCAAACCAAGATCTATAAAAAGATTGAACAACTCAATTTTTATTTGCTTTTCTTTTAATCCTCATTGTCTATTTCTTGAAGTGCTTCTTTCGATGACTTTTATCAAATATATATCTATATTGTTAAAACATATATGTTTGTTAAAGATAAAATAAATGGCCCACCAATAAATTGACGATTTTATATGAATTTTCCCTTGATTCTAGTTGCACGAAAGTTGAAATTTTTTTTTTCTTGTTTTTAAAATTGGCATACCATTATAATATATAATTAAAAAAATATAAATCAGATTAATAAAATTTAAAAAATTATTAAACTCAAACTAAAATTCAAATTTTGAATTATCGAAATAAGTCGATTTCAAATATAATGTTAACTCAATTCTGTTTATATTCCCATTTCCCACGAAAAATCACACTTCTGCATACCATTAATCCGACAAGTGAGCAAAAGCATCAGCAGCCTCCTTCACAAAATAGAACGAACAGTTCATAAATTCACGAGACTTGCAACTTTGTATCTTCAAAATCCTACAAACAAAACCCCAGAGGCACCCAAATCCAAACTAAAGAGAATAGCTATCACTGCAGCTTGTAAAGGGCCTATCGATATGAATTTATATTTGTTTTTAGCCCTTGTAATATCAATATAATAAAAGTTGTAGAAAATTCTGCTTTCACATTTGGTCGTGTTTTTTGCTACCCTTTTTCCACTGTGTGCCCTTGGATTGCCCGGGTTGCTTTGTCTCCTTTTGGATCAACAGGTAATTCAATGGAGTCATCTCTGCACCCCATCAGGGTTCGACTCTGGATTTGGGGCATGTTCCTTTTTCATGATCCTTTTCTCTCTCGATGTTACAGTGTTTCTCTAACCAAAGGGTAGTGTGCACTGTGCCGTTTTGCCTCACGCCCACTCTCATCTCTATTTCTCATCTGCAATTTGCTATGGGTTTGTCAGATTTTGTTGGTTCTTTCAACCTTTAGCTTTCCAACAAAGTTCTCTCCCTCTTTCTTCACTTAATCTATTTCCTACCTGATCTATTAATTCTATTCTCTATGATTATACCCATATTTTACTTAATCCATTATCTTCTTGTAGCGCTAGCTTCACCCGTTCCTTTTTTTTTTTTTGTGAATTTGAAAATCCTTTTGCCTGGATTTGGACAAAGTGTGAATTTCATGGAAAAAAATTTCTTGCTTGCAAGCTAGCTTCTACCTTTTGATTTTAGAAGCAAGAAGATGACCCACGACAGGCATCCATGATTACTTCGAGAAATTCACAAAAATGTTCTCTCAGGGGTTCTCTAATTTATGCTCTCATCAATTCCTGCTCTTTATCGACAAATTCGGAGGTCATCTTTTTGCTTTTTGCGCCCACTTCGTTCTCTCTCTTTTTTGCTTAATTTTAATTTGATTTACTCAGCTGAGCTTTTTTTTTTTGTGTTTGTAAAATCTTTCTGTCAAGAGAGGCTTGGGAAGAAAAGAGAAATGTTGTTGTGAGTCCATGATAGGTTAAAGAAGAACCCGTTCACTCGAACAGTGTCATCTTCAAAGCAGAAAAATACTAAGAAAAAAAGGAGAAGCCTTGCAAAGTTAAATATTTTGTACCTCAAGATTTACCCAAGGTGTGAAGCTAATTTTTTATATGTTAATTTTTTTATATGCATAAATGGAACTATTTTCTCAAAAGAGCCTTTTTTTTTTGGTTTTCATGTAGGGTGATTGTGCCTCTGATTCTGGTATGCTTCCCATATGGGGAAATCAAGGTATTATCCTTTAAAAGTCTAAAACCTTTGAGTTTTCTTTTTTGATGAGGTTTTTATTTTGGGATTACATTTTAAATGTGGTTGTCTTTATGCTCTTTCAAGTGAACACAATGGCTAATATAAACTGGTGTTTAAACAGTGGTTAACCTGCAATGGAAGTTGAGTCTCCTAGGTGTTCATGCAATCCCTTGATTCGTTTTGGTCTATTTTCTTTTATTGCTCTTGGATATTCTAGAGCATTAAGTGAGATCATTTTATGGATGCTAACTAGAATTTGAAGTCCTGAAACATTAGGTACCGTTTTGCTGTTATGCTCCAATTGCAACCAGGACTTCTGTATTATTTAGGTCATTTCAGCTGATTTCTTTGTTTTTCATTAGCTTTTTTTTTCTCTCTAGCTACATGTTTGCTGTTGTTTCTTTGATTTTTTCTAATGTGATGGATTGCACAACAAGAAAAAAAAGCATGTTGTTAAAGTAAAAGCAAAAGAAAATATATGCAGTTAGAATGATGCTTATAAGTATTGAGAACACACACACACACACACACACACACACACACACACACACACAAAGGACTATTAGTTCATCAACCTAGTTGAGGTGGTTGGCATCACTTGAAAATAGTAAAGACTTAGAAACATTTTTTTAGCCAAAGTAGTATAGTAAATTGAAATTATCCTTGCATACCTCCATACAATAGCATCGGGATTCCTCCTATTGGCTTACTTTTGTATTTTCTTTCTCATATATATTTTTTACTCTTATAGACATATGAGGAACAAGAAGGAATATTTTCAAAACCACAAAATAAAAAAATCTTACTTGGGAAAGTAATACATTAAAAGTTCCACCAGGGAAAGGAATTGAGCACCATGATTAGAAGAATACCTTTGTGTACCACAACGTAATCTTGCAGAGCAAATAAGTTAAGAGAAAACAATTCTATTTCTATTGGGAGAATGATCAAATTGCCACATAAAGTTTGGATAAATTGATATTTCACATGGGAAAAAGATGTCCTATGATGGGACAAGCAAACGTACCTCTACGGTGGTCAATTAGACATCAAACTATACATTTTCCAGTTCATCAATATGAAAGGTAATAGGATGCTGACTATCCATTTCCTATTCATCAAATTGAAAGACACTTCAATGCTAACATCAGGAAAACATGCATGTAGAATAGTATAATCTAAAAAGGTCAATATTTCATGACAAAGATGGGGAAAAAGTGAATATAAATAAATTCATGGAGTAACAGTTGTAGAGCTACCCTTCTTTTTTATTCAACTTTCTATTTAGTTTAGAAAGAATTAAGAAAAAAGCTACTTCAGTGGAATAGATGGACTTGATCCATTTATCATAATTTACTCTTCAGTTGGTTGTTACTCTAAATTAGAACCTTTGTTAGATTTCAATTCACCTAATTTTCTCTTTGGCCTTTGATTTATATGTGAACAATGAATGTCCATTTGTTAAAATAATGATCTAAGTTTATGTTTATTTTATTTTATTTGCTCAATTCCAATGTACAATATATAATAATCATTTCCTCAAATATATATATATATATATATATATATATATATTTATATTGATTGATTCGTGAGGAAATTGAAGAACATAGCTAGATATGATAATCAATGTAATGTATGAGATGTAAAAGCCAGGACTATCTTACTAAAGACATTGCACTGTTTTATATACATATATATATATATATATTTATATATAAAATATATATTATTGGATATGCAGGAGAATTTAACTAATTATGCTTATATTCTTTTGATCGAGTGATTGAAAAATAGTTAGTACATATTATAAAGTTTGGATTCGAACATAAACATCACCCCCTACTCTCAATTATAGAAAACTAATTATACTTTTTTGTTCAAGTAAAAACTAAAAAATGAATATAGTTTAATTAAAATGGAGTTTGAAGAAATAAATATTTTTTTAACTCTTTGTGATCATAGTTACAAATCAGCCGCTTCTCTTGCATTAGTATACATTTTGATGTTTTATTTTGGTTCTTATTTAATGTTTGATTGATAGAGAGTATAGTAAGATTTATAATATCTATCTCTTGCAAATGAAAAGAGATTCAAGAATTCCTTTTTGTTTTTATTGCAGGTTGGTTTTGACGGCTCAAAATGTAAGTGAAAAAAGCTTTGATTTTCAATTTTCATTTTACTATATAATATCTTTAGCATGAGGAGTGGGACATTTCATGATGAGATTTTCTACTGAATCAGAAAGGATTATGACTCATTTCAATTAAAAAAAAAACCAATTTCAAGTACGTTTTTTCAACTAATCTAGGACCTTTTTGCTTTGTTAGAGTCTATGTCACCTCAAAATTTGCTCCTTTGTTGAGTTAGTTTATTTTAGTTTAATGCGTATTATGGTCAAATAGACTAAAATTGGTTGTTTGATTGCTAAATGAGTGGTGTATAGTTCATTGAGATTCAAAAGAAAGTCTTGAAATGCATTGCCGATTAAGTGTTTGTGTTATGTACTTAATGGCTGTAAGGTCTTAGCGTTAATTCGCAGTTTTCTTTGTTCTCTTTTGGTAAGGTTGTATCAGTGGTATCAATGCCACTTTCTGTGATGTAACTGTATTGTATCTTCTCATTTCAATGAAATCAATCATGGGCTTTAAAAAAAAATCTGCTCTTTTTAGTAATATTTTGACACCATTTTAGTTTCGTTACATTGTTTATGTAATTCACTTCTAATCTGTCCATATGCAAAACTTTAACTTGATAGATTTTGGTATTGTTAGTTCTATATTACAAGTGTTCCTATGTGTAACAGTCCACACATATTGTAAATCACGTATTTTTATACATAATCCATGGTTGGGCTGTCTGCGATGCCATTAACATTCAACAGTGACAGTAATAAATGATAAACATTTATTTAACAAATGCGGAATATGAATTTTGATTCATTATTCCTTACATATGACATCCGCTATTGTCCTTGTTTCAATAAAGTAGTATTGTATACATATGTCTGAAACGTAAAAGAGAAGTGACTGTACCTGTCATATTTAACATAGTTTGCCTTAGCGCTTTATATGTAGCTATATTCATCTGGGAGATAATTCTCTAACCCCGTGTCTTTTATTTGTGGAGTTAAAATAAAGGGTGAGTGAACCATGCGCTCAGTAAAGGAGACATATGCTGCTTTAAATAAAGCAAAACTATATGCCACAAAGTATTTATTTTTCTTAAAATCATACCAAGTAGGAAAAATAGTGGATATAGTAAACAGTATCCTCAATAACCATTCAAATCACTAGTTAAACAGTTTACAATATAATGTAGTAAACAGCAAACAGGATTCAGTAAGTCCTTTCAGTAAACAGAAATCAGTAAGTTGAGACTAGGCATCACCCTAAAAATAAATCATGCTATCATCGTTCCCCCAGGAACACAAGTCGTCCGCTTTTGGGGTGCACCTATAGGCCATCGCCCCTCACGGCTTCCTCGAAGTATGCCCTTCGGCCAAAACTCCCATTCGTATCCCCACCAGAATACAACTAGCTCTGTGGCACAAATCAGCCACGTGAAAAGTAACGCATGAAACTTGAGGCCTAAAGTCTTAAAAATCACTTTATATCTCATACAGCACCTTTAAGGAATTATTTCACCAATTTCGTCATTTTCTCAAAATGATTAATTTTCCAAAAAGGTTTTATATTTTCTGTTTACAAAAGATCGTAAAACAGCCCAAAATCTCACCATTTTTCGTGTGAGAAAATACGGTTAAACTGGCTTGCCCATAGCGG
Organism: Heritiera littoralis; assembly: GCA_031772115.1. Classification (NCBI taxonomy): domain Eukaryota; kingdom Viridiplantae; phylum Streptophyta; class Magnoliopsida; order Malvales; family Malvaceae; genus Heritiera; species Heritiera littoralis. Next base: position 650,149 of record JAPDPK010000121.1, on the reverse strand, counting down.
CTCGCTCTGTGAAATCCCCCTATTTCATGTGATTTCTTTATGATTGTAAAGTAACTTGGCTTAAATGAAGTAAATAGATATGAGAATTATGAAAGGAAAATGATGCATGGAACATGGGAGAAGTAATGAGATGGAAGATTTATTAGTCAAGGAAATTAAATTGATGTTATAAGAATAATTGAGGTATGAGCAAAGAATTAATATCAGAAAATTAAGTGCAAATAAAGACAAGTGTTATATGGGAGAAAGAAGACCAATTAAATGAATGACCAAATAATAATGGTCAAAGATTGAGATGAAATGATTTAATTGGATGATAAAATAGATATCAGAATTTTTAATTAGTTAATTGAGATGTGGCTGATATGAATGGAAGAATGGAAGAAGAGAATTAATGGGTCAAAGGGGTCAAGGAAAAGCATGGCTGAGATTGATGATGGGATAAGAAGCAATTAATGAAGTTGCATGACTCACCACCCTCATCATCATCACCCAACGTCAGCCTCCTCTTCTAGCCCTCTCCCTCTCGTTCTCTCCATTTCTCCAAGCTTCCAAGTCTCCCTCCATATCCACCTTGACAAACACCCTTGTTTAGTAACCAAATCGTTAAGTTTATTAGACGAAAAACGATCATAGTCACTAGACGAGGCTATATCCGAAGTTTGGTGGATTGATTCCAAGTATTGGAGGAGATCTCAACATTTGAGATTTTGATCTCTAGTGAAGGTAAGAGAAGAAGATGATTCTTGCAATTTCGTTCATGATATGGAGTTGTATGGAGTTGATATGATATGTGTATGTTGTTTAATTTAAGGTTTGATTTGGTATGATGATTTCAGATTTGAAGGAGTAAAAGCTAGGGTTACGCGCCAAGTGATTTCGCGTTTCCGAAGGAATTAAGGTAAGGAATTTATGTAACGGACGTAAGGCGGCTATGTCCGCATGTTTTATAATGTTTTTATGTGATTTGGAGAGAAGCACCAGTTGATTTTGTGCAGGAAAAGATGCATTTTCGGACTTGTTTCCTAGTACCAATTAGGCTAGGGGCAGCCGACTGCCTTAAAGGGAAGTCGACTGCCTAGAGACAACTAAAACGCCGTTTTCTCGAAAACCGACTCAAACCAGTCGACTGCTATGTAAGCCAGTCGACTGCTATTTACCCAGAAGCATTCTGTTTCAAACCAGTCGACTGCTATATGGGACAGTCGACTGCTATTTGCCAAATTGCATTCTGTTTCAAAATCAGCTGACTGCCTATAGAACCAGTCGACTGCTAATTTTTCAGAAGCATTCTGTTTCAAAAAAAAAACAGTCGACTGCTATATGTACCAGTCGACTGCTATTTCTTAAGAAGCATTCTGTTTGAAAAACCAGTCGATTGCTATATGTACCAGTCGACTGCCCCCATGTATTTTCAAAGATGAAAATATCGAAATTTTAAATGAAAATAATTTCGATAAATGAAAGTATAAAGCAGCAGCCGACTGCCTTATGAGGCCAGTCGACTGCCATGTTTTGAAAAGAGGTTTTCAAACCTATTTTCAGAAAGTATGAGATGTCATGGCAAGAAGCTATATGACATATGTTTTGAGATTATGCACTTTCATGTTTCTGGTAGGGGCTCTGATCAAGTCCTGAAATGATGTATGTTATGGGCTGAGGAACCATAAGTCAGGCCTCAGTCGCTACAGAAGGACACCTGACTAGTGTTAACTGTAGCCACCCACAGTTGGCCAATCTATTTATATTTCATGTTAGGCTAAGGGAGGATTCCTGGCCCTACGGGGTACGCCACATGATAATGATGATGATGATGATGATGATGATGCAGTGCATAACCTCCATAAAAGTACAAATAGTTTTTATGTTATCAAAAAAAACTATATGTATATGCGATTTCAAAGGATAAAGAAATCGAAAGTACTTGGTGTACTTGTATAAGAAGTTTTAAAAGAAGTATATGATGTATGGTTTCAAGAAAGTATAAGATGTTTTAAGAGAAGTATGTATGTATGTAAATGATGATTTAAAAGAAGTATATGATGTATGTTTTAAAGTATGTATGAAGTATGAAGTATGATGTTTTAAAGAAAGAATTTTATGCATGATGTTTTAAAGAAAGTATAAGAAGAAGAAGTATGTGATGCATGTTTTATACGTATGCTATTTTAAAGAAGCGTACAAAGTATGTTTGCCATGTCAATTGAAATAAATATGCATGGTTGCAAACAATGCATGAAAGGTGTTTATAATGCATGCTTTATAATGCTTTACATGACATTATAGAGCCAAGTAGGAAAAATGCATATAGAGGCATAGCACGCTCTTTTACATATTTTTCTTACTGAGCGTAAACTCACCCTTTTACGAATATTTTTCATACAGACTATCTGAAGTAATCCCTCGCTCTCGATAGAAGAGCCTATGAGTGGATCTTGAAAGTTTACCTTCAAGAGACACTTCCCAAGTAGTATAGAAGGTATACTTATACAATTATGCAAAGTAAATTGTAATTCAGCTATGGTACAGTACAACTAACATTAATGTATATAAGATGTCGGGGATTTAAGTTAAGATGATGTATGAGATCCTGTGGAAATGGATGATACATATATACATGTATCATTAGTCTGTTTTATTGAAATTGAATCATTCACATTGAGCTATTAGATATTAAGCTTAAGAAAAAAAAATATGATTGACATTGACAAGCAAATCTAATCAAGTTAAGTGAAAAGGGAAAAAGGTGAAAAATGAAATGTATGGTGACTGGGACGTCACACGCTCATGGTCAGTTCACCCATTATGGCGTTGCCCATGGTCAGCTCGCCCATTGCGGCTCGCCCATGATCAGTTCGCCCATTATGGCATTGCCCATAGTCAACTCGCCCAATGCGGCACTTCCATGGTCAACTCGCCCAATGCGGCACGTCCATGGTCAGCTCGCCCATTTTTATTAAAACATGGGTCATTTTTCTTTGGCTTGCCCGAAATTTCTATTAAAATAGGAGTCGCCCGCCTAAAACATCATAAAAGGGGTTGCCTATCTTTGGCTCGCACAAAACATTACAAACGGGTCGGCTTTGTAGCTCGCCCAAATCAAAACAGTTTATCAAACTAATGCATGTCTCAAACCAAATCCTTTTCTCAATATTTTTATAATATTTTACTCCACAGGACATGCATTTTACTTCACATACTACTCCCTTACTGGTCTTACGAAGCCTTGCTTCCCAATCGCCTTCCCGATCGCTTTTACCGAGTCCTTAATTTTCGGCTGCAAAATAATTTATTAATACTATTAATATTTTCTTTTTGAATATTTCAAGCACTTTGGTGAGACTTGAGGCTAATCCTCTAGCTCGCCCAATGTATTCGCCATTCATATACTGGCTTATACATGGGAGCTCGCCCACAATTCAACTCGCTATGTGAGTTCGCCATACACGACTTTTTTTTTATTCAGAGGTGGGTTCGCCTATGACTTAAACTAACATTGGGTGACCTCGCCCACTTGGACAAGTACTTTCAACTTGGCGAGTTCATTATTTCCTACTCGCCTCATTGGCGATCACTAACGTTCCACATGGGCGATCACAATAGTCGCCATTCTCGCCCTTTTGGGTGATCATACCTCGATCCATTTAGGCGATCATATGCCCTCGCCTAGTCTTGCCCTTTTGGCGATTATCAAGTCCATACCTTTTGGGCAATCATAGCCCTCGCCCATTCGAGAATCATTCTGATTATCCAAAAGTTGGCGAACATGTATATCGCCGATTCATGCATTTCATTAAGCTCGCCTCATCCTTTGGGTGAGTAGCCTTTTTTTTCTTTTAATTATTTTACATCATCAAACTACAATTTCAGCTCAATTTCATTTTATGCTTCATTTACTTCAAGACATGAATTTATTCTACTTCTATGATCTAACAAGAATAAATCAAAAGCAGACTATAATCATGCTTCTCATGCTTGAAATCATAAAATCATATCATTCAATATCAAGAAGCCATTAAGTCTCACCTTGATCAATTTGTGCTTCCAAAACAGAATTTGTTTTCTGTTTTGTTTCTTCTCACGTCAGCCTCTTTAGCTTGTTCCTTGATGGATTCTAAGATGTGGCTAAGGTTTAAGCATTAAGCTTAAGTATTTAGGTTTCCCATATATGAAATTTGCTAAATTTCTCTCTTGGTTGGACTTAACTGAGATAGAACCGAAATGTGGGAATTCACTTCTGCCTCTCGTATACATCAGTATTTAAAAGGAGTTTTGCCGAGCCTCCTTGCTTCTTTAGTCTTCTCTCTATCCATATTAACCACTGGTAATAATCCACATAGCATCTTATCATATTTCTTCATCATTTCATATATCAAAATTCATTTAATGCATGAAGAAAAACTGCAGCTCAAGGTGGCGAGGAAATCATCCTTTCTACACGCCTTTTGCTTCATTTTCTTTTGTCTTATTCTTCAGCAATTAATCGTTCTCCTGTTTTCTACCATCAAAGTCATCCTTCAGCAGCCTTTCAAAGGCTAGGCGGCAACGTCTCGAGGAAGCAAGGTTGGCGTGGACTTGGTTTCTTGGCTGACCAATTAAATTGCTTCCAATTCCTTGTTTTTTTGCTTATTTTTCAACCGAAAATTCCTCTTACATGCTAGCTTTAAATACTTTATCTTTAAGTACCATTTTTCTATCTTAAATTTACACTTACCAAGTAATTTGATCAGCCTTTAAAAAGACTGAGGAGGGATATGTATCAGCAGCAAAGTGGCGTGGAAGTCCACTTTTGCTGCTCCCTTATTGACTTCTATCCATGCCATCCAATAGAAAAATTCCCATGTGTGACTTTTATCTCTTTGCCGTTAAACATCTTTCATATTGGATGAAAATCGGTTAAGCCATTTGGTGTCCAAACTGATTGGTACAAGGAGAAGCAAAGTGGCGTGAAGTCCACTTTGTAGCCTCTTTTCTTGACTTCTCTTCATGCTTCCTTTTCATACTAAAATTTCAGATTTGTTTTCTTCCTTTATACACCATACTATAAATTATAATTCCAATAATTAAAATGGATAGTGGAAATCCAGATTCAATATTTATTTAAGTCCATTAAATAATTTATTTTCACTATCAATCATTTACAATTATGGTATACAGTGTAATAAAATCGGGTCTCACACTATGTTGTTCAAGTTTTATATTGTGTTGTTGCATTTTTCTTACCCTTAAAAATCAAGGACAATATTGATGCTAAAATGTTGGGATTATGTGAAAATTTGATATGATATTTGGGAAACCATTAAAAAAAAGATTTTGTTGTACTTGCCGATAAAAAATCATTTGCATTTTATTTCTTTTCTGCTTTGCATTTTTGGATCTTAGATAAACTCATAGAATTATCATTTTTTCAAAACAATTATATATGCATATGCATATGCATTTTTATTGTGCTCCTGCCGCAAAGTGCAGGCATTATACTAGTACACTTAAAAATTATGAATAAGCAAGTATTTATTGGATTGGTTCGGTCAATTATGAAAAAAAATTTATTAAAATTGAATTTAATTAAAATAATTTATTATTTTATTAATCAAGTCGTATTAAATTTAATTAATTAATAAATTTATTAAAATAATAAAATATATTTAAGTTAAATCATTAATTTTCATATTTGAAATAAATTAAATAATATAGTTCAACAAAACATTCAAATACCAAAATATTAAGATAAATAACAACATTGAATTTAAAATATCATCTTAATTTTAAGTATTAAAAATATCTTTAAGTCTATATATTTAAAAGTTTATTTAAATTTTTATATTTCAATTAAAATTTTAATTAATTCAATTAATTAATCAAAAATTAAATTTTTTAAAAAACCATTTTCATTAATCAACCAATTAATTGAATTAAATTTTAGTTCTGTTGATTAACCTAAACGTAAACCCAAAAACATCAAGGGAAAAAAAAATTAAGGATTTGTATATGATACACTGATAGTATATAGTTTTTATATTTTGTTAATGCATTAGAAGTTGACACTTCATTAATTGTCAAATTAAAAAAATATGCCAAGTACTTAAATGCAAATATAAATAAATTTTTTTAATTTGCTCATAAGAGCTCATTGATGAGGTGTCAATCTCTTATGCATTGATGGTGTATAAAAACTATACACTATCAGTGTATCATATATATTTATATATATATATATATATATATATATATATATATATATATATATATATAAATCCAAAAATTAATATAGAAGAAATAGTTGACTAGACTAGAAGAGTGAGTTGAGATATAATATTTGGCGTCTGTGTTGAGTGTCAACTCGACTGGACTCGACTCTGCAGATAACCAGAGCAGTGTCAAAGCACCATCCACCACCGAACATACACAAGCATAAACGAAAACAAAACAAAATGCTCACTCGGAACGTTGCTGCCCCCTCTTCTATGTAAGAACTGAACTCACGGCCACCCCTTTCAAAGATTTCCAGTTTTCTTTTTGCTTTAATGGGGTTTCATTTGTATTTTTGCAGATACCCAATTCTTTCCTGTGATTGGCAATGCCAAGTAGCTGATCAGTTGTTATTTCCTCACAATCATGGGATTTGGAGGGGTATTTACTTCTGCATATGTCTGCTTTTCCTTTCTCCTTGGGTTCCGACGGTTTTTTAAAGCTACTTGTTTGATTTTTATTAAGCTTATGGAAGACCGTTGAGTGCTTGTAATTGTGAGTTGACTTTGTAGTCTTTGTTAGATTTTGTTATACCAGACAAGATTGAATGATAACATATCTAGGATTTGAACAGTTCTGTTTTGTTTTCGCAGCAAACAGAAAGCTTAAGGGATGTCGACTCAAGGCTAGCTTTTGGGACTCCATCAGATCTGGGTACTTTGATTTGTTTGCTGCTTTAAACCATACAACACTAAGATGCATGTGCATGCTGAGATTGATAATCTTAGATGGTTGGGTTCTCTCTGTTTATATGAACATTTTGTTAATATTATGTTTTCCCAAAAGATAACTTTGGTAAAAAGGACTGTTAAGGCCTTGGGACACCCCAGATTCTGATACTCATTCTTGTGTTTGTGTGTGTGTGTGTGAATCCTATTTTGATGTCTAATTTTTCAACTCCTTACCAGCTGACTCAGTTTATCATGTGCCAGTAGAACCAACACATTTGCTTCAGTTCTCTATTCTCATAGGTTTGCTTCTTATCCTAGGATTTTGAAGAACAACACAACACAAATTTTTGAACCACCCTCCACGCTTGAAGAAGAGGAAGAACCATTGCCTGAAGAATTTGTTCTTGTCGAAAAGTCTCTACCAGATGGAGAAGTTGAACAAATAATATTCTCTTCCGGAGGAAATGTGGATGTCTATGAGCTTGAAGCCCTGTGTGATAAGGTATGTATTTTTTGTAGCGTGCATCCAGATAATGCCTGTAGTATGTATGCTGTCACAGTGATTGCAAGTTTATTGCTTATAGAAATCAGATTTTTAACACACATAATCTCATGTTCTAATAGGTTGGCTGGCCGAGGAGGCCATTGTCAAAACTAGCTGCGGCTTTAAAAAATAGTTACATGGTAGTCACATTGCATTATGTTAGGAAATTGCCTAGTTCAGGTATGGAGCTAATGTTGAAATGCCTACTATGTAATTGCAGTAATATGTGTTAATCTTTATTAACCATCGTTGTATTCCTTAAACTATTGATAAACACCTTAGTGTACTTGAGGAAGTTATTTGACTGAAGGGAATGAGCAAAAGAAGCTAATTGGCATGGCTCGTGCTACGTCTGATCATGCATTCAATGCTACAATCTGGGATGTTCTTGTTGATCCTAGCTATCAGGTACTTGAGTATGGCAAACATGATGATCTTGTATGTAAAGGTTGTCTTCCTCAGCAGAAAGTTGTATACTTACAAACCAAATAGATTAGGATAGATTATTGAAAATCTCATAGTTAAATAGGAAGGCTTTGTCAATAAACGGGAATTCTCTTTTTTTTTTTTTTATCAAACTGGACTTCTTTTAAATCAGTCGGTATAAGGCATATTTTCTGGAATACCTGATTGTGGCATGATTGTGCTCCTGACACGTAAAATAGAGAATTTGGCTGCTCTGGGGCAAAAAGGGCCTTGGTATTAACCAACCAGTGACAGCTATTTAGATCAAATGAAATCCAGATTGAATAGGTCTTGGTCATCAAAACAATGTTCTTTTTGTTTAATTTAGGATATCAAAAATCTTTTTCAAAGCTTGGAGTGGGATATGTAGACAAAGTACTTGAAATTCCTTTCCCCCTTCCGAGGAAAAAAAAAAAACTGTGACTTTATATAATTATTTCATGCATCTTCAATGTTCTAATATCATAAATGCAATGCAGGGCCTAGGCCTCGGTAAGGCCATGGTTGAAAAACTGATAAGGACTCTTCTACAGAGGGATATTGGTAATATAACACTTTTTGCTGATAGTCAAGGTATGAATAATCAAACCCTTTAATTTAGCTTAACTGCATTGAAATTGAACTCCAATCTGAAAGGTTAAAACAGATCGGCCCTTCCATTGCTGCTGAAAAGTTATGCCATATGTTTATGTGTATATAAGTTGTTGACTTTTTGCCTCAAATAATTTTTTTATTACTTCATTGCAGTTGTGGAATTCTATCGGAATTTAGGATTTGAACCAGATCCGGAGGGCATTAAGGGTATGTTTTGGTACCCAAGGTATTAATTGCTATTTCAATAAGGAAAAGAATCACACTTACTTCTAAGAGGTGCTTTCATCATGTTGGTTCTGTGGTGTGGTTCATCTATCAGACTTAACAGGGGCTTGGGGCATTAGAGGAGGGAATCTGCATGAGTCAAGCACTAATCATATAATTGTCGTTGTAACACTTGATATATTTTGTTCCAAAGTGATCCATTTGCTATGGATTTGCAATACTGAGTACGTTAAGGGGGCATTTCTATCTAGTCTTTATTAGTCTCTATTAAACCATTTGATATAGTGTTTTTTTAAAGCCTGAAAATGCTTGAGTTCAAATTGCTGGTTGGAATGTCTGATCACAACTCGGTGCATATTCATGTTGAACGAAGTTCTGATACTTGCCAACTGATTGTAACGATGTTTAGACTTTATTTACGCATTCAATTTGGAAGTCGTAAATATTCATATTTACTTTTGTCAATGGAGTTTGTTTGACCATTACCTTTTTTCCATTTAAATAAATTTATATTGTAAGAATACAAGCAAATTTGTAGGATGGTGGGATGGGAAGTGCAAAGTCTTGTAAAGAGATATTATTTTGATATCATTTTGTTTTACTGATAAAGCTGTGGCTTGTGAAGTTGGACATTAACTCATTAATGATTGAAAGTGATGTTAAAGTTATCTCCATTCTCCTGTCTTATATGAGTTAAAAAACATTGAAAATAATTTTGTACTTCGCTTCTTCATAGCATTGGCACAAGGCTATTGGATATTGAAAAATGAAAAGGATTGTTGTAATACTCATATTTTCATATTCAAAGAAGAATTAGTCAAATTTCTGAGAATTAATCTATCGCTTATTGTTAAGAATGAATTTAACAAATAAACCAGAAAAAAAAATCAAACGCAAACAAAGAAAAGTTTACAAAGCAAAATCTACGTTGTTTGGCAAAAGTGAAATTTAGGATGTTTGATAATTTGTTTAAGCTTACGGTTACACTTGATTTTTTTTATTAATTTTTAAAAATATTTTATAACAAATAGGATTACGTATTTATAATATAGTGAACTTTAACTAATAAGGTGATTTAAAGTAATTAGATTTTACTGAATTAATAAGAAAATTTTCGTATTTATAATACAGTGAACTTAACTGCTAAGGCAATTTAAAATAATTAGATTTTACTAAATTGTATATTGAACTTTTGCATCGGGGATCAGCCTCAGTCTCCCGCGAAGGGCTTTGCTCCCTTGACCTCCGCTCGGTAGCTCTGGGTTATTGCACAACTGAATCCGGTGACAGGAGTGCATTGTGTTAGTTCTCTCTTTAACGCAGGCCTATGTTGAAAAGTCCTAATTCATGACGAAAGAGAGTTTAAGTGTGTGTGTGTATATATATATTAAGTAAGCCCTCTCTCTAAAGTCCAACCTCTCGGTGTTTAATAACGCTTCTGAAACTTTGACTTCCCAAGTTGGACAGTGCCATTTCACCGACTCTTATTTTACTTGATATATATGACAAGAATGTTCTCAATCGTCCTTTCTCACCATGCCACTCGTATTGTCAGATCGTCTTGAAATAGAACCTGTTTTGCATCTTGCCTTTGCATTGCATCCGGCCTCCATTTCACCATTCCTATAGCTCGTTAATTCATCTATATATATATATCGCTGACCTAGTTCTTTTTGCTTTTCCATTACATTTTTACGTGCGTTTTAAAACTCTTATTTGCTGTTCTTCTGCTAATTAAAGTAGTGTAGAGTTTGTTTCGTTTCTTTTTGTTAATGAAGTAATTTGTTGCAATCTTTTTTCTTCATATAGATTTTAATTAACTACTATTCATCGTATACTTGTACTGATCATGAGAATATTTTGTGTCGAAAATGTTTGACAGATGGCAAAGGCAATACTAAGTATTGTTCTTGTTCTTGTTTCAGGAAAGCTACTTATCCGTCTGAAGGTGATTTCGTTTGGGTTTTCATTCTTTGTTTGTGCTCATATTTGTTAGTTCTTAAGCAAAGAAAATGATAAATTCTAAAGACTATTTGGTGTTTCATCATATTGCATTGTTATTGTTTTACTTACTGACTGTTTTGATTATTCTGATTTATCATGACAATAATCCATAACGTTAAATGAAATGTTAGACTTTAGATCATCCGGTTTACTTACACATCTTTCAAAATTATATCAGGGTAATGTTTACTGTTTTTGCTTGGTTTCTGCTGTGATACAAGCAGATGCTAAATTTGAAACTTCTGGAAAGCTTGCAGCTTAAATCAGCTAACTATCTCATCATCATCATCAAAGCTTTTTGGAGGCATAAAAAATTGATATAATTTAATCAAGTAAATTAAATATTTAATTGGTTAAATTAATTTATCAAAATCACTTAGTGGTCAAGATAAAAAAAAAGATTTATCAAAAGAAATTAATCTTATTCATTATCTCTAATTAAATTAAAATAATTAGAGATAAATGAAAAGTGATTAACTTCTTTTGGAACTCTATCAATTAAGCACTACACATAGAGGGCTCCTCCAAGCTATTGGGAGACAATTCTAAGAAGTAGAATTCCAAGAAAGGAGAAAACGTTAGCTTCCACAAAAATTCTCAATATAGGCCTTCTCTCCAAGTTCAAGCTGCCAAATCTTCTCTTCAGGTTTCAAAACTACCAAATCTATTTTCCGAGCTCCAAGACTGCAAAGTCAAGTCTCCAAGCTCTAAGATTTTCAAGTCAAATCTCCAAAGTCTTAGACTTCCATGTCATCAAAGGCTCCAAGTCAAGACTTTCAAGTCACCTCTTTGAGTGCCAAGACAACAAGTCAAGTCTCTGCTAAAGGCACTACAAATTCAACCAAAGCCAACAAATCTACAAGAGGACAACAAGTCTCTGACCATTCTCTCAAAGATCTACAAAACTACTGTAAGTCGCAATGAACCATAAGTCTTCGGTCGTTCCTTTGAACATCACTCATTCTTACTATGTCAAGATCAAGCGTCAAGTCCTTGACAAATTTGTTTTATCCAAGGAGATTGAATTAGAGGATCATTCTTGTATAGAATACAAAATAGAGAATTGTACCCTTTTATAAAAATTTTAATTTCGTCACTTGAATTTTGTTCTAAATTTTAGACACGAACTTTGTGTGTCCAATATGGCATGCTTGGTGAGACATCTTTGCCTCTCATCTCTTTCTCCTTCATCAATCAAATCAATCTTTTTGCTCATGACTTTGAAAAAAGATTTGACCGCTACATCAAATCGCTTTAACCCTACTGCAATTGCGCAACCTGGTCACATGGGACCAACAAATTGTGCTAGGGTAAGATGTCTTGCAACACAAGATTAAGATCTAGTTGGATTAACCAAGAATGGTGTTTACCAACCTGTCATCTCTCTAGATCTTTTGGCAGGAAGAAAGTCTGCTTCACAAACATCCAAAGAACAATTAATGTCTTGCCCTTCCTCCTTTTCAAACTATGCCTACTTTGAAGGAAAGGATCATTGAAATGGAAAGGATGATGTCCACTTTGCACAAGATAGCAAACGAGAAGGATGTTGGAATTGCAATGTTGAAGAGTGGAAATGAAACATGATGAAGAATCCACCGATAATCAGACTAATCCTTCTGGTTCTGCACCAAACAACCCAAATGCTGATGCGTCTAAAAATTTGAAAGGTGTGCAAGATGCTAAAAATCCCAAGGTGAATGGATCATGTGAAGATCGCCAAATTACTTTATTGAATTTGTAAATGAATGTATAAAATTTAATAAATTAAGTGTTGATATCTATATATATATATATATATATATATATATATATTCATGTCACTTATATATATATTAATATATGAAAATAAATATATAATTATACTTAATTAATAAATATAGAAAGTAAAACCAAGAACATGTAGTATATGATTTTAAATAACTTAGAATATAATTATTAGATATCAGTATAAGGTTAGGAATAATAATAATAAATAAATAAATAGATAAAGGAATAAAATATAGATGAAAGTGCATGAGTGGCTTCTTGAAGAAGCTTTAGCACTATCTAACCCCACTAGCACCCTTCCCAACCGGCCACAAATCTTGGCACTATCACCTTCCATCGTCATCATCATCATGACAGCATCCATTTCACCTCTTTTCTTCCATTTTCTGTTGGAGTCGAGAACCACTTCTTCAAACCTCACGATTGTGTCACCATTTGGCTCACCCTTTTTGGTGTCGATAGCCAAGGTTTAAGGAAGGTTGTGTAAAATCTGTTAACAAGCGAGAAAGGTGCTGATTTAGGGATTGAAACAGTGGCACAGAACTGTTGAAACAAGGGTTGTACAAACGGTGTCGAGCTACTAGAGCAAAGTTTTGTACAGGGGAAATAATAGGAGAACATTGTTGCTTTGAGAGGCTATAGCAAGGCTGTTTAAACGTAGATCAGGGGCTGTGCAAAAGGAGTTTTTAGGCTGGGTTTAGGTGCTGATTTCAAGTGTCTTTAAGGGCCGAAATAGTGCTGGACAAGAGGCTGGTGGTTAATGGCTGAAACTGGTGATATTTTGAGGCTAAGTAGGGTACTGTTCGGGTGGCTTTTGGAAGCTAAAAATAAGCCATTTTGGTCCAAAGTGGGGGTTGCTGTCCTTTCCCTCTCAGCTAAACAGAACGCATGTAGGAGGATCGAATGGTGAGTGGTGTTCAAGGGCTGAGCAATGACTCTAAACAAGGCTGGGAGTTACTAAAATAGGCACTAACTTAGGGGCTGGTATGTTTTGTGTTTAAGGTTCTAAAACAGTAAGTAAATGGAGAGGAGAAGAAATGGATTGAAGCTAAAAGGCAAAAAGAAAAGGATAAACCAACAAACCTTGGAAGGGAACTTTCTCACACAGCTAAACCAAGGCTCTCCCCATGTGAAACCAAGTAAAACAGGGGTAAAAGGAGGTTGGAAAAGAGACGTGAAAACAGAGGGCTTAAGATGGCATTTTGGGAGCTTGTTCAATGCTGAAGAAGGGGGTGGTTCTCTTGGGTTTTCAAGGACATAAATGGAGGAAGGCGGTAACTGAGAAGAACAAAGGCTAAACAAAATTGAAGTAGGAAACATGCATTTGCTGTTGCAGAATTAAGAAATGTCGTGGGTGAAGGAAAATGCGGTTATACTTGGTTATTTGGATTTAATTGTCTAAGATTATAAGGGAAATAATAAGTATTAGAATGATGTTATATATATATATATATATATATATATATATATATATATATATATATATATATATATATATATGAAGGAGTGTTGGTCTGTGATTAAAGGTTGGTGCAAGGAGCTGAAGAACGGGTAAGATTCTTTATATTGGATTTCTAAATCTTAGATGCACATATAAGTTTATATGTCTAATAATGAGCATGTGGAATGGTGATGAACTACAACTTTCTTTGAGCCTAAAACCTAGAGGCTTGCTGGGAAATTTAGGATGATTAAACAACAAAGGGTGACCTTGGGTTTAAAGAATTTTAAAGGTAAAGAATTAAGATTTGTAATTTTTGGTTAAAGCCTAAGAATATATATATATATGTGTGTGTGTGTGTGTGTGTGTGTGTGTGTGTGTGTGAGAACATGCATGATATTGAGATGATGTGAATGAAAGTTGTGTGTTCATATAAGTACGTGTGACTATTTCAAGGATGTTATTACAAATATATACATGGCATAAGTGAAAACATGTAGTGGCACTAGTAAGACACACACGTGTGGACATATATATATATATATATATATATATATATGATTATAAGCCATGTGTGTGCAATAAAGGATGAATTTCAATACTAGATTTAAATTGGGTACAAATATAAAAGTGTGACCGAATTTTCAATGAGTGTACCGCAAGTGTACGGATCGTAGCAAGTAATAAAGTGATGAGTAGAGTATCGTTCCTACGAGGATTGAATTTGTGAATTGCTTACTAAGTACTAAAATTTCACACCCTAATTTTATTCAAACGATCGAAAGAATCTTTTTATCAAAACACTAATATTTTTGAAATCGAAGTAGCAAGAAAGTGAAAATAAAAAAAATCTTATTTAAATAAAACTTCTAAAATATTCCAAAATAAAAACCAAAAGAAATTTAGATGAAAACTTGAAAACTAAAACAAAGAGAATAAAACTAAAACTACTCTATATCCCTTAGTAGGATTGAATGCTCTTCATGGTGCTGAAGCTGGCTATTTATAGAGGCAGTGGGGATGATGATTAGCTCAAAATCTTGGCTGATAGGGCTCGATCTTTATCTTCAAAGAAAATTTATCTTTTATCAGCTCCCTTGTTTATCTCTATCCTTAGCAAAAGGTCCATCTTGATAATTTATCTTCATAAAAGATAAATGCAACAATTTATCTTTCTTGGCAGCCAGTAGAAATATCCATGCATGAAGTTTTATCAACAAAGTCTTGTGTTTGAATGAAATTTGGAACTGAAATCCTTTACATCTTTGACTTCTTTATCAATTGGAGTTCCTACATCATTGAGAAAAATTTAACAGATAAATGAGGGATTTGAATCTAATAGTAATGATTTAGAGATAAATTATATCATTAAATTCATGATAATTCTATAAATTATAGAATTATCACACCCCCAAACTTGAATTTTTGCTTGTCCTCGAGCAAAATAACATTCCCAAAGAAATGTACCTAGAGGTCAAATACACTTGCAAGAATGATTTCCCTTTAATTTCCCCAAAGATTTTGAAAACATTACAACTCCATGAAAATTCATAAACATTAGCTAAGTATATATAAACTCATTCAAAAGAGAGTATCAATTCAACTGAATTTTTCCGTGTGTGTGTGTAAATGTTTCTTCATTTCAGTTCATGCAATCCGGATGAATTTATACAAATATGAACATAACAAAAGATCTCAAAGAATAGTTATCTTCCATAAGTTTGTTTTTCTCATCTTCTCTCCACTAATGTAGACACACATAGCCAAAGATCAATAGGGCTTTATAAGCTTGTAATGTATGGCTAGGGTAATAGGTAAGAGAAATAGGATTTTTAGGCTTAACCCTTAATCATGCATTCTTTTTCTTGGACTTTTTAAGAGCTTTCAAATAATTCCCCCAACTTGATTTCTTTTTTTTTTTGAATTTCTTTTTTTTTCTTTTTCTTTTTTTTTTTCAACATTTTTTTTTGAATTTAACCCTTTCTTCCATATATGCGTAGCTCTAAATATATCTTGACATAGTCCTCATGCATATAACGAGGTATGGGAAATTTTTTTTATAGGCTAGGCTAATTATTAATGTAGGTAAAACAAGAAGCAAGTATACTTTAAGCTCAAATTGGGTGACTAAGGATAAAATACATCATGGTAGTCTTGAAAAAGCTCTAACGGTCCAAAGATGGCCTAAATCACCTCTTTAGCTAAGTGTGTTCTAGGATTTCGCCTTGAGAGATGATAGAACAAATTCTAGACAAATAACAAACTTTAAAGACTATTGTTTATTCTTATTCACATAAATCTTCTCTAAATATGCATGACTTCAATGATAGAAACATTGTGCATTCAATTTTTGGAAAAATCTCAATCAAAAAGATAATTTACTAAAGAATTCATTCATATACTTTGCTCATATTCATAAATTTCATTTTGCTATAACATTCTCAATCAATGGTTAAATATCAAGGAATTATCAAGCAAACATATAATCACTTCAAGGTAAAAACCATTTTAAAGCACAAAATTTTTGCAAAGATTTCAGAAGAAAATAAAAAAAATTTGCTAAATCTTTAAAAATAAAAATTTTGCTCTTCCCCCCAACTTGAAACATACATTGTCCTCAATGTAAAAAAATAAGTATGAAAATAAACCAAGAATGAGAAAGAAATACTCCCCTGACTTTGAGAGTGAAATTGCCACATGCTTACACCATGAAGAAGGCTTATGCATAGCCACAGAATCTCCTGCTTATGTCATAGCTCATGCATCGCACGTCCATCGCACGTCTAGCAAATATCATCACCTATAAATAGATAAACGAAAACAAATGAATAAATAATAAAATAAATACATAAATAAATAAATCTTAAAAGGAAAGAATTGAAAGTTGGGGTTGCCTCCCCATAAGCGCTTGAGTTATAGTCTTCGGCTTGACTACCCTTTGTTGATTTCAAGCTGGATCATTAAGATAAGTGACCGATTTTTGACGATCGATCACTCCTCCCCAATAATGTTTCAATCTTTGACCATTAACCTTAAACGGTTCTTTAGAAAACTCTCCTCTTATTTCCACAGTTCCATATGGAAAAACTAGAGTAACAATGAATGGTCCAGACCACCTTGATTTCAACTTACCTGGAAACAACTTCAAACGAGAATTATAGAGTAAAACCTGTTGTCCCGGTTCAAATTGTTTTTTTATTATCTTCTTGTCATGCCACTTCTTCGTTCTCTCCTTATAGAGTCTGGCACTCTCATATGCTTGCATTCTGAATTCATCTAACTTGTTGAGCTGCAATAAACGCTTTTCACCAGCGGCCATCATATCAAAATTTAATTTCTTGATCGCCCAAAATGCCTTGTGCTCCAATTCCACCGGTAAGTGACAAGCCTTCCCAAACACTAATTGGTATGGAGACATTCCAATAGGTGTTTTGAATGCAGTTCGGTAGGCCCACAATGCATCGTCTAATTTCATGGCCCAATCCTTTCTTGATGAGTTCACTGTCTTCTCTAAAATTCTTTTTATCTCCCTGTTGGAGATTTCTGCTTGGCCACTTGTCTGAGGGTGATAGGCTGTAGCCACCTTGTGTTTGACACCATACTTAGCAAGCAGAGCTTCAAAGGACTTGTTGCAGAAGTGAGTCCCTTCATCACTAATGATCGCTTTAGGGGTGCCAAAACGAGTGAAGATGTTCTTTTTCAAGAACTTCATAACTACCTTGGCATCATTTGTAGGTAAGGCCTTTGCTTCCACCCATTTGGATACATAGTCCACTGCTACAAGGATGTAAAGGTTGTTGTAGGAGGAAATGAATGGTCCCATGAAGTCTATTCCCCAAACATCAAAAATTTCCACCTCCAAAATGGTGTTTAGGGGCATCTCATGCCTCTTGGAAATATTGCCAACCCTTTGGCATCGATCACATCTCAAGGCATATAGATAGGCATCTTTGAACAGCGTAGGCCAATAGAATCCTGATTGAAGCACCTTAGCAGCTGTTCTTTCCCCTCCAAAGTGTCCTCCATAATCTGAAGAATGATATTGATGGAGGATATCCTCCGTCTCTTCCATGGGTACACATTTTCTTAAAACCTGATCCCTACATTGCTTAAACAAATAGGGTTCATCCCATACAAAATATTTGACATCATGCAAAAATTTTTTCTTTTGTTGAAATGATAAATCAGGAGGAAGCACTTTACCTACTATAAAGTTGACATAATCTGCATACCATGGTAAGTTATTATGCCTAACCTTGAATAGTTGCTCATCAGGGAAAGACTCTTTGATGATAGTTGCATCTTTAACACCACCATTCTCTAGTCTGGAAAGATGATCTGCCACTTGATTTTCTGTCCCCTTTTTGTCTCTAATCTCCAGGTTAAACTCTTGTAAAAGGAGAATCCACCTAATCAATCTTGGCTTGGCATCCTTCTTGGCAATCAAGTACTTGATGGCAGAGTGATCGGTGTAGACTATCACCTTGGTGCCAATGAGATAAGGACAAAACTTATCGAACGCGAAGACAACCACCAACAACTCCTTTTCAGTGGTTGCATAGTTGAGTTGTGCATCTGTCAAGGTTTTGCTTGCATAGTAAATTGCGTGAAAAATCTTACCTCGTCGTTGTCCTAAAACTACACCAACTGCATAATCACTCGCATCACACATTAGTTCAAAAGGTAAATTCCAATAAGGTGCTACAATTACAGGAGCAGAAATCAATATATCTTTTAAAGTTTGAAATGCTTCTAAACAGGAATGATCAAACCTGAAAGTTGTGTTTTTCTCTAAAAGATTACACAATGGTTTGGAAATCTTTGAGAAATCTTTAATAAATCTCCTGTAGAAGCCTGCATGTCCAAGAAAACTTCTTACCCCTTTCACTGAAGTTGGTGGTGACAACTTCTCAATTACCTCTATCTTGGCTCTGTCAACTTCAATTCCTCTCGAAGAAACCTTATGGCCTAGCACAATACCTTCTTGGACCATAAAATGACATTTTTCCCAATTTAAGACTAAGTTGGTTTCTTCGCAATGCTTGAGCACAAGAGTTAGATTTTTCAAACATAAATCAAAATTATCACCAAAAATAGAGAAGTCATCCATAAATACCTCGAGAAATTCTTCTACCATGTCTGAAAAGATGGCCATCATGCATCTTTGGAATGTGGCAGGAGCATTGCATAATCCAAATGGCATCCTCCTAAAAGCAAACGTACCATATGGACAAGTGAATATGGTCTTCTCTTGATCTTCTGGAGCGATGGCAATCTGGTTGTACCCGGAATACCCATCTAATAGGCAATATAATTCATGCCCGGCTAGTCTATCAAGCATCTGATCGATGAATGGCAAAGGAAAGTGATCCTTTCTAGTGGCCTTGTTGAGCTTACGGTAGTCCATGCACACTTTCCAACTAGTGACTGTTCGAGTAGGAATGAGCTCATTATTTTCATTAGATACCACAGTCATACCTCCCTTTTTTGGTACACATTGGATAGGACTAACCCACGAACTATCTGAAATCGGGATATGATACCCGTATCCAACCACTTGATAATCTCTTTCTTCACTACCTCTTTCATGGTTGGGTTTAACCTTCGTTGGTGCTCAATAGTGGCCTTCTGATTTTCCTCCAACAGAATCTTGTGCATGCATATGGATGGGCTTATTCCCTTGATATCAGCTATGGTCCATCCTAATGCTTTCTTGTGCTCCTTCAAGACACTTAACAACTTTTCTTCTTGTTCATTAGTTAGAGCAGAAGAAATGATAACTGGTAAAGTAGAAGACTCACCTAGATAAGCATACCTTAAATGAGGAGGTAAAGTTTTGAGTTCTAAAGTTGGAGGTGCTTCAATCGATGACTTGAGAGGTGAAAATCCAGAAGCACCTAACCTTTCAAATTGTCTGTTAGGAATCGTCACAACTTTTACCTCAGCGCAATTGGACGTCTCTTCATCAAGAATTGCTTCTATGGTGTCCATTGGTTGTTGATTGATGAATATTCCCTGAACTATACTTTCCTCTTCATTCACTTCAAAACAATCATCAGTCTCACTTGGGAATTTAATTGCAGAGAAAAGGTTAAATGTTACCTCTTGATCATTGACCCGCATGGTGAGCTCTCCTTTTTGCACATCAATAAAAGCCTTACCAGTTGCCAGAAAGGGCCTCCCAAGGATAATTGGGACTTCATGATCTTCCTCCATATCTAACACTACAAAATCAGCTAGAAAGACAAATTTGTCAACCTTCACTAGCACATCCTCAATAATGCCTCTTGGATACTTGAGAGATCGGTCTGCTAACTGGAGTGTTATCTTGGTTGGTTTAGTCTCTCCTAGTCCAAGTTTCCTGAAAATAGAAAAAGGCATTAAATTAATACTTGCACCTAAATCACATAAAGCTTTATCAAAAAATAAGTTACCAATAGTGCAAGGAATAGTAAAACTCCCTGGATCTTCAAGCTTAGGTGGTAAGTTCCTTTGTAAAATGGTGTTGCACTCCTCAGTAAGAGCAACAGTTTCAAAATCCTCAATTTGCCTTTTCTTGGAGATGATGTCCTTCATGAATTTGGCATAAATTGGCATTTGCTCCAATGCATCAAAGAAAGGGATGTTGATGTGGAGCTTTTTGAATACCTCTAGGAACTTAGCAAATTGCCTATCTGTCTTCTTTTGCTTGAATCTTTGAGGAAAAGGTATAGGTGGAGGAGGTGATTCAATGGTCTTACCAGATTAAGATGAAGTCTGCTCAATTTTCTTTTGTTGCTTATCTTCTTCTTCTGCCTGGACTTCAACTCTAACATCTTCCTCTGATTCTTTAGGTATGTAACCCACTTCTTTACCCTTCCTCAAGGTGATTGATTTACAGTGCTCTTTACCTTCCCTTCTTGGATTAGGTTCAGTATTGCTAGGCAGGGTACCTTGGGGACGGTTACTAATGGCATTGGCAATCTGACCTACTTGAATTTCTAGGTTCTTTATAGAAGCAGCTTGGTTTTGTAAGATGGTGGTGAACATCTCTTCTAAGGAAGGCTTCTTTTCTTGTGGTGAGACTTGTGGTAGAGGATTATGTGGAAGTGGTGGTGGTGGTTGAGTATGGAAGCCAGGAGGATAAGTAGGTCTTGGGTTAGATGGTTGCCCTTGATTATTGTTCCAAGACAAATTTGGGTGATTTCTCCAGCCAGGGTTATAGGTGTTTGAGAATGGGTTATGGTTCCTATTTGGATGGGAAACATATTGGACTTGTTTGGCTTGAATAGGACACCTATCGCCAGAGTGATTACCCTCACAATTATCACAAGTTACAAAAGGGTTTTGAATGGAATGAAT
This sequence comes from Heritiera littoralis, assembly GCA_031772115.1. Taxonomy (NCBI): domain Eukaryota; kingdom Viridiplantae; phylum Streptophyta; class Magnoliopsida; order Malvales; family Malvaceae; genus Heritiera; species Heritiera littoralis. Next base: position 628,848 of record JAPDPK010000121.1, on the reverse strand, counting down.
TGGGTTGGGTTGTTGATTGACTCCAAGAGAATCAACCTTTTTGGTCAAGGCTGAGATTTGAGAGGTAAGGGTGGTGAGTGCATCTAACTCATACATACCTGCTGTTCTCTTTGATGTTAGCCTCTCAGCTGACCATTGATAACTGTTTGCAGCCATGTCTTCTATCAAGTTGTAGGCATCATCTATAGACTTGCTCATTAATGCACCACCTGCAGCTGTGTCTATAATAGTTCTGGTCTGGCTTATCAACCCATTGTAGAATATCTGCACTTGCAACCAATTTGGAATCCCATGATGAGGACACCTTCTCAAGAGTTCTTTGTACCTCTCCCATGCTTCATAAAGTGACTCTGAATCGTGTTGCATGAAAGTGGTGATGTCGTTCCTCATCTTAGCTGTTTTGGCTGGTGGGAAGAATTTTACCAAGAACTTCTGAACTAAGTCCTCCCATGTTGTGATTGATCCTGGTGCCAATGAGTTCAGCCAATCCATCGCTCTATCCCTGAGAGAAAAAGGAAATAATCTCAGTCTTATCGCATCATCAGAAACACCATTATTCTTAAAAGTAGAGCAAATTTGTAAAAAATGTTTCAGATGAGCATTAGGATCATCATTGATTGAACCCCCAAACTGTACAGAAGTTTGGATCATTTGGATGATGGCTGGTTTGATCTCGAAATTGTTTGCTTGAATGGTTGGATATCTTATGCTTATCTCGAATCCATTCACTGTAGGCATTGCATAATCTCGAAGAGCTTTGGTATCTGCTTCTTCCATGGTATTTGTTTCAACAAGGTCTTCTTGGTTCTCCTTCTTGATTCTTCGTAAAGTCCTTTCAATTTTAGGGTCAAGGGGAGCCAATTCACCACTCCTTGCACGGTTCATGCACTAGGCCGATGTACCTCACAAGAAAAACAAGAGAAGATAAGTATCAAGGAAGGAGAAAAAGAAAAAAAAATGAATTAAAACTAGGTATGCTTGGTATTAATATTAGCAAAACAAATCCTTCAATCCCCGGCAACGGCGCCAAAAACTTGTTACCGAATTTTCAATGAATGTACCGCAAGTGTACGGACCGTAGCAAGTAATAAAGTGATGAGTAGAGTATCGTTCCCACGAGGATTGAATTTGTGAATTGCTTACTAAGTACTAAAATTTCACACCTAATTTTATTCAAACGATCGAAAGAATCTTTTTATCAAAACACTAATATTTTTGAAATCGAAGTAGCAAGAAAGTGAAAATAAAAAAAATCTTATTTAAATAAAACTTCTAAAATATTCCAAAATAAAAACCAAAAGAAATTTAGATGAAAACTTGAAAACTAAAACAAAGAGAATAAAACTAAAACTACTCTATATCCCTTAGTAGGATTGAACTCTTCATGGTGCTGAAGCTGGCTATTTATAGAGGTAGTGGGGATGATGATTAGCTCAAAATCTTGGCTGATAGGGCTCGATCTTTATCTTCAAAGAAAATTTATCTTTTATCAGCTCCCTTGTTTATCTCTATCCTTAGCAAAAGGTCCATCTTGATAATTTATCTTCATAAAAGATAAATGCAACAATTTATCTTTCTTGGCAGCCAGTAGAAATATCCATGCATGAAGTTTTATCAACAAAGTCTTGTGTTTGAATGAAATTTGGAACTGAAATCCTTTACATCTTTGACTTCTTTATCAATTGGAGTTCCTACATCATTGAGAGAAATTAACAGATAAATGAGGGATTTGAATCTAATAGTAATGATTTAGAGATAAATTATATCATTAAATTCATGATAATTCTATAAATTATAGAATTATCAAAAAGCATTTGTATATGTGACAATGTATATAAGTGGATATGATCAATAGTCAATTGACAAGAAATTTATGGATACTAGGAATGAGATGATATCAAAATAATTATATAGAAATTATTTTGGGAAAATATTAAGGTGAAATTTGAGAGATCTCTAAGACTTATAATATTATGTAAGGTAATTTTGAAAATTAAATTGTTTTAAATGATTTTTTTGCAGTCTATGCGTGAGTTGGTAACCGAAAACATACAAGCTCAAGTATTGGATATTGACTGCTGACTGCTTGATTTGGTTCCAATTATGATTGATTAAGGTAAGAGATCAGAACGTAAGGGACATTGGATGTAATTTTAAAATCAACTGCCTTATGGTTATATAAATTGTATTTTCTTGCAGGGGTTTCAAGAAATATAAGTCGTTATGCTGCCGAATTTTTTATAAAATAATGATTTTGTGATTTAAGCTTTACTTAAGCTACCAATTGAAAATACCAATTCGGCTAGCAAATTTATTTTGGAAAATGATTAAATCTTATGAGTTTGATATGTATATGAAACTTTTAGCCGAAATACTAGTTTTCATGGGAATTATCAACCGATGGTATTTGGTTGAAAATATTATGAGTATATATGATTTATTTGCTTTTGAAAGAAATATATACGAGTTCTTTAGTGAACTTTCATAAAGCTAAAAAAAAATATACTATTTTGAATTCCGAAAAATATATATAAAATGTTTTGAGACATGACTAACAGTCACTACAGTATTGCTCCGACTACTATGTGACCTCGATCTAGTCCACAGTAGGTATTAGTTCTGACTATTGTGTGACCTTGATCCAGTCCACAATAGGTATTTATTTTTGAGCTGTGTGACCTTGGTCTGGTCCACAGAGGGCCCAGTTGACACCTGATCAGTGCTCACTGTGGACCCCCACTTTGGACTATGGCCATAAATCTTTCCGACTTGCACTTTCCCTCACGGGAATATCTGAACTGTATGACTATTACTTAGTTGCTAACATGTCTCCATCTTAGTATGTATATGCTTTTCGGGCTTATCTTCGTATATGAATTTCGAATGTATGATACTTGGATTCTGAAATAGATAAGGATTTGATTTGACGATCCATATTGAAACCAAATGTGACAAGCACATATATTTTGAGTTATGTTCGGAATTCAGCTGTTTATGTTTCGGTTCAAATGAAATGCTTTCTGATGTATTGCATAAGCATGATTTGATTTTCGAATTGTATGGATTACGATATTCAAGCTTTAATAAATATTTTTGAAACTTGCATATAGAAATTTGGTATCTGTTTCTTATATATATTTCTTACTGGGCTTTCCAAAAAGCTCACTCCCCTTCTCCACCTTCCAGATAACTTGCAGTAAGAGTTTGTACATGGGGTTCTACACGTCCTTCGAGGTTTTTGTTCCTCCCTTGAAGGTATGTGATGTACAGTATTCCTTTTTATACTTAAACTTGTATTTTCAGTACTTTTATTGTATAAGGATGTAATTAAAGGAAGTATATGATATATTTATGGTTTATAATAATGCATGCAACATGGGCGGAGATATATTTAGTCAAGTAGAATGATTCGAAATTGTAAATGCATGCTTAGTGAGAGAATTTGATTGGGACCTAAGGTAATTAAAAGATATTGACTTACCTAATATAAAGTTAGTTGAGGAATTGATTTGTGACACTACGTACAACCCAACCAAGTAAGTGAAAAAGGAAAATTTTGGTTCGTATTTTCGGTATAAAGGGTCGTTACATATCATCATCAATATCAATTGCTTCATTGTCTATTCAATAGTTGCAAGAGATGATTGCAAATACCATCAAGGCACAACGTGGAGGATCATCTAAATCTTGTTATACATATACCAAGCCAATCAGAAGAATTGATGAGTTAATGATGCCTGAAAATTACCAACCACCTAAATTCCAATAGTTTAACTGAAAGGGAAATCCTTGCCATCACTTCATTGAAACATGTAATAATGCAAGGACTTGTGGAAATCTCCTTGTCAAGCAATTTGTGCAGTCACCCAAAGGAAATGCTTTTGATTGGTATATTGATTTGGAGTTTGAATCCATTAGCAATTGGGAACAATTGGAAAGAGAATTTCTTAATCGTTTTTTTAGCACTTGTCACATAATGAGTATGACAGAGTTAACAAACACGAGACAAAAGAAAGATGAGCCAGTTATCGACAGTTGTAAAATAATTTTGAAGTAGTAAACTAAACAAGATGCTTGAGCCGTGCAAGCACTGTCTTTAATGATAATTTCGCCCCTTGGAGTAGAAACTCAATGCAACAAGTATAGGCGACTATCCTCCCAGGATACAACAGATCTTCCTTAATAATTTGCACTAACTATTAAGGGGAATAACAAAATATTATAAACTATAACCCAGCAAAGTTAAGAACAATGAAGATAGAAATCAAAAAGCTAGAAAATATGGAATAAGAAATTGATAGGAACTATGTTGGAATGAAGGGTGACGGCTAGTATTTATAGGTAAGAAAATATCAGTTACTTAGCCATTAAATCGGATAATAATAGTAGTCGGTTACTAAATATTAAAATCATCAATTACTATACATTTAAATCATTTGTTACTAAGCATTGAAATCATCCGTTACTAAACATTTTAATCATAAGTTACTAAACATTGTAATCAATACGATGTTTAAAAAATTAGTTACTAAACATTTTTGAAATACAAAACGTTTTTACATAATAATCCTTTACATATTTCTAAAATGTTTAAAAATTATTAAAAATCATATGTTCGGTTAAACTCTATTAATGTAATGCATCAGAACTAGTGTCTTTTAAACTATGAACCAGATTTAGAAAGAATGAAATATAATTCACAAAATTATTGATGAAGTTTGAAACTTCTATGAACCAATAATTTTAATTATGATTCATAACTTTCACCAATCACATTACACCCCTACAATTTTTTGTTGTTCAACTCGATTTTGCGCTAATAGGCTATGCGCGTGCTTGATTTATTCATGAGTGCCCTAAAGAATTTGCCACAATTCTCATAGAGCGACCTTATCCACACTTAGAGGTGGTAAATGGATGGGTTGGATTGGGTTCGGTTCGGGTTAGGTTATTTTGGATTGTTTCATTTTAGGTTAAGAAAAAATTGGATCATTCTGGGTTCGAATCATTTCAATTTTGTGTCAGGTCGGGTTTGGGTCAAGGAAAAATTGGTTTATTTCATGTTCGGATCATTTCTGTTTCGGATAAGATCGGGTTTGGATCAATTTGAATTCAAATCAATTTGGGTTCAAATCAATTTGGGTTTAGATCAATTTGGGTTAAAATTAGGTCGAGTTTGGGTTGTTGACTTTTTTAGTCAATTCGGGTTGGTTGGATTTGGGTCGATCGATAGGATTTTTGGGTTAAGGCTTAGTTATCTCGATGTGATTTGTCTGGTATGAAAAAGAACTAAAATCATATTTCTAAGAATCACAAAACTCATGAGAATAAAATTTTCTTATTACATGATTTATAATAAAATTGGGATTGAAATAATCAAAATATTTAATAATATGTATGACAGTTTTCTTTATAATATATTTGCCAATATTCATAAATTAATTAAATTTTTTTCATTTTATTTCTATTATCTATAATAATTAATAACATTATGAATCAAAATGATTTAATAGTCCCTGCTAAATATCATAATACACTACTATACATCTCTTTAATTTCTCTTGATTTTTTATAGAATAATTAGAGACATTAAGTGTAGGTGATATAGCTTCTGTAGTCTACTATAGATTAGCTATTAAATAGTTATACATTAGGTTCAAATGAATATAATATAAAAGTGAATATTTAAGTTTAACTAGATTGAGAAAAAAATATAACACTTGTATTATTGAAAAAAAATTATATTTTTACTATTGTAGAATACTTTGATCATTAATTTTAACATTTAAATATTTATTGGTAATATTAAATTTAAGTTTGAATCTTTTTGGATTTGGATTAATTTGGATTCGGATCAATTTGGGTTCAGGTCAATTTAGGTTCAAATTAGGTTGGGTTTGGATTAATCTAAATTCGGATGAATTTGGGCTCGGATCAATATGGTTTCGAATTAATTTGGATTCGGATTGGGTTGGATTTGGGTTGTTGACTTTTTTAGTCAAATTAGATTGATTGGGTTTGGTATAGGTTTGATTGAGTTGGTTTTTCGAGTTGGGTCAATTTTTGCCATCTCTATCCATACTCATATAGGTGTTTCCATCACGGGTATGCTTTGATTTAATACACCACCAATAATGGATGTGGAATACATTAAGAGCTTAGCTCATCCTCTCTTTCATTGCAATCTTGCACTATTCTCACCATAGGAGGGCAATAAATTTTAATGGTGCATCACTAGATCAACAAGTGACTTGTTATTACCCATAAGAACCTAATTCATGGGATTGCCAATCACATAGGTTGTCCCATTCCCCTCAATTGGCTTATGTCCCATTCCCCTCAATGATTCATGAATTAATTTTCTTCCTAATGGTTTAGGCAGAGGATCGGCCAAATTCATTTATGACTTCACAGAATCAATGATATAATTCCATCTTTAAGCAGCTGCTTTATTACATCTTGTCTCAATCGAATATTTCTATTTTTACCAATGAAAGTTTTATTCTTTGCAATGGCTATTGTTGCTTGGCAATCACAATACACAGACATGAAGGTGTCAATTTCATTCCCAATGGAATGTCTGCTAAGAGGTTTCTTAACCACTCAATCTTATTACCAACCAATTCTAGAGTTATAAACTCTGACTCCATGGTTGATGTAGCTATTATTGTTTGTTTGGTTGGTTGATTTCTAAGATACAGCACCTCCACCAAAGGTGAACATGTATCTACCGATAGATTTTGTCTCATCTGAATCCGAGATCCAATTAGCATCACTGTATCCTTCTAATATAGCGAGGAATCCATTATATGAAATACCATAGTTCATAGTACCTCTTAGATATTTCATTACTTTGCTCAAGCAGTCTAATGATCACGATTGGGATTTTGTGTATATCTACTCAGTCTACTCACTGCATAAATTATATCAAGTCGAGTACAATTTATTAAAAGCATCAGACTCCCAATAATCTGAGCATACTTAAACTGAGCTACAGTATCTCCTCTATTTTTCATTAATTGTGTGAGACCCGATTTTATTACACTGTACACCATATTTGTACATGACTGATAGTGGAAATATATTCTTTTAGTGAAATTAAATAAACATTGAATGTGAATTTCCACTCTTCATTTTAATTATTAGAAATTATGACTTATAGTATGGTGTATAAAAAGAAAGAAAAACAAACATCAAAGTGCAACAAGAAATAGATGGGATTTAATCTTGATAAAAAGGTTGAAGATAGTATTGAAGGTGTGAAAGGGAATAAATGGCTGTTGGACAAATGAAGAAGAAATGAGATAGAAAGTTAGAAATAGTGGCTGGAAATGGCGTGGAGAGGAAGGAGAAAAGAAGAGAAAATTTAGTCAAAAAAACAGACTGCAGCAGGAAGCTTCACCACCGTTCCTTTTGTCACCATTTTCTTTGGTTTTGAATGCATGAAAGACGTGATATGATGAAAGAAAACGGGATAAGAAATAGGTGGTAGGTTCTTATTGGATTTGCATGGCTATATAAGAAGGAATACATGGGAAAATCGATTTATGCAATCCTCTTCTTTAAGAAAAACACTCTACTGCTTCTCGCCCATTGTCTTTACTGCAAACTCAAATCTTGGTTCTTCCATTCCTCTCATACGTGAGCCATGAAACTTCATCCCTTAGTTAGCTAAACCTTTTCTCTATCATTGAAGAGCTAAGGAATAAGCAAAGTAAAGCTAAATAAGGCAGAAAACACTCTGTTTCTGGAAGTGCAACTCAGTTAAGGTGAGTTCCATATTTCTATGGTTCTCTTGATATTCAATGGTAGATGTCTATGTTTTATAATGTAATAAACATAGATATAGTCTTGTTTTAGCTAAATCTTGTTAGAATATATAAGAAACACGATGGGCCAACGGGATTATCCAACTGCTTGCCAAATAGGTGAGCAAAGAATTTGGGTACTTGTCCAAAGGATGAAGCGAGTTTAATGATATGCATGAATCGGTGATATACATGTTCGCCAACATTTTGGAAAATCAGACTGATCGTCCGAATGGGCGAGGGCTTATGATCGCCGAAAATAATATGGAGTGTGGTTGTGGGCGAGGTCGCCACATGCTAGTTCAATTCATAGGCGAGCCTACCTATGAATAGAAAGCCACGTATGGCGAACTCAAATACATAGGCGTGGCGAGTTGAACGTTGGGCGAGCTCCCACGAATAAGCCATATGTGAATGGCTAGAATATTGGGCGAGCTCCCACGTGTAAGCCATTTGACGAATGGCGAGCTCTGCTGGGCGAGCTAGAGGATTAGCCTCAAGTCTTGCTAAAGTGTTAGAAGGATTCGGACAAAATATATTGATGGTTTTGATAAATTATTTTGCAGTCAGGAATTGAGAAAGGCAAGCGGGAAGCTAGGCTTCGTAATACCAGGTAAGGAAGTAGTATGTGAAGTAAAATGCATGTACTGTGGAGTAAAATATTATGAAAATATTGAGAAATTGTTTTGGTTTATGACATGCATTAGTTTGATAAATTGTTTTGATTTGGGCAAACTGGTAAAGGGCGGGCGAGCCAACGATAAGCGACCCCTTTTATGATGTTTTGGGCGGGCGACCCCTGTTTTAATAGAAATCTGGGCGAGCCACAGATAGACGACCCCTGTTTTAACAAAATTCCGGGCGAGTTGACCATGGAAGTGCCGCATTGGGCGAGTTGACCATGGGCAATGCCATAATGGGCGAATTGACCATGGGCAATGCCAGAATGGGCGAGCTGTTATCGGCGAGCTAGTTTAACTTGTTTTTAAATTCAAATGTTGTCGGGTGAACACTAGTTCACCGTAATGGGCGAGCTGACCATGGGCGAGCCGTAATGGGCGAGCTAACCATGGGCGAGCACGTTTTAATTGTGTTTTTCTCACACGAAAATTTGAGAAAATAACTGGCTGTTTTTATTGCCTTTTGTAAATAGAAAACATAATACCTTTTTGGAAAACAATCATTTTGAGAAAATGATGAAAATTGTGAAATATTCCTTAAAGGTTCTTTGTGTGATATAAATTGATTTTGAGACTTTAGACCCCTAGTTTCATGCATTGTTATTCACGAGGCTGATGGACCCGCCAAGTCATCAGAGGTCTCGAGGTCACCTGGCAAGTGTACCCGATGACCACCTATAGATTGTGGCCATAGATCTACTGTATCCCTGTGGGGACGATTACTACGTTCATGGGGGGGAGGAACGATGATAGCATGATTTAATTGTAGGGTGATTCCTAGTCTCAACTTACTGATTTCTGTTTACTGAGGGGATTTCTGTTTACTGAGGGGATTTCTGAATCCTGTTTACTGTTTACTACTTTATATTGTAAACTATTTAGCTAGTGATTTAAATATTAAAGACTGTTACTATATCCATTGTTTTCCCTACTGGGTTTATTGTTAAGAAAAATAAACGTTTTGGGGGGATATAGTTTTAATTGTATAAAGCAGCATACACCTTCCTTACTGAGCACGTTGTCGCTCACCTCTTATTTTTCACACCACAGATTGTTGATCTTGGATTAAGAGAATTACCTTCCAGAGATTATCGACTACTAGAGTCAGCAGATATTTGAGATCGAAGGTACATTATTTTCTTTTATATATTCAGTGAAATTGTACTGTACTATTTTAAATAGAAGGGAATGTATATACATCTTAAGGAAAAAAATGTAGTACTAATTCTTATTAAAGTGTTAGGAGTTGTTAAGCATCACAAACAGCCAAACCGGTAAGTAAGTGGAATTTATAAGTAAATATTATGTTATACTGTGGATTTAGGATGTTACAAATTGGGAATTAGCATCATAAGGAGTACTCATAGGTGTGACACCAAAGTATCCAAATTTCGTAAGTAGCTTCTCAACATAATGCTCTTAGGCAAGCATTAGGCTGCCTTCACGTCTTATGATTTTAACACCCAAGAAACATTAGCTTCTCTCAAATTCTTTATATCAAATTTAGAAGTTAAAAAAAAAACATTAGTTTCATTCACAATATCAATGCATGTACTAAGAATAAGCATGTCATGATATAAACTAATACTTATAAATTCACTTTTGAATTCTCTATCTCAAGTAACTTGTTCTCACTTTTATAATACAACTCAAAATGCATCATTATGTGAATACAGACATCCTTATAGTTTTCTTGGCCAAAATTTATGAGCTATTTGACTAATAAATACGATTTATCTTACTTCCAAACCCATTACATTTGCATTTCTATATTTTAAACATTAGTTTTAAACATAAGTAATAAAGAAGAGTTATTTAAAAGAGATATAAAAAGGCACCTGTAGATAGTGTCCAATCAACAACCATAGTAGTATATGCATATAAGCACCATTTGAATCACACATCTGAGCTAGCATGTAACGGTCTGAGTGTACATTTTTACACAATATTTACTAGTAGTTTACACATCATTACTGGTTGGGCTGTTTGTGATGTCTTTAACACTTGATCATTAACAGTAATAAACGGTAAATATTTATTCAATAATTTCGAAATATAAAATTTTTTACAATATTCCATAAACTTTACATCCCCTGTTTCTATTTTACAATAATGTAGTACTGTATACAAGTGTCCGAATATATAAGAGAAGTGACTGTACCTTTAGAATTCGATACTCTTCGTCCCAGTGAGCTACTCGTAGTTATATTTAACTGAGGAAGCCATTAAATAATCCTTGTGATTAACCTAGAAGATTTGAAAGTAAGGGGTGAGTGAACCACATGCTCAGTAAAGGAGTCATATGCTACTTGATATAATGAAAACTATATGCCGTAAAACATTTATTTCTTAACGGTGTACTAAGCACAGTAGTGAAGGATACTATAGTCGGTCGAGAAATCCAGATGGAGCATGTAAGGTATTTTGAAATACCTGTCTTGTCCTGGAAATCCAGAGCAACTATAGAGAGAAATAAATAAATTGTTTTATTTCAAAACAATTTCCTTCTCTTTTCTCATAATTATGAAAATGGTATAAACCATTTTATTATATCACTTCAGTACACCAATTTCAAAACACGTGATAGTACAGTGATAAAACAGTAGTTATAGTAAACAGTTTTTTCAATACAGTAGTTTATAAATATCCAAATCACTGGATAATAGTTCAGTAATTATTCCTATTTAAGAAATAATTTTCAAAGTATTCTTTCTCGATAATAGTAATTTCCTTTCAGTTCAGTAAATTGTATTTTGTACAATTCAATTCAGTAAACAGAAATCAATAGGTTTTATTTTAGTAAACAATAATCAGTAGCTTTCCATTCAGTAATTAGTAATCGGTAGCTTTCCATTCAGTAAATAGTAATCAGTAGCTACCAGTTTAGAAATTAGTAATCAGTAGCTTTTAGTTCAGTAAACAATAATCAGTAGCTACCAATTCAGTAAACATTATCTCTCAGTACAGTACAGTTCTGTAAAACAGTGTTTTGGTACAGTTCAGTTCAGTAAACAGTAATTCACAGTGCAATATAGTAAACAGGATTCAGTAAATCCGTCCAATAACAGTAATCAGTAAGTTGAGACTAGGCATCACCTTAAAATTAAACATGCTATCATCGTCCACTAAGGGACACAGTAATCATCCTCGAAGGGACACAGTATATAGTGAGATCTATGGCCATGATCTATAGGGTGTCCTCGGTGTACACTTGCCAAGTGACATCCGAGACGCTGATGACTGACGGGTCAATTAGCCACGTGACAGTAACAGTAATAGTACGATGCATGAAACTTGGGGCCTAAGTCTTAAAACAGTATAAAAACCGTACCATAGCCTTTATGAACCTTATTCAAGTAACTTGAAATATTTCATGTTTATCCATAAGGCTTACAATTTTATATATCATTACCTTTATGGAAATTTTAAATTAAATAAAATCAGTATGTAGTTCCATAAAGGTATAAAAATTCATTTCTTTCCCATAAAAATACCTTTAAGGAGTTTAATTAAATTAAATCATTTATTTCAATTATTACTTCCGAAAAGGTATTTATTCCCATTTTCTCATACCGTAAATCAGTCGGTAAATATTCATGCATCAAGTGAGAAAGTAAGTAAATATTCAATTTGAATATTTAATATCATATAAAATAAATCAAATTCTCACTTTAATAAAAATATAAAACATGAATATTTAATTTCTCATAACTTTCTCAAAATTTTCAATTTATAGAAAATTGGTGTAAATTATATTTAAATTTCCATTTAAAGCAATTTCATGCTTCTAAAATATTTTATAATATTTTAGAATATTTTTGGAAATTTTTCCGATAGCATAACGGCTTCGGATTCCAAACCTCCTACACACAAGCACAGTTTATAAACCAGCGTTTCAACCACATCATTTTTGCATGTTTTAAACCAAATCATGCTTCCAACATTTCCATAAAATTTAACTCGATAAAACATGTATTTCATTATATCACTACAACTCACACACTCCCCCCTTACCAGTCTTATGAAGTCGAGCTTCCCGGTTACTTTTGCCGAATTTCGTCGACTCGGGCTGCAAAATAATTTTGCCAAAAATTATTAATATGTTTGTTCTTATTTTTAAGCCATTAATATTCGTAAAATGCTGCCACTAACTTCATGTTATAAGTACAACTAGTATAAATTATACTGTGTTAAAACTCAACTTGCTCATTCTAGCTTCTTTTTCGGTTTTAATTTCACCAATTCTCCTCTCTTAGTTTCTATAATTATTCTTTGCCAAAACCTCTAATTTTCAGCATATTTTTGGGCCTCTAAATGTCATGGCCGAATCCCTTAATGGCCATTGTCATTGACTTTTCAACATTTTTCTTTCCATTTTCTTGGTTTCAATTTATTGTTCCTTGTCTACATGAACTACTCTTGCCATTTTCTTGCATGAAGTCTTAAATGCTTCTATTCTTCCATTTTCAACCAAGGGTTCATTCACTAGCCAAAATTATCTTTTCAACCCTTTTTAATTCTAAGCTTCTTCTTCCAATTGTTTATACTCCAAACTTCATTTCTCATCATCATCGTACCGTTTCTAACATAATTCCTTTGTTTTTCCTAAATCTATATCAAGATCTAAATTATGCTAATTTCATGATCTAATAGAATTTTATTAAAAACAGTCCTATAATCATGTTTCTTATATCTAGAAACATAGAAATACATCATGTAATATCAAGAAATCATAAAATCCTTGAAGCTCACCTTGACCGATTGATGCTTCTCAAAACAGAGCAATTATCTGTTTTAATTTTCAGCCCTCTTCTCTTGTTTCTTAGTTGATCCAAAGAAGAAGGGAAGTTTAATGGTGAAGGTTAAATAATTAGCTATCAAGACTGTTAAAATTGGCTGACTCTCCTTGGCCAAATAGAAGCTGAAACAGAACAGAAAATGGAACTTAGCTTATGCCTCTCGTATACAGCAATATTCGGTGACGAAGGAGGTGTTTTGCGAGACTTTTGTTCCTTTATTCTTTCATATACTCAAGACATCCAATACTAATTAAGCACCTAGCATCTTATCATATTTTTCTTCGTCATTTCTTGCCTTAAATTGCATTAAATGGCTAAAGAAATCTACAGCATAAAATAATGGTGGAGAGCTTCTTACATTGTCCCGTTTTGACCAAATGCCACATTCTTTTTGAAATTTTTTCTCCAAAATAAATTATGCACATGGTATTTTCCATTTCTCTTCCTTTTATATTACTTATAATGAAATTTTATTGTTTAAAATCATGGCTGAATTTCTTTAAGACTCCAGCTGCAATTCATGGCACCAAGTCAGCAACCAACTAACGTGATATTCACTCTTCTTGGTTGATCAGTTTTGTCATATATTCTACTCTTCTTTGATTGTATCTCAGCCAATAAAAATCCTCTTATTTAGTACCTTTAATATTCCATCTTTTAAGCCATATTTCCTTATATTTTATATTATAAAATTCATAGTCTACCAGCCTTAAAAAAACTGGAGAAGGATGTGTAATAGCAGCAAAAGTGGCGTGGAAGTCCACTTTTGCTGCACTATTGTTGACTTCCATCTCTTCTGTTTTATAATTCATCCAATAAGCATTTTTATCATTGCTTTATGTGTTACTTCTCTTTATTGTATGTTTATTTTAGTTTTCTCCTTTCCCTTAAACTTTTCCAGCCGAACACAACCCATGCAGCAGGAAAAGTGGCGTGGAACTCTTTCTTCTACATGTCTTTGACCTCTCTTTTATTATCTTTGTTTTATACTTCAACAAAGATAATTGCTCACATATTATTTTTAAGCTTCTTTTATTTATTTTGTATGAATTATATGCCCTTTTCCCTCATAAAATCTGCCTTAACTAAAGTTTTCCTGATGCATGTACTGAACAGCAAGTTGGCGTGGAGTACATGGCTACTCAGTTGAAATGCTTCCAAGTCTTCTTTTCTTGTATATTCCATACAACCAAAATACATCACATATAATTATAAATTTTCTTTTCTCTTATTAATATTTTTGTTGATTTTTTATGCCATGAAAATATGGCTTTCATTTTAAAATTTTCTGATTTCATTTTCTTCCTTTACTCCATGCCTTATTTCCCATTCATCTCTTTATTTTTCATTATCCTTCTTATACACCATATAAAATTAAATTTCTGAAAATTTCATAATATAATATGGTGTACAGTATATATAAAAAATTTGGGTCTCATATTTCTCCCATCTTTAAGAAATTTAGTCCTCCAAATTTCACCTGGACCTGTCACTGGAAGAGCTTTGGATACCTCTCACGCATAAGCTGTAATAACTGGAAATTTTCCCTCATCCTAAATTTGTTGTTTACTATTTAATATTCAAAAAGAAAATTATTAAATAGCATTATGTTATAATTTAAACAACATTGAGGTTTGAATTATATAGGAATTTAGGACTAAGGTAATTACCATGAATAACATAATGCTAACTTAGGTAATATTTAATTTTAAAACAAAATTTGATGATACTTGCTACAATTATTAGCTAGTTGAGTTAGAAAAATTTTAGTAAATAATATAAGTATGCATATAGAAAGATATGTATATATATAGAAATATATACAGTCATATATACGTGTATATCTATATAATAATAATAATCAAACCTATAACTAATGCACAGTCATATATATGTTATAGGATTAGCACTTATATATATAACCAATAAATGAATAAAATATATAAGAAATATATTTACTTATGCATATGTGGCCGAGTGGGTTTGTGTTAAAAAAAAATGTAAAAAATTGGTTTCGGTAGTGGCTTCCTGAAGAAGCTGAAACTCCCACCTACTCCCTCTCACATTTGCTTGTCTCGATTGAAGAAAACAAGAAGCAAAGAGAATTTTTTTCTCGGCAGCGATCAGGACAAGGGAAGAAAAGAGCAGTTCGGCATTGGAGAAGGGAAGAAAGGGAGGAAAATGTGGAAAGGAGGGAGTACTGAATCGGGCTGAAGAAGGGGATACCCACGTCAAAAAAGAAAAGGAAGAGAAATAGTGTAGCAAAAAAAAAGGGAGAGCAAACTAGAAGCAGATCTCGGCAGTTGCATTAGCGGCTGGTGTAGGCTATTCTTGGTCTTAAAAGGTGCTGGCATGGTGCTTATTTTGCTAGATAAAGGACGGTAAAACATGGGTCTATCATTCGAGAAGAATCAAAACAAAACAGAGTGACATAAAGGAACAAAAATGACGGTTGTTTCCGGTGTAGAAGGGACGTGAAGGGAGCAGCGGAAATGTTTGGAAACAGCAGCTACGAGTGAAAGATGAGGAGAGGCAGTACATTGGGTTAGAAATTTTAAATTGGAATTATAGGGGCTGAGCAGAGTTTTACTAGTGGTTTACGGCAGAGAGCTTTGGTTGGGTTGGTCACAAACGGCAAGGCTGTATCTTGTGTCGTACTTCCTTCCTTTAAGGTGCCAAAGCAACAACCATTTAGAGAAGGCTCACGACAGTAGAGGAAGGCAACATTGAGTTGTTGTTTTGGAAGTGTGATTCAAGGGTAAGGTGATTCTTTTAAATTTAAAGCTTATGTATAGAAATGAAAGCTTATTGTTAAGACAATCTGCAAATATAGGAGCTGCTAAAAGTGCAAAATGGCTACTGTTTTGAGAGGAAAGAGGACTGCCTTAAAAGGAGCACAAACTGAGATGGTGTGCTTAGTGAAAAAGGACAACAATAAGCCACGACATTTTACGAGGTTCAGGGTAAGGTTTATCCAAATTATTTAGATAAAATATATATGATAAAATAAATTGATGAGATGAAATTTTAATTCATGGAATTTCTTAAGGTGACTTTGAAGGTTAAACACTACTTTCTTGCTTTAATCGATATGGTTATGCTTACTAAGAGTAAGGTTAAGTGTAATCTTAGCATTGTGGAAAAAATAAATAATGAATAATAATAGTAAATAAATTTACCTTAGCTACTCTATAAAGAGAGTATGGTAAAAAAGGATTATTTTAGTTAGAAAAGAAAATGCAGGGATACATAATGATATTAAATTTTGATGTGGATTTGTTGTAGAGTGAACACAAGGAAGTGAGAATATACCATTGGGCTAAATGTGTAAGGATGGTTTTTTTTTTTAAAGTACCGAGCATTGGTACCATAGAGGCTACTTAGTGGATAGACGTAGTGAAGGAATAAAGAAAGGAGGGTTTCTGTTAGTAAGTTAGCTAAGGTAAGGGAATATACGGTAGATGTTTATTAGTCTACTATGTTTGTGTGTGTTTAAATTATTGTTATTTAATACTTATGGATTTAAATGCGTTCTTGGTTAAATTTCAACGTTTTAGGTTAAATTTCAAATATATTGAACTGAGTTTAAAGTACAAATGGTCTTGAGATTTGAATTGTATTGGATTGGTGAATAAATATACTGTTGGTTGGAGTTTTCTACAGTTATTTGGTTGTGGATTATGATGCTGGGTAGTGTCCTACCTATGCCGTCATAATGCCAAAATTTCTTTAGAAATTATTAAATGGATTTTGGTGTTAATTTAAATTCTATAATGTATTTAAAAACCTCGTATATCTTATGCACTATTTCTTGTCACCGAATAATGTCTTTTAAATGTGTTTTGTACGATGAGGTTATTAAAACTAGAGTGTTTAACACAATTCATGCCTCCAATACTCAAGATATGTTGTAAAAGTATTCTTGCACGAATTTTGACGTACGAGACATGGGACACTTGAAAATGCCTGTGTGTCGTTTATTAAGCCTATGTGGCACTCGCCTTTGTGGCATTTAAATTATGCCTATGTGGCATTTAGTAAGCCTGTGTGGCAATTATTGTGAAATATACTGGATGCTTTGTGATCTTCCAGGTCCTGGATGCTTTGTGATCTTCCAAGCGTCCGACAAATAGTCGTGACTTGTACCTTAGCTACTAGATGATCACTAGTGCTGGGATGATTCATGATCATGGATAGAGCCTTGGTATGGGATTGTGACCATTGCTAGCTACAGTGGATGCTTTCATAGAAAGCTTATTGGTTATTTCCAAAGATCTCGGTTATATTACCATATCTTATGAATGGATGCCTGTCTCTTGAAAATACTTTGAATGTGTATTTCGATTTTATGAATGCGTGAGCATAAGCGTTTTATAGCTTATAAAATAATGGCTTATCAACTTTGCATTATTTTTAATAAAACATATTTAACATGAGTTTTGGCACATTTATTCACGCATACACATGCATTAAACATAGTAGAAACCTAATATCATTTAACGTATGTTTTCTTACTGGGCATTAGCTCACCCCTCTCTTCCACCTCCCAGATTATTTTAGATAGGCTCAGATGCGAGTATGATGCACGAAAAGTTCGATACATGGGCCGCTAAGTGTTAATACGTTTGTGTTGAGGTATAGCTCCCCTTAATATCTCTGTTTATATTTCAGACTTAAATATTGTTTTTTGTATACACAGTCCATAGGATTCGGGATGTAAGTATTAGAAGCATATTAAGATTGTATATGAACTGTGCCTCGTAGTGGATTGTATTCTCAATATTACAAATTGGTGAATAGGGGATGTCTAAGATGGTATATTGAAAATGTAATGTGCTATAGGTTGAGATGATGTTCCATTGTGTATAAGGATGGAGTATATACCAAAGTAAGGGTGGAATTTTTCAATTTTATTTTTGGCACGTATTACGAGGTGACTTAAATGGGACCTTAGACAACTAATCTTAAACAATTAAACGAGTAGAAATCTACTTGTTAGATATTAGCTACACTGAGTGAGTGACAAACATAGTAAGGAAAGAAAAAAGTTAGCCCGAAAATCCTAGCTTCCGAGGGTGTTACAAAGGCTCTCTAACTCCCAAGTAGCCTCTCCTCAGTGTGATATTGCCAGAGCACCTTAACTAAAGGAATGGTCTTAGATCGCAATACTTTATCTTTCCTATCCAAGATCCGTACTGGCTTCTCAACGTAACTCATATCCTTTCTGATCTTTAATGGTTCATGTCGAATTACGTGAGAAGGATCTGGATGATACTTCCTCAGCATCGAGACATGGAATACGTTATGCACTCCTGACAACTCTGGTGGTAGTGCTAGCCGATATGCCACATCTCCCACGCGATCTAAGATCTCAAAAGGTCCGATATATCGAGGACTCAACTTTCCTCTCTTCCCGAATCTCATTATACCTTTGGAGGGTGAGACCTTCAAAAATACATAATCACCTGCTGAAACTCTAGTGGTCGGCGTCTCATGTCTGTATAACTCTTCTGCCGACTCTAAGCCATTCTTAGCCTCTCACAAATAACTTGTACATCATGGGAAGCCTGCTCGACCAAATCGAGAGCTAATAACTTATGGTCTCCCACTTCTTCCCATACTGTCGGGGATCTACATCATCTGCCATATAAAGCCTCATAAGGTGCCATGCTGATACTCACCTGTTAGCTATTATTATTAGTAAACTCTGCCAGGGTAGATGATCATCCCAGGAGACTCTAAAATCAAGTGCACACACTCACAACGTACCCTTGAGCATTTATATCGTACGCTCGAACTATCCCTTAGTCTACGAATGAAACGCGGTGCTAAAACTCAGTTGGGATCCCATGGCTTCCTGAAATCTCTCTTTCAGAAATGAGATGTGAAGCGGGACTCCTTATCAGATATGATGCTCGCTGGAACACCATGTAACCTCACTATCTCCCTGACATATAAATCGCCCAAGGTACTAATTGGATTAGTAAATTTCATAGCTAAGGAATAAGCAAACTTAGTCAATCTATCCATAATCATCTAGATAGCATTATACCCTTGGCGGGTCCTCCGAATTTCACTCAATTTAGGAAGTACCACCAATATAGGTATTTTTCATCCTTATAATTCCTAACTTTCAATTAATCTTGTCTTTCAGATGAGACTGCCATTATACTTTTACAATTCGAATTTCCTTTAAATCACACATTTCCTCTTTTATAATCAATTTATACTCCCTAAAATTAATTATCAATTTTGGGAGTTAACAATTTTCACTTCCTTTCATATAGTAGATAATTCACACCATTTATCACTTATTATCTCATTTGGTGCCAAGTCGATAATAATTTGACGACTATCATTTAAACAATTTTAATCAATCGTATGTAATTGTCCTAGTAGCTTTTACATCCAGTGCACCCGCTTTCCATATATCCTTGAGCGTCTACACAATACGCTTAGATATTTACATCTATAAGAAGCAGTGCTGGCAGTAAATTTGGAATCCCGACGCCTTTTGCTATTTTCTACAAGCATATGGCCAATCAGAGATTTCCAATCACATGTACTTGCTCACTGGAACTTCACATACATTCTCACCGTTTCATAGATATATATCGACTAGGCACTCAAGAGATCAGGAAACTTGATGATGTAGAAGTGAATCAATTTTATCGATCAATCTACAGTCACTTCTATCACATCATGGTTCTTTCGAATTTTTTTCTTATCCCACAATAATCATTTCACAGTTTAGGTAAGATGCACTTCACTTGCAGACTTTAATATTAACCATCAATTACAGTGAATGATACATTAGGTAATAACTTTTCCTGACATCTCTTTTCATATAGTATTACCATTACATCCCTTGTTCTCATGGTACATGTAATATCACTTAATTGGGAGATGTACTTGAGGATGTAATATTTTCATAATCAAATTCTATAACTGAATTTATCAAAATACCAATTCCGTCTCCACATGAATTATGCAATTTCACAATTCCACTATATATATTCGTTTACATAACTGGCAGTAATGCATTTATTTATTCCTCTGAATATAACTAATTTTATCCGTTAAATTTAGCTTGATCTTACATCTAGCCATAACCGCTTAATAGTCAAAGGAATCACATTCAATCTTGATTTGGGAACTACCTCATAACTCATGTTCCCTTATCATCATATGATTTATCTTCTTTATGCATTTTCATCTTTTCGCACTTATCACTCCAATTGATTTTTCAAGTGATATAATACTCTTCCGTTAAAACCTTTTAACTCATTTCCAGTAATAATACTATTGAACATTCAGGATTTAATTCACAATCATAACTATTCTTATTCTTTCGAACCAGATCATCTGCGTTTTTACCAATTACTCTAATATAGATGGGTTCTTTATTTATTAATCTCTAAAGTAATTTTCTTAAGCTCTTAAGACTCTCTTATGTTCTCTGATAAGAGCCTATAAATAGATTCCATGTTGTGAATCGAGTCAATAATCTCTCGAATCCACATTACTCTGAAAATTTATTTAGAAATTCATCTAGTAAATTCTAAATCATAACCTCATACCATCTTGGATGTTTCATTATCTACATCCTGCAATTCCACTATGTATCCTTAAAATACATACGTATGACATTTAAATCATTTAGCATATATTTCATATTGATTCACTTATTTAGTCACACCCCTTAATTGTATTACTTTTCATAATATTAAATAATCCCTAACTAATATTCCCCGTCTTTTCACTTTAAATTCAGGCCCTAAGAATCCATAACAGGGCCGATTATCTGGCGACCCCCCCAGTATACACTCTGGGTCGTATTACTCATCAAAGTATAAGTGGGGCTCATAATAGGGACCATTAAACACATAATACATTCTTTACACATCAGTTACTCTATTACCATCAATCAATCCTGAATCAATTTAGTCAACTAGGATTCAGAGGCATTATTTCAATATAGGGGCATATTCATCATTTCCACATTTATTTCTCCCTCTTCAAGTTATATTGAATAGGTGATCTTAAGATCTATTAACTGATGATATCTCCTTCCACTTCTATATCATCATGGTAAAATCTTAATTCGTTCCGGACAGAAAGGTCCTGGTAGGGCCCTCACCGAATTCCTTTTTGTTCTTTACCGAATAGACCTTCATTTTAGATTATAAGATCACCTATTTCAGACAGAAATTCTAGGATTATTATTCCTCCTTAACATCCTTAATTCATGAATTTTCCACACCAATTTAAACACTTAGTCCAATTTTACAATCACTTGATTCCTCTATACATTCAGACTATACAGTACTCCAAGGAATGTTAATCATTTTCAACACTTTCTACTCTAAAGGCATCAATAGACATCAGGTCAACTTTGCTCTGATACCATTAAATTTGTAACGGTTTAAGTGTACATTTTTACACAATATTTACTAGTAGTTTACACATCATTACCGGTTGGGCTGTATGTGATGTCTTTAATACTTGATCATTAACAGTAAAAACGGTAAATATTTATTCAATAATTTTGGAATATAAAATTTTTTACAATATTCCATAAACTTTACATCATCTGTTTCTATTTTACAATAATGTAGTACTGTATACAAGTGTCCGAATATATAAGAGAAGTGAATGTACCTTTAGAATTCGATACTCTTCGTCCCAATGAGCTACTCGCAGTTATATTTAACTGAGGAAGCCATTAAATAATCCTTGTGATTAACCTGGAAGATTTGAAAGTAAGGGGTGAGTAAACCACATGCTCAGTAATGGAGTCGTATGCTGCTTGATATAATGAAAACTATATGCCGTAAAACATTTATTTCTTAACGGTGTACTAAGCACAGTAGGGAAGGATACTATAGTCGGCTAGAAAATCTAGATGGAGCATGGAAGGTATTTCGAAATACCTATCTTATCCCGGAAACCCAAAGCAACTATAAAGAGTAATAAATAAATTGTTTTATTTCAAAACAATTTCCTTCTCTTTTCTCATAATTATGAAAATGGTATAAACCATTTTATTATATCACTTCAGTATACCAATTTCAAAACACGTGATGGTACAGTGATAAAACAGTAGTTACAGTAAATAGTCTTTTTAGTATAGTAGTTTATAAATATCCAAATCACTAGATAACAGTTCAATAATTATTTCTATTTAAGAAATAATTTTCAAAGTATTCTTTCTCAATAACAGTAATTTCCTTTAAGTTCAATAAACTGTATTTGGTACAATTTAGTTCAGTAAACAGAAATCAATAGGTTTCATTTCAGTAAATAGTAATCAGTAGCTTTCCATTCAGTAATTAGTAATTAGTAGCTTTCCATTCAGTAAATAGTAATAAGTAGCTACCAGTTCAGAAATCAGTAATCACTAGCTTTTAGTTCAGTAAACAGTAATCAGTAGCTACTAGTTCAGTAAACAGTATCTCTCAGTACAGTACAGTTCAGTAAAATAGTGTTTTGGTACGGTTCAGTTTAGTAAACAGTAATTCACAGTGCAATACAGTAAATAGGATTCAGTAAATCCCTCCAGTAACAGTAATCAGTAAGTTGAGACTAGACATCACCCTACAATTAAATCATGCTATCAATCATAATTATTCTTATTAATATTTTTGTTGATATTTTATGCCATGAAAATATGGCTTCCATTCTAAAATTTTTTGATTGCATTTTCTTCCTTTACTCCATGCCTTATTTCCCATTCATCTCTTTATTTTTCATTATCCTTTTATACACCATATAAAATTAAATTTCTGAAAATTCCATAATGTAAAGTGGAATTTCGTATTCCATATTTATTTAATTCCACTAATTAATTTATTTTTATTGTCAATCATGTATAATATGGTGTACAATATATATAAAAAATTCGGGTCTCACATAGCATGTTCAAAATCATGTCGGCCTTAGCATTATATGCCTCCAACTAACTATAGCATACTCAACTCATAAAAGTAACAACAATTGTGAGTTCTAATCGATTATTTAATACATAAAGCAAAGCTGTTAACCCTTAAATATTGAAAGTTTAGGAACGGCTATCATTTAACATAGCAATTAACAGTTGGACATCTTAATCTTTAAAATAAACATTAGGCTTAATAAAGAATACAACAATTTACTATGTTATTTTCTAAATATAAAAACGTTAAAACTTGTAATGTTATACAAGATTAATGTAGTAACTTTCAACCGTTATTTGCTTTTAATATTAAGAAATTATTTAAAATTAGCAATTACAACAATTTGTAACTCATACTCAGCATTTATTGTTTTCTTCTTAATTTGTAACTCATACTCAACAATTCTTTGTTTAAGATAAGGTATACAAGTTATTTTTTTTATGATTTTAAACAAGCTCGTAAACAAGAGTGTGAAAATATTGATTATAATTTAATTTATGCGATATTTGATTATTTTTACCATACTAATGAGTTATAACATGTTTAGGTCAAGACTTTCATGTCACCTCTTTGAGTGCCAAGACAATAAGTCAAGTCTCTATCTAAGGCACTACAAATTCAACCAAAGCCAACAATCTACAAAAGGACAACAAGTCTTCGACTATTCTATTGGATATTTTCATATTTCTAAAAAGACTTTTACTAGTTTTTACCTTCTATTATTTAATTATTTTTCAATATTTAATCCTTACTTGGATACTAGTATTTTAGCTTATCTAAAATTCCAAATTTCTTTATGATATTTTCAATGTTGATAACTAACTAGATTTTTCAAAGATTCCCAACGTTTAAATCTTGATTTACTCAAAATTCTCCATGATTTTCTCCAAATTTTTATTATGATTTCTTCTGATTTTATGACGATTTTTTGTAGATTTTCTACTGTTACCCAACGTTCTTATTTTTTCCTTCTATAAATAGAGGGTTATAGAAGCTTTCAAAACACATCTCTTTTACTACTCATTTTCTTTGCTTCCTACTTTCCCGTTGGGTTAATCTCTCTTATTATTTCTTGTTGTTCCTATTACCTAGGCAATTCGAGAAGAGCCTGTTGAATCATGGGGGATTACACTTGTTGGTGAAATAATCCTTATGGACAGTGTGATTACAACACGCCTCAGGTTGTTTTACTGCTATTTTTTACTTCTGACTACAATAATCTTAAGTATTATTTAGTCACCCAAGAATCACTAAAGGCTTGGAGAAACTCATCGTCCCAATCCCATGGTCCACATTCCATCTTGGCTTAACCTCGACGATGATTAAACAATCGGGATTATGGTGAAGTTTTAACAAGTACAACAATTTCAATTAATTTAATGTGGTGATGTTCTATTGTGATAGATATATCTTATCATGGCCCTAAAAGGCTTTGGTTGCTTTAGTTTACACGTAACACAATGCCTTTGATTATGACAAAGTGCTCAAGAGATAAATGAATTAATTTAATGAACTAAAAGGTAAGGGATTATGATTCTTTTTTTGTATTTTATAGTGTTTAATATCCCTACGACTGTCAAATTGCTTTCCACTAAAACTCTAGAGAGCTTGAGTACCGCCTAATCAAGGTAATCACTGCTAATATCATGATTTATATTTTACTTTAAGTATAATGCGAAATGTAGGCACTGGCATCGTACCAAGCTTGGATTCTAAGGTTCTTGGTTTGTTTTTGTACTAAGTTTAGGCTCTTTTAGTTGCTGTCAAAAACTATGATACAAAGTTTATGGTTTTGAGGTATTTATATCGAAATAGTTTGTTGATGATGTCATTTGAAAGTGTTTTTAATTATAATTCCTAGTGTTTCTTCAAAAATTTATTAAATTGGTATTTGGTGGTCTAAATCAGATTATGATTTGATAATGGGAAAGATATGGACTTGCCTAGACATAAATATATATATTATTAAAAATATCTTTGTTCCCATCGAATATTGAAGGACTTTACTAAACTCCATTTTGGAGGACTTGAATTCGAATATTGGTATGAGCAGTGCTACTTATCATTTTATAGCTAACAATTGTCAAAAAAAAATTATATACAGAGAATGTGTTAGTATCGTATTTTTAGTATAGATTTGTTAGAATGATAAATTATGCAATATGGTAGCTTCTGAGATGATTTTGGGTTAGTATGAAAATGTGAATTGATGCTTAGTGTATGAGATATTAGAATTGTCGTGAAAAAGTATTTAACCCTGATGATAAAATTGTTGTTTCGAGAGCATTTGTTTGAAGTGTGATATTTTAAATGTCTATTTTGGAGTGCTATGAACATGTTAATGGTTAATATGATTAATTAGTGACTATATTTTTTGTTGAGGTTTAATGTTTTGTTTGAATAATGTTTAATAAAGAATTTCACATAAGGAAAATGTTTTCCTTGACTATAATTACTTGACATGGATTGGAAATTCTTTCCAAAGGGGTTTTACGGATGTGTGACTGTATTTAATGTAAGACACTATTGAAATTAAATTTTTGTTATTTTCTGGTGTTGAATGGAATATCAAAGTATATAGTAGAAGCATTGATTTTGGTTTAGTTCGATATATATACAATGATTTAAATTGATTTATGGTTTGTGAATGATTAAATGAAGAAAATAAAATAAAACAGAGTGAGACAAATATGATTATATTTTGTGGAAATTTGGATATAATTCCATGTTGTGATAATGCTTAGTACGTAATAATTTGCATAGATTTGAGATGCTAAAAATTGATACGAAATGACGGTATTGGGTAAATCCATAGATTGAATAATTTAATAATTGCTTGATGTTTTGAATATTGTAGATTTACTTTGAATTTTTAGTAAAATAATATTTACATATTTGGGGATACTAAGAGGACCATAGTAATGGTGGGGGTATTAATATCGACACTTAGATGTAAATGTGATTGAAATGATACTAAAATCTTGTGGAATAATTGTATACAGCTAGAATTGAATGATTTTGCTGGTTAAAAGATCACGTGACTGTGGCACGGTGTCATGCCTATTTGGCATTGTAACGTGCTTGTGTGGCACTATGTTATGCCTATGTGGCATTTAGGCAACTATATATGTATATGCGTCAGGGAGTCTGCTTGTGTGGCAATGGATACCGATGTATATGTACATAGGTTCGTGAGTTGTCCGACAACTAGTCTAGACATGTACTTCAGCTACTAGATAATCACTGGTGCTGTGATGATTAATGATCATGAGATATTTGAGAGGTATCATGAGTTATGGTCTTTTATAGTGGATTTTCTACTGTATTGGAAGGATATTGTGATGCTAACTGAATTTCAGATTCAGATGAGACAAAATTCACTAGTGGTTATGTTTTTACCCTTGGTGGAGGTGTTGTTGTATGGAAATAGCCAAACAGACTATTATAGCTAAATCCACCATGAAATCAGAATTTGTAGCTCTAGAATTGGCTGGTAATGAAGTTGAGTGGTTGAAAAACCTCTTAGCTAATATTTTGTTGGGTTTAAAACCAACATCTTCTATGTCTATGTATTGTGATTGCCATATGGCAATAGCCATTGCAAGGAACAAAACTTTCAATGGTAAAAATAAACACATTTATTTGAGATATGATATGATTAAGCAGCTACTGAATGATGGAATTATATAAATCGAATATGTGAAGTCAGAAGTGAATTTGGCCAATCCTCTGACTAAACCTTTAGGAGAAAATTTTGAAATATCGAAGGTAATGAGACTTAAACCAATTTGAGAATAATGGTGATGGTAACCTATGTGATAACCGTAAATTTTCCATTTATTGAAAATAAATATTGGAAAAAATAAATATTGGAAATAAATAAATAAATAAAATTATGAGAACGGATACTAGTGAAAATCCCGAGAATTGAGAAAGGAAACGGATGGTGGAAATCCGAGTGAAGGAAAATTAAATCGGAAAAATAAGATGAGATATTATGGAAAATAATGAAAGAAGAAAATTTAATTTGGATAATTGGAAATCCAAATTAAATAAGAAAATGGGGAAGAAAATATATATATATATATATATATATTGTAAATACAATATATAGTATTATTTCATTTATATCAAAATATATAAATGTAATTTAAGTTAAAAGTATGTAGATATATATTAAATATATATGTGTTGATATATAATATATATCTATATGATATTATATAGTAGAATACTATATAATATAATATAATATTAATATTATATTTATAATATAGTTATAAATATAATATAAGATAAATAAATTAAATAAAAAAAAGAAAGAAAGAAAGAAAGAAACAAAACGGAAGGAAAGGAATCGGGAAGCATCCCGATTTTGCTTCCCGAGTGGCAGTCGGTCGCCGCTGCCGGCGAGGAAGAAAGAGAGAGGAAGGGAGAGATGATGTCACCGGCGAAGAAAGGAAGGGAAGAGGACGACCGGCGAAGGAAAATCGGAAAGAATACAGAAGGAAATTTCGGCAAACTGAAAGAGAAAGAGGAAAACCAGATTTGGCGTTGCCGACCAAACCGGCCGTCGCCACCACAACCGAAGCACCGTCTGAAGAAGAGGAAACGGATGGAGGCCACCGGAGAGGCTGGGAATGGCGGAGGAAGGCCGACGGAGGAGGAGAAGAAACCGAGCGAAAACCGACTCGATCCGCCGCCGTGCCGCCGATCCAGGCCAAGCTGAGACCACCGGTAGCTTCGCCTCGACGCCGGCCAGCTGCTGAACCCCTGAACCGCAGGAGAACCGGCCACCGGAGGAGAACCGGCGGTGAGGAGGGTGGAGCCGGTCTGACTGGTCTGAACCGGCCAGGAAAGAAAAGGAAAAGAAAAGGAAAAAGAAAAAAAAAGAAAAGAAAAGAAAAAGAAAGAAAAAGGAAAAAAAAAGAAGAAAGAAAAAGAGGAAAAAGGAATTCTGGGAATTTGGAAAATTCTCGAGAATTCGAAAATTACGGGAAATCCCAGGAAATACGGGAATCGGTAAGAAATCCCGAAAAATAGTAAATTATTTAAATAATTTATTTATTTAAATAATTGTGGAAAAATTTTAAATTTTAGAATTTAATTTCCAGAAAATTCCCTCGATGACCGAGCCGATGGAATCGGGCGAGGTGAACACGGGCGCGACCTTCCAGAGGCAGTCGCCAACCCGAAACAGGTAAGGGAGACATGTGCCGCCTGTAAGGATATTCGGTCACATGTTTTAAATTATGCATTTAATTTATAAATGCAATTTATAATGATTGGTTTGGAAATTTGTGGTGATTTATCGGTCTTAAATTGTGGTGAAATACCGGTTGAGAAATATAAACTGTATTTTTCGTGCAGGAGGCTAGCCAAATCGGCAACCGTTATACTGCCGAAAAATTATCAAAAAAAAATACTGAAATTTACCGAAAATCACCGAAAACCATAATCAATGATTTGATTTCACGTGAAACGATTTTCAGGCACGAAAATCGAGAAGTCAAGTAAATTTCATAAACATGAATATAGTGATATTTAATTTTAAAATATTCATGTTTTCGAGAATGGTGAAAAAGAAATCACCGAAAATTCACCCGATAGGTGATATTTCACGTGAAACGAGATAAAAATGAAAAAGAGACTGAAGTGAATATTTTTATAAATATTCTTAAATATTCACTTGATTTAATATGAAACCTTTATGGTTTTAATTGTGAGATAAATAATTATATAAATTCCGTAAAGTTAAGAAATGATGAAAAACTATGATTTCGAGACTAGAGGTCTTTACACGTGTTTTTAGAAAGAAACATGGTTACAGGATTTATGAATTTGGAAAAATAAATATTTTATTTTTCATAAATTATTGAAAAACCATGTTTTCAAGTGAAAGCATGGAAAAGCGTGCATAAGTGTTTTATGGTGGAGAAAAGACAGTTTTGCCCTTCTATACTTTCAGTGATGATTTTGCAAACTGTCTTCATCGTATGAAAACATGATATATACCTTTATGAAATAATTTGAAAAATGTTATTTATTTTATAAATTTCATAAAGGTGATTATATTTACATGTGAGCCTTATGGATATTTGATTTACGGTGTTTAAAAATCCATAAAGGCTATGGTACGGTTTATACTGTTTTGAGACTTTAGGCCCTGAGTTCATGCATTATTATTCATGTAATTGCGTGACCCACCTGGGGCGGTGGCTCGGGTCGATGGACCAACGGGTGCACCTCAGGGTGTCACAAGGCTGATGGACCCGCCAAGTATCAGAGGTCTCGAGGTCACTTGGCAAGTGGACCCGAGGACCACCTATAGATTATGGCCATAGATCTAGTAGAGATAGCCGTGAGGGCGATGACCTACGGGTGCACCCCAAAAGCGGACGACTTGTGTTCCTGAGGGAACAATGAGAGCATGATTTATTTGATGCCTAGTTTCACACACTGATTACTGTTTACTGAAAGGATTTACGGAATCCTATTTACTGTACTGTTTATTGTACTGAGCACTGGTCACTGTTTACTGATAAAAAAACCGTACCAAAATACTGTGTTTACAGAACTGTATTGTGCACTGAAGGGGTAGCCACTGATTACTGTTTTAATAAACGGAAAGCTATCATTTACTGTTCATTGAACGGAAAGTTACCGTATACTAGTTACTGAATTGGTAGCTACGGCTTACTGTTACTGACTAAACCGTATTGAATATACTGTTTTACTGAACTGTACGATACGGTTACTGATTTGAAAAGAGAAATAGATGTTTGTTCTAAAAGAATAATATAAGAATTATTTCTAAGATAGAAATAATCAAAGAAGTGATTATCCAATGATTGGATATTTACAAATCACTGTACTGTCACGTGTTTTAAAGGATACTGAAGTGAAAAGAAATAAGTGGTTACTCTGTGGAAAAAAAAAACGAAGATTATATCGTTTTGAGAAAAATGGATTTAATACTCTCTACAGTTGCTTCTAGGTTCCGGAACAAGTCAGGTATTTTAAAATACTGCCTTACTCTATCTGGATCCCTAGCCGACTGTAGTATCCTTCCTACATGTGAGCCTAGAGCCAGCTAGGAAGATTTTAAAGAAAAAAAATATTTTCAGCATATAGATAGCTGAATATCAAGTGTGACATATAACTCTCTTACTGAGCCGTGGTTTGCTCACTCCCCAATTTTATCATTTCAGGTTTTAATGATGGTGAGATCCAATATTTGTGGATTACGGCTGCACATAATGGACAATGTGATAGACTGACTAAAATATATCAAGTACGATTATTTATTTTCTGTATTTAGGCATGTATACAGTACTACATTTTTGTAAATAAGATAGGGATGTGTATTATATTAACAATGTTATATTAAATATGTTTAACATTAAGTGCAAGTGAAGTATCACAGACAGCCCAACCGGATAAATGGTGTAAAATTAAGGTGAAAATGTGGTAACGGGTCGTTACAGATTTAATGGTATCAGAGCAGGGTTGGCCTGATGTCTGTGAATACTTTTGGAAGAAAAAGTGTTAAACATCCCCGGTAGTACTGTGTCGTCTGAATACATAAAGAAAATAAATGATTGTAAATTGAGTAAAATAATTTAAAGGGAGTGAGAAAGTATAAATTGAGAATGTTAAAGAAATAATAGGCTCAGAAATTACCAGAAAATTGGTGATTCTTATAATCTAAATGAAGGCCGGTTCGGTAAGGATCAGTAAAGGACTTGGTGAGGGCTCCACCAGTACTTTTCTGTCCGGACCGAACTGAGACCTGAAAGTGATGATACAAAGGAGGGGAATGAAATATCATCATTAAATAGACTTTAAGATCACCGATTGAGGGTAATTTGAAGAGAGAGAAAATTTTTGGCCAAAAATGATTAAAATACCCCTGCCTCCAAAATTTTACTGGGAATCAGAATAGACCAAAAGATGTGGGAATTGAGTGATTTGACAGAGAAATTGATGATGTAAAGCTGAATTACAAGCAGAATAATCCAATTGTGGATTTTAATTAACTTCTCTGTCGAAATCAAACAAGATCTCAAATTGTTGATATTAGTGTGAAAGAGGATACTATCAGCACATAGATAATGAGATCCTTGGTTTAAATGTATACTGAGGAGAAAGAAATAAATGTCGAAATGACGAAAATGCCCCTATGTTGGGGAAGTTCTAAATAGTGATAAAACGAAGTGATCTTGAATCCATTGATAGAAATGGGGTTATTAATGGCACAGAGGATGTCATATGAATATAGCGATCCCTATTACCGATTCCACTGACACTTAGATTACGGACGCGAATGGTGAGTGACCTAGTGAACGAGCTAGGCCTCACGATAGATCCTTGAGGGGGCCAGTGTGCTCGCCAAAAGAGGATGGTATAGATATGTACAGGCGGACGGCGGACGGGCTGGGGCCTTACACGATGCGATCCAAAGAAGTGTAGTGGAATGTTGCAAAATGATTGGCCCGGTTATTAATGGTAAGGGCTTGAATTAAGAGTGTATTGAATTGGATATTTATTACGGGATCATTGAATATTATGAAAAGTGAAATGAATATAGAAAATGACTGAGAAAGTGATCAGAAAACAAAAATTGATGAAATCCATAGCAGTACGGTTGATTGAGGTTCTATACATTTATACTGTTTTTGAGGTATTAAATGAATATTTAATTATAGAACCGAACCATTTGAGATATGCATTGCAACTTGATGTACTGTATGGAGTACTGTAAATGAGTGAATAATGAAATCAAGGTAGAGTGTGTGTCAAAATGATTTGAATAGTAAATGTCTCTGCCTTAAGAATACACAGTGAAAATGACAGGACATAAGGATGAGATGTCCGAAATGATAAGAGATGGGTGATTAAAGAAAGTATCGGATGTGATTCCCGATAAGATTTTCAGAGTTATATAGACTGGAGAAATCGAGTTAACATTGACTCGATTGTGGATATGAAATCTATTTATAAGCTTACATCGAAAAATATAGGAAGAATCCGAAAGGCTTAAGAAAATAACTCTGGAATATGTGTGGATAATGGAATTCACGTGTAAAGGTGTGAACAATAAAAATACAGATAACATAAATTTGAGGATAATGAAGTTATCTGTATAAGTGTAAATGAGAAAAGCACTAATGATATTGAGACACAGATGAATTAAAAAAGGATGTATTAATTTCCTATCATTAATAAAGTTCTTGTGAAGAACAAGTATTCATTTACACGAAAATGGACGCTTCACTGATCTGATTTGAGATGCATGCAGAGTTCATAAGATTTACCTTTGTATAAAGCGTTATTAAATAAAAGTCAGAGACTAATGTCATAAGATAATGATTAGAACTCGATAAATAATTACGAGTTCCTGTGGAGGTATATAAGCCTAATGAATGAGGCATCCTTACATGAGTAAATTGATGAAATGCTAATAGAGTCTAAAGTATAAATGGAATATGAGCAGCATTGTGGTATGATCCTTAAACTCTTAAAGACTATGGAATTGTGCTAAGATTTGCAACTAAGAGATTTGGCTGGACAGTATCTTCTCCTGAGATATATGATCTCGAGACGACAGGATGACAGTGAACCTATCTATGATATCAAGATAATGATTGAGATACGAAAGTAATGAGTCTAGCTAGATACTACTGCCAGTTTATAAAAGAGTGATGAGACTAGCTGCTCTATAGATGAGACCTAATTAAAGAAAGAAGTTAAAGTCGGTAAATGGATAAGTGTATAAAAAAAAAAGATGGTATGCAGGATTTTAAAAGATCTTGGCAGTATAGTACCATACCAATCGAGAAAACCGACAAAAAGGATGAGAGTGGAAATATGAAAACGAAAACGAAAGTGGAATAAGGAAATAAGCTGCATGATGAGAAAGGAACATCAATATGAAACAGTTCCCGAAGGTAAAACTGAAAGTGATTTGTGTTGGTTATCATATGACTATGGCAAGATGTAAAATTAAGCCAGATTTGATAAGTGAAATTACTGATACTCCAAAGAGTAAGATAAATGACAAGTATTATTTACTGCCAGTATATAAATAGAAAATGATTGTACACATAACCACCTTGAAATGATAGAAATGGTGGAAGTATGTAGATGATGTGGTGATTAAATATATAAATTGAGGATTCAATTGTGGAATCTAAATTATGAAAAGAGATTTAAAGACCATACTACATGAAGAGAATATGATTGTCTCATGATTTGTGATTGTAAGAGATAATCTATAATAAAGTCTGCAAGTGAGATGCAGCTTTAATGAAATAAAAGAGAAAATGAATATTGTGTACAATAAAGAGTCCAAAAGAGATAATGATATGGAAGTGATTAAAGACTGATGATCTAAATAGTATCACTTTCCATTATCCGGCTCTTAAATTCTCTAGTGCCTTAGTCGAAGTATAAGTGTTAAACGGTGTGAATGTGTATGTACAGTCCAGTGAGCCTTACATGTGATGGGAGTCTCTGAGTTGCCATATGCTAATGAGAGATAGCAAAAGGCTTTGAGATCCCAAGTGTATTGATAGCACCGCTCCATACTGATATATATATATGAGCGTGAGATGTAAACGCTCTATGATGTTGAGAGAGCGTGTGCATGAGATGTATAAGCTACTGGGACAATATATGTAATTGATAATTTTAAACTATATCGACTTGGCACTAAGTGAGAAAAAAATGGATAACGAACAGCATAGATCAGTTGTGATATGAAAAATATTGTGCATGGACTCTTATGTGAAAAAAGTGGAAATGAATAAGTCCCGATTTAATAAATGAACTTACGGGAATATAGACATATATGATGAAAGACAGCATGTAGTGGTCTAAAGTACTCTTGATGTTGAAAGTATGCTAGCAGTAATTATGTAAAAGTTGATCTAAAGGACAAAAGTCGTAAGTATACGAAATGTACCACCTTTGGACTTAAGTTAAATTCGGAGGACCAAATTTCTTAAGGTGGGGAGAATGTGATAACCGTAAATTTTCCATTTATTGGAAATAAATATTGGAGAAAATAAATATTGGAAATAAATAAATAAATAAAATTATGAGAACGGGATACTAGTGAAAATCCCAAGAATTGAGAAAGGAAACGGATGGTGGAAATCTGAGTGAAGGAAAATTAAATCGGAAAAATAAGATGAGATATTATGGAAATAATGAAAGAAGAAAATTTAATTTGGATAATTGGAAATCCAAATTAAATAAGAAAATGGGGAAGAAAATATATATATATATATATATATTGTAAATACAATATATATAGTATTATTTCATTTATATCAAAATATATAAATGTAATTTAAGTTAAAAGTATGTAGATATATATATTAAATATATATGTGTTGATATATAATATATATCTATATGATATTATATAGTAGAATACTATATAATATAATATAATATTAATATTATATTTATAATATAGTTATAAATATAATATAAGATAAATAAATTAAATTAAAAAAAAGAAACAAAGAAACAAAACGGAAGGAAAGGAATCGGGAAGCATCCTGATTTTGCTTCCTGAGTGGCAGCCGGCCTCCGCTGCCGGCGAGGAAGAAAGAGAGAGGAAGGGAGAGATGATGTCGGCGAAGAAAGGAAGGAAAATCGGAAAGAATACAGAAGGAAATTCCGGCGAAACCGAAAGAGAAAGAGGAAAACCAGATCTGGCGTTGCCGGCCAAACCGGCCGTCGCCACCACAACCGAAGCACCGTCGGAAGAAGAGGAAAGGGATGGAGGCCACCGGAGAGGCTGAGAACGGCGGAGGAAGGCCGACGGAGGAGGAGAAGAAACCGAGGGAAAACCGACTCGATCCGCCACCGTGCCGCCGATCCAGGCCAAGCTGAGACCACCGGCAGCTTCGCCTCGACGCCGACCAGTTGCTGAACCCCCGAACAGTCGGAGAACTGGGCACCGGAGGAGAACCGGCGGTGAGGAGGGTGGAGTCGGTCTGACTGGTCTGAACCGGCCAGGAAAGAAAAGGAAAAGAAAAGGAAAAAGAAAAGAAAAAAAAAAGAAAAGAAAAGAAAAAGAAAGAAAAAGGAAAAAAAAAAGAAGAAAGAAAAAGAGGAAAAAGGAATTCCGGGAATTTGGAAAATTCCCTAGAATTCGAAAATTACGGGAAATCCCGGGAAATACGGGAATCGGTAAGAAATCCCGAAAAATAGTAAATTATTTAAATAATTTATTTATTTAAATAATTGTGGAAAAATTTTAAATTTTAGAATTTAATTTCCAGAAAATTCCCTCAATGACCGAGCCGATGGAATCGGGCGAGGTGAACACGGGCGCGACCTTCGAGAGGCAGTCGCCGACCCGAAACAGGTAAGGGAGACATGTGCCGCCTGCAAGGATATTCGGTCACATGTTTTAAATTATGCATTTAATTTATAAATGCAATTTATAATGATTGGTTTGGAAATTTGTGGTGATTTATCGGTCTTAAATTGTGGTGAAATACCGGTTGAGAAATATAAACTGTATTTTTCGTGCAGGAGGCTAGCCAAATCGACAACCGTTATACTGCCGAAAAATTATCAAAAAAAAAAATTATTGAAATTTACCGAAAATCACCGAAAACCATAATAAATGATTTGATTTCACGTGAAACGATTTTCAGGCACGAAAATCGAGAAATCAAGTAAATTTCATAAAACATGAATATAGTGATATTTAATTTTAAAATATTCATGTTTTCGAGAATGGTGAAAAAGAAATCATCGAAAATTCACCCGATAGGTGATATTCACGTGAAACGAGATAAAAATGAAAAAGAGACTGAAGTGAATATTTTTATAAATATTCTTAAATATTCACTTGATTTAATATAAAACCTTTATGGTTTTAATTGTGAGATAAATAATTATATAAATTCCATAAAGGTTAAGAAATGATGAAAAACTATGATTTCGAGACTAGAGGTCTTTACACGTGTTTTTAGAAAGAAACATGGTTACAAGATTTATGAATTTGGAAAAATAAATATTTTATTTTTCATAAATTATTGAAAAACCATGTTTTCAAGTGAAAGCATGGAAAAACGTGCATAAGTGTTTTATGGTGGAGAAAAGACAGTTTTGCCCTTCTATACTTTCAGTGATGATTTTGCAAACTGTCTTCATCGTATGAAAACATGATATATACCTTTATGAAATAATTTGAAAAATGTTATTTATTTTATAAATTTCATAAAGGTGATTATATTTACATGTGAGCCTTATGGATATTTGATTTACGGTGTTTAAAAATCCATAAAGGCTATGGTACGGTTTATACTGTTTTGAGACTTTAGGCCCTGAGTTCATGCATTATTATTCATGTAATTGCGTGACCCACCTGGGGCGGTGGCTCGGGTCGATGGACCAACGGGTGCACCTCAGGGTGTCACAAGGCTGATGGACCCGCCAAGTCATCAGAGGTCTCGAGGTCACTTGGCAAGTGGACCCGAGGACCACCTATAGATTATAGTCATAGATCTAGCAGAGATAGCCGTGAGGGGCGATGGCCTACGGGTGCACCCCAAAAGCGGACGACTTGTGTTCCTGAGGGAACAATGAGAGCATGATTTATTTGATGCCTAGTCTCACACACTGATTACTGTTTACTGAAAGGATTTACGGAATCCTATTTACTGTACTGTTTGTTGTACTGAGCACTGGTCACTGTTTACTGATGAAAAAAACCGTACCAAAATACTGTGTTTACAGAACTGTATTGTGCACTGAAGGGGTAGCCACTGATTACTGTTTTAATAAACGAAAAGCTATCATTTACTGTTCATTAAACGGAAAGTTACCGTATACTAGTTGCTGAATTGGTAGCTACGGCTTACTGTTACTGACTAAACCGTATTGAATATACTGTTTTACTGAACTGTACGATACGGTTACTGATTTGAAAAGAGAAATAGATGTTTATTCTAAAAGAATAATATAAGAATTATTTCTAAGATAGAAACAATCAAAGAAGTGATTATCCAATGATTGGATATTTACAAATCACTGTACTGTCACGTGTTTTAAAGGATATTGAAGTGAAAAGAAATAAGTGGGTTACTCTGTGGAAAAAAAAACGAAGATCATATCGTTTTGAGAAAAATGGATTTAATACTCTCTACAGTTGCTTCTAGGTTCCGGAACAAGTCAGGTATTTTAAAATACCTGCCTTACTCTATCTGGATCCCTAGCCGACTGTAGTATCCTTCCTACATGTGAGCCTAGAGCCAGCTAGGAAGATTTTAAAGAAAAAAAAATATATTTTCAACATATAGATAGCTGAATATCAAGTGTGACATATAACTCTCTTACTGAGCCATGGTTTGCTCACTCCCCAATTTTAACATTTCAGGTTTTAATGATGGTGAGATCCAATATTTGTGGATTACGGCTGCACATAATGGATAATGTGATAGACTGACTAAAATATATCAGGTACGATCATTTATTTTCTGTATTTAGGCATGTATACAGTACTACTTTTTTGTAAATAAGATAGGGGATGTGTATTATATTAACAATGTTATATTAAATATGTTTAACATTAAGTGCAAGTGAAGTATCACAGACAGCCCAACCGGATAAATGGTGTAAAATTAAGGTGAAAATGTGGTAACGGGTCGTTACAACCTAAACTTTGTGATTGGAGATTCTATGAATAAGGTTCAATGGGTAATAACAAGTCACTGTTAATCCTGCTAGCACTAATAAATTTGTCCATTCCTATAATGTGTGTACGTGCTAGATTGCATGAATTTGAGAGGATGAGCTAAAGCTGTTAATGTTTTTCATATTCCTTATGGGTGGTGTATATCATTGCAGTATACATTTGATGAAAACACCTATATGAGTGTGGAGTAGGGCCGCTCCTATGAAATTATGGCATAATTTTTGGAGCACTCATGAAATAACCAGGCGCGCGCATGGCTTATTAGCACAAAACGATATCGAACAGTAAAGAATTATGAAAGTATAGTGTTATTAATAAGACCTCTATTTTACAATAATGAGTTATTGGTTTAAGAATCTAAAACCTTCACTAATTACTCAATAAAATAAGTTTTATTATTCAAGGTTTGGTTCAAGTCCAAAAGACACCGGATATGAAACATTATACTTATAATTAACTAAGCAAAATATTTTTTCTTTCAAAAGTCTTTTTGAAATAAGTGGGAGAATATTGGATATTTTCACATTTCTAAAAAGACTTTTACTACTTTTTACCTTTTATTATTTAATTATTTTTCACTATTTAATCCTTACTTGGATACTACTATTTCAACTTATCTAAAATTCTAAATTTCCTTCTGATATTTTCAATGTTGATATCTAACTAGATTTTTCAACGATTCCCAACGTTTAAATCCTGATTTACTCAAAATTCTCTATGATTTTCTCCAGATTTTTATTATAATTTTCTTTTGATTTTATTATGATTTTCTCCAGATTTTTTGCTGTTACCTAACATTCTTATTTTTTCCTTCTATAAATAGAGGGTTATATAAGCTTTCAAAACACATCTCCTTCACTATTCATTCTCCTTGCTTCCTACTTTCCTGCTGGGTTAATCTCTCTTATTATTTCTTGCTGTTCTTGTTAGCTGGGCAATCCCAAAAGAGCCTGTTGAATCTTGGGGGATTACACTTGTTGGTGAAGTAATCCTTAAAAACAGTGTGAGCAATCCCAGAAGAGCCTGTTAAATCTTAAGGGATTACACCTGTTGGTGAAATAATCCTTAAGAACAGTGTGATTCCAACACGTCTCAAGTTATTTTACTGTTGTTTGTTCCTTCTGACTACAACACATTCTCTAAAAAATCTACCAACCTACCAGAAGAGAACATGAGTCTCCGATCGTTCTCTCAAAAATCTACCAAAGCCACAAGAGGACAACAAGTCTCCAACTGTTCTCTCAAAGATCTACAAAGCTACTGTAAGTCATAGGGAACCACAAGTCTTTGATTGTTCCTTCGAACAATCACTTATTCTTACTTCATCAAGATCAAGCATCAAGCCCTCGACAAATTTGTTTCATCTAAGGAGATCGAATCGAGGATTGTACCCTTTTATAAAAATTTTAATTTTGTCACTTGAGTTTTGTTCTAAATTTTAGACATGAAATTTGTGTTTAATCTTTTATCCCAATACTGGGTCGTTTATATGAACCAATATATAACCTCAAGCTAAGTCGTTAGCATGAATTCTCCTTTTCCACTCATTCCTATCTAAAACAAGGAACGCGTCGCTTCAAAACGATCACCTAACAACCTTGCATATTTTTCACTATATCCCAGTTCCAATATAGATCATTGCTAAATAGGGGACGTCTTAACGGATTTCATATAATGATTCATTTCATAAAATTGGACGAATTTTAAGAGGATGACTGTCCAAACCTACTACCGAACCTCCTCCTTTATTCGAACTTGGGATCGGCTGCGTTCAATACAGGTTGAGTTAAATTAGCCAACTATCTAATTTTGTTATATTGTAAGTGGCATCAGATCAAAACTAAGTTTTGGGTTAATTTTGCTGTAGATATTAAGTCTCCATCCATGTCTGTCATTAAGCTGTTGTCAAACTTGCATCTTCATCAATAACTTGTTGGTTCTCTTCAATCCTTTTGTGCAGGAGTTTTATGTAGAAATAATAATATTACTGGCAATATAAAATCACTGAAATTCTTGTAAGTAATTCCTATTCAGAAACGAACAAAAGAAGTTTTTTTTCCCTATCAAAGACTTTATCCATGGAATGGTACACTATAAGAAAAAGTATATTTAGTAAAGAAAAAATTAGTCACTAAAAGTATAAAATTTTGTCACTGTAATATATAGTGATCAATTTTCGAGTCGTCACCTACCATCACAAATAACGTTGTCACTATTTTATTAGTGACAATTTTTGTTAAATCGTCACAATAATTCTATTTTTTGTGACAAATTTTTCGTCTCTAAAAATATTAGAATATGTGACAAAATATGTTGTCACAATAAGTCGCTTTATTGTGACAAATATTTTGACACTAAAAAACAAAAATAGTGACAAATAAAAATTGTCACTATTTCTTGAGTTTTTTTGACGACAAAATTATTGTCACTCATGTTATTTTTTATAGTTACAATTATCTTGTCACTAGTATTCATAATAATAACA
This sequence comes from Heritiera littoralis, assembly GCA_031772115.1. Taxonomy (NCBI): domain Eukaryota; kingdom Viridiplantae; phylum Streptophyta; class Magnoliopsida; order Malvales; family Malvaceae; genus Heritiera; species Heritiera littoralis. The sequence continues at coordinate 588,416 of JAPDPK010000121.1, read as the reverse complement.
ATAATAATAATAATATTTTATTTTATTAAATTTATTATTATTATATGAAAAATAAATTAATAACGAAAAAAATTTACAAGATTAATTTCTAAATAATCCATGTATATTCATTAGGATATAAAAATAATATTCGAAATACAATTTCAAATATCATTTACATTCGATTGAAATAATTACAATATCATGTGAAAATACATATTCTACAAATTTCTAAATTCATTAATATGAAAATAAATGAATAAAAAAATACAAGGTAAACAATAGCATCCACGGTTCTAGAAAAAATGTAATTTGAATTTTGGTTTCCTGCAAAATGAGCAAACGCAAAAAAAAAAAGAAATAAGTCAATTAAAACTATTCAAAAATAAATATACTATAATACAATACAATACAACATAACATAGCAATTGACTAAGCAAAAACAATCACTTCCAAACATTGATTTTTGAATTTTTTTTTACATTGTGTAATTAAGTTTTTGAATTCCTGTTACTTGTCTTCCACAATAACCAAATCCTCATTCACTATAAGAAAATATTAGAGTAATACAAATTAATTCAATGTTTTGAACACAATCCAAATCAAAATTAAGTATCCATACAATGATATAATCACACAAAAAATAATAAAAATTTGATTTCATACTACTCCTGTAATTATTTCTCCAACCTAAAATTTCAATCCAATACCGACATGTTTGGGATTAACAACATAAAAATATCAAAAACTTTAAATCTTATTGTAAAGCAAATTTTCAGAATACCCACCCAAAATCATTTACCAAATATAGATTAACATCACAATACAACTACTCAAATGCCTAACAAAATAAGATGCTTAAAATGATAAACAAAAAAGGTTAATTACATGTGAGAAAAGTTGAGAGATGAGTAAGAGATATCAATGGCCATAATGTTCGAAGGTTAGTTGAAAAAGAATGCAGCAAAACAAAGGCAAAAGGTTATAAGAGGTGCGGTGGCTAGGTATTTGCCATTTTATTTTTTTAGTTGGTGATGCCCTAGTTTTAAATTTTGTATGTTTGAATAATAGTGGGAAACTGAGAGAAAAATAGTTCTTAAAATTATTTAAATTTAGAGAGTGGGTTCTCCCTTTTTAAATTTTTTTTATGGTAAGTATGACTAATGTTTTTCTTTCCAACATAAAAAATACGAATTAATACAAACTACTGCATTATTTTTTTCTATGCATACTGCATTATTTTTACATATAATTATATATATATAGGTAAGCTACTACATAATTTATCATTAATCAATAATAAAAACATATTTAACTTCAAACAAATTTTTCTTTAAAAAAAAATTTCACAAATTTTAATCATTTGGTTCTAACCACAAACTAAATTTTTAGCCAAATTCATGTTACATTGTATGCACATTGAACTTAGGTGTAAAGTTATAATATATATATATATATATATATATATATATATATATATATATATATATATATATATATATATATATATATATATATTTATCATTGCAATAAGGGATTCTTTCACAAATTTCCCTATCTTCATTCCAACTATAACCTACAATTTATAATTATATAAATATATATATCATTATATATATTAGTTATAGGTATGTTACTAATATAAAATATAAATAAATACAAATTTAAAAATAAAAAATTAATTTCACAACGATTAAATCAAACCTAATTTACAACAAAAAGTAAATTTCGAAGTGACAAATAATTTTTATAGTCACAACAATGTTCAAAAATAGTGACGACTTTATTTTTGTTACAAATATATTACTTTCTATAAAAAAATCAAGTCGTATCTATTTGTGTATTTTATTAGTGATGAATATATAGTGACAAATTTTTTTTTTGTGTCACAATAATATTCTTTTAGTGACGATTTAATTGTGAAAAAACATAAATTGTCACAAGTAATATTACAATAATGACCAAATAAGGATACATCACAAATGCTTATAACAATAGTGTCAAACAAAAATTTGGTCATAATAAACCTCATATTTGTGACCAAATTGATTATGGTCACAAAAAAATCGTCACTAAAAGTCTTATTTGTTGTAGTGGTAGTTCTTCCTTGCTGATGGCTTTCGTCAAAACATGTGTAAAGGCAGTTTTAATTCAGGATTCCAGATATTTCTTTTTGCAGATAAGATACAAATAAATGATGATATAGAGTCAATTAATGGCTAGTATAATTTATAGATTGACATTGACAACCTATTTCCCTTTGAAGTTGAAGCGTATGATACATGATGCATTATTATTGGAGATGGGAATACTTAGTAGAATTTATAGGTTGACATTGACAACATATTTCCTAGATTGACATTGACAACATATTTCCCCTGCAAGTTGAAGCGTATGATACACGATGCATTAAATTGGCAGATGGGAATACTTAGTAGAATTTATAGATTGACATTGACAACATATTTCCCTTGCAAGTTGAATGTATGATACATGATGCATTAATATTGGCAGATGGGAATGCTTATATCGACAACATTTGCATATCAGAAACAAACTTCATGCTTTGTCAAATTCTTGTGAGATTATTACTAAAGTTCTTAAGCTAATATATAGTTGATTCTGTTAGATGTAATGTTTCTGGTTCACTTGGATCGCGGATCCTCCTAGGAACCGAGAGTTTCTTGTTCAATGGAGGATTAGTCAGCAGGTATTTTTTTGGTATATAAAAAAGTTTGAGTAGAAGAGGTTATCCCATCTTTAAAGTCAAGGTAAACTGTCAATCCATTATTGAGTTTCACAGATCCATTGCACTTCCTTTGGTGTAAATCACAAGATGTTCCTATACCACATTGGGTATAAAATTAATTCCGCTCGCATTACATGGCTAGCACTGGCCAAGGGAATTTGACTAATGAGGATTCGAATAGGGACCTTCTACTATGGATTATCTTCACTCAAGAACTTAATGAGGCCTTATACCACTGAGCCAACCCTTTGGGTTGGATCCATTGCACTTTCACCGATGAATTTTTTGGAATTCACATATTTTCTACCAATGAGAGATCGTGTGGATTCAAAAGCACACAGAATTTAAAACTTAATCACTGGTGCCAATTCCCTTAGCAGTCACCTGTGAAGTTTCCCTGCTTTGGTATTGGTTAAAGGTTGATTAGAATATAATAAACTTGTGCCAACAGATTTTTAACTCAATGGTTGGGAAGAATTGTAGTATATTATAAGATTTAGATCTGAATCCAAGCAACTCCTCCTTAACCCCAATTATCAACAAGAATGTCATAGACTCTATGTGGGACATGCTAATGAGGTTCAAATTTGAGCACCCCTTCTTCTAAGTCAGACGTCTTGGGTCATTTTTAAGATGTTCTTCAATTGGTTTCTTGTGTCACGTCTCATGTCTGCTTGTGTGTTGATATTTTTACCAAGTTCCTCTCTTCTGTTGTTGATATTATGCTAGTCACAGTGAAAGATATTCTGATTTTCTGCACTTGGCATTCGACATTGATATTGTTCCGTATGCATGATGACCAAATTTGAGTCCATCTAGTTTGTGTTGTTCATATTTCAGTAATCTGGGAGATATCCAACTTACTGGAGGGATCTCTATAAGTAAGCTTTCTGATACCATCACAACTATGCAAGGGTTGTTGATATACAAAGTCACTAAAACTCAAAATCTAAGACAAACCAATTTTAGCCGTTGCCATCTATCGAAGATAAAGATGAGAAAAAGCCATTTTTGACATATACGACGTAGACGTGAACATTTAGTGGGAAAAATAGAAAAAAAAATTGAAGAGAAATTATTCGAAAAGATATGATAACATGAGAATTAGAAGAACATAATATCTTAGGTAAAAATCAGTGGAGGAGGAAGATTTAACATGAGTTTATATGTTAATTCATATAAACCGCCCAATATCAGATATGCTTTGGATACATGACGACGATGATGGGACAGTGATCTGTTTTATAATTTGCTGAAAGGATCCACCCCTCAATTATTTTTCGGGCCTTCCTAATCTTCAGGAGAATTAGTCTTCTTTTTCACTGTCAATTTCCTTTGCAAGAATATCATAGTGCATGTTTCAGCAATGTTGATTGAATTATTTTACTGTGTCTTGTGAAAATATCTGAGAAAATATCTTACACAAGTTGAATGATAGCATGAAGAACAGACTTAATGGAGCTTGCCGTTTGTTGCAGGTCACTGGAAAACACAATTTGTCAAGTGAAGGTGTGAAAGGCTGACCACTAAGAGCCTTTGAAGATGTCTTGCGTTAACAACAACATCAACCAGAAGCAAGTGGGCCAAAGTATAAAACCTTTACTTCGACATGCCGCACAAAATAAACTTAAAATCTCATCCACAATGGTTGCAATCCAATCCAATCCATCCTTTCAGGGTTTTCTTCCCACGCGTCTGACAAATTCGGAAATTCCCACCGAAAATCTACCTCCTAGCTCTACGTGTTACTGTTTTCTATGAAAGCGAATCGATGAAAGTGAAGTTTCGGCTTTTTTTTTTTTTTTGCCTTAGGAAAATAAAACAGGGCAAATATTCATAGTAACAGTAATAAATACATATGTAAATTGTGTTGATGATTGCTGAAACGTGGATGAACAAACCATGTCGACCATGACGGCTCTGGCTTTGGTAGCAGCAAGTCAACCGCCATCTCCATCAATACTCCTTTCTTCCGTCATTTTCCCAAACGCTGCGGCTGCACCTAAACTGCACTCATTAACTCCATCTGCTCCTTCCTTCCTTCTACATTCTTTCTTATCTACTTACAAGTAAGAGACAAAAATTGATCTTTACTATTGTTTTTGGTGTCCGCAAATCTTAATTTTGAGTGTTTGATCATTAGTTGAAGTTGGGTTTGGCAGGTGATGAAGATGTGGAGAGTGCGAGTGCCTGAATCCATATTGGTCCTCTGGCTATGGTGTTGTTGTCTCCTGCTACTTGCTGCAGCTGCACCTGTTACGGATCATTCCGAAGGTCAGAATTATTATTGAATATGATTCTCGTCATTTGCTCAACAAATCTCTCAAGTCCATTTCCAAAAACAGTAATCTAAAGCTGTATCTTTACGTTTCCTTTTTGTGCAACGAATCAAGAATCTAAAATATGCAATCAGAAATTTTCTATATCCAGAATGAACACTTTTCTGTGAATAGTCTTGACTAAATTAGCCATATCCAGTTTATTTCTCTTCTGTCTGGTTCTGCTCTATTAGAATTCAGGACAATACAAGGCTAGGTAAGGGTAATCTTTAATGCTTTTACATCTAAGCATGTTTCGTTGTGAAATACATGGTTTTGCTTTTGACTAACGCTAATTTTGAAGCCTCAGTTGCATCCTGCAATGTATTTGTTGCTAGTATCACAGTAATAAATTCCTTTCTCGGTTAAAGTCAGCATATATACGTTTCATTTCTCAATTGCAGTTAATGCATTGCTAGCAGTGAAGGAACAATTGATTGATCCCATGAACAACCTTAGAAATTGGAACAAGGGGGATCCTTGCACATGCAACTGGACTGGAGTTTTTTGTTTTTATAAGCCCGGAAATGATGGATACTGGCGCGTTCAGGAGCTGTACGTTTTCTCTTACCACTTTGCGTTTTCCATATATACATCACTTTTTTTCCCCAAAAATTAAACTCAAGAAATCATAATAAATACAGCAAAAGAATCACAACTTCGAGGAGGAAAAAATTTGTTACCAAAGCCAAACTGAAATTTACCCATTATTGATAGCATCAATCTCAAGAAGTGTAACACAATGAACAATCTTTTTTTTCTTTTGCATCTTTCTATTTTCAGAAAAATTTTGATAAAATAATAGAACTATCAAGAGAATTTGGAGAAAAAAAGCAGCAGAAAAATTTAAGAAAAAAGAAAAGCAAGATATAAAAAAAAATGAAATATAACTCTTGGCACTATTTTATTTGTATCTCATTTTATTCAATTTTCAAAGTAAAAAGTGAAATTAAAAGTTTAAAAAGTTGGCACCATGGAAAAAACGAAACTAAAGCTTCAGTTTCAATGAGTGGATATAAAATTTTAATAAAATAAATAGATGCTATTAGTATTTGAATGAGATAATAAATTGTTTAAAAATCAAATTAGATAGTACTAATGATTGAAAGAGATAGGAAACTGTTTAACAACAGAGTATTAGATAATTTTTAAAATCGATATAAATGGATAGATTACAAAAGTTTCATAATGAGTCTTTTTCTATGAAAATAATTTATTTCGTTTTTTTAATATATGTTATCAAAAATGTTGGTACGCGTAATTACCATCACTAATTGCTTTCTGTAAGCTAATGCAGTCGGCTACTAAATATGAATCTCTCTGGGAATCTATCACCTGAACTTGGCCAACTTTCTCACCTCGAAATACTGTGAGTTGGGAAATAAATTATATCATAATCGTTCCTGACAATTTTCTGTAGGCCTAACACCGTTTTTGTTTTATTTCTCAAAGAGATTTCATGTGGAATGATTTGACTGGAAGTATACCCAAGGAGATAGGACATATATCCACCTTACGACTCCTGTAAGTTGGATTCTTCTTCAGATGGATCACAATGGTTACTTTACAGAAAAAGGATATATTTTTCAATTCTATTTTTATCTTAATATAAGCCCTTGAAAAAATTTATGGGGCAGGACCGTGACATTTGTTAGTTTTAACTTTCTGGTGGCATTACACATGCAGACTCTTGAACGGAAACAAATTATCAGGTTCTTTGCCAGATGAATTTGGCTATCTCTCAAATCTGAATAGATTTCAAATAGACGAGAACAACATTTCTGGTCAAATACCAAAAGCATTTGCCAACCTGAGCAATGTGGAACATCTGTAAGTGAATCTACAAGCTAAATGCTATTTCAACCTAACCAGGAGAGTTACAATTAAATACTATTTTAACTTAAGGAGGAGACTGACACTTTTCTACATATCTTATATTATTTTTTGTACTGTGAAGCCACTTCAACAACAACTCACTTAGTGGAAAAATTCCCCCTGAGCTATCTCAATTAGCCAATTTGCTTCACTTGTAAGTTCATGTAGAATTTGCTCTCATACAATTTTTGTGTGTGTGCGTTCTTTTTTTTTCTTGGTTATCTATATGTTTATTTTTTTTTGTGGTAAGTAATTGTGATCTGAATTTGGCTTTTCTTCAGGCTTTTGGATAATAATAACTTATCTGGATATCTTCCAATAGAATTCTCAAACTTGCCAAATTTGCGCATCCTGTAAGTTTCTTCCCTTCAATCATCTTCATCACTATGTGATTTAGTTATTGATCATTATCTTCCAGGTTAAACTTACATCTTTTTTGATGTTGTGCCTTTTACTGGTCATACTAAGTGTTGGCCATTTACAAAAGTTTTAATTAGCTGTCAACGTCCAGCTCATTTCAGTAAGCTGTCGGTTGGCATCTCCTAGGTGCTCTCACCCCAGGTTTACCTTGACCTGTGAGGTAGACGGTCGCCCACTCTAACCATTAGCATGTTTCAACATCCCTAAGTGATTAAGGGTTCGAAACATGCAGAACGCGTCTAAAGTGTTAAATGTCCTGGGAGTAGACCTGGCAATCCGTGTCTCCGTGTCATGACACGACACGACACGAGTTCAGACACGACCCGAATTATCAAAACACGAACACGACACGAATTATAAAACGTGTCTGAATAGTAAACACGAAACACGACACTTTTTTTATACGTGTAACACGTGACACGACACGATTGATACGTGATAATTAATCGTGTCACACGACACGACACGACACGACACGATTAACACGACACGACACGATTTAGATAAAATAACACGAAATTGACACGACACGAATAGACACGACACGAATAGACACGAATGACACAATTAAAAATAAAATATAATAAAAATGATAAAAAAATATTTTTACATTTTTTACATCTATATTAATTAACATTCAAATATTAATAACAAATATAACAAAATAATAATATTTTCAATCCATACAATCCATAATATGACTAACATTCATCAATTCATTGTCATCATATGACTATGATTTAAGATTAAGTATATAAAATAAATCAATAAATCATTAATAAGTATATTAATATTATTCTTACTATAATAATTTATATGTTAATATTATGTTATTTTATTTTCTATAATGTGATAATTGATATAGTGTAAATTAATAAACTATAAAATCTCTTAGTATACTGAATAATGTAATTTTGTAAAGTGTAAACTCTTAATTTCTTATGAATATTATGTGATACAGTTAGTGTCCGTGACATAAAATAATTAATTAATTATACAATCTTTTATTAATATAATACAATATTTATATTTTATACATTATAATAAAAAATATCATGTATATTTATACATTATAGTATTGTATTTAAGTTCTTAACTTAAGTTCTTAATACTTTATTTTCAAAATTTATAAAATTTTATTATCTTAACCATAAATTAATTTTCATAACACATTATATTAATATATTACAATTGTTCATTTGGTAAAACACTTATGTATTTTACTTTTGGTCAATGTTCAATTCCTACTAAAAACATATATGATTATCGTGTCTTATACGTGTATCCGTGTAACACGATTTTTTTTAAACGTGTTTTCGTGTCGTGTACGTGTTAATCGTGTATTCGTGTAACACGAAATTCTTAAACGTGTTTTCGTGTCTTACACGTGTTTAGCCATGTCAGACACGGCTAAACACGAAAATTGCCGTGTCTAAATTCGTGTCGACACGGATAAACACGAAACACGAATTTTTCAAACACGTACACGGTTTTTTCGTATCGTTTTCGTGTCGTGTCACTCGTGTCGTGTCTAGATTTGCCAGGTCTACCTGGGAGGTACTCCAGGTACCTTGGGACAAAGCCGTGAGGGTAGCGACTGCCCGAAGCGGGCAATACATTGAGTGAGTGGGCGATCGCCTACCTCATAGATCAAGGTAAACCTAGGGCAAGGGCGCCGAGGGGATGCCAGCCGACGGCCTACTGAAACGGGCTGGGCTTTGCCAAAGTGCTTGGAGTACCTCCCAGGACATTTAACACATTGGACGCGTTCCACATGTTTCGAACCCTTAACCACTTAGGGATGTTGAAACATGCTAACCTTAGCATGTTAAATGTCCAAGGTGTTAAATGTCCTGGCAGGCACCTTGGGACAAAACTGTGAGGATGCGACTGCCCGAAGTGGATAATATGTTGAGTGAGTGAGCGATCGCCTACCTCATAGGTCAAGGTAAACTTGGGGCAAGGGCGCCTAAGAGATGCCAGCCGATGGCCTAGTGAAACGGGCTGGGCTTTGACATAAAAACGAGCGTTTTACTATAAGGACCAAGAGTGCCTGGATCTCTGTTAACCAGGGATTTACCACTCTAGTACCTTACTCATACGTACTGTCCGCTTTGGAAGCCCCACAAGCCCCTCCCGGCTTTATTGGAGAAGAACACCCTAATTCACGTTTGCATATTTCGAACCCTTGACCTCTTGCAAGTGTTGAGACATGCTAACAATTAGACCTGATAAAGCTGTGAGAGGTCTGTGGGGCTTCCAAAGTGGACAGTACTGTACTGCCCTCGGAAGCTAAGATTTTCGGGCTAACTTTTTCCTTTACTTACTATGTTTGTCACTCGCATCAATGTAGCTAAAACCTAACAAGTAGAGTACTACTTGTTTATTTGTTTAAGACTAATTGTCTAAGGTCCCATTCAGTTGCCTCGTAATGCGTACCAAAAATCGAAACTGAAAAACTCTATCCTTTATGTATACTTATTGTCCGACCACACTCTGTAACACAACAATAATCCAACCTATGGCACATTTATCATCTTAAGAAACCATCTAGAGTATCACATTTTCATCAAGATATCCTATCGAGATACTATTCATTACCAGGCACAATTATATATAATTCTCGATACAGTCCTAATACTTACATCCCAATCCATGTACATTGTGTATATCGAAAATAATCTTATTATCTGGAATATAAACAAAAGTAATGAAAGGTTATACCTCAATATAAAAAGCAATAACTTAGCAACACATAAGTCGAGCTCTTAGTGCAGTACTCGAGCCTATTTGAATTAACCTATGAGGTGGAAAAGGGAGGGTGAGCTAATGCCCAGTAAGAAAACATACGTTAAATGATGTTAGGTTCTTACTATGTTTAATGCATGTGTATGCGTGAGTGAATGCGCCAAAACTTATGCTTAAATATGTTTTATCGAAAACAACACAAGGTTGATAAGCCATAGTTTATAAGCTATATAATGTTATACCAAGTAATTTCCAAACATATTAGTACTCGCGCATTCACAAAATCAAGATACAATAGAAATAGAAATGGTACATTCATTCATCTTTGTAACAATATCGAGATATATGTTTATAAACATTTTCATGAGACGGGCATACACTTATGAGATTTGGTAACGTAACTGGGATCTTTAGAAATATAACCAAGAAACTTTCCATGAAAGCATCCACTGTAGCTAGCAGTAGTCACAGTCCCATACCAGGGCTCTATCCATGATTATGAATCATCCCAGCACCAGTGATCATCTAATAGCTGAGGTACAAGTCACGACTAGTTGTCGGACAAATACACGTAATTACCGCTACCCATTTGCCACGCAGGCGGGATCTATGACGCAATTACGTATATAGCTCCTCAGTGCCACACAGGCTCAATAATTGCCACACAGGCTTATTAAATGCCACATAAGCATAATTAAATGCGCTGAAATACAAGTCACGACTAGTTGTCGGACAATATACGTAATTACCGCTACCCATTTGCCACACAGGCGGGATCCATGATGCAATTACGTACACAGCGCTTCAAAACCACACAGTCTTAATACTAGCCACGCAAGCAAGTGCCACACAGGCATAATAAACGCCACACAAGTAGAGCTGTTAGTGGGCCGGACCGGGCCGGTTCCGGGCCGATTCTCACCGGTTCCGACTCACTAACAACTTAAACTGGTCCGAGCTAGGCCAGTTCGCTTTATTTTTACTTACGAACCGGCCCGGTTCATGGACCGATTTGTTGTTAAACCGGACCAAACCGGTTTAAACCGGTTCAGTCTTGTTTTTAATTTAAATTTTTTATTTTTTAAAATTTATATTAATTTATTTTAATAAAAATAAATATATATTAATATATTTTTATAATTTAATCTAACAAATTTATTTTTATAATAAATAATGTTAATAGTTTAATTTAACAACAATTTATTATAAAGTTATTATAATTTATTTAATTAATGTAACAATAATGTAAAAATAAATTACTATAAAATTATGTAATAAAACTAGTGTTATAATAAAATAAAGTTATATTATGAATATGATATTATAATAAAATTATTATGATAAAAAAATGAAATTTAGATAATAAAATGATAATATTATAAATTTGGAATAAGAGAATTTAAGTGAATTTAAGAGAGTTTGAGTGATTATTGAGAGAGTATGAGTGAATATTAAGAGAATAAGAGTGGATGAGTGTTTAGATTTGAGAGAAAATATGAAAAAAAATTTAAAAAAAATGAAAAGAAATGAATTGATATTTATTGATATTAAAAATGAAAAAATTTAAAATAATTTTAAAAATTTTTAAAAATAAATTAAAAAAGGGAGGGAATGCTTCCTCCCTTACATAGTTGATGGGTAACAACCATTAGGTCGTTGCCCATGCCTGCGTGCATGCCTGCCACTATGCTGCTTTTTATTTTAAAAATTTTTTTTATTAAACTGGTCCGGTTCGTAACCGAGCCTGTTCAGAATTAGTTGATCCGGTCCAGCCCGATATGATACTAGGCTGGGCTGGTTCAGAACTGTTACTATACCGATTCGATTTTTGGGCAGGATTAACCCGATCCGGTTGCGAACCGGGTCGGGCCAACCTGGCCCAATAACCACCTCTACACACAGGCGAGTGCCACATAGGCAAGTTAAGTGCCACACAGGCATTATACATCATCACGTGTCTTATGAGTCAAAACTCGTTTAGAAATAGAACTTACAATATGGGTTGAGTACTGAAAGCATGAATCGTTTCACATAATTATAGTTTTGAAAATCACATCGTACGAAGTTAGGGTTAAAAACCATTTTCTCGATAACAAGTAACAATGCTTAATATGCATGAGGTTTTAAAGGCATTTTATAAATTTAATTTAATACCAAGAAATTTACTTAAATAATTTCTAACGAAATTTCGGCATTATGACGACATAGGTAGAACACTACCCAGCGTCATAACCACAATCAAATACCTGTGGAAAACTCAATCAAGCAATTTTTTTTTAATACACCAATTGCAATACAAATCCAAATCTCAAACATTACGCACTTTAAGCTCAATCCAACATACTTTGAAATTTAACTAAAATGCATTTAAATCCATAAATATTAAATAACATTAATTTAGACATGCATAAACATAACAAACTAACAAGCATTTACCGTATATTCCCTTACCTTGATAACGTCATTTTTTGCATCCTTAGCCAATTGTTCAACTTCACTTCCTTGGAAGTTTTTCTCTATAATTTCAATACATAAATCCCATTTAATAATTATTCATACCATAATTTCAGAACTATATCTCACTCAAATATTAGTTTATGCAATATCATTCTCATAATTTAGTTCACCCACATAAATTCTTTACCTTTGAAGGTTCTTACTCTAGCTCTTCCTTGACATTACTCAAGGCCCCAACATAATCCTACACCATACACACGTTCAAGTTGTTATTTCATATCTCATATAATAAGCTCATTACTACAACTAATTTCTCATTAGTTGTGCAACTCGATATATATATACACACACATATATTCTTAATCAAATTATAATATCCTTATCTTTTAAATTACCTTGACAAGCTTCCCTTCTTCTTCTTAAATCTCTCTCTCTGGGTTTCGATCCTTAGAGTTGCTATTTTGAATAGCTAGCAAATGGAGACCAACAACCCTTGTCAACGCCCTATTTTCCTAACTAAAATGTAACATACCAAATCCACAGTATAACAAAATATTTACTTATAAATTTCACTTACTTATCGGTTGGGCTGTCTGTGATGCTTAACAACTCCTAACACTTTAATAAGAATTAGTACTCTTATTCCTCGTACTAATATGGAAACATGAATTGTTACATTATTTCCTTAAGATGTATATACATTCCCTTATATTTAAAGTAGTAATGTACAATTTTAATGAATATATAAAAGAAAATAGTGTACCTTCGATATCGAATATCTACTGACTCTAGCAATCGATAATCTCTGGAAGGTAATTCTCTTAATCCAAGATCAACAATCTGTGGAATGGAAAATAAGGGGTGAGCGACAACGTGCTCAGTAAGGAAGGTGTATGATGCTTTATACAAATAAAACTATATCCCCTAAAACGTTTATTTTTCTTAACAATAAACCCAGTAGGAAAAACAATGGATATAGTAAACGACCTTTAATCATTCAAATCACTGGCTAAACAGTTTATAGTAAAACATAGTAAACAGTAAATAGGATTCAGTAAATCCTCTCAGTAAACAGAAATTAGTAAGTTGAGACTAGGCATCACCCTACAACTAAATCATGCTATCATCGTTCCCCCCTCAGGAATGTAGTAAGCATCCCCACAGGGATACAGTAGATCTATAGCCATAATCTATAGGTGGTCATCGAGTACACTTGCCAGGTGACCTCGAGACCTCTGATGACTTGGCGGGTCCATCAGCCTCGTGAATAATAATGCATGAAACTAGGGGCCTAAAGTCTTAAAAATCAATTTATATCTCATAAAGAACCTTTAAGGAATTATTTCATAAATTTCATCATTTTCTCAAAATGATTTATTTTCCAAAAAGGTTTTATATTTTCTGTTTACAAAAGATAGTAAAATAGCCCAAAATCTCACCATTTTTCGTGTGAGAAAATATGGTTAAACTGGCTCGCCCATGGTCAATTCGCCCATTATGGCGTTGCCCATGGTCAACTCGCCCATTATGGCATTGCCCATGGTCAACTCGCCCAATGCGGCACTTCCATAGTCAACTCGCCTAATGCGGCACTTCCATGGTCAACTCGCCCAATGTGGCAAGTCCATGGTTAGCTCGCCCCATGGTCATTTTTCTTTGGCTCACCCGGAATTTTATTAAAACAGGGATCGCCTACCTGTGGCTCGCCCGGATTTCTATTAAAACACGGGTCGCCTGCCCAAATCATCATAAAATAGGTTGCCTATCGTTGGCTCGCCCGCCCTTTACCAATTCGCCCAAATCAAAACGATTTATCAAACTAATGCATGTCATAAACCAAAACAATTTCTCAATATTTTCATAATATTTTACTCCACAGGACATGCATTTTACTTCACATATTACCCCCTTACCTGGTATTACGAAGCCTAGCTTCCCGCTCGCCTTTTTCAATTCTCAATTCCCGGCTGCAAAATAAATTATCAAAACCATCAATATATTTTGTCCGAATCCTTCTAACACTTTGGCGAGACTTGAGGCTAATCCTCTAGCTCGCCCAATTTAACTCGCCATTCATATATTGGCTTATACGTGGGAGCTCGCTCACAATTCAACTCGCCATTCATATATTGGCTTAAATGTGGGAGCTCGCCCAAAATTCAACTCGCCATGCCTATGCATGTGAGTTCGGCATACACAACTTTTTATTCAGAGGTGGGCTCGCCTATGAATTAAACTAGCATGTGGCGACCTCGCCCACTACCACACTCTTTACTATTCTGGGTGATCATAAGCCCTCGCCCATTCGGGCGATCAGTCTGATTATCCAAAAATGTTGGCGAACATGTATATCGTCGATTCATGCATTTCATTAAACTCGCCTCATCCTTTGGACGAGTACCCAAATTTCTTTGCTCGCCTATTCGGCAAGCAGTTGGATAATCACGTTCGCCCATCATGTTCCTTCTACTCACGTTACATATGTATCACACAGCAGCTTATGTTCAGCTATTAACGTTTCCAACCAGTAAGAAATTTAGCCATGTTAACTTACTACATACTTTTATGCCAAGTAATATACCTACACATCTCCTACTTAGCATATCATCACTATAAACCAAGGATTAATTACATATAACGTTGGCTGGAAATTCCTTAGCTTTGTTTAACCGAACTAGCACAACTCCAAGTTGTTGTTCCCCACGTCAGTCCTGCTCTCCTTGATTCACTTGGATGGTTTTATGAGTGAGGGAAAATACATGAAGAAGACTAGATGCTTAGGTAGCAAGAGAGGAATTCTTGTCAAGTAAATGAGGAAGAAATGAACTAAGATGAGGCAAGAGAAATCGGTAATATCGATCTTGAAGAGAATTGTATTACATTTTGTTTAGCTTAATCAACTTTTATAGCCGGCTATTAAGTCTTATAGCTTCCAATCTCTTTGCTCATCACTTTCCTTGCTCATTAATGGTTGAAGAAAAATGGTAGCCAAAGGTATGACATGGTAACAATATTCTACATTCATTAATTTGTAGATAAAAGCTGCAGCCAAAGGATGATGTGCTGAGATTCTTTTCTTCTCAATTCATCTAACACAGCAGGTTCATCCTTGTCATATTCTTCAACCAATACAAACTTTCCCATGTTGACTTTGATTTCTTTGCCATTAATTATCTTTCACATTGCATGTAAATTGGTTAAGCTATTTGGTGTCTAAACCGATTGGTACAAGGAGGAGCAAAGTGGTGTGAAGTCCACCCCTAGCCTCTTTTCTTGACTTTCCTTCATGCTTCATTTTCAAAGCTTCCTCCAATACACTTCTAGGCATCATGTTATGTTTAATTGGTGCTTACTACATACCATTTTATCCATGACTTGAATTGTTTTTCCTAGCAATTCTTCCCAACCGAATATACTAAGTGTAGTACATTGTTGGTGTGTTGTCCATCTTCCTTTGTTTGCTATTAAGCCCATAATTTCAAAAAATTAAATTTCCAAAAATTCCTTAATGTAAAGTGGAATTGCATACTCAATAATTAGTTAGTTCCACTAAATAATTTATTTCGGTTACCCATCATTTACAATATGCTATAGAGTATAATAAAATCGGGTCTCACATAAAAAGACCCTAAACTTCCAGCCAAGTGCCACGGATCCGCCGTTACACCCCTGTCCAAAATCCAGCCATGAGTCTCCTGTGCTTCTGCTCCCCTACTCTCGGTTCAGTCTCCCTTTCCCACGTTTTTTTTTTGCTACTTTATTCCTAGTTTAGTTTTGCCAAACTTCTGGTGCTGTTCATTTTCCAAATAACCCCTCTTTTGAAGACTTTCAAAACCAAGAATCTTGTAAGCTTTCCTTTACCTCGATCTTCCTCTGCACCACTTGGTTCGGTTGCCTTACTTCTTTATTTTTAGCAGCTGATCAGGCCATTTTGGCCCTCGGTTCTGCACTCGTTCACAGCAACCATTTGCACTCTTTCTTTCTTGGTTCTTTTCCCTCAGCTGCAACTCCTATTTCACCCCTCTTTTGAACCCAAATGAAGCTAATATCTACCCCTAGCTCAGTGCCCCACAGTAGCTTTTTGCCACCTCGATTGTCACGGCTTCTAGCCCTTCCTTTCCCTTCTTTCTTTTCTTTCTTTTCCAGCAAGAATCTCTCCTTCTCTTTTCCGGTGTGAGTATCTCCTCCTTCAGCCTGATTCAGTCCACATTTTCCTTCTCTATTTTCGCTACAGCACCTCTCCTCAAATGGTCCTCGTTAATCTCCAGCCTGCTTCCATTCTTCAGCACGTCATTGTATCTACCCACTGTGATCCTTGCCTACCTTGCTTGCTGCCGATTGATACTCTTTTTCCTTCTCAATTTCCTTCAGTCGAGAGATAGAATGTGGGTGGAGGTAGGTAAGGAAATTTGGCTTCTTTGAGAAGCCACTAACAATTACTTTTATTTTATGTTTCAATTACACTTTTGTCTTTTGTACATATATATTTTATACGATTTTGCTGCACTCTTCTATCAACTCTAACAAATATTATTATTTTATGCTTTAGTCACTTTTTTTTGGTATATATATTATATGGTTTGCTGACTTTCTTGCCAACTCTTAAATAACTAAGCATATTTCATTTGTTAGTTATATATATATATAGTTAAGTGTTAATAGTATAGTTAAATTATAACATAATGCTTTTTAAAATTTATTTTATTTATTTATTTATTTGTTTTGAATATTAAATAGTAAACAATTAATGTAAGATTAGAGAAAATTTTCAGTTATTACATTCCACCCACCTTAAGAAATTTGGTCCTCCAAATTTTTCATGTCCGATTGGAAGAGGTGAGGGTATTTCTTCTTCATTAAGCTCTCAAGTTCCCATGTAGCTTCTTCAGATAAGTGATGCTGCCAAAGGACCTTTACTAGAAGAATGGATTTTGATCTCAACACTTTCTCCTTCTTATCTACAATTCTAATTGGCTTCTCTACATAACTTAGATCCTCTCTAAGCCTCAAGTGGTTCATATGCTATCACGTGAGAGGGATCCGATTGGTATTTCCTCAACATGGAGATGTGGAAAACATTATGCATAGTCGATAGCTGTGGTGGTAAGGCTAATCGATATGCAACGTCTCCAACCCTTTCTAAAATCTCAAACAACCAATAAATCGAGGACTTAATTTTCTTTTCGTGCCAAACCTCATGATACCCTTTGATGGAGAAACCTTTAAGAAGGCACTATCCCCCACTTCAAATTCTAGGCAATCTCTTACCATCTATCCTTGCTTCCCACATTTAAAACAAGTTCGTGTCACCTAATAGCAAGTTTTTAAACTCATGGAATTTATCGCATCTATTACAAGGTCATAGGGTTTGTGTGCTAGGAGTATGAGTGGGTCTAATCATCTGCTGTTGAGGTTCTGTAAACCTCTACCTCTTAAAAGAAGTATCACTCTACTTAGACTTCCCAATCTCAGCCCTCTTCCCTTTACTCTTTCCTTTGGGACAATTGGTTAGGAGTGACTTGACACTTGAGGAAGTCAAGGGTTCAAGTCGCTCCGGACGCGAAAGAAAATCGTGAGGGTCTTGCTTAGTGATCTGGGCCCAAAGTGGACGGTACGGGTGAGTAAGGTAACCCTGCTTGGTGAACTGGGGCCTTACAATAAAAATGCGCGTTTTTTTAAGGCCCCGGCCCGTCCGCCATTACTCATCCGTACTGTCTTCTTTGGCGAGCTGACATGGCCCCCTCAAGGTTTTGTCGTGAGGCCTAGCCCGTTCACTGGGTCACTTGCAATTCGCGTCCGCATGTCTCGAACCCTTGACCTCTTGCAAGTGTTGAGACATGCTAACCATTAGGCCCGCTAAAGAGGACAGTACGAAGGAGTAATGGCGAACAGGCCGGGGCCTTACAAGTACGGATGAGTAAGGTACTAGGTGGTAAATTCCTAGTTAACAGAGATCCAAGCACTCCCGGTCCTTACATGAGCACTCTTTGTTAAGGCATGCATGTCTCATTTTTCCTGTATTGCTGTTAGTGCCATCGAAATTAACTTTTTTCTTCATCTGCGCAGTCAGCTTGATAACAACAACTTCAATGGATCTGATATTCCAGCTTCTTATGGGAAGTTTTCCAGATTAGCAAAATTGTAAGTGTTGGTAAACCATTTAATTAGTCTTACAGTTTAGTTTGTGAGGTAATATCAATATTTAAGCTTTACAAAGATAGTGATTTATTGTGTCACTTATGATTTAAAAGAATCATAAAAACCAGGGACTTGCCTTTGAGATAGAAGTAAATCAATTCCAATGTTGAGGATTACTTTTTTCACTCTTCAGTGTTTAATTCTATCTGGCTTTTGTATTTAATACAATCGAAGAAATTGTAGGCAATATGTTGTTGTACGATTTTCCTCAAGACTACTGATGCTATTTTATTTGTTGTGGTGACTTTCAGAAGTCTTAGAAATTGCAGCTTGCGGGGAGTGGTTCCTGATCTTAGCAGGATACAAAACCTTACCTACCTGTATGTCTGGGTTATCGTTCAAATTGTTATGTGATCTTCAATATTTACCTTCATGGGCTGCATTTATTTTATGCTATAATGCAAATCTCCATGCTCTTGCAGCCACCAAACTTAACTTCTATTCTTGTTTCTGTATTCATGTGGCAGGGATCTCAGCTGGAATCATCTTACTGGACCCATACCATCAAATAAGCTTTCCACTAATATGACAACCATGTAAGTAAATTGCTGAGTGAAACTTATCGAGTGTTCTGTTTAAATAAATAACCTCATTTTTAACCAATTCAATCTGGATATCCCAATATCCTCGCATTGAAACTGAATCAGAAGTGAATCTTGTGAAATTTATACTATTACCTTCTGTTGATTATTAAATCACAATGCCATGAAGACAAATTCCCAATAAGAATTTTCTTATCGTTAATTGCAGTGATCTTTCGCATAACCAGCTAAACGGATCTATCCCTGGAAGTTTCTCGGACCTTCCTCAACTTCAGAGACTGTAAGAATCTATATGCATATAAAAACTATTCTGTATTTCCTGTTGTGGAATCTATATGCATATCAAAACTGTAATGTATTTCCCCTGTCAAATGACGCTTTTAATATCAATACATGATGCTATTGTGACTTTAATGGACAATTATATTTACATAGTCTAGAATCTAAATGATGGTTTATTGCAGATCACTGGAGAATAATTTTCTGACAGGTGCTGTACCTACCAACGTTTGGCAGAACATAACATTCACTACTAATGCTACACTTATGCTGTAAGCTCTGAAAGTAGATAAATCTAACTGTAAACCATTATACTTCTTTTAGGAGGTTTGTTTTCATGCACACTGCAAAACAATGCAGTTGTGAATAGAATGTATTGGTAATAGTTTTCCTTTGTTTGCACACTTGAAATGCAGTGATCTCAGAAAGAATTCATTCTCAAGCATTCAAGGCCATCTAAATCCCCCAAAGAACGTTACCTTGAGGTAAAACTTATTTCGCAGTAATCGTGCATTAGCCTCGGTCAACTAATTGTCTAATTTGTTATTAATTGTTCACATCTATCAAAGTATGTTTCACTAGTAAAGTGAAAATCTGAGTATGCTACCTGAAACTTAACACTTTTACCGTTCTTGTTACTTGGGTTCATGGATGGAGTGTGGGAGGGGGCAATGTCTTTTCCAAAGTTCTTTCTTAGCCCATATAGTTTTCTTCATTTTTCTTATTAACATTTTCAAACTAATTCATTAATCTTTCAGTACATTTCAAAATTTTGTTTTGTACCTGTATAAATTTTCCAAGACACCAAGTTACTTCCAACAAACAACAGTATCTGAGGGGTAGATCTCAAATGTGAATCCGGCATATCTGCATCAGAATAACCCTTATTGAGGATGATCATGATTTCTTTGAAGTAGTCCATGTTTGGAGCACCTTGGAGATATCTTAAGATACTACAGTAGCATCCCTATGACATTCTTCAGGATTCCAAAATTTATCAGCCACTTACTGCAAAAGAAATGTTTGATACCATGTCACCTTCAAACTGCACAAGGAATGGATCATAATTGAGAGTGACAAGATCCATTGTTTCTTTTATATTTTTTCCGTGCATTGTCTTGCTTAGTGGTCACTGTAGGTTCGTAGCATATTTCATCTTTTCCCACTTATACGAAAATGATTTCTCTTCTTTTCTTACCTTCTTGTTGTAATGAAAATTATTGGCACATTAATAGAAAGGTCATCCCGTGTCATGCATTTTCTTGAATTTCATTTCCCAAATCCTTAAAATTTTAGATTTTTTTCTTTAGGCTTGATGGCAATCCTGTCTGCAACAATGCGGGCTTATTGAATGTAAGCCATTTCTGTGAATCTGAATACGGAGACAATGAGATGTCCACAAACTTAAATAACTCAAGAGAGAAATGCCCAATTCAAGCACGCCTCTCAGACAGTTTCTATGAATGTGTTCCACCATCTTCTGTGCCATGTTTCTGTGCAGCACCTCTCAGAATTGAATATCGCCTGAAGAGCCCTAGTTTTTCTTATTTTCCTCCTTATGTTCAGCTTTGTGAGAAGTACTTGACTAGTTCTTTGAACTTAAGCCAACATCAACTGTCAATTGATACATATTTTAGGGATAGGCAACGTCTAAGGATGTCCTTGAAGCTTTTTCCCAGAATTGGTAACAGTACTTTTGATCGTAGCGAAGTTCAGAGAATCAGAGGGATATTTACATCATGGACATTTCCTCACAATGACTTCTTTGGACCGTATGAGTTGCTCAACTTCACTCTAGTCGGACCTTATGCAGATGGTACATACTTCATCTTGCAATTCTTCTTTAATGGAACAATGCTTTCTTATTTATAATGACATGGTTGAAGTAGAAATTGAGAAGCTGATTTTATTATTAACCTGAAATAAATAAATGTCACCAAAACATATGCATTCTTATGCTTGAAACTTTTATGACAAAACGGTAATCTCAGTTTTAACCGTATTGGAAGTGCTCTTCTAGTTATATAGAAATTAAATTAGTATAATTAGTATTTATTTTTATAGTGTATATATTTGTACAGATTATAAAATGTGGCAACCAGTGGTCAAATTCAAGCTGCCTTGGCATGTTAAGTAGATGACACACATTTGAGACAAGAAGACTGTGCTTTGCTTACAATGTGCTAGAATGCAACTAGGAAATGTTGTGGATGTATATCATTTTATTCTAAGAATAGAATAGTAAGCCATTCAGTAGATTACTTATGTGTTTAATATATCTATAACAGTTTCACCTTTTATAATTATTAATGCCTCGTTTATTTTTTTATTGCAGCAGAGATAGAAACCAGAGGTATTAGTAAGGGCATTTTGGTAGCTGCTGTCATTGGGGCTGTGGCCTGTTCAGTTGCAGTGTCTGCTATAGTAACATTTCTAATAACAAAAAGACATGCTAGATACCTCCGGGAAACTTCAAGAAAACGTTTATGTAAGCTCCTTAATTTAACTATTTAAGTTTTTTGCCTCAGTAATATAGTCTCTAGCTATCACCAGAAAAGGAGTTTAAATTCTTATTAACGCTTAGCAGCTACAAAGGTTTCTATGAGAATTGATGGGGTGAAAGACTTTACATTTAAAGAAATGGCAGTTGCTGCTGACAACTTTAGCAGCTCAACTCAAGTTGGACAGGGAGGATATGGAAAAGTGTATAAAGGCACTTTGTCTGACAAAACAGTTGTTGCCATAAAACGTGCAGAAGAAGGATCTTTGCAGGGACAAAAAGAATTTTTGACAGAGATAAAGCTTTTGTCAAGGCTGCATCACAGGAACCTAGTTTCTTTGGTTGGGTACTGTGATGAAGAAGGGGAACAGGTATGTATCTGTATTATGTCAATTGCGTATGTAGTTTGGAGGTGAGCATGCACGTTTGTTTGTGTCCTTTTGAAGTGGTTTTGAAAATTATAAGCAGGGATATTCATTAGTTTTAGGTACATAAGATGTGACTCAATTAGAGATATAATTCATATCCTTGGGTTATTGGTGCATTCGCAGATGTTGGTATATGAGTTCATGCCCGGTGGCACCTTGAGGGACTGGCTTTCTGGTATGAAATTTTCAGGGTTCATCGCTTTTCAAATTTTATATTATGATCTTACTTCCTGTACTTCTTCTGCTTATTAAAAAAGTCGGGGAAAAAAATATTGAAAATTTTGATGTTGGCATATAGATTGTACTTCATTTTAGGATTGGACTAGATTTTGAAGTGTGTGTTCATTTGGGAAAACCATATTGTTTGTCATTTGCTACCAACTTTCTGCTCTTGGTAATTATAACAAGTTCTTATCATCAACATCCTCAAGTGTTTGGATGGGCTATAATTTCAGCATCACTAGTGTACTGTTGCCATCTTGAAGCAATTGATTGACTACTTAGCTTGCAAATACTTGGAAAATTTATTAGGACAGCCTCCTTCCCTCTCTTGCTTCCTTATGTATGCTTAAAGATCACAAAGATGCTTTAAGTTTTCATGTCATTCAAGTCGAGACTACATATCTGAGACTATATATGTTGATTCTGATATGTTTCCAAATTTCGTCTTAGCTCAAAAAATTGATGTAAACCCTGATATGCAGCTAAAGCCAAAGAAAGCCTAAATTTTGGTATGAGACTGCGTTTTGCACTGGGTTCAGCCAAGGGAATTCTTTACCTTCACACTGAAGCACATCCTCCGGTATTCCACCGAGATATCAAAGCGAGTAATATTCTTCTTGACTCGAAGTTTAATGCAAAAGTTGCTGATTTTGGTCTCTCCCGGTTAGCTCCAGTCCTGCAAGAAGATGGGACTGTGCCAGATCATGTGTCCACAGTTGTGAAGGGAACACCAGTGAGTTTGGCTCTGTTTTGCATATAGAACTAATGGAAGAAATTGTAGGAAAGGTTTTCTTAGACCATTGTAGGATGTATAACTAAAAGGCATCCCATTATACATTATACTTTGACTCACTGTAGGATGAAACTCTAGGAAAAATGTCGGTGTAGATTATCATTTTTTCTTCCAGGGGAGATTTCACCATTTCAGCTGAACTATTGTTTGAGCATGCGCTCCAATCTGCTGTTTGGAGCCCCTCCATTTAGACATAAACTTCTACATGTTAGTCGTAGTATTGCATTACTGAATTTTACCATCTATTGCTCTCCTGTTGTGTGCAGGGTTACCTTGATCCAGAATACTTTTTGACCCATAAATTGACTGACAAAAGTGATGTTTATAGCCTTGGAGTTGTTTTCCTGGAGCTGTTGACTGGTATGCAACCAATATGGCATGGCAAAAACATTGTCCGTGAGGTACTCTCTAACATGGTGCTTCATAGCTGAAAGACTTTGTCCAGCACATTTTACAAATTTGGTCAATCTCATTGTTGTTGTGGATCTTAAAGCTACTTATTTAATCTGAAATGTATGTGCAGGTGAGTGCAGCTCATAAGTCAGGCATGATGTTCTCTATAATAGACAGCAGAATGGGTTCCTATCCACCTGAAGGCATCGAGAGATTGGTAGACTTGGCCCTCAGTTGTTGCCAGGACAAGCCAGAGAAGCGACCATCGATGGCGGAAGTGGTGAGGCAGCTAGAATGCATACTGGAAATGACGGCAGAAAGCGAAATAGTTTCTTCAGAAGCCATTTCCTTGTATTCTGGCAAGTCATTATCATCGTCCTCATCCTATGTTTCATCATCGAATGTTTCTGGAAGTAATCTTATCAGCGGTGTAATTCCTTCTACCACAGCTCGCTGACCATGTTATTATATGTTCACTCTTGCCTACTGTTTTTGGTTTAAGGGATAAATGAACATCTTGTGTGAAATTAGTGGCATGTAAATATAAATATAAATATAAATATATTGGTAGTTTTTTATTTAAGAAGGTACAAAAGAGGAAAGTATATTAGACTTACACTTAGGGGGCATTTGGTTGTGGGATAGAATAGACAAGGAATGAAAAATGTATTATCAAGGAATACAAAATATAAGGAATATAAGTGAAATATGTATTATGTTGTTTTGCTGGCGGAAAGGAATAATTTTTTTGATTTTTTTTGTTTGGTTTGGGATAGGAATAAAGTAGGAATACGGTCAGACGACCAAAATATCCTTTTAATATAAATTTTTTAAAATTGATTATAATTTTATTCTCATTTAGATATTTACTGAATTACCCATGTATTTAAATTTTAATTACAAAAATACCCTCTTCTACACTAATCACAAAAACTGTGAAGATTGAGAAATTTTCTGTACCGAGTTTGTAAATGAATAAAAGAATTAAATAAGTATTGAAATGTATTTTAAAATTTTATTATCGTAAGTAATAAAAACGAAGATTCGAATTTGGTACATTATCAATAAATGATTAATATATATATATTAATTCAATAAAGGAAATAAACGAATCCAATACATACATACATGAGTACTCATATGGATCGAATTAAATGCATGCAACGTACTTGCGTGCATGCGTACGTACATATATAATATATACCAATATATATGTATATAAAATATAAATGACCAAATGAAATAAGAAAAGAAATAAATATGCATATAAATGCGTATGACTATAGATATATATATATACACACACATAATTATATTTATACACATAAGTAAGATAAATGTACATACAAATAAACTTATCAGGACAAAAAAAATTTAATAAATGTACATCAATATGAATAAATATACACAAGTGTACAAGGTATATGCATATATATATATATATATATATATATATATATATATACACACACACATATATATATGTGAATGGAAATTTATACATTAAGATGGATAAATAAATAAATATTTACAAATAAATTGAGATTATATATAGTATATAATGTTTGGTGTACATATATCTATGCTAGATACAAGTATATTAAATGTAATACATTATAAAAGTTCTATATATATATATATATATA
This sequence comes from Heritiera littoralis, assembly GCA_031772115.1. NCBI lineage: Eukaryota > Viridiplantae > Streptophyta > Magnoliopsida > Malvales > Malvaceae > Heritiera > Heritiera littoralis. The sequence goes on along the minus strand of JAPDPK010000121.1, from coordinate 562,869 downwards.
TATATATATATATATTTAAAGATTTAAAATGTAATAGTTTTAAAATAAAATAAAATAAAGAAAAGAAAGGAGGAAAATGGAATAGTGCTCTGTTTGTGGCAGAGTACCCACCGCTTTACATCATCTTTTTTTTCTTTTCTTTCCTTCTCACGCAGCACACTTTCCCCAACAGTTTCACCTTCTCCGCCGACTTCATCTCTCTCACATTCCTCATCTTTCCTTACTCACGCCACCCCCACCTGTTTCACTCACCTTCTGTCCCACATTCCCACACAAGTTTGTCCATCGAAAAAGAAGAAAAAGAGACTGTGGTATAGGGAATGGAAAGCTTGTTTAAGCGTTAGGTGTTGTTTGTAGAAGGAGACTCGGCAAGGCTATTTCAGGTGGGATCTCGAGGCTATGTTCGTGGCTGACTTAATGGCTTGTTTAGGACCAGTTGGTCGTTGTTGAAGGCCCAGAGAGATCTCTGAAACTTGGCCTGAAACAGTGTGAAAATGAGGCTGGAAGGGGAGGCAGAACCGAGAGATACAGCAGCTGGCAGGGAGCTGCTGTATCGTTTGGGATTTTGGAGGGACCGTGAAGGGCTCCATTGGCGACAACATAACCTGCAACCAACAGCATTAGCAAGGCTGGAACAAGGAAGAACCCTCGGTGCAGCAGCAACGTGTTGCTTCCAAGGGCTAAACGGAAGGATCATGGGACAGTTTGGTGGGGCTAAACAGGGTGACTCAGGGGTCTTTCAAGGCTAAATCAGGGCACTCTAAGGGCTACTCCTTTTGGCTGCAACTGGGCTGAATCGATGGCCATTTAGAGGCCTTTGAAAGAGCTGAAAACAGTAGGAGCAGGGACATCTCGGGACGGGGTTTCGCATTAAGTCAAACTGTGTTTTCTTTTTGGGCTGCTATTCAAGACTGTGTTAAGGGCTTTTAGGAGTTTGGATATAGTAGAAAACTAAGGCTAGAAAAAAAGGGTTTTGAGGCTGGACAGGCGTTAGAATTAGGGTGTCTCGGACAAGGTATGTAGGTGTTGTTAGGGCTGTAAGAAGCTGCTGAGAAGAAGCTTCAAATAGGAATGCTAAAGGGGCTAAAGCTGGAGATTCTTTTTGGGTTTTGAGCTGTGTTTGAAGTTGATACTGGTTGAGACTATGGACTACGATAAGTGTTGTGTCAAGGGACTTCAAAGGCTCAAAAAAAAAAAAAAGAAGCAAATTAAGGGAGCTCTCATTCTCATTCTCAGCTTAAGCAAGGATAGTTTAAAAGGTAAGTAATTTGCTATATTTGAGTTTCCAGAATCTGTGTGTATATATATATATACACAGACACACACTAAGAGAAGTGATGAGGATAAATTGATGATGAATTTTATGTATGCATATTTATATATATATATATATATATAAATATGGAAAAATATATTTATGTTATTCGTATGAAGACGAAGAGCTAATTCTTGGCATAGAATGAATCCTGGATAATTGTAGCTTTAATATATATATATATATATATATATATATATATATATATATATATATATATATATGTCAGCTTGAAAATAAGCATGATGTAGATAAGTGTGACGGAATATGTGATTTAATTAGTTTGTAGTGGCTTGGACGGAGGTAGAAGATTTAGTGTCAAATTGGAGGTTCAAAGAAGATACTTACTAAGCATTGAGGTAAGTGGATTAAGCAAAGCTTCGCTAGTATCATCTCGTAGGAAATGCTTAATTTTTATAAATAATTTGCCTAACTTTCGAATTTAAACATTGCGATGCTATTGATCAAGTAATTAAGGTAAGATACAAGGTATGATCAAAATGTGAATCTAAATGATGCTTGGGCTAAGATTGAAATTGTGTTTTATGATTTGTGTGTTGTGACCGGCCAAGCTTGCCTGTTGTGTAAAATAAAATGTTCAAGAATTTAGTTATTTCGTGAAACTTGTCTGTCTAGTCTGTTTAGGTTAAGTGTACATATGCATGGTCCGTATAAAATTTCATTATGTAACCATGCAAACTGCATAAAGGTACTTTATTTATGCATAAGTGGATTCACACATAGCATTTTTTTACTAGAACTATTTTATGCATAAGCACCGTAATACTCGACATTGTGCTTTAACTTGAAAAGCATAGTTTTAAGGCTAACTTTGTAGTAAAGGGTTTTTATGCATATTTGGAAACACCAAAATGGTTTTGATTTGTGTTTTGAAAATCATAAGCCCAGTTGGCATAATGTTGTACCTTTGAATTTTGACAACATATTTCGTCTTGCTAAATTTAGCTTTGATCAGTAATTCATTTGCTGAACCAAAAGAATTTGAATCAGTACTCAATAATCTGTTTTCTGAACTAAAGGATTCTGATTAATACTCAGTTTTTTGTTTTATGTTTGATTTTGGGCAGATCTATTGACCTTCAGGTCACTCAGACCTATCGAGCTTCGCTTTAGGTTTACTTGTCTATCGAGCTTTGTGCTCTAGACTTTTAATATCAGTATCTACGCCTTACGAGCTTTGTGCTTTAGGCATTATCAGGCTTGTCTGGAAAACCAACAAACAAGTTCCAGCTCCCGACTGTGTAGCGGGGCTGGAGTAACTCTATGGCCATAGATATTACTGTGGAAGTCACCTTTAGAGACCCTAAAGGACCCACATGCTACACAAGTACCTCCAGAACTGTGGGAGCCACCTCTAAAATTCTATGGGAACTACGCGCTACACAGTCGTGTCCTTGTGAGGTTTTATCCATCACTAGCTAGGATGGACATCGGTATTGGTATCAGTATCAGTATCATTTATCAGGGATTTTTGCCTACACTTTATTAGTATCAGTTTCAGTGATTTGAGGTTTTATGCCAAACTTTATCAGTATTCGTTTTGAATTTCAATTACATTTCAGTACTTGAGGCTTTATGCCTAAACTTTATCTGTATTTGTTTCAGTTTAGCATTTGAGGCTTTATGCCAAACTTTATCTGTATTTGTTTTGAATTTCAGTTTCAATTCAGTATTTGAGGCTTTATGCCAACTTTTATTAGTATCTGTTTTGGAATTCAGTTTCATTTTAGCATTTAAGGTTTTATGCCAAATTTGACCAGTATATGTTTTGATTACAATTTCAGTTCAGTGATTTGAGGCTTTATGCCTAAATTTTATTTGTTTTGATTTTAGCATCAGTTTTCAATATTTCAAAGCATTTTGCCTAACTCTATCGAGTATTTATTTTGATAATATTATTTGTTTGAACTCATGTGCATATTCACCGTGTTTCAAACCCATGCATAGTTACCATGTTTTGAACTCATGTGCATAGCAATCATGTTTTGAACTCGATGCATAGTAGTTATGATTAAACTGCGTGTATTATAAAACTGTTTCATTATTTGTATCGACTTTCAATGTTTTGAGACTTTATTTCTAAACTTTTTGATTTTTTAGTTTTAATACGATTATCGGTTTTAGATTAAGTGCATCAGAAAATCTGTTATGTTATTAGTATTTGGTTTTAGTATTCAGAGGCTTTAGGCCTAACTTTATCAGTTATCCGTTCAGTGCATTCATCTGTTTTGAATTAGTAGTTTAAGAAATCTGTTTTGTCATCAGTATCGATTTTAAAATTTCGAGGCTCAAGCCTAAAGTAATCAGAAATCTGTTTTGTACAAGTGCATAGTGATTCTGCTTTAAACTAAGTACATTGTGTACCTGTTTGAAATATGTGTATAAGGAGTCGGTTTGAACTGAGCACTTTACTCATTTTAATGTCGTGCATTCTGTTAGCATTGTAATAGTGTGACGAGTGACTCTCTTTCTAATATCGCATTAAGACTCGAGGAAATGAGATACCTAAGGTATCCTTTCAACCAATACCCTATACATCCTCAACCTTAAAGAATGAGTCTAGATAGATCCGGCATTAGGACATAATACCACGTAAACATATCACTTTATTTCTGTTTATGCATACACGTGCATGTAGATTGACAAGAGCCTAGCATGCATTTACTTAAACTATTTACTGGGCCGTGGTTTACTCACCCCTTTCAAACATCATCGCATATCATACGAGATAGAGTCAACGTTTGGAGTTCTGGGCCATCAAGGACCGTACCAGGCATAGTTACCCACTAGCATCCTTTGAGCTTGCTTTTGCTATTTTTCGAGGTATACATGTAAGGTATTGTTTGTTTACATACACCTTCTATGAAGGATTACACAGTATAATTTGCTTATGTCATGAGATGTAATTTACGATCGTTTTAGATTATTTTGAGAGTGATATGATGATCGAGTGTGATCCTGGATTTGATATGTGATAATTAATGGTGGATATTAGAAATGTTGACATGATAATTATTTGATGAATTAAACTATAATGTGAATGTGTGGATAGTGGAATTGATTTGGTATGATTGGATTATGATAAGTGTTAATGTTTTACAGGTTTTTTATTTGAGGAAATCTCTAAATATAAAAGGGATATTTTCAATCTAGTTTTAAGGTAAGAGTACATTATGGATTAAAAATGATCATTATATGCTTTAGAGAGTTATTTTACTCACTTTTGGATAAAAAAAAGTTAGTACAGTTGAATAGAAATGAGAAAGGATAAATGAAAATCATTTAGTGATTATACTGACATCGAATACAAACTATAAATCGAAAAGTAAAAATTTAATTCGTAAATTTGGTAAGTAGATAAGTGTAAATGTCAAGTGCACGTCATGGCCTTTGGGTCATGACAGATTTAATGGTATCAGAGCAAGGTTTGTCTAGTACATGTCAGTGTAGTTGAGAGTGTGATAGTGTTACATCCCATGTACTATGTAATATCTGCATGTAAACTTGTTTATTATCAACCTATACTAAGAATTTGTCTACTTTTGATATGAGTTTCTATTTAATTCGCTTGAAGCCCATGTGTTGCCCATCTCGTGCATTTTTCACTTAGGGACTTTTTTAGTTGCTCATCTCGCACGTTTTTTGCTTAGGGATTTTTTTTTGCCCGTCTTGCGCATTTTGACTTAAGGACTTTTTTTGTTACCTGTCTCGTGCACTTTTTGCTTAGGGATTTTTTTGTTACCCGTCTCGTGCATTTTTCGTTTATGGATTTTTTGTTGCCTGTCTCGCACATTTTTTGCTTAGGGACATTTTGTCTTCATGCATGACTTACATTGTGCATTTTTCGCTTCAAGTCCACGCATAGCCTATTTCGTGCATTTTTTGCTTCAGGCATTTTTTTTGTGTTGCTCCCCAAGTGCCCTCATTGGCAAGCAAAGCTTATAATAAAGTGCTTGACTAGTAGGGCTTATACAAACCTGCATGGTAGCTAGTGTATAGAATATAATGGATTATGTATTTAGGATCATGTGTATTGTAGACAAGACTAGCGACAATAATCAAATAAGTTGTTCTAGCTTAGCAAATAATGTAATGCATAAATATATGTATCATGATACAAAGAATGAATAACAATAACCCAGAGATGATAAATGTAGATATTTTACCTTTATAAACTATATTTATCACAGAATGTAGCATGTCATGAAATAACAAAAAAGAAGGATGGCTATCGCCATTTCATGCTTGCAATAGGTAAATCCACAAATGCCTTTGACATCATGTTCACTGTTGGGACATCTTTGATCAAAATTTTGGATAGCCAGTAAGGTACTCCAACCTTCAACCCAATGTAAACAGAAGCCCATACAGGGCCTAAAGAGCTATAAAGAACAATGCAAGCAAAATGCATATACTTCTTGACCCTACACATGACATTCTCCTAAAAGCATACAGTTCAGTAATACACTAGCAAAACAATACTTATGCTCATAATGTATTTTTGCCTCAATAAATAAATATAAAAATGTAAATCAGCATGATAAATGAGAAATATAGCATAGGAAATTCAAGAGCACCCTATCTTTTGTAGGCAGGAATAATATAAGATGGAAATGAACTTCAAAATTAGATAGTAATGATTGAGATTGATATATTGACTCATGTACAAGAATAAACTTTAAATGGTGAAAGTAGTTAACGTGTTGGCCTCAATGGCCTCCTGTAGTACTGTCAGTACTTTGTAAAGGGAGCATCTCAATTGTTGTGCAAATAATAGCTAAAATAAGAATCTAATGCATTAAGGAATGGTGATTGCTTTATTGCTCTATAGGAGTCATGGCAATTGGAGATGTTTTGTTCAACTTCTCATTGCAAGAATATGAAACACAAGTGATATTTAATAGAAATTAAGTATTTTATATACAATTATTTAATTAGCTTACCATGATATTAAAATTAGAATTGTTTAATTTATTCTAAGATTAAATTGGCTTGATTTAAAATTAGACTTCTCTAAAAATAAAAAATTAGAAGATTTAACTATTATTACAAAGAATACATATTTTAATAAAAACATGCTTTGCGTTTAAACTCCAACAAAATCAAACATTGTGTTGTCTTTGCTAACATTAAGAGAGGCTTAAAGTTGCTCAAAATAGTATTTTCTTAGACAAAGAACCATGCTACAAATCACTATTCAATTTGACACAAAATACTAAAGGAAAATTAAAGAAAACATATGATTGTCCTTTCCAACTAAGCAATGAAGTCATCAACTTCACCCCTTAAAATGGATAAACTCATGTGAAGTAATAAGCTACTCTTTCTTAGTGAAGCTACGTACAACAACAGCCAAGCCTATAATCAAGAGGGTTATTAGAAATTGTAGGATCTTAATCACAGCTACATTTATTGCCCAACTTTTGAAAAATCATTAAAAAAATAATTTAAGTTCATCGAAAAGCCTGATGAATAAATCATGTTAAATAGCATGTGAATATTATTTATAAATTAAGAGTTTAAAAAAATCTATGACCAATTATAAATGTATTTTTTATTGAAAAAAAATTGAAGTTTTTAATTAAGATATGTTAAAAAAACATATGGTGATTGTTGCATTTTGTGAACGTTATTGGTGAACTTACTTGTATGGTAACTAGTAGATATAATTTTTTAAAATATGTAAATGATACCTTGGCCTTGCGATTTGCAAGACGTGGTGGATCATCCATCCCGTATGGTGCAAAGGAACGAAGTAAATAATGGAAAGCCCAAAGGATAAAAAATAAAAGAGTAAAACAAGGAGACGTATCACAGGATAACCAAAGTTTCACTTTAGAGGGAATATTCCAACTATATTCCTCTAAAAAGGTCGAAGCTTTAACTCACATGATACACAAAGGGAACTTCATGAGGTTTTTTATTTTTATTATATGGATCATCTCCTATGTTTGCACGGCTAAAGGGTACACAAAACATAAGTTTTTAACCTGTTTTCATTTTTTACGGGTTTCTTCGAAAATCATTCCCATTTTAATGAGATTCATTCAATCAATGACCATATTGTTGGGGTTTGCCTTGAATCCCACATCGAAAGTATAGGAGAAGTTATAAGGGTTATTCCCTTATAAATAAAGTGTTAGGCTTGGTTTGTAAAATATCCCAGAGAGTTATAAAGTTGGGCTATTATAAAAGGGTGTAGTTGGGCTCTTTGGGTAGTTGGGTTGGGTTTGTAAGGAGTTTGCAATTTTTCTCTTCTAAAAATTGCACAGTTGTAGTTGTTTGATTGTTTATCAAATTGGTTGGGTGGTTGTAGGCCAAATTGGTTGGGCCAAACCACATTAAAATTATTGTGTTTGTTTTTGCTTTCCTTTGTTTTTGTGGGTGTTTGGTTTGAGGGATATTTTTCCCAACAAGTGGTATCAAGAGCTGAAGGTTCGTGATCCTGCGAGAGAGGAAAGCTATGGCTGAAGGTATGTCTGGAGGTATGCCTAAGTTTGAGATTCCTTTATTTGATGGTAAAAGTAATTTTATGTTATGGCAAAGTACGATTCAGGATCTTCTAGTGCAACAAGGTCTAGATTTGGCATTAGAAGAAAATAAGCCAGATGGAATGTCTGATAAAGATTGGGTTAGAATTCAGAAGAGAGCTGTGAGCACAATTAGATTGGCACTTGCTCCAGAGATTAAGTATACTGTATTGACTGAGACGACACCAACCGGATTGTGGAAGAAGCTGGGAGACATCTATGCGTCAAAATCGCTGACGAATAGATTGTGTTTGAAGATGGATTTGTATTCTCTGAAGATGGATGAAGGTACGAGTCTCCATGATCACTTAAATGAATTTAATAAATTAGTTTCACAATTATTAGCTATTGATTCTAAAGAGTTGAAAGAAGAAGAGAAGGCATTGCTGTTGTTGTCATCTTTGCCCAAATCCTATAGACCGTTAGTTCAGACTTTATTGGTAGGTAAAACTACTTTGACGTTGGATGATGTGATTGCTGTGCTGCGTGAGAATGAAAGATTTATGGGCAAAGAAGATTCTTCATTTGCGAGAGGTGTACTAGCTGCTGTGGAAGATTCTACTCGAGGGAGGACTAATGAGAGACATGGTGGATCAAGAGGGAGATCAAGATCAAGATTCAGAGATTATAGTGAGGTGGAATGTTATTATTGTGGAGAGAAGGGTCATATTCAAGCACGTTGCAAGACATTAAGAGAGGATATGACTGCATTCAAGAAGGCTCAACAAAAGAGTGATGATGGCAAGAAGAATGAGACATGTGTTGTTTTGACTGATTCGGATGATGATGTATTGGCAACTTGTTTAGATGGGCCTCATACTTATGAGAAAAGTTGGGTTTTGGATTCAGCTGCATCGATGCATATTTGCAATGATAAAGATCGGTTTGATGAATTGAAAGAGGTTGAAAGTTTAGGCAATATTGCGGTTGGGAATGGTAATCGAGTGAAGATTGAAGGTATTGGGAGTGTTCAACTCAAGCTTCATGATGGTGGTGTCAAGACTCTTCGTAATGTGAGGTATGTACCCAGTTTTAGCTACAATTTGATTTCTTTGGGTGAGTTAGCTTCACGTGGGTACACATATGTTGGTAATAATGATTGGTGCAAAGTATACAAGAATGGTGGTTTAGTTTTGCAAGGAAAGAGGAATGAGAAACAACTATATTTGCTTGATGATGCAAAGGATAGAGTTGTTTCCAAGAGTGAGAAGATTCAGAGGCATGTTAGTTTTTCAGATGTTGTTGAGCAGTTTGGGGAGTTTGGGGATTCAAGTCAAGGGAGGATTTGTTGGGGTTTGCCTTGAATCCCACATCGAAAGTATAGGAGAAGTTATAAGGGTTATTCCCTTATAAATAAAGTGTTAGGCTTGGTTTGTAAAATATCCCAGAGAGTTATAAAGTTGGGCTATTATAAAAGGGTGTAGTTGGGCTCTTTGGGTAGTTGGGTTGGGTTTGTAAGGAGTTTGCAATTTTTCTCTTCTAAAAATTGCACAGTTGTAGTTGTTTGATTGTTTATCAAATTGGTTGGGTGGTTGTAGGCCAAATTGGTTGGGCCAAATCACATTAAAATTATTGTGTTTGTTTTTGCTTTCCTTTGTTTTTGTGGGTGTTTGGTTTGAGGGATATTTTTCCCAACACATATTTCTATATTTAAAGACAGATCTATAAAGCCCATATATTACTTTGAAGCAAAACAGCGAAAATTTCAAACAACAAAATACTGTTTGTAAACGAGATGGGTTACATGTTTTTTTCCTTTTTTTTAATATATTTTTCGGATTTTCAACAAATACAGATTTTGAAAAATACTTAAAGAATCAATTTTGTGCACAGTATTTTAACATATCATCAAAAAACCCGTAAGAAATTATAAGGAATCGAAAACTAACTCATTTTTGGATTAAAAATTTTAAGATCTGATTGAATCGTGATGAGCATTTGGTTTATTTCGATTTCCACATATGGCTCCAGTTGTTGTGACCTATTTACAACAATAAATTTTGTTGATGTGATAATTTCGATTTTTGTGTTAACCTGTCTCCAAGAACTCTACAAGAAAGAAAACCATCAGAGGGCTCAGGGACACACTCCGATACTTAAGTCAGACAGGATGTTGGAGGGTTTCAATAAGAAATAGAGATTAGAGTTTAAAAATAATAAATGTGACTTATTTATAAGAGTCAATTTGAGCGTAATTACTTTTAAGACCTATAGCTTAAATGATCACTTAATAAATTTTTCATGATCTTCCTGATTCCTCTTTCCACTTGGGTCAGTCTATGGTCCAATGATCTTCAATTTGACTCATAACAAGGCTCAATAATTCTTAATATGACTCTCATCACATTTAAATACCAAAATATTAAGATAAAAACTCCAACAGCGAGGAATTTAAAAATGTCATCTTAATTTTAAATATTAAAAATATCTTTAAGCCTATATATTTAAAAGTTTATTTAAATTTTTTATATTTCAATTAAAATTTAATTAATTCAATTAATTAATCAAAAATTAAAATTTTTGATTAATTAATTGAATTAATTAAAATTTTAATTGAAATATAATTTTAAGAATCATTTTCATTAACCAATTAATTGAATTAAATTTTAGTTCTGTGGATTAATTCGGTTTTAAGAACACCCTTGCAGACAGGTGCCTAAACTTAAAAGCAACAAGGGAAAAAAAATTATTATAGAAAAAATAGTTGACTAGAACTAGAAGGGTGAGTTGAGATATAATATTTGGCATCTGTGAGTGTCAACACGACTGGACTCGACTCTGCAGATAACCAGAGAAGTGTCAAAGGACCATCCGAATATACGCAAGCATAAACGAAAACAAAACAGAATGCTCACTGGGAACGTTGCTGCCCCCTCTTCTATGTAGGAACTGAACTCACAGCCACCCCTTTCAAAGATTTCCAGTTTTGTTTTTTGCTTTAATGGGGTTTCATTTGTATTTTTGCAGATGCCCAATTCTTTTCTGTGATTGGCAATGCCAAGTAGCTGATCAGTTGTTATTTCCTCACAAACATGGGATTTGGAGGGGTATTTACTTGTGCCCATGTCTGCTTTTCCTTTTCTCTTTTGGTTCCGACGGTTTTTTAAAGCTACTTGTTTGATTTTTTTTAAGCTTATGGAAAACCGTTGATCGCTTGCACTTGTGAGTTGACTTTGTAGTCTTTGTTAGATTTTGTTATACTAGACAAGATTGAATGATAACATATCTAGGATTTGAACAGTTCTGTTTTGTTTTCGCAGCAAACAGAAAGCTTCAGGGATGTCGACTCAAGGCTAGCTTTTGGGACTCCATCAGATCTGGGTACTTTGATTTGTTTGCTGTTTTAGACCATAAGATAAGACACCAACATGCATGTGCATGCTGAAATTGATAATCTTAGATGGTTGGATTCTCTCTGTTTATATGAACATTTTGTTAATATTATGTTTTCCCAAAGGATAATTTTGGTAAAAAGGACTGCTTAAGGTCTTGGGACACCCCAGATTCTGATACTTATTCTTTTGTGTGTGTGAATGCTATTTTGATGCCCAATTTTTCATCTCCCTACCAGCTGACTCAGTTTATCATGTGCCAGTAGAACCAACACATTTGCTTCAGTTCTCTAGTCTCATAGATTTGCTTCTTATCCTAGGATTTTGAAGAACAACACAACACAAATAATTGAACCACCCTCCACGCTTGAAGAAGAGGAAGAACCATTGCCTGAAGAATTTGTTCTTGTCGAAAAGTCTTTACCAGATGGAGAAGTAGAACAAATAGTATTCTCTTCCAGAGGAAATGTGGATGTCCATGAGCTTGAAGCCCTGTGTGATAAGGTATGTATGTTTTTGTAGCGTGCATCCAGATAATGCCTGTAGTATGTATACTGTCACAGTGATTGCAAGTTTATTGCTTACAGAAATCAGATTTTTAACACGCATCATCTCATGTTTTAATAGGTTGGCTGGCCGAGGAGGCCATTGTCAAAACTAGCTGCGGCTTTAAAAAATAATTACATGGTAGTCACATTGCATTATGTTAGGAAATTGCCTAGTTCAGGTATGGAGCTAATGTTGAAATGCCTGCTATGTAGTTGCAGTAATTTGTATTAATCTTTATTAACCATCTTTGTATTCCTAAAACTATTGATAAATATCTTAGTGTACTTGAGGAAGTTATTTGACTGAAGGGAATGAGCAAAAGAAGCTAATTGGCTTGTGCTACGTTTGATCATGCATTCAATGCTACAATCTGGGATGTTCTTGTTGATCCTAGCTATCAGGTACTTGATTATGGCAAACATGATGATCTTGTATGTAAAGGTTGTCCTCCTCAGCAGAAAGTTGTATACTTACAAACCAAATAGATCAGGATAGATTATTGAAAATCTCACAATTAAATAGGAAGTCTTTGTCAATAAACGGGAATTCTCTTTTTTTTTTGGTCAAACCGGAATTCTCTTTTAAATCAGTCAGTATAAGGCATATTTTGTGGAATACCTGATTGTGGCATGATTGTGCTCCTGACACGTAAAATAGAGAATTTGGCTGCTTTGGGGCAAGAAGGGCCTTTGCATTAATCAACCAGTGACAGCTATTTAGATCAAATGAAATCCAAATTGAATAGGTCTCGGTCATCAAAACAATGTTCTTTATGTTTAATTCAGGATATCAAAAATCTTTTTCAAAACTCGGGAGTGGGATATGTAGACAAAGTAATTGAAATTCTTTTCCCCCCTTCCGAGGGAAAAAAAAAACAGTGTGACCTTATATAGTTATTTCATGCAATCTTCAATGTTCTAACATTATAAATGCAATGCAAGGCCTAGGCCTCGGTAAGGCCATGGTTGAAAAGCTGATAAGGACTCTTCTACAGAGGGATGATAGTCAAGGTATCAATAATTAAACACTTTAATTTAGCGTAACCGCATTGAAATTAAACTCCAATCTGAAAGGTTAAAACAGATCGGCCCTTCCATTGCTGCTGAAAAGTTATGCCATATGTTTGAAATGTATGTAAGTTTTTGAATTGCTTCAAAAAATATTTTTGTACTTCACTGCAGTTGTGCAGTTCTATCGGAATTTAGGATTTGAACCTGATCCGGAGGGCATTAAGGGTATGTTTTGGTACCCAACGTATTAATTGCTATTTCAATAAGGAAAAGAATCACACTTACTTCAAAGAGGTGCTTTCATCATGTTGCTTCTGTGGTTCATCTATCAGACTTAACAGGGGCTTGGGGCATTAGAGAAGGGAATCTGCATGGTTCAAGCATTAATCATATAATTGTCATTGTAACGCTTAATTTTGCATGGTTCAAGCATTAATCATATAATTGTCATTGTAACGCTTAATGTTAATATATTTTGTTCCAAAGTGATCCATTTGCTATGGATTTGCAATACCGATTACGTTAAGGGTGCATTTCTACCTAGTCCTTATTACTCACTATTAGACCATATGATACAGTGGTTTTTTTTTTCTTTTTTTAAGCCTGAAAATGCTCGAGTTTAAATTGCTGGTTGGAATGTTTGATTACAACTCAATGCATATTCATGTTGAACGAAGTTCTGATACTTGTCAACTGATTGTAACGATGTTTAGACTTTATTTACACATTCAATTTGGAAGTCATAAATATTCACATTTACTGTGTCAATGGAGTATGTTTTGTTGTAGTAAGAAGAAACAAATAGCAGTAAAATAGCCTGAGGCATGCTGCAATCGCACTGTCCTTAAGGATTATTTCACCAACAGGTGTAATCTCCCAGGATTCAACAAGCTCTTCTGAGATTGCCCAGGTAATAGGAACCAGCAAAGAAGGAAGATTAATTTTGAACCTAGCAAAAGAAAAAGGAGCAGAAAAGGAGAGATTGCTTCAACTGAAGAATGAGAGAAAGTTGTCAGGAATGAAGAAGCTGTATTCTGTAGCCCTCTATTTATAGTAAAAAAATGAGTGTAGAAAATCTGTAGGAAATTGTAATAAAATCGTAATAAAATCATAATAAAATCAACACATAATCTGGAGAAAATCAAGATAGGATTTTGACTATATCTAAGAGAATATTTAATTAAATCTTAAACAAATCTTGTCAAAGTTTTAAAAAAACCAAAACACTAGTTTTTCAAATAAAGTTAAATACTGAAAAATAATTAAATAAAAAATAAATATGGTAAAAGTCTTTTTAGAAATATCAAAATATCCAACAATCCCCCACCTATTTCAAAAAGACTTTTGAAAATAAAATATTTTGCTGGGTTAATTATAAGTATAATGCTTCGTTTCTGGTGCCTTTTAGACTTGAACCAGACCTAGAATAATAAAACTTATTTTACTGAGTAATTGGTGAAGGTTTTAGCTTCTTAAACTAATAACTCACTATTGTAAAATAGAAGTCTTATTAATCACACTATACTTTCACAATTCTTTACTGTTCGACGCCGTTTTGCGCTAATAGGCCATGCGTGTGCTTGGTTATTTCATGAGTGCTCTAGAAATTATGCCACAATTTCATAGGAGCGGCCCCACTCCACACTCACATAGGTGTTTTCATCAAGTGTATACTGCAATGATATACACCACCCTTAAGGGATATGAAAAACATTAAGAACTTTAGCTCATCCTCTCAAATTCATGCAATCTAGCACTTACACACATCATAGGAATAGACAAATTTATTAGCTCTAGCAGGAATAACAGTGACCTGTTATTACCCATTGAACCTTATTTATGAGATCTCTAATCACAAAAGTTGGGTTACCATCACCATTATTCTCAAATTGCCTTAAGTCTCATTCCCCTCGATGTTTTAGAATTTTCTTCACAAAGGTTTAGTCATAGGATTGGCCAAATTCACTTCTGACTTCACATAATGGACTGATATAATTCCATCATTTAGCAGCTGCTTAATCACACTATGTCTCAAATAAATATGTCTATTTTTATCTTTGAAAGTTTTGTTCTTTGCAATGGCTATTGCCGCTGGGCAATCACAATACATATACACAAAAGATGTTGGTTTTAAACCCAACAGAATATTAGCTAAGAGGTTTCTCAACCACTCAACCTCATTACCAGCTAATATCATAGCTACAAATTTCGATTCTATAATGGATTTAGCTATAATAGTCTTTTTTATTGATCTCCATGCAACAACACCCCCCCCCAAAAATAAACACATAACTACTAGTGAATTTTGTCTCATTTGAATCTAAAATCCAGTTAGCATCCTTCCAATACAGCAGGAAATCCACTATAAAATACCATAATTCATGGTACCTCTCAAATATCTCATGATCATTAATCATCCCAGCACCAGTGATCATCTAGTAGCTGAGGTACGTGTCTCAATTAGTTGTCAGACACCTCACAAACCTATATACATATATATCGGTATCCATTGCTACACAGGTGAACTCTATAACGTATATACATATATAGGCACCTAAATGCCACATAAGCATAACACAATGCCACACAGGCACATCACAATGTCACACAAACACATCACAATGCCACACAGGCACATCAAAATGTCACATAAGCATAACACAGTGCCATATGTCTCAAGTATCAAAATCTATGCACAGACAGCTTAAAACAAAGTTTATATAGTCAAAGCTTACATCGTGCAAACACATGTAGTTTGAAAGCATTAGCGTGCATAAAACATGCTCAAACAGTTGTCACATAATACCAAAACACTTGCTTTCACATCACATATAGATTGGATTTTATACTTTTATAAAACAATATTAGAAAACACAACCAGATTTCGATGCAAAGTTGCTTTAATGAAATGCATAATGATATTGACACACAATGCAGGCCTAACTAGCCTTATGGAGTCTGCCTAGAGTGATTTCTAACCTAAAATCTAGCATTATAATGATGTAATTATAATTATCTATAGTGCCACTATCACGTGACCTTTTAACTTGCACCATCGTCTAATTCTAACTGTATATGTTTTTTTTTTGTCTTTAACCCCCCGGTATCCGCTTTATGCGACTACTCCGGAGTCGGGGAACTGTCAGGCTACATGGAAGTGGAGCGCCCCTCCCAGCACAGTTTGTTCCATACGCATGACTCGAACCTGGGTCATGCTTAAGGGGGAATGAGTCCCTTACCACTCAATCCCAGCCAATGTTGGTAACTGTATATGATTATTTCACAAAATATTAATATCATTTCAATCACATTTACATATAAGTGTCGATACTAAGACCCCCACCATTACTATGATCCTCTTAGTATCCCATGAACATTTAAAAATTACTTCACTAAATATTCATAGTAAATCCACAATGTTCAAAACATTAAATGATT
Organism: Heritiera littoralis; assembly: GCA_031772115.1. Taxonomy (NCBI): domain Eukaryota; kingdom Viridiplantae; phylum Streptophyta; class Magnoliopsida; order Malvales; family Malvaceae; genus Heritiera; species Heritiera littoralis. The sequence goes on along the minus strand of JAPDPK010000121.1, from coordinate 546,674 downwards.
ATTAAATTATTTAATTTATAGATTTACCCATGTTCGTTTAATCACAATACCATTATTACTTATTAAATTTCATCATTTCGTAATCAATTCTCAGCATCTAAAATCTATGCGAATTATTACGTACTAAGTATTATCAAATCATGGAATTATAGCCCAATTTTCACAAAATATAATCATATATATATTTTTATTTTCTTCATACCATAAACCAATTTAAATCATTGTATATATAATCCTCAAAGACATTTAAACTCTACAATTAAATCATGCAACTCTCAATGATTTAATTCAACAATATGCCACCTAACATAAATGTACATTACTTGTACCTTTTACCTCGATGATTGCGGTGGTCCCTAGAGTACGATACATCACGGTAAGAAACATGTTCAATGCGTCAAAATCTCTTGCCACGTGTCAGGCTCCTGCTTCTTTTAAAACTCATTTTTCAGAAAAGATTCCAAAATAAGAGAGCTTGGGGAGTTATTGGAAGCAGGATATATCTAATCATCGAAGGCACCACATGGAGCCCCAGTGTTGTTCCAAAGGAAGCAGGATGGCATATTACGAATGTGTGTTGACTATTGAGCCTTGAATAAAGTCACGGTCAAGAACAAGTATCCTGTTCCAAATGTCGCTGATTTGTTTGATCGGTTATCTAAAGCGACATATTTCACAAAACTAAACCTGAGATCGGGTTACTGGCAAGTAAGGATTGCCGAGGGTGATGAATCAAAGATGGCTTGTGTCACGAGGTATGGCTCATTTGAATTTTTGGTTATGCCATTTGATTTAACTAATGCACCTACTACATTTTGCAACTTGATGAATGATGTGCTTTATGAGTACTTCGACCACTTCATGGTAGTCTACCTAGATGACATCGTGGTGTATAACTAGACACTAGCAGAACATGAGCAGCACCTTAGGTTGGTGTTTGAGGCTTTGAAGAAGCACTCCTTGTTCGTGAAAAAGGAGAAGTGTGAGTTTTGCCAGCAGGAAATCATGTTTCTGGGTCATAAAGTCAGTAGTGGGCAAATCCGTATGGATGAAAAGAAGATCCAGGCCATTGTGGATTAGCAGGCCCCTACTAGGGTCTCGGAGTTGCGGTCATTCTTAGGACTGGCCAACTACTACAGGCGTTTCATCAAGGGTTACAGTAAGATGGTGAGTCCTTTGACAGATTTGCTGAAGAAGGACAAGAAATGGGTGTGGTTTGATGATTGTGAGCGGGCATTTCAAGATATCAAGAGGGCAATGACATCTGAGCTAGTGTTGAGACTGTCAGACTTCAGTTTGCCATTCAAAGTTCACACGGATGCATCAGATAGAGCCATTGGGGGTGTGCTAGTCCAGGAGGGGCACCCCATTGCTTATGAGAGCCGCAAGCTTAAGGACGTGGAACAGCGGTATTCAGCCCATGAGAAGGAGATGACTACTGTGGTGCATTGTTTAGAGGTGTGGAAGCATTATCTTTTGGGGACGAAGTTTGTGGTGGTGACAGATAATGTGGCCAACACTTATTTCAAGATGTAGAAGAAGCTAAGCCCAAAGCAGGCACGTTGGCAAGAATTTTTGGCTGAGTTTGACTTCACTTGGGTACACAGATTAGGAAGGGAGAACCATGTGGCTGAGGCGTTTCAAATTTGGGATTTTGAAGATGTTTTTAGAAACTAATCCTTATGATTGTTGTAGTCAGAAGAAACAAACAGTCGTAAAATAGCCTGAGGCGTGCTGCAATCGCACTGTCCTTAAGGATTATTTCACTAACAAGTGTAATTTCCTAGGATTCAACAAGCTCTTTTGGGATTGCCCAGGTAACAGGAACAGCAAAGAAGGAAGATTAATTTTGAACCCAGCAAAAGAAAAAGAAGGAGCAGAAAAGGAGAGAGTGCTTCAACTGAAGAATGAGAGAAAGTTGTCAGGAATGAAGAAGTTATATTCTGTAGCCCTCTATTTATAGTAAAAAAATGAGTGTAGAAAATCTATAGGAAATCGTAATAAAATCGTAATAAAATCATAATAAAATCAACACATAATCTGGAGAAAATCAAGAAAGGATTTTGACTATATCTGAGAGAATGTTTAATTAAATCTTAAACAAATCTTGTCAAAGTTTTAGAAAAACCAAAACACTAGTTTTTCAAATAAAGTTAAATAATGAAAAATAATTAAATAAAAAATAAATATGGTAAAAGTCTTTTTGAAAATATCAAAAAATCCAACATGTTTGACCATTACCCATTTAAATAAATTTATATTGTAAGAATACAAGGAAATTTGTAGGATGGTACAGGGGCGTAACCAGAAACAAAATTCAGTAGGGTCACATATGTGTGCTAATCCATATTATATAAATATTTTTATATTGTATTAAAAATAGTTTTTTGACTCCACATATGTGGTTAGGACGAGACACATGTCTTTTAAAAATATTAAAAATAAAATAATACATGTGTCATCATCCTAGCTTCACTTGTGGAGTAAAAAACACTTCATTGACCGTGTATATAATAATTATCCAATTATTATATGAAGTAATCATTTTTAAATATATAAATTAAATTGAAAATTGCTTGATTAGTGATTTTATTATTTATATTTTAATTTGCAAAAGATATCCTTAGACATATAGAATTTTTTTTGAATAAAAAAGAAATAAAAATTAACATTATATTTATATATAATAAAATGTATGATTTTACTTTTATATATAACATTTATACATAAATACATCTTTATGAGAAATTATATACATCACATTTTGTTTTTTAATACTTACTAACATATGATTATATTTAGAGAAATTACCAAATATACTATTAATAGAGTTTTTAAACTTCATAAACGTAGTTAATAAGATGATACATATCCCTTAAGGAATAGTAAAAAAAAAAAAAAACTAATTAGAAAATAATGTAGGATGCATGACAGTTTTTTAACCATGATTGTAAAATTAAAAATTTTCATTGTCAAGGTATCAAAAACTAACCTTTATAATTTTACCAAAATATAAAGATTTTTTAAAATTTTCTTTGCAATCTAAATATTAATATTATCATTATAAAAATAAATAAAAATTTTATTTTTGATCATTTACTTTATATTTTTATAAAATTTATTGGCTTCAATATAAAAAATAAAAATTTTAATATTTTTTATATATATAAATATAACTTGATTAAAATTTAATGAGATCAATTAATCTCACATTTTATACGTGACTACTGGGATGGTGGGATGGGAAGTGGTCTTGTAAAGATATTTTATTTTATTTTACTAATAAGGCTGTGGCTTGTGAAGTTGGACGTTAACTTATTAATGATTGAAAGTGATGTTAAAGTTTTCTCCATTCCCGTCTTATATGAGTTAAAAGAACGTTGAAACCTGTTCGTAGCATTGTCACAAGGCTATTGGATATTGGAAAATTGAAAAGGATTTGTTGGAATATTCATATTTTCATATTCAAAGAAGAATTAGTCAAATTTCTGAGAATTCATCCGTCTTTTATTGTTAAGAATGAATTTGACAAATAAACCAAAAAAAAATATCAAAAACAAACAGAGCAAGATTTACGCAGTTTGGCAAGCTAAGTTTCCATTGATTGATAATTTGTTTAAGCTCACGGTAGCATTAGATTTTTTGTATTAATTTTTATAATATTTTATTAAAAAAGATTGAATATTTATAGTAAACTTGTAATAACCGAAAAATTCGTACTATATTAAATTAATTGTCTATTATTTAGCACAATTTTATAACTAACAAAAAAAAATAATTTAAAAATAATTATATAGGGACATGTAGACGTGTGGACATCTCGGCACGGCTTAAGTAGTCCCGAAGATAAGAGATCTTGTCTACTTCGAGCTCGGGAGCGACAAGCTACAGTAAGCCCATGAATTTTGGTTAAACCTTGTGTAAATCAACTAAGTTCATAAAGTTGATTTTAATGTATTTTAATTAGTTAAATTCGAAAATAATAGAATTATTTAATCTAAGTGTGAGTCTTGGGTGTAGTTACATATTATACATCATATATATATAAAATAATAAGTATGGTATACATCTATATAATAAAACAAAACAAATAAAATAAAATACTACAACAAAGTACTTTCTTAATATAAAATATGCATAATATAATAATGATATTATATTAATAAAAAAAAAATTGATGAAACCGATTGGCTTATTGAAGAAGCCAATCGGCTTCCTTTGTTTTTACCCCACTCACGTGGGATTTAGGATCACACAAAAGTAAAGTCAAACAAGACAACAAAAGAATAAAGAAAGGAAAAAGGGGAGAACGGGAAAGTGAATGGGAAAGAAAAAAATAACAGAGAGGGCGATAGGGATTTAAGCGAGGGCTATCGACGAAACGGAAACAAAGGAAAAAAAAAAAAGGAAAGGCTGTTCAGCTGGCCTGGAAGAGCAAATTGGTACCGAAAAAGGGAGGGAAAAAAGAAGGAAATTATAGAGTAGAAGGGCTGGAAACGTAAACGCAATAGCAGGGGAAGTGTATTTCGCTGCTGGACTCCTTCCTTCCCAAGCCAAAACCGAACGGGATTTTGGGGAATGAGGCGTTGAGCCAGAAAATGGTGGTGTGGGCATTAGTAGGGTTGGTGTCGACAGCACACAAGGCCATTGTTGGAAGGCCAAAGACACTCGAAACAGGGGCTGTATTTTAATGAAACAATAGCCACAAAGGAGAAGAAGAGATAGAGGTTCATCAGTTAATTAGTAAACAAAGGTAAGACCCATAACAATAGAGTTTTGGTTTTGTGGCTTGTTGGTGCAAAGAATCTAATTTTGTAGACTGAGCCTAGTGTTAATAATATAATTACTTATGTTAAAATTTCTGTAGGGTGTTGTTGGTGAAAGAAGCTCGAGGACTCATTGTTATTAGTGCTACAATGGCCAGCAAATTACGAAAACGAGTGTAGTAATAGTTTTGGATCGACAATTACATTTAAGGTAAATGGGCTAACTGTGGAATATAATCCATATACATATATGTATGTATGTGTATACACATTAGTATACAAATAAAGAATAATGATGAGAAGATTATGAATGTAGGGGTGAAGAGGAACCACAAGACTATTAATAAGGGTGGTGAAAACAACCTTGGTGTCGTACAACGAAAGGTAAGGGAATATACGGTAAATGCCTGTCAGTCTACTATGCTTATGCATGTTTAAATTAATGTTATTTAATATTTATGGATTTAAATGCATTTTTGGTTAATTGTCCAAATACGTTGGATTGAATTTTAAATGCATAATGTTTTGGATTTGGACTTGGATTTGGATTTGGATGTGTATTGGAAATTGATGTGTTGAAGATATATTGCTTGAGTGAATTTTCTACAGGTATCTGATTTGTGGTTATGACGCTGGGTAGTGTTCTACCTATGCCGTTATAATGCCGAAATTTCGTTAGAAATTGTCTAAATAAGTTTCTTGATATTAAATTGGATTTATTAAATGCCTTTAAAACCTCATGCATATTAATCACTGCTATTTGTTATTGAGACTTCGTACGATTAGATTTTTAAAACTATAAGTATGTGGAACGGTTTATGCCTTTAGTACTCAACCTATTTTGTAAGATATATTTCTAAACGAGTTTTGACTCATGATACATGTGATGATGATATAATGCCTGTGTGGCATTTGGAAATGCCTTTGTGGCACTTGGAAATGCCTATGTGGCACTCGCCTGTGTGGCGTTTTATTATGCCTGTGTGGCATTCAGTAAGCCTGTGTGGCATTGAGGCGCCGTATACGTAATTGCGTCATGGATCCCGCCTGTGTGGCAAATGGGTAGCGGTAATTACGTATGATTGTCCGACAACTAGTCGTGACTTGTACCTCAGCTACTAGATGATCACTGGTGCTGGGATGATTCATGATCATGGATAGAGCCCTGGTATGGGACACCGACCACTGCTAGCTACAGTGGATGCTTTCATAGAAAGCTTCTTGGTTATATTTCCAAAGATCCCCGTTATGTTATCGAATCTCATAATGCTAATCTCGTGAAAATGTTTTAAATGTATATTACGATACTGTTACAAAGATGAGCGAATGTATCATTTCTACTACTACTATATCTTGACTTTGTGAAGGCTTGAGTACTAATCTGTTTTGGAAATTACTTGGCATAACATTTTATAGCTTATAAACTATGGTTTATCAATTTGATATTATTTCCAAATAAACATCTTTGAGCATGAGTTTTGGGCACGTTCATTCACGCATGCACATGCATTTAACATAGTAGAAACCTAACATCGTTTAGCGTATGCTTTCTTACTGGGCTTTCCCCAAAGCTCACCCCCTTCCACCTCAGATTATTTCAGGTAGACTCGGCACGAGCGTGGTGCACGGAGAGTCTTTTTGTTGAGTAGCTGGAAGTTGTATTTTGAAAGAAGGTATAATCTTTGTTCTTTTGTTTATATCCCAGACTAAATTCTTTTGTGCACACAATGTATAGGATTCGGGATGTAAGTACTAGGAGATATCGAATCTGTAAACACACTGTGATTCGTAGTCAAGTAGTAATCTTGATATGTTTATATATTAAATCACATGGATGCTAAGTATTTTAGAAATTATATTGAGATGTGGAATTGCTATAGGTTAAAACGATGATGTACTTAGTATGAGAATGGATAATGGAAATGAAATAGGGACGGAAGTTTTTCAATGTCGTTTTCGATACGTCTTACGAGAAGACTATAATGGGACCTTAGACAACTAGTCTTAAATAACTATAGGAGTGGGATTCTACTCATTAGATTTTAGCTACACTGAGTGAGAGACAAACATAGGAAGTGAAAGAAAAAGTTAGCCCGAAAATTCGGCTTCCGAGGGCGTTACAAAAGTGAACTTAAATAATAAGGTAATTTAAAGTAACTAGATTTACTGAATTAATAAAAAAATTTACGTATTTATAATATAGTAAACTTAGCTATTAAGGTAATTCAAAGTAATTAGATTTTCCTGAATTATATACCGAAATTTTGCATCGGGGTTCAGCCCTCAATCTTCCGCGAAGGGCTTTGTTCCCGTGACCTCCGCTCGGTAGCTCTGGGTTACTGCACAACTGAATCCGGTGACAAGAGTGCATTGTGTTAGTTCTCTCTTTAACGCAGGCATCTGTTGAAAAGTTCTAAATTCATGACGAAGGAGAGTTCAGGTGTGTGTGTGTATACACACACTTAATTAAGCTCTCTCTCTAAAGTTCAACCTCTGGGTGTTTAATTATGCTTCTGAAACTTACTTCCCAACTTTGACAGTGCCATTTCATCTGCTCTTATTTTACTTGATATATATGACAAGAATGTTCTCAATCTTCCTTTCTGACCATGCCACTCGTATTTTCAGGCTCCTCTTGAAATCAGACCTGTTTTACATCTTTCCTTTGCATTGCACCCAGCCTTCATTTTAAAATTCCTCTAGCTCATTAATATATATATATATATATATATATATATATATATATATATATATATATCCCTGATTTAGTTCCTTTTGCTTTTCCATTACATTTTTACGTGCGTTTTAATGCTCTTATTTGCTGTTCTTCTGCTAATTAAGTAGTGAAGAGTTTGTTTCGTTTCTTGTTGTTAATGAAGTAATTTATTGCAATCTTTTTTCTTCATATAGATTTTAATTAACTCCTATTCATCGTATACTGGTACTGATCATGAGAATGCTTTGTGTTGAAAATGATTGACAGATGGCAAAGGCAATACTAAGTGTTGTTCTTGTTTTTTTGTTTCAGGAAAGCTTACTTATCCGTCTGAAGGTGATTTAGTTTGGGTTTTCATTCTTTGTTTGTGCTCGTCTTTTGTTAGTTCTTAAGCAAAGAAAATCATAAATTCTAGAGACTATTTGGTGTTTCATCATATTGCATTCTTATTGATTTACTTACTGACTGTTTTGATTATTCTGACTTTTCATGACAAACATTAAATGAAATGTTAGACTTTAGATCATCTGTTTTACTTGCACATCTTTCAAAATTATATCAGGGTAATGTCTACTGTTTTTGCCTGGTTTCTGCTGTGATGCAAGCAGATGCTAAATTTGAAACTTCGGGAAAGCTTGCTGCTTAAATCAGCCAACTATCTCATCATCATCAGAGCTTTTTATAGGCATAAAAAAATTGATATAAATTAATCAATTAAATTAAATATTTAATTGGTTAAATTAATTTATCAAAATCATTTAGTAGTCAAGATAAAAAATAAAGATTTATCAAAAAAATTAATCATATTTATTGTCTGTAATTAATTTAAGATAATTAAAAATAAAATCAATTATATTCATTATCTATAATTAAATTAAAATAATTAAAAATAAATGATAAGTGATTAACTTATTTTGGAACTCTATCAATTAAACACTATAAATAAAGGGCTCCTTTAAGCTATTGGGAGACAATTCCAAGAAGTAGAATTTCACAAAGATACTACAAAGTCAAGGCTCCAATCCCCAAGATTTCAAGTTAAATCTCCAAAAGTCATCTCCGACCCGTTGGGGTCAAGTGTCAAGCCCTAGGAGATCGACCCTATCACTAACCCTCGGTTGAGTTAAATTAGCCAACTATCTAATTTTACTATACTGTAAGTGGCATCAGATCAAAACCGAGTTTTGGGTTAATTTTGCTGGAGATATTAAGTCTTCATCCATGTCTGTCATTGAGCTGTTGTCAAACTTGCATCTTCAACAATAACTTATTGCTTCTCTTCATTCCTTTAGTGCAGGAGTTTTATGCAGAAATAATAACGTTACTGGCAATATAAAATCATTGAAATTCCAGTAAGTAATTCCTATTCAGAAACGAACAAAAGGAGTTTTTTTTCCCTATCAAAGACTTTATCCATGGTATGGTAGTCTTTTTCCCTATCAAAGGCAGTTTTAATTCAGGATTCCAGATATGTACTTTTGCAGATAAGATACCAATAAATGATGATATAAAATCAATTAATGGCTAGTGGAATTTATAGATTGATATTGACAGCATATTTCCATTGCAAGTTGAAGTGTATGATACATTATGCATTAATATTGGCAGATGGGAATGCTTATATCGACAACATTTGCAGATCAGAAACAAACTTTATGCTTCGTCAAATTCTTGAGAGATTAATACTAAAGTCCATATAAGCTAATATATAGTTGATTCTGTTAGATGTAATGTTTCTGGTTCACTTGGATCGTGGATCCTCCCAGGAACCGAGAGTTTCTTGTTCGATGGAGGATTAGTCAGCAGGTATTTTTTTGGTATATAAAAAAAGTTTAAGGGGAAGTTATCCCACCTTTAAGGTCAAGGTAAACTAGCAATCCATTACAGATCCATTGCACTTCCGAGATGTTTTTATATTATATTGGGTATGAGATTAATTTTCACTCATATTACATGGCTGGTGCTAGTCAAGTAAATTTAATTGGTGAGGATTCAAGCACGAGACATTTCATTATGGATCGTTCTCATTTAAAAACTCAAAACCTTACATCATTGAGTCAACTCTTTGGGTTTGATCCATTGCACATTTTTTGGAATTTACATATTTTCTACTAACGAGAGACAGTGTGTGTGAAGATTGGAAATTTTTCAAATTGAGTTTGTAGATAAATAAAGGAATGAAATAAACAAAGTATCGAGATGTACTCTTAAATTTTATTATTTTGAGTAATGAAACCGAAGGTGTGAGTTTAGAGCATTAAATGATAAATGATAAATATAAATATTTTAGATCTACATAAATGAGATCAAGATATATGTATATATTAATTCAATAAAGAAAATAAATAAATAATTTGTAAATTAATAAAATGAGTTAATGAAAATACAAATGCACTACAAAACCTAAGTGCATATATATCATAAGTGATTAGACAATTAAAATATATATACCTATATATATATATGTTTTCTTAATTAAATGAATGATACGGGTATATTAAATTAAATGCGATGTGCACATGAGTATATAAATAAATAGATATAAATAAATAGATATAAATATAATAAATAAGGAGAATATATAAATGTTAAGTATAGTAATATATGATAGATATTTAAAATAAAGGAAAATACAATATATATTACTATTACATATATTTATATACCTTGGACATAAAAATATACATATACATATATATATATATATATATATATATATATATATATATATATATATATATATATATACACACACACACACACACATTATATTTAACATAGGAAATATATGTATATAATATATATAAGGAATATAAATAAAAAAAAAGTAAAATATCGATTGGCTTCCTTTCGGCTTCATCTACTCCCACGTTAGTGGGAGTAGGAACTCTGAAAATGAAAAAGGGGCAGAGCCAGTCCCCTGCCAATGAGGAGAGAAAGAGTGAAAGCGAGAGAGATGAGAAAAACAGCAGGCCACGCGTGATGAGGGAGAACCAAACGAGCAAACTGTAGTGAAAAGAAGCAGATTACGCGAGGAAGAAGCTGGTCGAAGTAGCTGATGGCAGGGGCTTTCTTGATGCAGTTCGGGTGGCGGCTGTTCGAAGGTGTAAAACAGGGACCCTTGAAGTGTGTGTTTTGTTGGCATTTCAGGCTAAGATCTTGGCTGGTTTCAAGGGCTTGTTAATGGCCATAAACCATGGCTGAACAGAGCTGAATCAGGATTGGTCCAAGACTGGTTTGTGCGCGTGATCAGGGTTGTTTTTTTTTTTTTTTAATGATAAAGCCGAAGCATTAGCGTTGTTGAAGCTTGGCATTTTGGTGATGGTGAAGGCCGATAGCTGGGTTGAGAAGCTGTTGTAGGCTGAAGCTTGGGGTTATTAGGCACAGTTCAGAGGCTGAATAAGGGCTCGGAATAGAGAGGGAGTTTGATCAGGAAACAAACTGAACCGAAAGCCATTTACAGAGGTTTTTAAAAAAGGGCTGAAGCGATGAGTTTTAGGACCAAAATAGGTGGCTGAAAGGGGGTAGAGACTTGGCTGTTTTAGGGTTGGAAAGTGGCCTGAAACAGAAGTAAATGCAGGGAGTTTTGTGTAGCTAAACAAAGGCTGAAGGTGGATGTTTCTAAGTGCTGAAACAGTAGAGGTTCAGCCAAGGGACTTGAATCGAAAAGAAAGAAAACAAAGAGGAAGAAAATTTGAGAAAAAATCCTTAGATTTTCAAGCTTGAAAGGGGGTAAGAAATTATATGATATTTAATAAATTTTATATAGTTGTGATTAATTATTCCTAAGAGTAAATATACGCTTTTGATTTGTAGAGGAATTCAAAAGATGTGCTTGGAGAGATTTGGCTAAGCGTAGAGCTTTAATCTCTAAACTTAGAGTTGGTAAGATATTTATATAAATTAGAAGTAAAATTTTATTATATTAGATTTTGTGTATTGAAGCTAATATGAAGTGTTTGCTTGAGAATGGCAAATGATTGTGAAATTGTTAATGAAGGAATGTTACTAAATGATTATGGACTATGATTATATGTTGATAATGTAGTAGGAGATGATATTGAAATATTAATTGTAGTGATATAGTGATTAGGTAATTGTGGAAGTGTGAGTTGAAAGTAAATGTTGCTAGGTGCTGTATGATGAATATGGACTGGGTGAGTGGTCCATGATGGTGGTGTGGTAGGGATAATGGAAGAATATGGCATTGTGATAATTTGTGAATTTTGATTTATATATATTGCGATTGAATAATTGAAAATAATGATATCCCCTCTTTGAAAACTGTGAAATGTGATTATATATATACTGTAATCGAAATGAGTGAAAATAATAACGTGATTGAAATGATTTGATAAAGATTATGTGTTCTCATAGAAGTTGGTGATTTTTGATATATGTACTGTGATTGAGATAATTTGGAAATAATGTTATGTTCTTGTGAATTTTGTGAGTCTTGAGTGTAACGATCCTTTATATCAAAATTATGAACCAAAATTTTCCTTTTCTTACTTACATTGTTGGGCTGTACATAATGCCTCAATTTCTACTCTTAAACAAAATTTAAATTAACTAGATAGTGTCCTTCAATATCTGGTCCCAGTTCAAATATTCTTGAGTAAGCATGCATTCACAACTTAGCAAAATATATTACTATCCAAGATGCATGCATTATCACAAAACATAGATATGTCATGTAATTCTCTTAGCTACATCCCCATATTCCAAAAGTACTGATATTTCGAGTCTGAATATAAACCAAATAACTGTACACAATTTACCTCCAAAGTAGTACCAAAAACTTCGAAGGATGTGCTAGCTCCTCGTGTATATACTCCTACTGCAAGTAATCTGGAAGGTGGAGAAGGGGGTGAGCTTTTTGGAAAGCCCAATAAGAAAAATATATGGGAAATTAATACCAAATTTCCATATGCAATTTTCCAAATTATTTACTAAAGCTCAAATATCATATCTCATTCTGTTCTAAAAATCAAATTATGCATATGCAATGCATCAGAAAACATTTCATTTAATCTGCATTGTAAACAACTAAATTTTGAGCATCATTCGAAATATGTGTGCTTATCACATTCCGTTTCAATACGGATCATCAAATCAAATTCTCATTTGTTTCAAAATCAACATATCATATATTCGGAAATCATATAAGAAGATGAGCAAGGAAAATTATATACATACTAAGCTTGAGACATATTAGCGACTAATGAATAATCATGCAATTAAGATATTCTCGTGAGGGAAAGTGCAAGTCGGAGAGACTTATGGCCATAGTCCAGGGGATCCGCAGTGATCACTGATCAAGTGTCAACTGGGCCCGCTATGGACTAGATCAAGGTCACACAGTATCAGAAAATAAATATCTATTGCGAACTGGATCAATGTCACATAATAGCCAGAAACGAATACCTACTGAGGACTGGATCAAGGTCATACAGTAGTCAGAAAATACTGCAATGATTTAGCTAGTCATGTCTCAAAACTTTTTGTACATCTCTTTCAAAATATGAAATAGTATTTTTTTTTTTTTAGCTTGGGAAAGGTTCATAACAAAAGTCATATACATTTCTTTCAAAGACATATAAGTCATGCATATTCATAATATCTTCAACACAATAACATAGGTTGATAATTTTCTTGAGATAAGTGTCTCAGTTGAAAGTCTTATAAACAAATCAAAGTCATAAGACTTAACCGCTTTCAAAATAACTATGTCGGATAATTGGTCATTTTCAAATGATTGCTTAAGATTAAGCTTAAATCATAAAACATTATTTTCATAAAAATTTCGGCAGCATAACGGTTTATATTTTTTTAAAACCTCCTGCAAAAAAAATACATTTTATATAATCACAAGGTAGTTAATTTTAAATAGCATTCGGTATCTCTTACGTTCCAATATATATTTCTTACCTCAATATATAACACAAGTGTTGTTACGGCACCTTTGTCCTTCTTGGTTTCCTTCCCCCTTAGCCTTTAATTTAAGGTATTTCGGTTCTCTACTTTTGTAAAAGAAATCCCTTCTACATCAAGGCATAAAATCATTTAAATTTATATTATGAAATTACCTTAAGGTAGCTTATATATATGTATCTATGTCTTATGTGCCTTACCTTGCTTATTCTCTCTTGGTTGGCAAATAATCCTTTGCCTTCCTAAATTTCCATTCTCCACATAATCCTACATCAAAGACCATATATATGTATATTTAGTTTTATAATTACTAACATATTGTTTCCTCATGAAATCCTCTTTTGAACTTCTTAATATATACACACACACACACACACATACATATATATTTATATATATATTAAGCTTTATAATTATTAGCATACTTTTTCCTCATTAAATCCTCGTTTAAATTTCTTAATATATATATATCTATATATATTTTACCACCTTTCTAATACCTTTGTGCTTCTCTTATAATCTTAGGTAATTTAAATCCAAATACATCAAGTATACTTACTCTTTTTGTTTTCTTGCTTTCTTTGTTCAGTTTCCAAGTAAAATGAAGCAGTCCAAATGAGGAGAAATCTGTCATGGATCAAACTAATTAAATCCCCATTCTTTTCCTAAATAAATACCTTAGTTTAAACTTAAACAAACCTCAACATTAGCTTCCTTACCTCATAGTCAGCCCATCATTTCCTTTTGATCAAATTTCAGGTGAGTTTAACAGCCCAAGCAAAGAAGCCTATCACCAATTATCTGTCCAAACCAAGATAGCCTTTGTTGTCCTGTTGAGTATCAAAGAGAGGCAGCCTCTATTTTAGCTTTAAAATGCCTTCCTTCAAACCTCTTTTCCACGTGGATGCTGTAGCCCAATTGTAAGACCTTTCCACGTCGGTAGAGTACTCCCAAAAATAGAAAATCTTCACGCCTGTAGCTGCTGTCCAAACCCAATACACCTTTGCTTCACGTCTTCATCGCATGTACCTTTGCTGCCCTGTTCTTTATAGCCAAAAGGATCCTTCGTTTTCAGCTCAAGGACCCAAGGATGAAGCTCCTTTCAGCCTCAATTTTACAGCAGCTTAAGAGCTATTCTCCACTTGGTGTTTCTCCCTCTACCGAGAATCACTAGCTTCAGCCAATGTACCTCCTTTTCTTTTCTTCTTCCTTCTTTTTTTGCACCTCACTTCAGTGGTTCAATTAGCTCTCCATTTCCTCTTTAAACTTCAGTCTTTACACTTGCACCATTTCTTTCCAAATTGCTCTGTTTTTCAGCCCTTGGTCGATAGCCAATCTCTTCCCTTTTCTTCTGTTTGTGGCTTTCGAAACCAAAATTTATTCTTTCCTTGGCTGTCGATGTAAGATGGGAGTGTAATGGTGACAATATCGTGGGGTGTAGTCTTCGGTTCCAGCAGAAAGGAAAGGAAGCAGCAGCAAAATGGATGTTACGGTGATGATGATGATGATAGACGATGGTGAATGAAAGTTACAATGGCCAGTGGAGAGTGGGATTGGTTTTTATGAGGCTTCTTCAAGAAGCCATTCCTTTTATAACATATTTTATTCCCACTATATTATTTTATATATTTATTCATTTACTATTACTCTATTTTAATTATTTAGCACAAATATAGCTATAACTAGTTTAATTTATTTCATATATATAAATTTGTCTCCAAGCTGTAAGTGAATCATACAAACCTAACATGCTTCTACATAATATGAAACATGTTAAACAAACAAAAGCGGAAGCGACAGGATCTAACCTCCAGCCATTGCACTCTGTAACTCTGCTATTGAAGTGATTTCTGAATCTGACAATCTCCTCTGTGTCGATCACAGACCTTCCAGGTCTTCCAAGCACTCAAAACCTCACTAGATGGTGTTTGTGTTTGAGATCAACGTACTTGGGGACCAGAAGGAGCCCTCTTATATTACTAACGAGAGCATGCTAATTATGGCAATAAAATCACGTTTTAACCATCACAAAATAGTGTTTTAATAGCCAAATATTGAGTTGAGATTCAACGTGGAATTATGGACCATATCCGGAATTGGTCAACCAAACAATTATTTCCATAATTATGGAGATATACTAACATTCTCCCACTTGATCCATATATTTCACTTATAGAAGAAACAAATCACATGAATCATGGTGACAGTTCCTCAAGTGGTGAGTATTATCTTCCATGTATTACTATGTAAAATGTTTCTAAATCAACCCATTTTTACTTAATGAATAAACCTTATGTTTATTCTCGGTCCAAACAACAAGGATATTTCTCAAATAAAACTTTAGTGTATACAAATCAAATGAGAAACATCATAGTATTAATAAGAGTTTCAATTACAATCAAAATGTGGGACCAAGTCCCATTCTCTCTACATGATCCTTAAATTTAAACGGTGGCATGCCCTTAGTCAAAGGATCAGCTAACATCAATTCAGTGCTAACGTGTTCAATGACCACTCTTTTATCTCTAACACGTTCTCTAATGGCTAAGTACTTAATGTCGATATGCTTACTTCGACTTCCACTCTTATTGTTCTTAGCCATGAATACCGCAGCTGAATTATCACAATATATCCTCAATGGCTTAGATATGGAGTCAACAACTCTAAGCCCACCAATGAAACTCTTAAGCCATACACCATGTGAGATAGCCTCAAAACAAGAAACGAACTCGGCCTCCATAGTAGAAGTGGCAGTCAGTGTCTGCTTAGCACTCTTCCATGAAACATCTCTACCGGCAAGCATGAAGATGTAACCGGATGTTGATTTCCGGGTATCAACACAGCCAGCAAAGTCTGAGTCTGAGTAGCCAATCACTTCCAACTCATCGGTCCGTCTATACATAAGCATGTAATCCTTAGTGCCTTGAAGATATCTATGCACCTTCTTCGCAGCTCTCTAGTGGTCCATCCCCTAGTCACTTTGATATCTACCCAATATTCCCACAGCAAAAGCAATATTAGGCCTGGTGCAGACCTATGCAGACCTGTGCATACATAATGCTTCCAACAGCTGAGGCATATGGAATGTTATTCATCTGTTCCCGCTCAAGATCATTTTTCGGGCACTGATTCAAATTGAACCTATCACCCTTCACAATGAGAGCTGGGCTTGGTGAACAATCTTTCATTCTGAATCTTTCCAAGACTTTATTGATATAGGCTTCTTGTGACAGACCTAATATACCTCTATGTCTGTCTCTATGGATCTTAATGCCAATGACATAAGATGCATCGCCCATATCCTTCATATCAAAGTTCTCAGAAAGAAATTGTTTCACCTCACGTAGCATCCCCTTATCATTGGTTGCAAGCAGAATATCATCCACATATAGCACAAGGAAACAAATCTTGCTCCCACTGACCTTCTGGTATATACACTGATCCATGATGTTCTCAACGAAACCAAATGATGAGATGACTTCATGAAATTTTAAATACCATTAGCGGGAAGCTTGTTTCAACCCATATATGGACTTCTTGAGCTTACAGACCAAATGCTCACCATTACTAGAGGAAAAACCTTTAGGTTGTTTCATGTAAACCTCTTCCTCTAGATCACCATTGAGAAATGCCGTTTTCACATCCATTTGTTGCAACTCTAAGTCAAAATGTGCAATAAGCGCCATTATGATGTGGAGAGAATCTTTCTTAGATACAGGAGAGAAGGTTTCCTTGTAATTGATTCCCTCCTTTTGAGTGAATCCTTTGGCTACGAGTCTTGCCTTATAACGCTCAATGTTGCCTAATGAGTCAGTCTTGGTCTTGAAGACCCATTTACAGCCTATAACCCTGGCCCCATTAGGCAACTCGACAAGATCCCATACTCCATTAGATGCCATTGAATCCATCTCATCCTTCATAGCATCGAACCAAAGTTTTGATTCTTTGCTGTTCATGGCTTGTGAGAACATCTCTGGATCATTAACGGGCCCAATATTGAAATCATACTCTTGTAGATACACAATATAATCACTAGGAATAGCTGATTTCCTTTCCCTAGTAGACCTTCTTAATGTTGGTTCAACATTCTTCGAAGGATCATGTTGTTCAACTGGTTGCTCACTCAATTCTGGTGTATCCAGAGGAGCCTTGTCTACTGGTAAGTTATCAGCTACTTGTGGATCTTCAACGATTGGTTGTTCAATGTCCAGTTGTACTGAAGGGACATTGTTCATGATAACCAATCCTTGACTCGAGGTAGAGGGTTGATCTCTCATAGAAACTAGGTCTTGAGATTGATCGCTCCCACTAACTAAGTCATTTTCAAGAAACTTGGCGTTCCTTGATTCCACAAATCTAGTGCTATGAGATGGACAATAGAATTTGTAGCCTTTGGACCGTTCGGCATATCCGATGAAATACCCACTTATGGTCCTAGGATCCAGTTTCTTTTCCTGTGGGTTGTAAACTTTTATCTCAGAAGGGCATCCCCAAACGCGTATATGACGCAAACTCAGTTTCCAACCTTTGAATAATTCAAAAGGCATCTTTGGAACAGCCTTGGTTGGAACCCGGTTCAATATATACGCTGTCGTTTTAAGAGCTTCAATCCACAAAGACTTAGGCAACTTCGAGTTGCTAAGCATACTACGCACCATTTCCATCAAAGTTCGGTTCCTTCTTTCTGCAACACCATTCTGATTCGGTGAACCAGGCATGGTATATTAGGCAACAATCCCATTTTCTTGAAGGAACTTCACAAATGGTCCAGGTGCTTGTCCATCTTCAGTGTATCTACCGTAATACTCCCCACCTCTATCAGTTCTTACTATCTTTATGGGTTTTCCACATTGTTTCTCTACTTCAGCCTTAAAGATTTTAAAGGCATCTAATGCTTCACTCTTGTTATGAAGCATGTAGAGATACATAAACCTCGAGTAATCATCAATAAAGGTGATGAAGTATTTCTGACCATATGCATCAATGTCTGGACAACATATGTCAGAATGTATGATCTCTAATATGGTTGAACTCCTATTGGCACCTTTCTTCGACTTGTTGGTTTGCTTACCCTTAATGCAATCCACACAAGTGTCGAAATCAGTAAAATCGAGAGTACTAAGTATTCCGTCATTTACCAATCTCTTCATTCTATTTATGGAGATATGACCTAATCTCCGGTGCCATAACGTGGATGAGTCCTCATTCATAACACATCTTTTAGTGCCAGTTTGAACATGCAAGGCGTTATGAGCAGTATCATTTTGCAAATCAATAGAGAAAAGACCATCACATAAGGTACCATTCCCAACAATATCAGACTTAAAATATATCAATATTGATTTATTTGAAAATTGAAAGGAATATCCATAAGGTACCAACCTAGAAACAGAGATTAAATTACTCGAGAAACTAGGAATATAAAAGGTCTTTTCTAATTGCAAAACAAAACCACTCCTAAGAACTAAAGTGCATGTTCCAACGCCTACAACATGCGAGCGCATCTTGTTTCCTGAATAGATGCTCTCCTCATTTCCCACTGGCTTCCTTAGGTTTGTCATACCCTGTAAGGAAGTCGAAATGTGAATTGTAGATCCAGAATCAATCCACCATGTGTTATGATTAACCTCAACCATAGTTGATTCAAAACAAACATATGAGAGTGGATTACCTTTCTTAACGAGCCACTGCTAAAGCTTAGCACAGTCCTTCTTCATGTGTCCCTTCTTTTTACAGAAGAAACACTTGGACTCTTTCTTAATGTCAGCTTGGGCAGGGATTTTCCTTTTCCCTTGTTCTTGGCTCGATCTTTGGTCTTTCCTTGGCTTGCAAAAAATGCACTTTCACCCGATTCCATAAGTAGCCTTCCCTCCTCTTGAACACACATGGTCATCAATTCATTGATGGTCCACTTATCCTTATGTGTGTTGTAGGATATCTTGAATGGTTCGTACTGCTTTGGTAGAGTGTTCAATATATAATGCATAAGAAAAGACTCAGACATCTCCACCTCTAGCTTCTTAAGTTGTGCCGCTATATCTCTCATGGCCATTATGTGCTCGCGCACTCCTTTGACATTGGTGAGCCTCATCGATGAGAACTTCATTATCAGGGTGCTGGCCAACGCTTTGTCTGAAGTGACAAATTGATCATCTATGGCCTTCAGTAAGGTCCTAACGTTGGTATGCTGTTCGACTGAACCACGTATCCCAGCAGATATCTTTGTCTTTATATACATGACACTAAGGCGATTAGGTCGCTCCCAGCATTCATGTGAAGCTACTTGAGCAGTTGAGCAGGAATGCTAGTCTCTGTCAATACGGGCTTGTCTTTCCTTATAGCATAGTCTATATCCATGCACCCTAATTGGAGGAGAACTCTCTCCTTCCAAACCTTGTAGTTCTCTTCATCCAGCTCGGGAACTTCTAGGATAATACTAGCCTGAGGAAACACTGCATATAGAAAATAAACATGCTTATGTATCTAGAATTTTTGAGGCAAACTTAATTATGTCTACCAATGTAAACATATTTTATTAATGAATCCTAGACATAAAATGTAACATCCCGTTACCACATTTTTCACGTATTTTCATACCACTTTACCGGTTGGGCTGTCTGCAATGCCATTAACATTCAACAGTAACAAGGATAAATGATAAACATTTATCTATTAATTATGGAATATGAAATTTCTTTTCATTATTCCTTACATCTGACATCCCCTATTAACCTTTATTGCACTAAGGTAGTACTGTATACACATGTCTGAAATGTAAAAGAGGGAAGACCGTACCTGTCACGTTTAACGTGCCATGCCTCAGTGCTTTAAGCATAGCTATACCCATCTGAGAACTAATTCTCTCGACTCCGTGTACTTCTTATCTGTGGAGTTAAAACAAAGGGGTGAGCGATTCATACGCTCAGTAAAGGAAACATATGCTGCTTTAAATAAAGCAAAACTATATATCACAACTCATTTGTTCTTTTCTTAACAATAACCCAGTAGAAAAGACAGTGGATATATAGTAAACAACTCTCTTAAAACACCATTAAATCACTGACTAACAGTTTACTTTAAAATGTAGTAAACACTATCGAGGATGTCAATAATCCTCATAGTAAATAGAAACTGATAAGTTGAGACTAGGCAATAAATAAATCATGCTATCATCGTTCCTCCTCCACCTTGGGAGAACGAAACCTGCCGCTTTTGGGGTGCACCCGTAGGCCATCGCCCCTCACGGCTATCTCAGATCTATGGCCATAATCTAAAGGGGTCCTCGGGTCCACTTGCCAAGTGACCTCGAGACCGCTGATGACTTGGCAGGTCCATCAGCCCTGTGACGCCCTGAGGTGCACTCATTGGTCCATTGACCGAGCCACCGCCCCAGGTAGGTCACGCACTAGCAACGCATGAACTCAGGGCCTAAAGTCTCAAAATCAACTTTTATATCACATATATCATTTCCACAAAATGATTTGATTTCTTATAAAACAATAAAACACCAAAAACAGCCCGAAATCTCAACTTTTAAAACCTGCTCGCCCATGATCAGCTCGCCCGACATGGCTTGCCCATGGAAGCAGCTCGCTGTGGCGGAGAACATGTGTTCGCCCGCCCTCTTTGCTTTTAAAATCTGAAGCAAAACTGGCTTGCCCTCTGTGGCTCGCCCAGAAATCAACTCGATAAGACGGTGAATTAGTATTCGCCCGCCACTTAGCTTTTCAAAACAGAAATCTCATTGATATCAGTTCGCCCGCTTTCAGTTTAAAACAAGGGCCGCCCGCCCAACATCTTAAAAAGGGTTCGCCCGACTACGGCTTTACCCGGATTTCTCTTTAAAACAAGGGCACTCGCCCAGTTCTCATAAAAGAGAGCTTGCCATTTGGCTTAACTTATAGCTTTCTATTAAGAAAGTTCGCCCGCCCTTTAAAAATAGAATTGAGTTTAAAACGTATAAAAGGGATTGGTTCACCCGCCAATACCAATTCACCCAACATAAATCACAAAGGGCTTGCCCAACATAAAACATACAAAGCGCTCGCCCGCCCTGTATCATTTCACCCAACAAAACAGCAAAAAGGCGGCTATCAGCTCGCCCGCGATCAAACAATTATCAATTAACTTCTTAAAATCATGCATGTCAGAAAACAAAACATTTAACTTAACGTTTTCATAAAATTTACTCCACAGGACATGCATCACTTCACACACACTTCCCTTACCTTGTTCAACGAAGTCTTGCTTCGCCCGGCACTCCGTTCGCCCATAGCTATTCCCAATTATCGGCTGCAAATTATATATAAATTTCATTAATATTTTCTTTATATATTACGTGGCGAGAATAAATCAAATAACTACTCGCCCAATCAGATTCCCAATTAGTTCGCCCGCCAATACTCACGAAGCCTTCATTGGCTAACTGTGGAAGTTCACCCACAATCCTTCTCGCCCAATGCCTTCGCATTAGAGCTCGCCCGTCATTCACTTCACTAGAATTGGGCGTTCTCGCCCACAAAATTACCTTGGCGAGTACTTAATACCTATTCGCCTCATTGGCGATTACTATTTTCAACTTGGGCGATCACTGTAGTCGCCCTTGTCGTCACCTATTCCATAATTTTCCTTGTTTTCCTATTTTCCAAGGATCTAACTAAAACCAAGACTATATCTATGTTTATTACTGCATAAATCATAGAAATCTATCAGTGAACATCAAGAACACCTCAGAAAATATGAAACTCACCTCAACCAACTGCACTTCCAAAACACGTTGTTTTTCTGTCTCATGTTGGCCTCTATTTGCTTATTCCTTCAGCTCACCAGGCTAAGAAAGAAAGGTTTTATAAGCATGTTTACTGGTTTAGCCAACTGAAGAGTGAAACTCAGTAGATCAAACATGGCAGAGAAATGGAAGAAACAGAGAAATAGCTCTCGTGAAGAAACTGAAATTGGCTAACTCGTTTTTTTCATCAATTGTCTCTGCTTATATAAACATTCTCAGCCAATCAATAGCCACCGCCTGGCCCTTATCCTGTTTCCTTCATCATTGTTCACGTCCTTCATGCCTTTAATGCATGAAGAAAACTGAAACACAAAGTGGCGTGGAAGTCTCCCTTTCACACGGCTTTTTCTTCTACTGCAGCCTTTGTTTACTTCCTCAACCAATCAGGTAAATTCCTTACTGACTTCAACCTCTTCACCATTAATTGTCTTCAACCGTATCACTTACAAGTCAATTTTGGCTGCTAATTGTTTTGAAGCCATTTTCCTTTGTCCACCCAAGCTGATTCCCGGTCTCCACCTCGTCTGCTCGCCACACTTGAGACTTAGCGAATGGCAGTTGCCTTCTCGCCAAATAGGCTATTCTTTGCCTCTCAATATGGCGATTACAAGTTCTCGCCCAATTAGGCGATCACCGGGAAAGATCAACTCGACAACCTTGTTTTGATTCACCTAACACGTTGGCGAAAACACCTATTCGCCCACTCCATCGTCCAACTCGCCGTCATCATTGGCGATCACTCCATTAACTTGCTCGCCCATTGGCGAGCCGTTTCATCATGGTACTCGCCCGTCGAGTATTTCACCTAATTGGCTCTGTTCTCATCTCAAATAAAAGAGCTTTTCACTCTTTTTGGAATTTAACATTCATTATTTATTTAATTTCCATTTTCAATTTTATGAGATTAAGGTCTACTGTAGGGTAAAAATCAGATCTTACATTTCTCCCCACCTTAAGAAATTTGGTCCTCCAAATTTCAACCATACCTATCAGTGAAGAAACTCTGGATAGTTCTCATGCATAAGGCTTTTAAATTTTCAAGTAGCCTTATTCTTAATATTATACCATCAAAGCACTTTAGCCATAACATGATCTTAGATCACAGCACTTTATCACTGCAATTTATCTTTCCTATCCAGAATCTGTACCAATTTCTCAACGTAATTCATGTCCTCTCTAATCTCTAGGACTCGTTTCGAATCACGTGAGAAGGGTATGGATAATACTTTCTCATTATTGAAACATGGAACACATTGTGCACTCCTAACAACACGGGAGGTGCTTGCACATCTTGCACATGATCTAAGATCTCCAACGTTCCAATGCATCGTGAACTCAATTTCCCTCTCATTATGCATCCCAATGGTAACTCCTTAATATACATAACCTCTTGCATATTTCAAGAAGTTTGTTCGACCAAGTCGAAAATAATTTTCGGTCTCCCATTTCGCATGCTATTGTGGATGATATCGTCTGTTGAATAACCTCTTTCAAGTGCTATCCCTATACTCCCTTTGGCCATTATCATCAACAAACTCTGCCAGGGTAAAGGATTATCCCAGGAGCCTATAACATCAACTGCACACGATCACACCATATCCTCGAGCGTCCATGTCATACGCTCGGACTGTCTCTCAGTCTGCGGATAATCTGCGGTGCGAAACTCAATAGGGATCCCATAGCTTCCCGTAATCTCTCTCACACTGAGATACGAAGTGGGACTCCCTATCAACTATAATGCTCACTGGAATACTATAAAACCTCATCATTTCCCTGACATATAATCCGGCCAAGGCATCAATTAGCTCAACAAATTCCAAAATCAAGGAATGAGCAGACTTACTAATATATCCACAACCATCCAGATAATAATTTACTCTTTTCAATTTTTCACTGAGTATGGGAAGTACCTCTAATATAGGTATTTTTTTTTTCTTCCTTATCATTTTTTTTCAACTCTTATTTAATCTCGTCTCCAATATGAGACCACGAATATCTTTTTATATTCCTCATTGGTTCTAAGAGTACTGCCCGTCTCTTCAGGCCATCAATAATCATCCCTTTGGCGTTCTCCTGCTCTCTAGGATTATTCTCTCAAATGTGTTGGCGACCACCTTGTTCGCCCACATTTCACAACATGTTATCCGGTGTTTGAGCAATCACCCCATTCGTGGGTCGCCCATCCCGAATTTTCTTAAGGTCCTGAAGAACCCCGGGTGTCTTCTCTCAAACCAATTTACACTCCCTCAAGTCTTTTATCATCCTTGAGAGTTAGTAATTCATCTATACTATTTGTCACTTATCATCTCACTTCGGTGCTTAGTCGATAATAATATGGAGACTATCCTTTAGATAGTTTTAATCAATTGTACGTAATTGTCCCAGTAGTGTCTGAAATACCACGCACTCGCTCTCAATATATCCCGGAGCGTCCACACAATGCGCTCGGATATCTATATCCATCTGAGGCGGTGCAAATCAGTAAAAGTTTGGAATCTCAAAGCCTCTTGCTATTCTCTCAAAGCATACGGCAAATCAGGAATCCCTATCACAAGTACCCACTCACTGGAACTTCACATACGTCCTCTCTGTTCCACCAATATATATCGACTAAGGCACTTATTACATCCCGAAATCTGATGATGAAAAAGTGAAATAATTTGGTTACTTAATCCATAATCATTTATATAACATCATGGTTCTTTCGGACTCTTCCCCACCTCACAATGATTGTTTCATGATTAATCTAGGACGGCTTTTCTTTTGCAGACCTTAATATTAGTCACCGATTACGTCTCGGTAATCATCTTCCCCTCAATCACTTCTCTTATCTCTAGTGATCATTTTCAAGATTAGCAGTACTTCTTGTATCTGCTCCTCTGAGTATGACACTTTCATGGCTTGTCATTAATTCCAGCCATAACTACATAATGATCAGAGGAAATCACATTTATTCATAAACTTGGGAACTACCTCATAACTTGTGTTCCCTAGTCATTATATGACTTGTCTTCTCAAGACAATTTCTTTCTTTTACATTCATCACCACTATCGTTTTTCCACTTAATATGGTACTTTACTGTCACTATCTCATAGCCATTTCGAATACTGTATTCACACATACCCATTCACTTCTACTTTCTCCCAATTAAGTATTGGATCAATAAGGTAGCAAATTCCATAACCTCTTCAACAATTCATTTGTGCTGTACGGGTAAAACTCATAAATTTTATACCCCAATAAGCACACTTTAACCTCACTTAAGTAGTAAAATCTTTTACTCATACAATTTTAACGTCTACTTAATCAGTTGAGACCTCACGTCTCTAATATACATATTTATTTTCTTTAAAATCATCCTAGTTGGCTCTAGGCACACAAATAGGAAGGATACTACAGTCGGCTAGGGATCCAGATAGAATATGATAGGTATTTTAGAATACCATACTTGTTCCGGAACCTAGAAGCAACTGTAGAGAGTACTAATCTCATTATTTTCAAAACGATAAAATTTTCGTTTTCACCAGTTATAACAAACCAGTTTTATTCTTTACTCATCAATTTCTTGAGTAATTTCTCAAGCTATACTGCTTCATTGGTAAGAGCTTACAACAATTTCTATTTCACTTTACCAACCTCTAAGCTTGTCAACTAAATCTCGATACCAACTTTATAATTTTTGGCAACTACGAGACCTTTCATTTTCTTGGCGATTACAGCTTTTGTTCTGTTCGCCACATTGCTTTAATTCATATCATTGGTGATCGCTCTTCTCGCCACTTTGCTATGATTTACACCAAAATTTGTTGATCAGCTTACTCACCATACTCTTTGGGCGATCATCATTAAAATTATTTGGGTGATCAGTATCCTTGCCCCTTTTTAGCAATTCATGTTATATTGGCGGACTAGTGTTAGTTCTCGCCATCATCTAACTCCCACACTGTTGGCGATCATACATTTGCACGCCCATTGGCGAGCTATTCCAATGTAGTTCTCGCCCATCGAGTATTTCTCATAAATCTTATAATACCACGGTTCTATGGATATCGTAACGGACCAGCCCAACCGGCCATGGCAACCCCCTTTTTAGGCCCATCGACAACGATTGCTGTGACATCGCTACTCATCCATACTATCCTCTTTGGCAATCACCTCGATGCCCGGTTCTTCCAACCGTGCTCGAGTTCGCTCATCTCAAGGTTTTCTTTTTCATCCACAGACTTAAACACTTGACTTCCTCAAATGTCAAGTCACTACTAATATCCATTCTCCTAAAACATAAGGAGTATATATAACCAGTTTACATCATTTCTCACCCAATTCACTTTAAATTCAAACCCCAAAATCCACAACAAGTATGACTATCTCGCGACCTCTCATAGCTTGTACCCTGGGTCGCCTTACTTATCAATATATCAGTGGGGTCCACAATAGGGATCACCCTTTACACCATCAATTTGTATTTTAAATCCATTCAATCACTTATAACTTTGAAAGAAAACCTGTCAATATAGGAGTATATTCATAAATTCCCCTTTAATTCTCTCTCTCATCAGTATAACTCCAAACATGCGATCTTAGAACTTATATGCTAATATTACCCCTTTTTATCTCAATATCATCATTTTCAGGATCTTAATTCGATATGGACAGAGAAGTCCTGGTGGGGCCCTCACCGAGTTCCTCACTGTACCTTATCGAATAGACCCGACATAATGATGATAAGATCGCCTATCTCATGCAAAATTTTCCGGATTACTATCTCTATTAATAACCCCTAATTAGTCGACTTTGATCATATTTCACCACTTAATTCATTTCACAGTCATTTGACTCCTCTATACATTCAGACTATACAGTACTACAGGGGATGTTAACCTTTCTCAACACTTCCCATGCTAAAGGCATCAACAGACATCAGACCAACCCAGGCTCTGATACCATTAATTCTGTAACATCCCGTTACCACATTTTTCACGTATTTTCATACCACTTTACCGGTTGGGCTGTCTGCAATGCCATTAACATTCAACAGTAACAAGGATAAATGATAAACATTTATCTATTAATTATGGAATATGAAATTTCTTTTCATTATTCCTTACATCTGACATCCCCTATTAACCTTTATTGCACTAAGGTAGTACTGTATACACATGTCTGAAATGTAAAAGAGGGAAGACCGTACCTGTCACGTTTAACGTGCCATGCCTCAGTGCTTTAAGCATAGCTATACCCATCTGAGAACTAATTCTCTCGACTCCGTGTACTTCTTATCTGTGGAGTTAAAACAAAGGGGTGAGCGATTCATACGCTCAGTAAAGGAAACATATGCTGCTTTAAATAAAGCAAAACTATATATCACAACTCATTTGTTCTTTTCTTAACAATAACCCAGTAGAAAAGACAGTGGATATATAGTAAACAACTCTCTTAAAACACCATTAAATCACTGACTAACAGTTTACTTTAAAATGTAGTAAACACTATCGAGGATGTCAATAATCCTCATAGTAAATAGAAACTGATAAGTTGAGACTAGGCAATAAATAAATCATGCTATCATCGTTCCTCCTCCACCTTGGGAGAACGAAACCTGCCGCTTTTGGGGTGCACCCGTAGGCCATCGCCCCTCACGGCTATCTCAGATCTATGGCCATAATCTAAAGGGGTCCTCGGGTCCACTTGCCAAGTGACCTCGAGACCGCTGATGACTTGGCAGGTCCATCAGCCCTGTGACGCCCTGAGGTGCACTCATTGGTCCATTGACCGAGCCACCGCCCCAGGTAGGTCACGCACTAGCAACGCATGAACTCAGGGCCTAAAGTCTCAAAATCAACTTTTATATCACATATATCATTTCCACAAAATGATTTGATTTCTTATAAAACAATAAAACACCAAAAACAGCCCGAAATCTCAACTTTTAAAACCTGCTCGCCCATGATCAGCTCGCCCGACATGGCTTGCCCATGGAAGCAGCTCGCTGTGGCGGAGAACATGTGTTCGCCCGCCCTCTTTGCTTTTAAAATCTGAAGCAAAACTGGCTTGCCCTCTGTGGCTCGCCCAGAAATCAACTCGATAAGACGGTGAATTAGTATTCGCCCGCCACTTAGCTTTTCAAAACAGAAATCTCATTGATATCAGTTCGCCCGCTTTCAGTTTAAAACAAGGGCCGCCCGCCCAACATCTTAAAAAGGGTTCGCCCGACTACGGCTTTACCCGGATTTCTCTTTAAAACAAGGGCACTCGCCCAGTTCTCATAAAAGAGAGCTTGCCATTTGGCTTAACTTATAGCTTTCTATTAAGAAAGTTCGCCCGCCCTTTAAAAATAGAATTGAGTTTAAAACGTATAAAAGGGATTGGTTCACCCGCCAATACCAATTCACCCAACATAAATCACAAAGGGCTTGCCCAACATAAAACATACAAAGCGCTCGCCCGCCCTGTATCATTTCACCCAACAAAACAGCAAAAAGGCGGCTATCAGCTCGCCCGCGATCAAACAATTATCAATTAACTTCTTAAAATCATGCATGTCAGAAAACAAAACATTTAACTTAACGTTTTCATAAAATTTACTCCACAGGACATGCATCACTTCACACACACTTCCCTTACCTTGTTCAACGAAGTCTTGCTTCGCCCGGCACTCCGTTCGCCCATAGCTATTCCCAATTATCGGCTGCAAATTATATATAAATTTCATTAATATTTTCTTTATATATTACGTGGCGAGAATAAATCAAATAACTACTCGCCCAATCAGATTCCCAATTAGTTCGCCCGCCAATACTCACGAAGCCTTCATTGGCTAACTGTGGAAGTTCACCCACAATCCTTCTCGCCCAATGCCTTCGCATTAGAGCTCGCCCGTCATTCACTTCACTAGAATTGGGCGTTCTCGCCCACGAAATTACCTGGCGAGTACTTAATACCTATTCGCCTCATTGGCGATTACTATTTTCAACTTGGGCGATCACTGTAGTCGCCCTTGTCGTCACCTATTCCATAATTTTCCTTGTTTTCCTATTTTCCAAGGATCTAACTAAAACCAAGACTATATCTATGTTTATTACTGCATAAATCATAGAAATCTATCAGTGAACATCAAGAACACCTCAGAAAATATGAAACTCACCTCAACCAACTGCACTTCCAAAACACGTTGTTTTTCTGTCTCATGTTGGCCTCTATTTGCTTATTCCTTCAGCTCACCAGGCTAAGAAAGAAAGGTTTTATAAGCATGTTTACTGGTTTAGCCAACTGAAGAGTGAAACTCAGTAGATCAAACATGGCAGAGAAATGGAAGAAACAGAGAAATAGCTCTCGTGAAGAAACTGAAATTGGCTAACTCGTTTTTTTCATCAATTGTCTCTGCTTATATAAACATTCTCAGCCAATCAATAGCCACCGCCTGGCCCTTATCCTGTTTCCTTCATCATTGTTCACGTCCTTCATGCCTTTAATGCATGAAGAAAACTGAAACACAAAGTGGCGTGGAAGTCTCCCTTTCACACGGCTTTTTCTTCTACTGCAGCCTTTGTTTACTTCCTCAACCAATCAGGTAAATTCCTTACTGACTTCAACCTCTTCACCATTAATTGTCTTCAACCGTATCACTTACAAGTCAATTTTGGCTGCTAATTGTTTTGAAGCCATTTTCCTTTGTCCACCCAAGCTGATTCCCGGTCTCCACCTCGTCTGCTCGCCACACTTGAGACTTAGCGAATGGCAGTTGCCTTCTCGCCAAATAGGCTATTCTTTGCCTCTCAATATGGCGATTACAAGTTCTCGCCCAATTAGGCGATCACCGGGAAAGATCAACTCGACAACCTTGTTTTGATTCACCTAACACGTTGGCGAAAACACCTATTCGCCCACTCCATCGTCCAACTCGCCGTCATCATTGGCGATCACTCCATTAACTTGCTCGCCCATTGGCGAGCCGTTTCATCATGGTACTCGCCCGTCGAGTATTTCACCTAATTGGCTCTGTTCTCATCTCAAATAAAAGAGCTTTTCACTCTTTTTGGAATTTAACATTCATTATTTATTTAATTTCCATTTTCAATTTTATGAGATTAAGGTCTACTGTAGGGTAAAAATCAGATCTTACATAAAACTTGCCCGTGGGCTAAAGTTCTAATTCTAATAGATTCATATCATAATGATAAAACTATCAAATTATATCATTTCCTAATTCCTGTGGGTAAATTAAAAAACTAATTTGATATTTTATCCTAATTAGTTATAAAATTATAATAAAAATTCCTGTGGGATAAAATTTATCATAACCTTATAACTAATCACAAATTATGTCTAATATCATTATGTGATTTTACAAAAATAATTTTACTTAATAAAGGTTGCTGTGGCTAAGCCCTAATTAAATAAATTATAAATCACTTAGACATATTGGTAAAATTCTAAGCTTATTCATATTTTAAAAAATTGCAATTATCACAAGGCAATTTTAATTCCAAATAATATGAATAACTTAGCTACATGTGCTTCTTTTATAAAAATAACAAAATTATACATATTCAAAATGAGCACATATACACATTCAAATCAAATTTTCATAATTTAATCATAATTTTATGATAATTTTCACAAAAATTATTCAATTTAAAATTATAGCTTTTATAAAAATTTCAAATTTATGAAAAATCCTCATAAAATCCAAAATAATGAGAAGTTTTCATAATTATATTAATTTTGTGAAAATAATCCAATTATTCATAAAATTATGAAAATTACAGAACTGAAAATTTGATATAAAACTATCAAAATATAATTATTTGGCCTAAATTAAATAATTTTAATTACTCAGATTAAATAAATCCTTAAGGCCTAAATAAACTAAATGACCCTTTTATTTAATCCATATGGCCCAAATAATTAACAAATTAGCCCAAAATAAATGGCCAAAAACCAACTAAAACAGCCCAAGTCAACTAAAATAAAAGCCCAAAAACAGTGGCCAGCCAAAACCCTTCTTTTCATTTTTTTTAACAGTGCGGCTGCACTGTACACAGGGCACGGGCGCGTGCGGTTCACGCGCCCGTTTCAACCATCGGGCGCGTGGATCTCACACGCCCGTTTTCCTCATCTGGCACGTCCGCATCTTCTCCTTCGCCCGAACGGGTAGTATGCAGAATTTTTGGGTCTTTTCTACCCGACTCGGCATAAACCCCTTCAAACTGTCCCGTTTTTCATGTATTTTTCATTCCTAGAGCTTTACAACAATAGATCTAAATTATTTGAGCCAAAATCACATGAAAACAGAATGAGTTTCATGAAATTCGAGACTTAAAGTTTCAAAATATAGGTTTTTATGACTTCTTTCTACAGATCTCTAGCAAAGCAGAGGTTAAACTACGGCTCTGATGCCAAATGTAAGTGAATCATACAAACCTAACATGCTTCTACATAATATGAAACATGTTAAACAAACAAAAGCGGAAGCGACAGGATCTAACCTCCAGCCATTGCACTCTGTAACTTTGCTATTGAAGCGATTTCTGAATCTGACAATCTCCTCTGTGTCGATCACAGACCTTCCAGGTCTTCCAAGCACTCAAAACCTCACTAGATGGTGTTTGTGTTTGAGATCAACGTACTTGGGGACCAGAAGGAGCCCTCTTATATTACTAACGAGAGCATGCTAATTATGGCAATAAAATCACGTTTTAACCATCACAAAATAGTGTTTTAATAGCCAAATATTGAGTTGAGATTCAGCATGGAATTATGGACCATATCCGGAATTGGTCAACCAAACAATTATTTCCATAATTATGGAGATATACTAACACAAGCTACATTATTTAACCCACCAAAATAGAAAATTACAACTATTACATTGAGTGGGTATATATATACACACACATACGTAGGGATGTCCATGATATGGTAAATTTTGGTCCAATAGAGGACTGAGATTGGGAACGATATGAGGTATGATTTGGTAATGAATTTGGAAATAGACATATAAGTGTGTGTGTGTGTGTATATATATATATATGTATATGTATATACACATAATTATTGTGTGAACTTGTGGTGTGCTAAGGGCAACGAAAGCCATGGTGTGTACGTGACTAATTAATATCGAACAAATGGAATGGATTAAGCCTTGTGATGGTCATGAGAGGGATGCATTAGACATAATCTTGATTTTATAACATGGTATTTTTGAACTCATGACTCAATGCATTGGCCTTAGGCTTGCATAAATTGAGACTTAACCATTCGAAAGTGTGCATTGATTTACGTGCATATGTTGGAACCTTGAACTCTTCTGACTTAAGTATTTAAAAAAATGCATAGATTTGGAAATGCATGCATTAGAATATCGAGTTATTAAACCATTAGAATTTTGAAATGGCATATGGCATACTTGTATGTGCACATAATGTGATTTTGAACAAAGAGCATGACATAGCTCATGATATCAGAACTATTAAATTTAAGTGCATCCGAAATATTCGAATATCAGAATTTTTAGAACATTTAGAACTTCAGTTTTGAGATTATGGCGTATTTTGATAATGTCAATAAAGCACTATTTCAAAACTCGCTTGATTGAATCAATGATCAACAGGCATTTTAGGCTTGTCTGACAATAATAGCGGACAGGTCCCAGTTTCATTTGATCAGTGGAACTGGGGTTAGGGGTCTATGTCTATGGATAGCGCCAGTATGGAACATTTGGCCCGTTGATAGCTACAGTGGGATTTATAAGTCTGTATTGATAGTTTGAGTTGCTCGAGCCATATCTCACTTTATAACATTTGACTTGTGCTTTGAGCTATGCTAAAGCAATTTTTGAACTGTTGTTACCTAACATTCTTATTTTTTCCTTTTATAAATAGAGGGTTATAGAAGCTTTCAAAGCACATCTCCTTTACTACTCAGGTTATAGAAGCTTTCAAAGCACATCTCCTTTACTACTCAATCTCTTTGCTTCCTACTTTCCCGCTGGGTTAATCTCTCTTATTATTTCTTGCTGTTCCTGTTCCTGTTACCTTGGTAATCTCAAAAGAACCTGTTGAATCTTGGGGGATTACACCTGTAGTTGAAATAATCCTTAAGGACAGTCGATTACAACACGCCTTAGGTTGTTTTACTGCTATTTGTTCCTTCTGACTACAACAATCTTAAGGATTATTTAGTCACCCAAGAATCACTAAATGCTTAGAGAAACTCATCGTCCCAATCCCAGGGTCCACATTCCATCTTGGCTTAACCTCAATGATGATCAAACAATCAGGATTATGGTGAAGTTTTATAAGTACAACAATTTCAATTAATTTGATGTGGTGATGTTCTATTATGATAGATATATCTTATCATGGCCCTAAAAGGCTTTGGTTGCTTTAGTTTACAAGTAACATAATGCCTTTGATTTTGACAAAGTGCTCAAGAGATGAATGAATTAATTTAATGAGCTAAAAGGTAAGGGATTATGATTCTTTTTATGTATTTTTTTAGTCTTTACTATCTCTAGGACTGTCAAATTGCTTTCAACTAAAACTCTAGAGAGCTTGAGTACTGCCTAATCAAGGTAATCATTGCTAATATCATGATTTATATTTTAATTTAATTATAATGTGAAGTGTAGGCACTGGCATCGTACCAAGCTTGGATTCTGAGGTTTTTGGTTTGTTTTTGTACTAAGTTTAGGCTCTTTTAGTTGCTATCAAAAACTATGATACAAAGTTTATGGTTTTGAGGTATTTATATCAAAATACTTCGTTGATGATGTCATTTGAAAGTGTTTCTAATTGTAATTCGTAGTGTTTCTTCCAAAATTTATTAAATTGGTATTTGGTGGTCTAAATCAAATTATGATTTGATAATTAGAAAGATATGGATTTGCCCATATATAAATATATATTATTAAAAATATCTTTGTTCCTATTGAATATTGGAGGACTTTAATAAACTCCATTTTGGAGGACTTGAATTAGAATATTAGTATGAGCAGTGCTACTTACCATTTTTTAGCTGACAATTGTCAAAAAGAAATTATATATAGAGAATGTGTTAGTATCATGTTTTTAGTATAGATTTGTTAGAATGATAAATTATGCAATATGATAGCTTCTGAGATGATTTTGGATTAGAATGAAAATGTGAATTGATGCTTAGTGTATGAGATATTAGAATTGTCGCGAAAAAGTATCTAACTTTGATGATAAAGTTGTTGTTTCGAGTGTAGACACCCTATTTTGTCCGGGTTATTAATTTGTAAAAATAATTAATTGGATTGGGTGACATTGTATTTTAATTTAACAATTTAGAATTAGGCTAGAATTAAATTAGAATTTTTAGATTTAGAATTAACATTAAGTAGGAAATTAAAATTAAAATTAAAATAAAGTATTTAGAAGAGAAATAAAAGTAAAAAAAATTAATTTTAAGATAGGATAATTAGATTTTTTTAGGATAATATTAAAATTTGATATAGTTAGATTAAAATTAACATAAGAATTAAATAGATAAAATATTAAAAATATAAGATAATTATTAGAATAAGTATAATTGTATTAAGATTCTAACAAGTTTTTGACTATAAAAAGGGGAATTCACAATCAAGCAGGGGGCCTCTTCGACCTTGCTTCCATCACCATCATTAAACCGAGCTTCATCACCCCACTGCCAAAGGGACTAGTTACTAACCACCTCTATTGCTGCACTGCCACCTTTGTTGTCGCTCCACTAGTCATCTTCATCACCGACTGTCCTATTTTCATCTTCAAACCAAGCCCCTGTTCTGCTGTCATTTTACTGAGCCATCACATTCACTACTGCTACTGCCTACTGCTCCCCTCACTGCTCTTCACGGTTGTTTGATCATAGCCTGTTCCCGCACTCTCTCGCTTGTCATGCAACCTTGCGTGGTCGTTGCCCTTGCAGCTGTTAGCATCGACTTGCTACTGCTGCATCTTCGTTCTTAGTTGCTACGATCCTTGCTTCACGTGGACGTCTGCATAGTTTCTATTTCGATTGCTCTTCATTTGCTGCTGCTTTTGGTGACTGGTACAAAGAAATAAAAGCAAGAAAGAAAGAAAAGAAACATTCAAGGCAGAGAAGGAATTTTATTGCTCGGTTTTCCAGGTTTCATTTTTCTTTCATTGGTTAATTAATTGGTTTACAATAAATATAATTTAATGTGATTTGATGTTTAACATTTGAGATGATAATTATATAATAACAGTTCGGTATATTAATGGTAAGTTAGTATATAGCCATTTAACAATTTAATGTTTTAATGATATGATAATTTGATTTAATAATTTAATTGACTTGACTTAATAGTTGAATAATTTAGTTGCAATATTAATTATTTGATATATGATCCAATTTGTATGCTCATGAATAATCTTGCATATAATTTGTGTGTTTGTATGATTTTATTTACATAATAATATGGTATGGTAACTTAATTTGCATGTGCACTTAGAATTTAATGATATGATTTGTGCGATGATTTGGGATTGGATTTTAGAAGTTTGAAAAATAGGACTCTTTAGGCAAATATAGTGAAAATTCTTAGGCCATGAAAAATATAAACGGAAATAATAAATAATTCAAATATAAAGTTAATTAGAATAAATAATGATAATATAAAATGAATATGGATTATGCCAAGGATGAAACTCCAAGAAAGTGGTACTCCTTGAAATTTCGAGGTGAGAGGATTCTTCTTGAGTTGAGTCAGATTGATGAGATACTTAAGAGGAATTTTCAAGAAAACATAACTCATGTTCATTTTAAGGATATAATGATAATAAAAAAATAATAAAAAATATAAAATAATACGATAATAAAGTAATGGGATAATAATATGTTTTAAATAAAATAAGTAAATGTGACATATGCCGATAATGAAATTTTAAGAAAGTTAATCAGTACTCCTTGAAATTTCTAGGTGAGAAGATTATTCTTGGGTTGAGCCAAATTGATGAGATACTTAAGAAGAATTGTCAATAACCCATATGTCATGTTTATTTTCAAAATATAAAATAATAGTATTAAAATAATAATATAAAATAAGAAATAAAAGGTAGGAATTTCAAGAATAAAATTAGAAAATATTTAAAGATAAGAATTTCATAATATACTTAATCAATCCGACGATAGAGTTCAAGAAAGTCGATTGGTACTCCTTGAACATCTTGAGGTGAGGGGAGTTTCTAAGATTGGAGCCAGATTGATGGAATAGTCTTAGAAACTTTCCCAATATTTAATTATCGAAACTAATACAAATATAAAGGCAAATTTAGACTAAACTTAAAACTAAGTAGTACCATTTTAGGATGGGCGTTGTGGGGGTGTTAATCCTTCCCCACACATAACTGTACTCCCAAACTTAAGATTCTTTGAACATAGACCATGCCTTATCCTTAGACAAGAATAGGTGACCAATCACACCTTAGGTTTGAATGGTTGGTGGCGACTCTATGAACTTAAGTCTAGCGGTTAGGTTCACGAACCTAGACGTTATGACAGCTTGGCGACTCCACTGGGGATCTTAGAGAGTCAGGCCAAAGATTAGTTTGAAGATTAGTCTAAGCTTGCCTAGAAATATTTGGAAAATGTATAAAAAACATTAATTCATTCCTTCAACACACACATCACTTGCATTTGCATAAGCCCTCAACCCGAGCTCTTCCTTTTTAGGAGGGAGTAAAGTAACTACGCTTTCGTGAGGTGATAACCTCCACATAGGCTAGCGAAGTACTCCCACTCTGATTGAACCTTTCTGCTTGTAGCCTATAATGGGTGAGGATTGGGTGCCTTACTAGTCCTACATGGACAAGTGAGGAACAATTTGGGAACCTTTCTAACCTTGAAGTATCCAAACCCAACATAAGACTTAGCCTTAGGGTGGAACCATGCTAAATTAAAGTGTAGACTCAAACCCAAGATAGGACATATGAAGGAATAAGTTTTACTTCCTCCTTTTTTTTCTTTTTTTTTTACATTGTCTTTACAAAAAAAAAACATAGTTTTTTTCTTTCTTCCATAAAAAAAAAACCAAAAAAAGGAGTTTGTTTATATCATTAAGTCATGCATAATTGTGTTTGATTTTGCATTGCATAACATATCATGCACATAAGTTTGCATTTGTCTTATCATGAGAATGAACATACTGTTGATTGTTAGGAGAGATTGCTAGACCTAAGTGTATTCCGTGTGCATTCATTTTTGTGCATAAACATATCATCATATGAAATAATTTCAACTTAATTGTGGCAATTAAGGTATCAAAATTGTGGCAATTAAGGTATCAAAATTGCATCCACTAGACGGTCCATCCTCCACAAATACCATACAAGATATCGAGCACGTATAATGGAAGAGGATCAAAATAGCAAGATGGAAAAGTTGGAAAGGGATAATACAGAGATAAAGGGGCAATTGCGCAAAATTACTCAGTTGCTAAAAGCCATGATTAAAGGAAAGGAAAAGATGGGTAATCAAGACGAGTCTGTACAAGAGACTCAACAAAGCATGCAAGACAACCTCGTTTTTGTCCTCGAAGGAAGTACTGTCAAAGCCCCAATGCCTTTACAGGTGCAAGGAGGAAATCTTCAAGGAAATTCATCAACACAAGCTCAAAATCCAGTCGAAGTACCAAATTTGGATGACCCTAAAGAGTAAGAAAAGCTAAGACATAGGGAGAAAGATAGTGATACTAAAGCTCAACTGAGCTTGATAGAGGAAAGGCTAAGTGCCGTAGAAGGAGTTGACTATTTTGGATCGGTTGATGCTGAAAGGTTGTGCTTGGTTCCTGGTGTGGTGCTTCCGCCAAAATTCAAGGTACCCGAATTTGAGAAATTTAATGGAACTTCATGCCCAAAAGACCATCTTACCATGTACTGTATAAAGATGGCGGCGTATACATGGGATGACAAACTACTAATTCATGTTTTTCGACATAGCTTGACTAGGTCAACTTCTAAATGGTATAACCAATTGGAAAGGGGCCGAGTTACCTCTTGGTTTGAGTTGGCCAGAGCTTTTGTAGCTTTTCCATATTTTAGAGAGATAAACGGTCAGGAGCTACGTCAGACCAAGAGGTATTGAAAATGCCCTTAAGAGTGGTAAGATTGAAGCACCTATGAATGATAGCAAGAGGAATAGGTTTTCAAAGAAGAAGGAAGAAGATGCACAAGCTGTCTCAAACAATTCACGTCACCCTTACACCCCTTACCCACCTTTAGTGAATTACGCCTATTCTCAATCTTACCAACAAACTCATCCCTAAAACACTTATCAACCTGTTTTCCATCTACAAACACCTACAACCTTGACAAACCCCACTTTCCCACCTAATGACCAAAGGTACACCCGACCTAGCCAAAATACTACCATGGACCCTATACCCATGAAATACGCTGAGCTATTCCCGAAGTTGGTGGAAGGTCATCTCATTGCCCCTGTTTATGTAGAGCCCTTGTGTAACGTCCTCGTCACTAACCAAATAACAACTAACTTTCACTTCAATTAACAAATAAATCGACTAGTTTATCCGATGTCAACCTACTTTACTGTTATGCTTTAGGCATCTTTATCAGAGTATAATATCTAATTTCACATGCATAAAATTTTTCATTTATAAACATGTGTCATGTACATCAGGATCTCAAATATTCAGACAACCTAATTCCCCCACATATACAAAACTGTAGTATCGTACTGTACATTAGCCGAAGTAACGGCCGACTAAATATACCTTCACGGGATAAGTAGGAAGCGTGCCCCGAAGGTATCTCAAAATCCCAAAAGATGCTCCTCTATCCGGAGCAGAATTGCTTCAAGTAATCTGTATGAAAAATAGTTGTAAAGGAGTGAGTTTACGCTCAGTAAGAAACTTATGTAAAAGAGCGTACTATATCACTATATGCAGTTTTCCTACTTGGCTCTATAATGTCATGTAAAATCATTATAAAGCACATTTCGTATATTTCTTTTGCAAATATCAAATACAAGTAATTCATGCTTTCAAATATTTTCACGGATCCCAAATCGCGTGAAATCAAATAGGCAAATACAATTATTTTCAAATAGATGGGAGACAATTTATATCCAACAGAATCATGCACCAAGTAATTCTCATCATGGATACAGCAAATATATCCCGTAAGGGATAATCCAGAGAGATAATGGATACAGCAAAAATATCCCGTAAGGGATAATCCAATATAAAGATCTCGTGAGGATACCGAAAATATATCCCGTAAGGGATAATCTTGAGAGATATCAAATAAATGGCATACCCACGTATGGGCCAGGGATCCTCCCCAAAGCTGAATCAAATAAGAGACTCATGGCCATTGTCTATAGCCCACAGTTTCACTAGTCAGGTGCCGTACCGTGGGTCTGAGGGCTGGACTAGAGCTCCTCAGTCAAATACAAGTAACAAATAATGTGCATGCTCTTTTGAGAGATTCATAGTCTCCAAAACCTTATTCATATAGGTTTTAAACAAGTATGAATGTCCTTCCTTAAAACAGGTTCTCAAAACCTTTCTTTCAAATAAGCAGTCGACTGGTCATATATGGCAGTCGGCTACTACCCCATGTTTTGCCTTATTGAATTTCTTTCCCTTTTTGAAATTCAATTATTATATTTTTCAAAATAAAAATAGGGCAGTCGACTGGTCCCAAATAGCAGTCGACTGGTTTTGAAACAGAATGTTTCCCGAGAAAAGGCAGTCGACTGGCCCCCTTGGCAGTCGCTGGTTTTGAAACAGAATGCTTCTGGACAAATAGCAGTCGACTAACTTCCCGTAGCAATCGACTGGTTTGAAACAGAATGGTTTCTGGAAAATAGCAGTCGACTGGCTCCCTTGGCAGTCGACTGGTTTGAGTCGGTTTTCGAAAAACGGCGTTTTTGATGTCTCTAGGCAGTCGACTTCCCTTTATGGCAGTCGGCTACCCCTAGCCTAATTGGTACTAGGAGACAAGTCCGAAAATGTCATTTTCCTGCAAAGAAACAGCTGGTACTTCTCTCCAAATCACATCCAAACATGATAAAACATGCGGACATAGTCACCCTACGTCCGTTACATAAATTCCTTACCTCAATCAAGATTAATCCACAAGCTTGGTAGCCAATCTACACTTGTCCTTTTTCACTTCTTCAAGCTGTAAACATCATGACAATTAAAAGCTCAATAAATCTACTATATCGACTTCATACAATCCCAAACCATCAAAATTATCAACATAAACCATATCTTCTCTTACCTTTGCTATTCACCAAATTTTACGATTTTAAGATCTCTTCAATCACTTGGATCTAGCCTTTCATATTAAAGGCACAGGTTAAACTATCGATAAGGATCGTTTTTCTTTAGAGGAGCTTAACGAATCGATGACCTGAAATGGTGGTTTGTCAAGGTGAGAAGCTTGGACACTTAGAGGAAAATATGGAAGCAACGAGAGGGAGAGGAAGATGGCTGGTACGTGGGATGCAAGAGATGATGATGATGAGTCATGTTATCTCATTTAATGCCCATTAATGCATCCCAATCCCCTCATCATCCTATCTCAGCCATTGACCATCCATTGACCCCTTTGACCTTTGATTATTTGACCCTCAATTTCTTTAATTCCCTCTATGTCCCACGCATCATTTATAAATTCAGAAATTCATATTTATTCCATTAATCCAAGTTGAAAAACTGTACAATCATAGGAAAATTACAGAAAATTGGGGATTTCAACCCTTGAAGCCTCCCTACCCAAAATGGTATGATCATAATGCAAAGTGTGCTTATCATAATGACAATGTTGGTCACTTTATTGAGAATTGTATGGGCTTGAAGAAGAAAGTCCAAGCACTTGTCAACGCTGGAATTTTGAGTTTTGGGGCAAAGAATGATCCAAATGTGAATGATAATCCTCTGCCAAATCACACAAGGGGTAGTGGTTAATGCTATGGAAGAAAGTGGATGATATTGATTGATTCACTTAATTTGAAGATAATGGTTGTTTCTTTGTTTCTAATTTCATTCATCTTAGGACATTTCAATTTCTTAGGTAATAAAGGAGTGTCTAAGCCCAAAAGGCATTAAGAATTCTTTTATGTATTGGGCCAACTTTCATTTATTTTCATTTCAATAAAGGATTAATATGATGCATATTTCTCAATTCCTCATTCCAATCTTGTTCTTTTATATAAAACACCAATACCCATATTCTTTACACTGTTACCAAGCTTAAAGTATCCAAATAATGAACATGATAATGATGATGGCAATGAGTATAAAATTCAATTCTAAAAGAGCTGCTTTGGTTGGTTTAATGGATTTATAGTTTGCCAAGATTGTTCAAGCAAGAAGAGAATGGAAGATATTTGTCTAAAATCTTCAACTATTGAATGTTACGAGTAAAGGTGAATCTCTAGATGAAATTCTAATGAGTTTGTCTTTGTTCAATAAATAACCTTTAATAAGAGTACTTGTATTGAGATGAGAAATGGCCTTCTTTCACTACCTCTCAGGCATGAGTAAAATTATCCATTGATTATCCCTTTTGAGCCTATTATATTCTTTTTGATATAACCTACCAAGAATCACCCTCCACACTGGAGGGCAAAGAAAATAGAAGATGAAATATCAGTGGTGCAAAATAAAAATATAAAAGGGGCAAAGAAAAAATTATTTTTTTGTGAAAAAAAAGAACGAAAAATAAAAAGAGAAGCAAAGAGGGTTTGAATCAAGAAAGTGAAAACCCTAGTCACATTTGAATAGAAAGGAGAGAAAAAGCAAATTAGAATGGGTCAAAAGGCAAAATGCCTAAATGATTCATGAAAAATGATTCTTGTTTTGATAAACCCTGAAACACTTATTTTGAGCCTATATTATCCTTTCTTTCATGCACATTCACCTAAGCCTACATTACATGCCTTAAAAAGTCCATTTTGATCAAATATAAGTACTCGCATTGAAGAATCATGTGTTGAATGAAGGCATACTTACACAATGAGATGATGATCCTTTGGATGGAATTAGGACAAGCAGATCAAGATAAGCAAAAAGATTTCATCTAGATGGAAGAAGTGGGATTTCGAAAACTCTCTCGGATCCATGTGAGCATTAAATTGGGTGAAGAAATATTTGCTGTTGGGACATGAATCAGAATAGAGAACAGATAGAACAAGTTTTATCGAGGACAATGAAGTTGAAAATGAAAAGAAATAAAGAAAAAGAAAAAAAGAAGAAAAGAAAAACGAGGAGAATAAATAAAGGGAGGATTCAAATCGAAAACCTAAAAGGGGTGTTTTGGATCAATGGAGTGCATCTAAGTTGAAAAACCTGAAAAGGCGGCTTAGATACGAGAAAAGCTGGATGTCAATGATATTAAGGCAAGAGGATGTCTTGATGAACTCAAACATGATCAGATAAAGTAGACATTTGGAAGAGAATTTTGTGTTTGTTGATCAAAATTATTTGAATTTTTGTTATTTGGATACTGTTACCTAAAACTTAATCCTGATAATTCTAGCTTTCCCTTTCTAGCCCTATTTTCCTTCAAGCTTGGCTGCCTCTTGTAATATCTTCAGATGTTGAATAATACCATTCCTTTCATTTTCACCTATTATTTCTTTGTTGTATCACAACCTTGAGGGATTGAGAAATTGTATTGCATTGGTTTTGAAATTGGAATGATAATGAATGTTTGCTTGGCAAAATATGTGAAAGACCCCTATATTATTTAAGAAAATAAATGAAAAGGAAATCTATAAATGAATAGAAAATGGAAATTAAGAAATATAAGTGGATAAAGCAGAATCAATGGCAAGATTTCAATAAGATTCTCAATAAATGATAAGAGTGGAAGGAAAGGTGGAAAGAGAAATGGGAGACAAGATGCAATAGAAATGAAGATAGAGCTTTCAAGAGGTAAGAGAAGTGAAAGAGAGAAAATGAGAAAGAAGAGGTAGAAATATAATGATAAGAAAATAGATGAAAGAAGAAAACGGATCGAGAAAGAAAAACATTGTTATTGCCACAATTAAAGTTGAAATGATTTTCAAAGCATGAACAAAATAGATTATGTGAGCGATATTGCATGAATGGCATTGCATAGATAGAATAAACTGCATGGATAGGATAGAATGCATGCACAGTTGCACACATGATGCATTGCATGAGAAAAAGAAAAATTACAGACAAGGTTCCTTGAGTACAATCTATAAGACCTTCAGGCATGATTCCTCCAAATTGTTAGACAAGATTTTAAAGTTTGACTGCCTACCTGTTTAGGAGGAGCATTTTGGACAAGATTTTAAAGTTTGACTGCCTGCCTGTTTAGGGGGAGCTTTTTCGACAAGATTTTAAAGTTTGACCGTCTGCCTGTTTAGGAAGAGTTTTTTAGACAAGATTTTAAAGTTTGATTGCCTACCTATTTAGGAGGAGCATTTTGGACAAGATTTTAAAGTTTGACTGCCTGCATATTTAGGGGGAGCTTTTTAGATAAGATTTTAAAATTTGACTGCTTACCTGTTTAGGAGGAGCATTTTAGACAAAATTTTAAAGTTTGACTGCCTGCCTGTTTAGGGGGAGCTTTTTGAAAAAAAAAAAGAAAAGAAGAAGAAGTCAGACAAAATAGGTGCCTATGTCTTTGTGCAATTATTGTTTCACAGCAAATGCACAAAGAGGGGTAGCTGTAGACACCCTATTTTGTCCGGGTTATTAATTTGTAAAAATAATTAATTGGATTGGGTGACATTGTATTTTAATTTAACAATTTAGAATTAGGCTAGAATTAAATTAGAATTTTTAGATTTAGAATTAACATTAATTAGGAAATTAAAATTAAAATTAAAATAAAGTATTTAGAAAAGAAATAAAAGTAAAAAAAAATTAATTTTAAGATAGGATAATTAGATTTTTTAGGATAATATTAAAATTTGATAGAGTTAGATTAGAATTAACATAAGAATTAAATAGATAAAATATTAAAAATAGAAGATAATTATTAGAATAAGTATAATTGTGTTAAGACTCTAACAAGTTTTTGACTATAAAAAGGGGAATTCACAATCAAGCAGGGGGCCTCTTCGACCTTGCTTCCATCACCATCATTAAACCGAGCTTCATCACCCCACTGCCAAAGGGACTAGTTACTAACCACCTCTATTGCTGCACTGCCACCTTTGCTGTCGCTCCACTAATCATCTTCATCACCGACTGTCTTGTTTTCATCTTCAAACCGAGCCCCTGTTCTGCTGTCATTTTACTGAGCCATCATATTCACTACTGCTACTGCCTACTGCTCCCCTCACTGCTCTTCACGGTTGTTTGATCATAGCCTGTTGCCGCACTCTCTCGCTTGTCGTGCAACTTTGCGTGCTTGTCACCCTTGCAGCTGTTAACATCGACTTGCTACTGTTGCATCTTCATTCTTAGTTGCTACGATCCTTGCTTCAGGTGGACGTCTGCATAGTTTCTATTTCGATTGCTCTTCATTTGCTGCTGCTTTTGGTGACTGGTACAAAGAAATAAAAGCAAGAAAGAAAAGAAACAATC
Source organism: Heritiera littoralis (assembly GCA_031772115.1). NCBI lineage: Eukaryota > Viridiplantae > Streptophyta > Magnoliopsida > Malvales > Malvaceae > Heritiera > Heritiera littoralis. The sequence continues at coordinate 501,908 of JAPDPK010000121.1, read as the reverse complement.
AAGGCAGAGAAGGAATTTGATTGCTCAGTTTTCCAGGTTTCGTTTTTCTTTCATTGGTTAATTAATTGGTTTACAATAAACATAATTTAATGTGATTTGATGTTTAACATTTGAGATGATAATTATATAATAACAGTTCGGTATATTAATGGTAAGTTAGTATATAGCCATTTAAGAATTTAATGTTTTAATGATATGATAATTTGATTTAATAATTTAATTGACTTGACTTAATAGTTGAATAATTTAGTTGGAATATTAATTATTTGATATATGATCCAATTTGTATGCTCATGAATAATCTTGCATATAATTTGTGTGTTTGTATGATTTTATTTACATAATAATATGGTATGGTAACTTAATTTGCACGTGCACTTAGAATTTAATGATATGATTTGTGCGATGATTTGGGATTGGATTTTAGAAGTTTGAAAAATAGGACCCTTTAGGCAAATATAGTGAAAATTCTTAGGCCATGAAAAATATAAACGGAAATAATAAATAATTCAAATATAAAGTTAATTAGAATAAATAATGATAATATAAAATGAATATGGATTATGCCAAGGATGAAACTCCAAGAAAGTCAATTGGTACTCCTTGGAATTTCGAGGTGAGAGGATTCTTCTTGAGTTGAGTCAGATTGATGAGATACTTAAGAGGAATTTTCAAGAAAACATAACTCATGTTCATTTTAAGGATATAATGATAATAAAAAAACAATAAAAAAATATAAAATAATACGATAATAAAGTAATAGGATAATTATATGTTTTAAATAAAATAAGTAAATGTGACATATGCCGATGATGAAATTCTAAGAAAGTCAATCGGTACTCCTTGGAATTTCTAGGTGAGAGGATTCTTCTTGAGTTGAGCCGGACTGATGGGATACTTTAGAAGAATTGTCAATAACCCATATGTCATGTTTATTTTCAAAATATAAAATAATAGAATTAAAATAATAATATAAAATAAGAAATAAAAGATAGGAATTTTAAGAATAAGATTAGAAAATATTTAAAGATAAGAATTTCATAATATACTTAATCAATCCAATGATGGAGTTCAAGAAAGTCGATTGGTACTCCTTGAACATCTTGAGGTAAGGGGAGTTTCTAAGATTGGAGCCAGATTGATGGAATAGTCTTAGAAACTTTCCCAATATTTAATTATCGAAACTAATACAAATATAAAGGCAAATTTAGACTAAACAAACTTTCCTAATATTTAATTATCGAAACTAATACAAATATAAAGGCAAATTTAGACTAAACTTAAAACTAAGTGGTACCATTTTAGGATGGGCGTCGTGGGGGTGCTAATCCTTCCCCACACGTAACCGTACTCCCGAACTTAAGATTCTTTGAACGTAGACCATGCCTTATCCTTAGACAAGAATAGGTGACCAATCACACCTTAGGTTTGAATGGTTGGTGGCAACTCTATGAACTTAAGTCTAGCAGTTAGGTTCAAGGACCTAGACGTTATGACATCGAGCATTTGTTTGAAGTGTGATATTTTAAATGTATATTTTAGAGCGCTATGGACATGTTAATGGTTAATATGATTAATTAGTGGCTATAATTTTTTGTTGACGTGTAATGTTTTGTTTGAATAATGTTTAATGGGGAATTTCACCTAAGGCAAATGTTTTCCATGAATATAATTACTAGACATGGATTGGAAATTCTTTCTAAAGGGGTTTTATGGAGGTGTGACTGTATTTAATATAAGACAGTATTGAAATTAAATTTTTGTTTTTTTTTTGTGTTGAATGGAATATCAAAGTATATAGTAGAAGCATTGATTTTGGTTTAATTTGATATATATACAATGATTTAAATTGATTTATGGTTTGTAAATGATTAAATGAAGAAAACAAAATAAAATAGAGTGGGATGAATATGATTATATTTTGTGGGAATTAGGATATAATTCCATGGTGTGATAATGCTTAGTACGTAATAATTTGCATAGATTTGAGATGCTGAGAATTGACTACGAAATGATGGTATTGGGTAAATCCATAGATTGAATAATTTAATGATTGCTTGATATTTTGAACATTGTAGATTTACTTTGAATTTTTAGTAAAATAATATTTAAATATTTGGGGATACTAAGAGGACTATAGTAATGGTGGGGGTCTTAATATCAACACTTAGATGTAAATGTGATTGAAATGATATTGAAATCCTGTGGAATAATTGTATACATTTAGAATTGAACGATGTTGCTGGTTAAAAGATCACGTGACTGTGGCACTATGTCATGCCTATATGGCATTGTGATGTGCCTGTGTGGCACTATGTTATGCCTGTGTGGCACTTTGTTATGCCTGTAGGCAACTATACACGTATATGCATCATGGAGTCCACTTGTGTGGAATGGATACTGATGTATATGGATATAGGTCCGTGAGTTATCCGACGACTAGTCGAGATATGTACCTCAGCTACTAGATGATCACTGGTGCTGCTACTAGATGATCACTGGTGTTGGGATGATTAATGATCATGAGATATTTGAGAGGTACCATGAATTATGGTATTTTATAGTGGATTTCCTACTGTATTGGAAGGATACAGTGATACTAACTGGATTTCAGATTCAGATAAGACAAAATTCACTAATGGTTATGTTTTTACTTTCGGTAGGGGTGTTGTATGGAAATCAACCAAACAGACTATTATAGCTAAATCCACCATGGAATTAGAACTTGTAGCTCTGGAATTGGCTGGTAATGAGGTTGAGTGGTTGAAAAACCTCTTAGCTAATATTCTGTTGGATTTAAAACCAACATCTTTTATGTCTATGTATTGCGATTGCCATGTTGTAATAGCCATTGCAAAGAACAAAACTTTCAATAGTAAAAATAAACACATTTATTTGAGATATGATATGATTAAGCAGCTGCTGAATGATAGAATTATATTAATCGATTATGTGAAGTCAGAAGTGAATTTGGCCAATCCTCTGACTGAACCTTTGGGGAGAGAATTCTGAAACATTGAGGGGAATAAGACTTAAGCCAATTTGAGAATAATAGTGATGATAATCCAACCTTTGTCATTGGTGATCCCATGAATAAAGTTCAATGGGTAATAAAAAGTCATTGTTATTCCTTCTAGTACTAATAAATTAGTCCATTCCTATGATGTGTGTAAGTGTTAGATTGCATGAATTTGAGAGGACGAGCAAAAGCTCTTAATGTTTTTCATATTCCTTATGTGTGGTGTATATCATTGCAATATACACTTGATGAAAACACCTACATGAGTGCGGAGTAGGGCTGCTCCTATGAAATTGTGGTATAATTTCTAGAGCACTCATGAAATAACTTGTGAAAACCGCAAATTTGTGTACGAAAATTGTGAAATAAAAGAAGGAATTTAAATGAATTAAGTATCGAGACGTATTTCAAAATTATTTTAATAATGACATTGAAGATGTGAGTTAGTACATTTGACTATAAACGATTAATATATATATTTTAGATTTTATATATATAGGTTTGAGATATATATATTAACTTGATAAAGAAGATAAATGGTATTTTTATATAAGAATGAAATGCGTTAACGATTACGTAAGTGTGGTTATAAACCTATGTACAAGTATGTGAGTGATTAAATAATTAAAAGAATAAATATATATAAGTGTATATAATTATTTAATTAAATAAAAAGACATATGTATATTAAATTAAATGTGGTATACATGTGAGTAATATAAATAAAATATATAACTATATAAATGTCTATATATATTTATTAAGTATAATATTTATAGGTTTCAAATTAAAAATAAAGGAAAACATATTTATATATATTTGAAATATATATAAATGAATATATATATATTAAAAAAAAGGGGAGGGAAAGTCGAATTTGGCTTCCTTGGGAAGCCACCGACTTCCCTCAACTATAGTGGAATCCACAGATTGAAGGAAAACCGGACAAAGGCTCTGCCTCTTTAAACAAAACAAAACCCAACGAAAATAAAATAGAAAAGAAAGAAAAGAGAGAAAAAGAGAGAAAAAGAGAGAAGAGAAGGAAGAAACGTGAAACAGAGCTGGTAGAAGCAATGAGAGAAAGAGAGAAAGAGAGCCTCGAGAGAAAGGGAAACTGCAGCGGCAGAAGAAGGGAGAGGTTAGAACGTGGCTTTTGAGGCCTGACTGTGCGTGCGAAATGAAGGCCGGAAAGTTGTTAAAGGGAGGAGCTGTAGTCATTTGGTAAAGAAGAGAAAAGAGAGAAAATGCAGCAAAAGGTTGAAACGAGAAAGAAAGAATGAACTGCAGTGAAACGAAAAAGAGTAAACTGAAGAGAGACACGTGAGAGAGATAAGAAAACTGAAAAGAAAGGAAATAGAGAAAAGAAGAAAACCAGAGGTAAGGTGAGGGTCGGTTTTGGAGAGAGTAAATCTTGTCAAGGAAGAGTGAATTCAGAAAGCTAAAATGTGAGTGAAGTGGGCTGGAATAGCAGCAAGGTCCCGTGAAGTAGAGGCAAAACAAAGACAAGTTGAGGGCTATCTTCGAACTGCTGTAAACTAGAACGGGGATAAGGTAATTCAGCTAGCATTTTTACAAGATTTTTTAGGCTAAGTTATGTAACAATTAAAACCTAGAACTAATGGTTTTGGTTTCGGTTATCGACATGAAGCAATGGTGAAGCGTAAGGGAGAGGTGAAATGAGGCTGCCGAGCAAGTGAGGAAGGGCGTGACAAGAAACAAAGGCAGCGGCTGGCGTTCGGGGAGGTTGGAGGCAGTGTTTACAAGGCAAAGATAAAAGATATACATGGCTGTGTTGACTTTGATCTAAGATTGATTATGAGCTGAGTTTGGAAGTTTGTTTCGGGTGGCCAATACAAAGCAGCTTTGCTGCTGTAACAGGAGAGGTGTGCGTGATACTTGGTGGTTTAAAACAGCTGAAGTTGACAAAATTTAGGTGGTACACAGGAACTGTAAGGAAAGAGGAAGCTTGGGAAATTTTATTCAATTTAGAGTATAAAGAAAAAAGAGGGTAAGGAAAATAATAAATTAAGTTGATAAATTTTAATATATTTTAGATTACCTTCTAATTGTATAAGTGTATGTGTTTGAATTGTAGAGTACAGAAAGTGGTAATTTGAGGCTCGAGCAAGCTTGGGAGGCTAAGATGCTAGCCTTGAAACACTAGGTAAGAATACTTATATAAGGTAGTTGTAGACTTATATTGTGTTAGTTGATTATTGAGAATCAAAAAGAAAAATTGAAATTGAAAATGTGATTAAATGTGTTTATGGACTATGGATGTGATAATTTAATTTTATAGGAGGTAATGAGGTAAATTAAGTATGATTATAGTATTGGATTGTAAGAGATCTTCAAAAGAGAAAGGCTTAAGATTTATATATATATATATTTGGATTCAAAGGGTTAGTAGTGTACCTAAATGTCGTTTGGTGTTAATTGTTATATATTGAAAATTTTGTGAAAATTAATAATGTCGTTACTGGAATTTTGGATTTGAGAATATTTAAATCAATAATGAGATGACTTGATAGTAGATGTAGTTTTAGCACTAATTAAGAAATAGATCGAATTGATATGTGTATGATGAATTTTGAGAGATCTCTAAGATTTATGATATTATGGGAAAGTAATTTTGGAAATTTAAAATATTTAAATGACTTTTTGTAGTTCGGGAATAAGTTGGTGACGAGATTATACAAGCTCAATTGTTGAATATCAACTACAAGACTACTTTACTTGATTACGGATAAGTTGCTTTGCGATTATTAGGTAAGGGATATGTATAAGGAACGTAGGAGATACTGGAATGATTTTAAGATCAATTGCATTGTGTTTTATAAATTGTGTATGCTTTGCAAGAGTTTAGAAATTTGATACCGTCACGCTATCGAATTTTTGTAAGAATATTAATTTCCACGATTTTAGCTAAAAGGCTAAGAAGCCTTTTTAAGAATAGAACTTTTTTTAAGGAATTCAGTCTTGAAAATATTAAATTGCATGATTTTAGCATATTCATGAATTTTTAAATTAAATTTTATTTTATGGAAATTACCAAACGTTAGTGTTTTAGAAATATTTATGAAAAGTCATGAAGTTTTCGGATTTTTAGAATTCCTTATATTTTAATTGGTTTTGGAACCTCCGTGAGTTTTGAAAATGCTCTTTCGAATTTGGATTTATGAAACTTTGCATTAGCATGAATTTTCTAAAGAATTCAGTTGTTGTTGAAAGCTTATTTAATTGTATGATTTTCAAGACATGTGACTTTTCTATCTTAAATTTGGTTTTATGGATTTATTATAAACCATGGCACTAAAACCTATTTTGTTATATACATTTTGGAAATTATTAGGTTTTTTAAAATATTTGGAAAACAATTATGATTTTATGTGATAATCTGCTTTCTGAGCTTTTATCAACATCTGTATGATTTGACTTACAGATTTGAACTCTGAACTATGAAACTTTTGTTTTGAGACACTGGCTAACTTTCATCTTGCGGTATCTGGACTGCTGTATATTTTTGTGACATCCCGATCACTACATTTTACCATCTAACTTTTTCCTTTATCTTATGCGATTTGATTAGGCTCGTCCGTCAATGTCATTCATTCATTTTTATTCTTAAACTTAATATTTAATAGTTCATCGTATGGAATTTGATTTCAAATAAAACTTAATAATGATATATATACATATCATTCATGTCCACAGGATCTTACATGTCTTGCATACCTAAATCCCCAAAATCTTAAATACATCAATGTACTGTAGTACTGTCTGACTTATATAATTACATAAGTATACCTTCAACTATTATCGGGAAGCGTATCTCGAAGGTACACTAGGATACTTCAAAAGCAAGCTCCTCTATTTGGAGCGGGGCTCACTTCAGATAATCTGTAGGAAAAATGTTCGTAAAAGGGTGAGTTTATGCCCAGTAAGAAATATATGTAAAAGAGCGTATTATGCCTCTATATGCAGCTTTCCTGCTGGGCTCTATAATGTCATGTAAAATCATTATAAAGCATAATACATATACTTCTTTCAAATCATCATATGAAAACATACATCATATACTTCTTTCAAATCATCATATGAAAACATACATCATATACTTTCTTTCAAATCATGCATCATATTCTTTCTTCAAAACATACATCATATAGCTTTCAAATAACAGAGAGACTATTTGCATTTTAACAGAATTATGCACTGAATCATGTGGCGCACCCCCGTAGGGGCCAGGAATCCTCCCCTAGCCAATATATATATAACAGAGACAATTTGGCCAAACGTTGGTGACAGTGAATACTAGTCAGGTGACATCTGTAGCACTGAGGGCTAGACTAGAGCTCCTCAGCCATGAACATATACAGAAGTGCATAATCATTAAGTACTCCATAGTCTCAAAACATTTATTATAACTATTTGCTATGATATTTATACTTTCTTAAAATAGGCTTTAAAACCTCTCTTCAAACGCCTCATATTTTCATTTATCGAAATTATTTTCTTTTAAAAATCCCGATATTTTTCATTTCTGAAAACACATGGGGCAGTCGACTGGTCCAACATAGTAGTCAACTGGTTTTGAAACAGAATGCTTTCCGAGAAATGGCAGTCGACTGTTTTCGAAACAGAATACTTTTGAAAACAGGGCATCGACTGGTCTTATAGGCAGTCGGCTGGTTTTGAAACAGAATGCTTTTTAAGTAAAAGCAGTCGACTGTCCCATATAGCAGTCGACTGGTTTGAAATAGAATGCATATTGAAAAATAGCAGTCGACTAGCTTACGTAGCAATCAACTGGTTTGTCTCGTTTTTCGAAAATCTACACTTTGGTTGTCTCTAGGTAGTCGGCTGCTACTAAGGCAATCGGCTGCTCCTAGCCTAATTGGTACTAGGAGTAAACCCGAAACTTAATTTCCTACACTTCAAAATCAGCTTTTGTTTCATCCCAAAGACATTTAAGCCACCCTACGTCCGTTACATAAATTCCTTACCTCGATTACTTCGAGAACACAATCACTTGTTTTCGATTCTACTTCTTCTTTCGAGTCTTCAAAACTGAAATGATCATCATATTTCAAACCTTTAAACAATCACCATAAACAGACTCTACTATCATCATATGACTCCATACCATAAGCATAATTGAAAGAATTAACTTCTTCTCTTACCTTTGTCAATAACCAAATTTTTAGAATTTGAGATCTCCTCAAATACTTGATTCAACCCACCAAACTTCGGATATAGCTTAAGCTAGCGATGAGGAATGTTTTTCATTACTAAGGTTCGATGATTCGATGAGTAAGCATGGGAGTTTGTCAAGGTGAGTATGGAAGGGAACTTGGGAAAAATGGAGGGAACGAGAGGGAGAGCTAGGAGGTTGCTGCCGTATGGGTGATGGAGATGATGACTAAGCCATTGCATTAAATGCATCTTAATCCATTAATCATCTCAGCCATGCTTCCCTTGACCATTGACATTTGACCATAAATTCTCTTCTTCTCTTTTTCACATGACACATGTCTATTTATTGTACAAAATCTTATATTTAATTCTACAAAATTTGACATTTATTTTATCATACTCTAAACATTCTCATAACATCAAAATTACTTCTTTGATTAATTAACTATCAATCTCATTATTCCTTCTATGTTCCATACATCATTTATATATCATAATTCTCATATTTATTTACATCATTTAAGCTGGAATACTTGACAAACATGAGAAAATTACATGAAATTGGGGATTTCACATTCTCCCCACCTTTAGAAACTTGGTCCTCCAAATTTGAATCAGCTTAGTGCTCAAATAATTCAGGGTATCTTTCCTTCATTAAGCTCGCTAGCTCCCATGTAGCTTCTTCCATAGTATGATATTGCCAGAGGACTTTAACTAATGGGATTATTTTAGATCTCAACACTTTATCTTTTCTGTCCAAAATTCGAACCGGCTTCTCCACATAGCTCATGTCTTCCCGAATCTCTAAGGGCTCATATTCAATGACATGAGATGGATCCAGATTATACTTCCGAAGCGTAGATACATGAAAAACATTATGTACTCCCGAGAGCTCCAGAGGTAATGCCAACCTATAGGCCACATCACCAATTCGTTCCAAGACCTCAAATGGACCGATGTAACGAGGACTCAGCTTACCTCATCGGCCAAATCTCATGATCCTTTTGGATGAGAGACTTTCAAAAACACAAAATCTCCAACCAAAAACTCAAGTGGTTTCCATCGAGCATCTGCATAACTCTTTTGTCGACTCTGAGCTGTCTTAAGTCTTTGACAAATCAGCTTAACATCCTCAGAGGCTTGCTCGACTAAATCTGAAGCCAACAACTTACGCTCGCCCACTTCTTCCCACCCAATCGGAGAACGACACCTTCTACCATATAAAGCTTCATATAGTGCCATCTTAATACTTGAGTGATAACTATTATTGTATACAAACTCAGCCAATGGCAGATGATCATCTCAAGAGCCTTTAAAATCCATAGCACAAGCTCTCAACATATCCTCGAGCATCTGAATAGTGCGCTCGGACTGACCATCAGTCTGCGGATGAAAAGCTGTGTTAAAATTCAACTTAGCTCCCATGGCTTTCCCAAAAATGGGAAGTAAACCTGGAATCTCTATCAGACGTAATGCTCATTGGAATATCATGTAGTCTTACTACTTCTCTTACATACATAGTTATCAAAATTGTATGATACGGGATACATATCGTACGATTCGGTTCGATTCAGTATAAGTTCGATACGTATCTATACAAAGAATCGATTTTATCATGAATCGGTAGCGTATCTATCGATACACAAGCGAATCGATACGTATCGTACGATACACCGATTCACTTCGATACGCTTTAGAGTAACAATGGGTCAAACCAAAAAAATCTGATTTGGCCCAATTAACTAAAAATGCAATTTTAATAGTTTTTTAACCTAAAAAACACTTAAAAACATATTTTCTATATAATTTAATCTTGAAATATTGAAAAAAAAAAACTTTTAGTTAGAAAATTAAAAATAAAAAATATATAAAATATTATTTAAAAATATATACTATTAATGAAGATGTTAAGTGTTTGAAAAAAATCATACTTTTTTATTTTTATCATATACTTACTTTATCCTATTAATGTATATAATATTTTATTTATTTTACATGTGTATATATTATTTATAATTAATTTTAAAATTATTTACCGTATCTTACAATACAATACGATACTCGATACTCAATCCTTAAAAATAAAATTTCGATTCAGGATACGTATCTCGATTTAATAACTATGCTTACATACAAATATGCCAAAGCACTGAGTGTATCCATAGACTTCATAGGTAGGAAGTGAGCTGATTTAGTCAATCTGTCCACGATTACCCAAATACTGTCATGATTCCTCTAGGTCCTAGGCAATCCCATAACAAAATCCATCGTAATGTGTTCCCACTTCCACATAGGTATAGGTAGAGGATGTAGCAATCCTGCTGGTCTTTGGTGCTCTACCTTAACCTGCTGGCACGTGAGACACTTTGCTACAAACTCAGCTATGTCTCTTTTCATGCCCGTCCACCAATACACCTTGCAAGATTATGATACATCTTTGTATTTCCCGGATGCAACGTGTGTCTAGTGGCATCTGCTTCCGTTAAAATCAACTTCTTCAACTCCTTATCATCAGGAATACATATACGATTCTTAAACCTCAAAATTCCATCATTACCCATATTGAACTCTGATAGCATACCTGATTGGATCCCATTTATAGCCTCAATACACTGATCATCTTCCTTCTAAGCAATCCGAATTTTGTCCATCAATTCTGGCTCAATTATCAAACTTACAATCATCCCAAATTGCTCATAGGGCATAACATTTAAGTTGAGGCTTGTAAATTGCTCAAGTAACTCATATTCTCTTACCATCATGTAAGCCACCATACCCATATGTTTCCGGCTCAGAGCGTCCGCCACCACATTGGCCTTTCCTGGATGGTACAAGATCTCACAATCATAATATTTCAGAAGCTCGAGGCATCTTCTCTGTCTCATATTCAACTCCTTCTGAGAGAACAAATATTTCAGACTTTTATGGTCCGTAAAAATTTGAAATCTCTCACCATACAAGTAATGCCTCCATATCTTTAAAGAAAATATCACTGCAGCTAACTCCAAGTCATGAGTTGGGTAGTTCTTCTCATGGTCCTTTAATTGTCGAGAACCATATGCAACTACCTTGCCATGCTGCATTAGTACACAACCCAGACCTTGTCCTGAAGCATCACTATATACCGAAAATCCACCAGAGCCACTAGGAATGGTGAGGATAGGTGCAGTCGTCAACCTGCGCTTCAACTCTTGAAAACTACACTCGCAGGCATCATCCCATTCATACTTCACTTCTTTGTGCGTTAAACGCGTTAAGGAGCAGCTAACTTCGAGAAACCCTTTACAAATCTTCGATAGTAGCCAGCTAGACCCAAGAAACTCCTTATCTCCGTCACTGTCTTCGGTCTTTCCCATTAAATCACCTCTTCAATCTTCGATTCTCCATCTTTATTGATTATATGACCCAAAAAGGAGATTTGATCTAACCAGAAATCACACTTACTTAGCTTGGTATACAATCCTCGATCTCTGAGGGTTTGCAAGACTATCTTCAAATGCTGCTCATGCTCTTCTCGAGATCTCGAGTATACCAATATGTCATCGATAAAGACAATGACAAACTGGTCTAAGTACTGTTTGAACACATCATTCATCAAGTTCATAAAAGCCACGGGTGCATTGGTTAAACCAAATGGCATCACCAAAAATTCATAATAGCCATATCGTGTCTTGAATGCAGTCTTAGGGATATCTTCACTTCGGATCTTCAATTGATGATATCCCGACCTCAAGTCTATCTTGGAAAAGACTTGTGCACCCTTAAGCTGATCAAAGAGATCATCAATCCTGGGAAGAGGATATTTATTCTTGATCGTCACCTTATTCAACCATATGTAATCGATGCACAGTCTCATATTGCCATTCTTCTTTCGAACAAATAGCACAGGAGCACCCCAAGGGATACACTGGGTTGTATGAATCCCTTACCTAATAACTCCTGAAGCTGTTTCTTAAGTTCTTCCAATTCCAATAAGACCATCCGATAGGGTGATCTCGAGATGGGCTCAGTCCCTGGCACCAAATCGATAGTGAACTCTACTTCCCTATTCGGAGGAAGTCCTGGAAGATCATCCGGAAACACCTTGGGAAAATCCTTGACTACAGGAATTTCATGAAGTTTGGGACGTTTCTTTTCTAAATCCTCCACATAGGCTATAAATCCTTTACATGACAATACATACTTCCTATTACTTTCACTTGCAATCAAATCAAGTAATAAACATACTTTAGCATTAAGCATTTTCAAAATTTACAATATAGCTAACGGGAGAAGAGAAAATCACACTCTTAGCATGACAATCTAATATCACATGATTCTTAGCTAACCAATCCATACCCAAAATAACATCAAATCCATACATATTTAGTAGGATTAGGTCAGCTATTGATTTTCTTTCTCCTACCCATAGCTTACAACCACGGTATACTATGTCCATCATTTTTGATTCCCTAAATGGAGTACTTATTTGCAATAAATGTCCTAAAGGCTCAGGCTCACTAGGTATTCTCATAGCAATCTTAGGAGACACAAAAGAGTGAGTGGAGCTTAGATCAAATAATGCAGTCACACTTATATCGAACAGATAAATCTTACCTTTAATCACTTTGGACGAGGCATCGGCAGACTCTTCATCAATGGCAAACACTCGTCCTTGGGTCACAGCTTTCTTTCCCTTTTCTACAGCAGTGGCCTTAGGCTGTGGTTGAGGGGTTTTCTCTAATTCCTCGGATGCCCTCAAATTCCTCTTGGGACAATCTCTAATCATGTGTCCCTGCTCACCACACCTAAAACAAGCACCACTCGCTAACCGACATGGCTGTGATCTATGAAACTTCCTGCATTGCTCACATCTTTGCATCATACTCTTTGGAGAGCTAGTGGTACTGCCTGTCGGATATCGGGATCTCTCATCATTTATCTTAATCCTGGTAGGTCTAGGAGTCCCTGTTTCATAACCATCATAACTCTAAAATTCAATATATTTCCATATAAACATTTAATTAAATTAGAAATCATCTTCTTATACTTTACTTACTTACCTATCGAAACTCCTTCACAACGTCTACTTCTCCTATATGGATACCTATCACTCGAGGCTTTCTCATTTGACTTCCGCTTCATTGGTTCTTTGCTTTTTCCCTTAGCCCGAAAATCGACATGGTGCAGTTCATAGTCTTGCTCACACAACTGAGCCTTACGGACCGCCTCTCCATATGTGGTGATATCCATAAGATATAACTTAGATCGGATGGGGGACTTCAACCCCTCTATGAACCGATAGATCTTATGTCCTTCACTCCGGAGGACCTCTGGATCAAATCTGCTCAAGGAAATGAACTTCGATTTATACTGATTTACTGTTATCTCCCTTGAGTCAGACTCAAAAACTCTATCTTCAACCTATTCTGATTGGTACGTGGGATATACTGCTCATTAAAGGCTTCTACAAATCTATCCCACGTGACCTCAGCATATCGAGCCTCTAAAATAGTCCGAGTGACTTGCCACCAATACTCCGCATCATCTACTAGCAGGTAAGCAGCCAAGCCCACCTTCTTTCTTTCTGAACATGTCATATATTCAAAAGATTTCATGACCGCCTTCATCCAATTCTCTACGGCCAACAGATCTCTATCCCCTTTAAACTTAGGTGGATCCAGCTTCTTAAATTCTTTAATCAACGTCACACTGTAATAAGCCTTAAGGTCCCGCCTTTCAGTAGCTGGGACTAGTGGGGGTAATTCCACTCGTGCTGGTGGGGGCTGTACGGTAGGGGTAACTGATGGTGTACTTGTGGCCACATTCGAAAAGTTTGACATAAACTGCGTGAACATTGTGGCCATATTCTCCATATGCTTCTCCATTTTAGCTAGCCTAGTGTTCGAGCTATGCGGTGGAGATGGAGGAGGAGACTGTACTGGGGGCTGTTCTTCACGACCCCTTCCTCTTCCTCTATTAGTACCTCTTCTACGTGAGCTCATTCTGTCGATATAATCACAAATTTAGCTCTTTAGTATAACGATAGACAATTATACTACACATATGGATCCAGACATGTACAGTACATTGGGGATATATCCTATTTCTAGCTTATTGACACTGACAGACATCAGTCTAACCTGCTCTGATACCAATCTGTGACATCCCAGTCACTACATTTTACCATCTAACTTTTTTCTTTATCTTATGCGACTTGATTAGACTCATCTGTCAATGTCATTCATTCTTCTTCTTAAACTTAATATTTAATAGTTCATCATATGGAATTTGATTTCAAATAAAACTTAATAATGATATATATACATATCATTCCTTTCCACAGGATCTTACACGTCTTACATACCTAAATCCCCAAAATCTTAAATACATCAATGTACTGTAGCACTGTCTAACTTACATAATTACATAAGTATACTTTCAACTATTATCGGGAAGCGTATCTCGAAGGTACACTAGGATACTTCAAAAGCAAGCTCCTCTATTTGGAGCAGGGTTCACTTAAGAGAATCTGTAGGAAAATATTCGTAAAAGAGTGAGTTTACGCTCAGTAAGAAATATATGTAAAAGAGCGTACTATGCCTCTATATACAGCTTTCTTGCTGGGCTCTATAATGTCATGTAAAATCGTTATAAAGCATAATTCATATACTTCTTTCAAATCACCATATGAAAACATACATCATATACTTTTTCTTTCAAATCATGCATCATATTCTTTTTTCAAAAAATACATCATGTAAAATCATTATAAAGCATAATTCATATACTTCTTTCAAATCATCATATGAAAACATACATCATATACTTCTTTTTATAACAGAGAGACTATTTGCATTTTAACAGAATTATACACTAAATCATGTGGCGTACCCCCGTAGGGGCCAAGAAACCTTCCCTAGCCAATATATATATAACAGAGACAATTTGGCCAAACGTCGATGGCTACAGTGAACACTAGTCAGGTGACATCTGTAGCACTAAGGGTTGGACTAGAGCTCCTCAGCCATGAACATATACAGAAGTGCATAATCATTAAGTATTTCATAATCTCAAAACATTTGTCATATAGCTATTTGCTATGATATTTATACTTTCTTGAAATAGGCTTTAAAACTTCTCTTCAAACATGGCAGTCGACTAGCCTCATAAGGCACTCGGCTGCTGCCTCATATATTCATTTATCGAAATTATTTTCTTTTAAAAACTCAATATTTTTCATTTCTGAAAACACATGGGGCAGTCGACTGGTTTTGAAATAGAATGCTTTCCGAGAAATGGCAGTCGACTGGTCATATAGCAATCGACTGTTTTCGAAACAGAATACTTCTGAAAACAGGGCAGTCGACTGGTCTTATAGGCAGTCGGTTGGTTTTGAAACAAAATGCTTTTTAAGTAAAAGCAGTCGACTGTCCCATATAGCAGTCAACTGGTTTGAAACAGAATGCATACTGAAAAATAGCAGTCGACTAGCTTACATAGCAGTCAACTGGTTTGTCTCGTTTTTCGAAAATCTACGCTTTGTTTGTCTTTAGGCAGTCAGCTGCTCCTAGCCTAATTGATACTAGGAGTAAACCCGAAACTTAATTTCCTACACTTCAAAATCAGCTTTTGTTTCATCCCAAAGACATTTAAAATATATCAAAACATGTGGATATAGCCACCCTACATCCGTTACATAAATTCCTTACCTCTATTACTTCGAGAACACAATCATTTGATTTCGATCTACTACTTCTTTCGAGTCTTCAAAACTGAAATGATCATCATAATTCAAACCTTTAAATAATCACCATAAACATACTCTACTATCATCATATGACTCCATAGCATAAGCATAAGTGAAAGAATTAACTTTTTCTCTTACCTTTGTCAATAACCAAATTTTCAGAATTTGAGATCTCCTCAAATACTTGGATTCAATCCACCAAACTTCGCATATAGCTTAAGCTAGCGATGAGGAACGTTTTTCGTTGCTAAGGTTTGATGATTCGATGAGTGAGCATGGGAGTTTGTCGAGGTGAGTATGGAAAGGAACGTAGGAAAAATGGAGGGAACGAGAGGGAGAGTTAGGAGGTTACTGCCGTATGGGTGATGGAGATGATGACTAAGCCATTGCATTAAATGCATCTTAATCCATTAATCATCTCAACCATGCTTCCCTTGACCATTGACATTTGACCATAAATGCTGTTCTTCTCTTTTTCATATGACACATGTCTATTTATTGCACAAAATCTGATATTTAATTCTACAAAATCTGACATTTATTTTATCATACTCTAAACATTCTCATAACATCAAAATTACTTCTTTGACTAATTGACTATCAATCTCATTATTCCTTTTATGTTCCATACATCATTTAAACATCATAATTCTCATATTTATTTACATCATTTAAGCTGGAATACTTGACAAACATGAGAAAATTACATGAAATTGGGGATTTCACAATTTTGGATCCAGTAGTATCTGGCTTTAGCATGACCTTCGGGGCCTATAGTATCTGGCTATAGTGTGACCTTCGGGGCCTACAGTATCTATATCTAATATGTATTTTGCACGCTATGTTGCTGTGTGATTTGATCCAGTCTGCAGCGGTCACAGATGACACATGATCAGTGTTCACTGTAGACCACTTGGACTACGGCCATACGTCTATCTGTTATTATCCCTATGGGATATCTTTGCTGCTTGATGTATACCGAGTTACTGCCATGTCTCCACTTTCCGTTATTTTCTGCTTTCTGAATGATTTCTGAATATTTGATTTTGAACCCCGAAATCTGAAAATGATATGATATGGATTGATATGATTGGATTCTGAAATCTGAAAATGATTTGGTACGGATTTTTATAATTTGATTTGAAATATGATATGATTTCTGAAGACGATTGTTTATATAATTGCATAACATGCCTTTATTAAGTGATCTGTTATATTGATTTGATTTACATATGATTTTTAGAATACATGAATTCCTTTCTGGATAAGATTCTTTATTTTAGAAATATCCCTTACATTTTAGAACTTATTAATCATTTCAGATACTTGCATATAGCTTACGGTATCTGTCTCTTTATATATGTTCCTTATTGGGCTTTCCAAAAAGCTCACCCCCGCCTCTACCTTCCAGATTGTAAAGACCCTTTCTACCAGAATTATAAACTAAAATTTTCCTTTTTCTTACTTACATTGTTGGGTTGTACATAATGTCTCAAAATCAACTCTTAAGCTATATTTATAATAGCTATACAAACATTATTCAACATTTGGTCCCAGTCCAAAACATTCTAAATAAGCATGCATTCATCATCGCAAAACATTACACTTAACCAATATATACCCATCATGTTGCATGCATCGATATTTAACGTAGATATATATATATATATATCATGTACTTCCTATTGCTACATCCCCCTGTTCTAAAAGTACTGAAAATGTAAGTCTGAATATATGTTAAGTAACTGTACATAATATACCTCCAAGGTAGAACCAAAAGCCTCGAGGGACGCGATAGCTCCCCATGTATACGCTCCTACTGCAAATAATCTGGAAGGTGGAGGAGGGGGGTGAGCTTTTTGGAAAGCCCAGTAAGAAATAAATATAAGAGACGGATACTAAATTTCTATATGCAAGTTTCGAAACATTCATTAAAACTCAAATACTATTTTTCATAAAATTTGGAAATCAACATGTTATGCAATGCGTCAGAAGCATTTCTTTGAAAACCATCGATAAACATTTCCATTCGAAACATAATTCTCATCATAACATTCAAAATCCGTATTGGCATAAGTACAAAGAGAATCGTATATAGCATAAGCTGGAGACATGATAACTAAGCAAAATCAAGCAGTTCGATTTTTTTCCAGTGAGGGAAAGTACAGTTGACATATGGCCATAGTCCAGAGGGGTCCACAGTGAGCACTGATCAGGTGTCTACTGGGCCCGCTGTGGACTGGATCAAGGTCACACAGCAATAGAAACTCTACTGTAGATTTGATCAAAATCATACAGTAGCCCAAAACATTACCTACTCTGAAACTGGATCAAGGTCACACAATAGTCCAAAACATTACTGCTATGATTATTAGTCATGTCCCAAAACATTTCCGTACGTATATTTTCCAAAATAAATACGAAGCTCAATGATTTCTATGAAAATGGGAGCTTTCGAATATAAACTCCAAAGTAGTCAAAATCTTGCCATTTTATACTTATTTTCAAAACAAAACTTGCTAGAGGAGTGTTATTCCAAATCATTTTCATGAACTCTAGCTCATTTTTTATAAATCAATATTATACGAAAATCCGGCAGCATAACGGCTTAATTTTAGTAAAAACCTCCTGCAAAGAAGATACAGTTTTATAAACCACAAGCAGTTGATTTTATTATTTCATTTAGTATCCCCTACGTTTCCGATATATATCCCTCACCTCAATATGTAGCACAAGTGTTGTTATGGCACCTTTGCTCTTCTTGATTTCCTTCTTTGGTCTTTAATATTTAGTGTATTTAGTGTCCTCTACCTTGTGTCCTTTCCTCCTATATTATGGCATAAAATTAATAAAACTTATATTATTGAATTTTCTTAAGAAAGCTTATATTTTAATTTCTTCCTTAAATACATTACCTTGTAACTTTCTCTCTTGGTGGCCAAATGCTTCTTTGTCTTCTTAAATTTCTTTTCTCCACATAGTCCTATATCAAGACCATATTTTTAGCCTTTTTATTTCATTCAACATTTATCATGTAATTCCACAATAGATAATCAAATCCTTACCTTTGCAAACCTCTTAACCGAGCATATATTTCTTATTAGCTTAAGAGCGTTTGCCGCATATCTCGTCAAATCAACAACTTATGTGTTCCAACAGCCCTATATATGCATACAAATCTTTAGTATAAATTCTCTACTCAAATATATAATTTCTTAAGTGAGAATGGCCTTACCCCTTTTATAGTTAGCCAATATCGACAACCTCCTTTAGGCAACTGGGATCTCTACGATTTTGGGGGCTGCTGTAGGCTACAAATGTACAACAAAATTTCCTGACTTAAAAACTTTTCAATAGCTAATTTTGTTTCCTTAGAATTTACTTCCCTAACAGCCCTTACATGTGCCTTAAAAGTCACCTTTGTTCAAGCTTCTTCCACGTTTCTGTTGTTTGTCCAAATATGCAGTCTGCCTTTCTCCTTTTATTCAATTTCCACGCAACCTACAGCAGTCCAAATACAATAAAACCTGTAACGTTACAGCCTTGGACCATCATCTTTTGTTTTCCTTGAATAAATTCTTTAGTTTAAATAATTACTCCAACCATTGATTACCTTACCTCTCGGTCAGCCCAGCCTTTTCCTTTGACCAGCTTTCATGTGATTATAGCAGTCCAAACAAAAGGTTTGTCGTGCCTCCAGCTGCCTCTTTCAAACCTGAGACATCATTGTTTCACGTCTCTTTTTAGCTATATACATTTGCTGCCCTGTTTCAGTCCACTTTTCTCTTCTTTTGGCTCTCGTTTCAGACCACTTCCTACTCCATTTTGCCTCTCGCTTTAGTGGTTCGACTAGCCCTCCATTTCTTCTTTAAGCTTTAGTTTTCACCCTTGCACCATTTCCTTCCAAAATGCTTTGTTTCCAGCTCTTGCTTTACAGCCAACACTTCACTTTTTTTCTCCTGTTTTGTGGCTCTCGAAACCAAGATTCGTTCTTTCCTTGGCTGTCGATGGAAGATGGGAGTATAATGGTGACAAGGTCGTGAGATGTAGTCTTCGATTCCAGCAGAAAGGAAGGAAAGCAGCAGCAAAATGGATGTTACGGTGATGATGATGATAGACGATTGTGAATGAGAGTTGCAATGGTCGATTGACAAGTAAAGGTTAGTGGGATTGACTGTTGATGATGATGGACGGTGATGAGATACAATAGTACTAGCCGGTGGAGAGGAGTCAAAGTGAGTGGGATTGGGTTTCGTGAGCTTCTTCAACAAGCTACTCCCTTCAAAACATATTTTATTCCCACCATTATAATATATATATATTTTATTCAATTTACCTTTTTAACTCTACTTTAGCATTTAATAAAATATATTCCTAACTAGTTTATTTTCTTTGTGTATTTAATCCATCAAAAGAGGAAATTTACAACTATTACACAGATTACTTGCAATAAGAGTATATACACGAGGAGCTAGCACATCCTTCAAGGTTTTTGGTACCACTTGGAGGTAAATTGTGTACAATTATTTGGTTTATATTCAGACTTGCTTTTCAGTACTTTTATAGTAGGTTATGTAATTAAAGGAAACACTTAATACATTATGGTAAGTAATGATGCATGCAACTTTGGTGGACATGAATTTTGTTAGGTAGTATAATTTTAATATGTGACTACATACTTAGTCAGAAAATTTGAACTGCGACCAAAGTGATTATAGGATATTGATTTAACTAATGTAAATTTAGTTTAAGAATAAATCTGAAACACTAAGCACAGCCCAACCAAGTAAGTGAAAAAGGAAAAAGTTAGTCTAGATTTTGATAAAAAGGGATGTTACATAACTAGGCAAACGTATGGCTTGTTAGCACAAAACGACGTCGAACAGTAAGGAATTGTGAAAGTATAATGTGATTAATAAGACTTCTATTTTACAATAATGAGTTATTAGTTCAAGAAGCAAAAACCTTCACCAATTACTCAATAAAATAAGTTTTATTATTCTAGGTTTGGTTCAAGTTCAAAAGAAACCAGATACGAAGTATTATACTTATAATTAACCCAGCAAAATATTTTTTCTTTGAAAAGTCTTTTTGAAATAAGTGGGAGATTGTTGATAGTTTCATTTCTAAAAAGACTTTTACTAGTTTTTACCTTTTATTATTTAATTATTTTTCAATATTTAATCCTTACTTGGATACTAGTATTTTAGCTTATCTAAAATTCCAGATTTCCTTTCAATATTGATAGCTAACTAGATTTTTCAAAGATTCCCAATCTGATTTACTCAAAATTCTCTATGATTTTCTCCAGATTTTTGTTGTGATTTTCTTTTGATTTTATTACGATTTTCTCCAGATTTTCTGGAGTTACCCAACATTCTTATTTTTTCCTTCTATAAATAAAGGGTTATAGAAGCTTTCAAAATACATCTCGTTCACTACTCATTCTCCCTACTTCCTACTTTCTCACTGGGTTAATCTCTTATTATTTCTTGATGTTTCTATTAGCTAGGCAATCCCAGAAGAGCCTATTGAATCTTAGGGATTACACCTGTTGGTGAAATAATCCTTAAGAATAGTGCGATTGTAGTATGTCTCAGGTTGTTTTACTGCTGTTTGTTCCTTCTGACTGCAACACGTTCTCTAAAAAATCTACCAAGCTATCATAAAAGAACATGAGTCTCTGAACGTTCTCTCAAAAATCTACCAAAGCCACAAGAGGACAACAATTCTCCAACTGTTCTCTCAAAGATCTACAAAGCTACTGCAAGTTGCAGGGAACCACAAGTCTTCAACTGTTCCTTTGAACAATCACTTATTCTTACTTCGTCGAGATCAAGCGTCAAGCCTTCGACAAATTTGTTTCATCCAAAGAGATCGAATTGAGGATCATTCTTGTATAGAATACAAAACAGAGAATTGTACCCTTTTATAAAAAAATTTAATTTTGTCAATTGAATTTTGTTCTAAATTGTAGAAACAAAATTTGTGTGTATGCTTTAATCCTAATACTGAGTAGGTTATATGAACTAATATATGACCTCAAGCTAAGTCGTTAGTATGAATTCTCCTTCTTCACTCATTCCTATCTAAAACAAGGAACATGTCGTTTCCAAATGATCACCTAACAACTCTTGCATATTTTTCATTATATCTGGGCTCCAATACAGAGTGTTGCTGAGTAGGGGATATCTCAACAAATTTCATATAATGATTCATTTCATAAAATTGGATGAGTTTTAAGAGGATGATTGTCCAAACCTACTACCAACACTTCTCCTTTATCCGAACTTGGGAACGGTTGCGTTCAACACAGGCAGAGTTAAATCAGTCAATTATCTAATTTTTCTATATTGTAAGGGGCATTAGATCAAAACCGAGTTTGGGTTAATTTTGCTGGAGATATTAAATCTTCATCCATGTCTGTCATTAAGCTGTTGTCAGACTTGCATCTTCATCAATAACTTGTTGCTTCTCTTCATTCCTTTTGTGCAGGATTTTTATGCAAAAATAATAATATTACTGGAAATATAAAATCATTTAAATTCTTGTAAGTAATTCCTATTCAGAAACGAACAAAAGAAGTTTTTTTCCCTATCAAAAACTTTATCCATGGAATGGTAGTTCTTCCTTGCTGATGGCTTCTGTCAAAACATGTGTGAAGGCAGTTTTAATTCAGTATTCCAGATATTTCTTTTTGCAGATAAGATACAAATAAATGATGATATAAAATCAATTAATGGCTAGCAGAATTTATAGATTGACATTGACAACATATTTCCCTTGCAAGTTGAAGCGTATGATACACGATGCGTTATTATTGGCAGATGGGAAGACTTAGTAGAATTTATGGATTGACATTGACAACATATTTCCTTTGCAAGTTGAAGCGTATTATACATGATGCATTAATATTGGCAGATGGGAATACTTACTAGAATTTATAAATTGACATTGACAACATATTTCCCTTGCGAGTTGAATGTATGATACATGATGCATTAATATTGGTAGATAGGAATGCTTATATCGACAACATTTGCAGATCAGAAACAAACTTCATGCTTTGTCAAATTCTAGTGAGATTAATACTAAAGTTCTTAAGCTAATATATAGTTGATTCTGTTAGATGTAATGTTTCTGGTTCACTTAGATCGCGGATCCTCCTAGGAACTGAGAGTTTCTTGTTCAATGGAGGATTAGTCAGCAGGTATTTTTTTGGTATATAAAAAAGGTTTTGAGTAGAGGAGGTTATCCGATCTTTAAAGTTAAAGTAAACTGTCAATCCATTATTGGGTTTTACAAATCCATTGCACTTTCTTTGGTGTAAATCATAAGGTGTTCTTATATCACATTGAGTATGAGATTAATTTTCACTCGTGTTATATGGCTAGCATTGGCCAAGGGAATTTGACTGGTGAGGATACGAACAGGGACCTTCTATTATGGATTATCTTTACTTAAGAACTTAGTGAGGCTTTATATCACTGAACCAGTCCTTTGGGTTGGATCCATTGCACTTTCACCAATGAATTTTTTGGAATTAACATATTTTCTACCAATGAGAGACCGTATGGATTCAAAAGCACACAGAATTTGAAACTTAATCACTTGTGCCAATTCTCTTAGCAGTCACCTGTGAAGTTTCCCTACTTTGGTATTGGTTAAAGGTTGATTAGAATATAATAAACTTGTGCCAACAAGCTTTTGACTCAATGGTTAGGAAGAATTGTAGTATATTATATAAGATTTAGATCTGAATCTAAGCAACTCCTCCTTAACCCCAATTATCAAAAAGAATGTCAGACTCTATGTGGGACATGCTAACGAGATTCAAATCTGTTGTGAAGCGGGGCTAAAATAGACTGCAAACAATTCACCAAGACTATGCACCAAGAAAAAAAAAGCAAGAAAAATTAAGCAACAAAGACACGATATACGTGGTTCAGCTTATAAGCCTACGTCCACGGGCGAAGACAACGAGAAATTTTACTATAACAAGAAGATGAAGATTACAAGTGTTTTACACTCCACCTCACAAAGCTCTCCCCATAAACCTGAGAACGAAAGTTCTCAAAATAACCCAACACTCGCTTAAGCTTTGCACACTCTCGGCTATTGCTTCTGCTTACTTCAAGTGCTTTGTAATGCAGCATCCAAGCTCCATTTATAGGCGAACGAGAGACGGCAAAAGAGGTGCCATGAATTAAATACTTCGTGCACCAAAGTCTTGCCATTTAGTTGGGAGTGTGGAAGCCGAAATCAACAATGGAAGTTTCAAACTCGATGGAAATGATGGTTGCCAACATTTAATGCTCTTCAAAAGCTAACAACTGCATCATTAATTGAAAGAAGAAATTTGCACCGACGACTTTCAAGTCACACTTAACAAATCTCCACCTTGACTTGAAAAATTCTTCCAAGTCGTATTTCTCGAGAAACATAAAAAAACATCTTCGCCTTAACCGCCTTTCAGCAGCATTGAACTGCGAATTCCAACCAAGTCCAAATAATGCTTGAACTTGTTTGCAGGGATAGTCTTCGTTAGCATGTCCGCAGGATTATCCTCCGTAGCAATCTTTCTAATAATGACATCACCTTGCGTAACATGATCTCGAACAAAATGATATCTAACATCAATGTGCTTGGTCCGCTCGTGAAACATCTGATTTTTCGTCAGATGAATTCACTATGGTTATCACAAAATACAACAGTAGAATCCTGCTGCAACCCCAGACTGCTAGCCAGACCTTTCATCCACAAGGCTTCTTTCACTGCTTCTGCTGCTGCCATATATTCTGCCTCAGTTGTAGACAAGGCTACAGTAGACTGTAACACAGCCTTCCAACTTATGGCTTGATAATAATATATTTGTTATATTATTTTCTTATTTATTACCACATTCATTGCTATATTCTTGTGTAAAATTAATTGTTTAATGCATCTTTTGAATTAATTTAGAGAAAGTGATTTGGAATTAATTTTTGAAAATTATGACATGAAATCAAACAATAAATTTTGTAATTGGAATAAATTTTTGAAATATACATCGTTTGACCTTTAAAGTTGTAATTAAATTCTGATTTGTTTTAAGGATTTTGTGGACCACAAGATTAAAAGAGAATAAAGGGCTGAGATTTATTACTTGATTAGAAAGAAACCCTAGAATCTTAAAAGAAAAATTATAAAAGGTGAGAGGGGCGGCAATAGCTAGGACAGGCAGAAAAAAAAATTTAGAAAAACAAACACAGAACAGATAGGAAGGGAGGATCAGTTTTTGGGTTGATTTGTGGGTCTCTGTTCTGTGTTGTTGGTTTCTATTTTGCAGAGATAAAAGAGAAGAGGGTGCTGTTCTTTAAAGCAGGACAGAGCTACAAGAAGTACACGTAAGGCAGAACGTGTTGGATGTCACCAGAAATTATGAGCTGTTGTGTGTGCTGAACAGAACCGCAAATTGTGCTGCGTTTCTTGTTGGTTTTTAGCAGCTGCTGGCGTGCCTTCGTTGAAGCAGCTGGAGCGGTGAGCTAGAGGAGGCGAAACAGAAGCTAGCTGATTAAGATTGCTGTGCGTTGGCTTTGTGCAAGGTCGGTTGAAGCGTGTGGCGGCTTGGGGCGTGAACCACTGGAGCTTAACAAGCTATTGAAGAATAGCTTGAATTTAATATCCACGTGCCTTTGTTGTCCATGTGCACATTAAAGCTAGCTTCCAGGGGCTATTAATTCATTATTTTGACTTGGTTTTATTTGTATTGTTAGATTTATATCTTGAATTTGTTTGTTGTTTAATTAGAGCACGATGTTCATTAGTTTGATATTTTATTTTGATAGATTGAACATGAACTAATTTTCTTACTAGGAATTTGATTGAGCCTACTTGCATATTTTATGTCTTTATGATTAATTGATCAATTCTTAAATTCTAGTATCATTCATTTTGATTAATTCAATCTTTTGATTTGTGTTATTGATTGGCCACCTTTAATATAAATTAATTGATTGTTTGAGACATGGTAAGGGTACACATCATATGCTAAGCCATGTATAGCTCTCTTGAATGATTGAATAAATATTTGATGTATACATCAAGCTAGAATATTTATTTGGTTCTTGTTAGATGTTCTTCTGTTCTTAATGGATTTTTAATCATTGATTATGCTACACATCATAGATAATTTAATGATTAAAAATACTTGATTATAGTTGCCATCAAACAGAGTAATCATATATTAGGAAGAATGAACCCTAGAATTGAATTGAGATTTTTAGGATTGAAGACATGAAATTGCAATGTATTGGTGAAATCAAATTCCTAGGCTTTTCTCTATTGGTGAATTTATTTGTTTTATTAGGTTAATTAATTTCATTAGGTAATTAGATACTTAGATAATTCTTTTTATTGGCTGTTATAATTTTTTAGAGGATAAGTGGTTGAATTTTAATTGAATAAATTTAGCAAATCTCTGTGGGATCGACTCTTGTACTTGCACGCTATACTATCCTGATTCGTGCACTTGCGAGTATATAACTTTTTGTTCATCATGGCTCCTCCGAAAAGAGTGAAAACATAACCCGTCAGAGATCTTCTTCTATCCAAATCACCAGCATAATCAGAGTCCACAAAACCCATGATGTCTCTGGAACAGACAGTCTGATCATACACTAAACATAAATCCGCAGTACCTCTCAAATACTGAGAATCCATTTCACATCACAGCCTGCCAATGTTCCTTACCCGGACAAGCCATATATCTGCTCACTACACTGACTGCATGTGAAATATCTGGTCGAGTGCAAACCATGGCATACATTAAACTCCCAACTGCATTCGCATATGGGATACGAGTCATTTGCTACTCCTCCTCATCAGACTCTGGTGATAACTGAGCTGAGAGCCTAAAGTGTGCTGCTAAAGGAGTGTTCACAGGTTTAGCCTTATCCATACCGAAACGTTCAAGCACTCTTTTGATATAATTTTCTTGTGATAAGAAAAGCTTGCCCTCCTTTCGATCTCTATGAATCTCCATTCCAAGAATCTTCTTAGCAGCTCCCAAATCCTTCATCTCGAACTCACAACTCAGTTGTGATTTTAACTTGTTGATTTCCAACATGTTTTTAGCAGCAATTAACATGTCATCAACATAAAGCAACAAATATATGTATGAACCATCTGAGAGTTGCCTATGATAGACACAAGCATCAAAATCACATCGGATATAGCCATGTTCTATCATAAAGGTGTCAAACCGCTTATACCATTGCCTTGGTGATTGCTTTAACCCATATAGAGACTTTTTTAATAAGCAAACATAATCTTCCTTACCTGGCACTGTGAAACCCTCTGGCTGATACATGTAGATCTTTTCCTCGAGCTCACCATGCAGAAATGCTGTCTTCACGTCAAGCTGCTCAAGTTCCATATCAAACTTGGCTACCATGGCAAGCAACATGCGAACGGAGCTATGCTTTACCACCAAAGAGAAAACTTTATTGAAATCAATCCCTTCCTTTTGACTAAAGCCTTTAGCTACCAACCGTGCCTTGTATCTTGCTGTATCAACCCCTGGGATGCTTTTTTTTTCTTGAAGACCCACTTGCAGCCAATAATCCTTTGATTATTCGACGGTTCAACCAACTCCCACGTCTGATTTTTATGAAGAGATTCTATCTCTTCATTCATAGCAATTGCCCACTGTGCTGATTCTTCACATGTGACTGCATCATTATAACTGGAAGGTTCTGTACCGATGGATTCTGCCACACTGAGTGCATAAGAAACCAGACTTGCATCTGCATAACGCTGAGGAGGTTTAATTTGTCTCCTCTCTCTTCTAGTGGCAATGCTATATTGCTGCTCTTGAGATATGTCAGGAGAATCCTGTACCTCAGTACGATTGTCCTGGACTGAAGTACCTTCCATAGAATTACTAGGAGTCTCCACCTGCTGCTCAACACCGTGATCTCCTTTCCCACTTGACTCCTCCTTTTCCCGGGAACTGTTGGTGGATCGAAGCATGGATGACTCATCAAAAGTCACATCTCTGCTGTATATGAACTTGGGTGATTCTGGGTCAGGACACCACAACCTGTATCCCTTCACCCCTTGGCCGTATCCCAGAAATATGCATTTCTTCGCTCTGGGTTTAAGTTTCCCCTCATTAACATGAGCATAAGCAGGACAGTCAAACACTCATAAGCCTGAGTAATCAGCAGGAGAACCAGACCATACTTCTTCTGGAGTCTTCAACTCAATAGCTGTAGACAGAGATCTATTCACCAAATAGCATGCAGTATTTACAGCTTCAGCCCAAAAGTCTTCACCAAGCCCAGCATTTGATCTCATGCATCGAGCTCACTCCAAGAGAGTTCTATTCATCCGTTCTGCAACTCCATTTTGCTGTGGTGTGCGTCGAACAGTGCGGTGTCTCACGATTCCTTCATTTTTGCAGAACTCGTCAAATTCACCTGAGCAATACTCCAAACCATTATCCGTTCAGAACCTCTTGATCTTTTTTCTGTTTGATTTTCGATCAAGGCTTTGAATTGCTTAAAGGTGACAAGCACTTGGTGTTTGTGCTTTAGAAAATACACCCAAACCTTTCTCGAGTAATCATCAATAAAAGTCAACAGATATCTATGACCACCCTTTGAGATTGTTGGAGAGGGACCCCAAAGATCAGAATGAATATAATCAACCGTACCTTTGGTTCATGAATCCCAGTGCTGAACTTTACTCGAGTCTGCTTGCCAAAGACACAGTATTCGTAGAAGTCAAGCTTCCCGGCACTTTGTCCACATAGTAAACCTTGCTTGCTCAACACTGAAAGACCTCTCTCACTCATATGGCCAAGCCGCATATGCCATAACCTGGTGGTGTCAGAATCTGGATCAACTGATGATGAAACTGCAGCAGCACCAGTAACAGTGGTACCATCTAAGATGTAAAGTCCTCGCTCCAAATGTCCACGCATCACAGTCAAGGCACCTGAGGATACTCTCAGTACTCCACCTTCACCGAAGTATCTGAAGCCTTTAGTGTCCAAAGTGCTCAAGGATATCAAGTTCTTCTTCATCTCAGGAATATGCCGAACATCTGTCAAGGTTCTAACAATACCATCAAACATCTTAATACGGACTGTGCCGATTCCCACGACCTGACATGCGTGATCATTCCCCATTAGCACTGAGCCTACACACGTATTGTATGTGGCAAATAAATTTCTGGAAGTGCTAATGTGAAATGTAGCAGCCGTATCAAGAATCCATTTCTCACTGACCTGCGATTCTGATACTGCTAAAACTATTTCGGCATCTTCAGAAGGCTGTGAATCGACCACGTTTGCACCATTTTCTGGCTGCTCTGACGATTCAGCTTTATCCTTCTTCCTTGGACAATCTTTCTTCATGTGCCCAAATTTCCTGCAATAGAAACATTGAATTCTCTTTCTGGACTTTGATCTGGAGTAATTCCTGCTTGAACTACCACTACCATTCTTTGTTTTGGATCTTCCCCGAGTGGCCAGACCTTCACCTTAATTGTTGTCAACTGCCTTACCGGTAAGTTTCTTTCTTAACTCAGTGGAACCCAAGGCACTTTTAACATCGTAAAGAGAAATATCATCATGACCATATAGCATCGTATCAACAAAATTCTCGTACGATGGTGGCAATGAACATAGCAGAATCAAGGCTTGATCCTCATCATCGATTTTAATATCGATGTTCTTGAGATCCATAATAATGGCATTAAAAGTATCTAGGTGCTGGTGTATGGGCATACCTTTCTCCATTTTCAGGGTGTAGAGCCTTTGCTTCAGGTATAACCGGTTTGTCAATGTCTTTGTCATATACTTGCTTTCTAGCTTGAGCCACAAACCTGACGCAGTGGTTTCATCCGCTACCTCTCGTAAAACTTCATCTCCAAGGCTGAGTAGGATCGCACTATGTGCCTTCTCCATAACCTCGTTCTTCTGATCGTCTGAAAGTGTATCCGGAATTTGTCTATACCATATAAAGCTTTCACCAAACCTTATTGAACAAGCACCGCTCGCATCTTGATGCACCATAGACTGAAGCTATTCCTTCCGGTGAACTTCTCGACTTCATATTTGGTCGATGATATACTTGCAGCCATCTTAGTCGTCTCGTACAACTCGCTCTGATACCAGTTTGTTGTGAAGAGGGGCTAAAATAGACTGTAAATAATTCACCAGGACTATGCACCAAGAAAAAAAAAAGCAAGAAAAATTAAGCAACAAAGACACGATATACGTGGTTCGGCTTATAAGCCTACGTCCACGGGCGAAGACAATGAGAAATTTTACTATAACAAAAGATGAAGATTACAAGTGTTTTACACTCCACCTCACAAAGCTCTCCCCATAAACCTGAGAACGAAAGTTCTCAAAATAACCCAACACTCGCTTAAGCTTTGCACACTCTCGGCTATTGCTTCTGCTTACTTCAAGTGCTTTGTAATGCAGCATCCAAGCTCCATTTATAGGCGAACGAGAGACGGCAAAAGAGGTGCCATGAATTAAATACTTCGTGCACCAAAGTCTTGCCATTTAGTTGGGAGGTGGAAGCCGAAATCAACAAGGAAAGTTTCAAACTCGATGGAAATGATGGCTGCCAACATTTAATGCTCGTCAAAAGCTAACAACTGCATCATTAATTGAAAGAAGAAATTTGCACCGACGACTTTCAAGTCACACTTAACAAAATCTGAGCTCCCCTTCTTCTATGTGGAACAGAAAGTCAACCGCCATCTCCATCAAAAACTCCTTTCTCCCGTTAATTTCCCAAACGACGGGGCTGCACCTCAACTGCACTCATTAACTCCATCTGCTCCTTCTACATTCCTTCTTATCTACTTATAAGTAAGAGACAAAAATTTTCTCTTTACTATTGTTTTTGTTTCTGCAAATCTTAATTTTGAGTGTTTGATCATTGGTTGAAGTTGGGCTTGGCAGGTGATGAAGATGTGGAGAGTGCGAGTGCCTGAATGCATATTGGTCCTCTGGCTATGGTGTTGTTGTCTCCTGCTACTTGCTGAAGCTGCACCTGTTACGGATCATTCCGAAGGTCAGAATTATTATTGAATATCATTCTCGTCATTTCCTTCTTGCTGATTTTAAATATTTTCAGAAGTTCAACAAATCTCTCAAGTCCAGTTCCAATAACAGTAATCTAAAGCTGTATCTTTACGTTTCCTTTCCGTGCACGGAATCAAGAATCTAAAATATGCGTACAGAAATTTCTATATCCAGAATCAACACTTTTCTGTGAATAATCTTGAGTAGATTAGCCCTATCGAGTTTATTTCTCTTCTGTCTGGTTCTGCTCTATTAGAATTCAGGACAATACAATACAAGGTAAGGGCAATCTTTATTGCTTTTACATCTAAGCATGTTTTGTTGTGAAATACATGGTTTTGCTTTTGACTAATGCTGATTTTGAAGCCTCAGTTGCATTGCATCCTGCGATATATTACTTGCTAGAATTACATCAGTAAATTCCTTTCTCGGTTAAAGTCAGCATATATATGTTTCATTTCTTAATTGCAGTTAGTGCATTGCTAGCAGTGAAGGAACAATTGATTGATCCCATGAGCAACCTTAGAAATTGGAACAAGGGGGATCCTTGCACATCCAACTGGACTGGAGTTATTTGTTTTTATAAACCTGGGAATGAAGGATACTGGCACGTTCAGGAGCTGTATGTTTTCTCTTGCCACTTTGCTTTTTCCGTATATACATCACTTTTTCCCCCAAAAATTAAAACTCAAGAAATCATAATAAATACAGCAAAAGAATCACAACTTTGAAAAGGAAAAAATTTGTTACCAAAGCCAAACTGAAATTTACCTGCTATTGATAGCATCAATCTCAAGAAGTTTAACACACTGAACATTCTTTTTTTTCTTTTGCATCTTTATATTTTCAGAGAACTTTCAATAAACTAAAAGAATTATCAAGAGAATTCAGAGAAAAAAGCAGCAAAAAAAAATTTAAGAACAAAGAAAAGCGAGATATAAAAACAAAAAAAAATGAAATATCTCGCGTCTCATTTCATTCGATTTTCAAAGCAAAAAGTAAAATTGAAAGTTAAAAAAGTTGGCACCATGGAAAAAACGAAATTGAAGCATCAATTTCAATGAATGAATATAAAATTTTAATAAAATAAATAGATGTTGTTAGTATTTGAATAAATAAGAAACAGTTTAAAAACCGAAAGAATTAGATAGTACTAATGATTGAGAGAGATAAAAAATTGTTTAAAAATTAAATTTTGTAACAACAATAGAGTATCAAATAATTTTTAAAATTGATATAAATGGGTAGATAACAGTTGTTTCATAATGAGTTTTTTATATGAAAATAATTTATTTTGTTTTTTTAATATATGTTATCAAAAAAGTTGGTACGCGTAATTATCATCACTAATTGCTTTCTGTAAATTGATGCAGTCGGCTACTAAATATGAATCTCTCTGGAAATCTAGCACCTGAAATTGGCAAACTTTCTCGCCTCGAAATACTGTGAGTTGGGAAATAACTTGTATCTTAACCACTCCTGACAATTTTCTGTGGGGCTAACACCGTTTTTGTTTTTTTTTTTCTCAAAGAGATTTCATGTGGAATGATTTGACTGGAACTATACCCAAGGAGATAGGACATATCACCACCTTACGACTCCTGTAAGTTGGATTCTTCTTCAGATGGATCACCATGGTTACTTTACGGAAAAATGATATATTTTTCAATTCTATTTTTATCTTAATACAAGCCCTTGAAAAATTTTATGGGGCAGAACAGTGACATTTGTTAGTTTTAACTTTCTGTGTGGCATTACACATGCAGACTCTTGAGCGGAAACAAATTATCAGGTTCTTTGCCAGATGAACTTGGCTATCTCTCAAATCTGAATATACTTCAAATAGACGAGAACAACATTTCAGGTCAAATACCAAAAGCATTTGTCAACTTGAGCAGTGTGAAACATTTGTAAGTGAATCTACAAGCTAAATGCTACTTCAACATAATAAGGAGATTTACACTTAAATACTATTTTAACTTAAGGAGGAGACTGACACTTTTCTACAAATTTTATATTATTTTTTGTACTGTGAAGCCACTTCAGCAACAACTCGCTTAATGGCCAAATTCCCCCTGAGCTGTCTCAATTATCCACTTTGCTTCACATGTAAGTTCACGTAAAATTTACTCTCATACAATTTGTGTGTGTGTGTTCTTTTTTTCTTTTTCTAAATTCTTTTGCTTGGTTATCTATATGTTTATTTATTTTGTGGTGAGTGATTGTGATATGAATTTGGCTTTTCTTCAGGCTTTTGGATAATAATAACTTTTCTGGATATCTTCCAACAGAGTTCTCAAACTTGCCAGATTTGCGCGTCCTGTAGGTTTCTTCCCTTCTATCATCTTCCTTACTATGTGATTTAGTTACTGATCATTATCTGGTCATACTAAGTGTTGGCCGTTTACGGAAGTTTTAATTAGCACTCTTTGTTAAGGCATGCATGTCTCATTTTTCTTATATTGCTGTTAGTGCTATCGAAATTAACTTTTTTCTTCATCTGCGCAGTCTGCTTGATAACAACAAATTCAATGGATCTGATATTCCAGCTTCTTATGGGAAGTTTTCCAGATTAGTAAAATTGTGAGTGTTGGTAAACCATTTAATTAATGTTACAGTTTATTTTGTGAGGTAATATCAATATTTAAGCTTACAAAGATACTGATTTATTGTGTCACTTAAGATTTAAGAGAATCATAAAAACCAGAAACTTGCCCTTGAGATAGAAATAAATCAATTCCAATACTGAGG
The DNA here is from genome assembly GCA_031772115.1 of Heritiera littoralis. Classification (NCBI taxonomy): domain Eukaryota; kingdom Viridiplantae; phylum Streptophyta; class Magnoliopsida; order Malvales; family Malvaceae; genus Heritiera; species Heritiera littoralis. Next base: position 468,122 of record JAPDPK010000121.1, on the reverse strand, counting down.
ATAACTTACTTTTTTCACTCTTCAATATTTAATTCTATCTCGCTTTTGTATTTAATACAATAGAAGAAATTGTAGGCAATATGTTGTTGTACGAATTTCCTCAAGACTACTGATGCTATTTTATTTGTTGTGGTGACTTTCAGAAGTCTTAGAAATTGCAGCTTGCAGGGACTGGTTCCTGATCTTCGCAGGATACCAAACCTTGCCTACCTGTATGTCTGGGTTACCGTTCAAATTGTTATGTGATCTTCAGTATTTACCCTCATGGGCTGCATTTATTTTACGCTATAATGCAAATCTCCATGTTGTTGCAGCCACCAGACTTAACTTCTATTCTTGTTTCTGTATTCATGTGGCAGGGATCTCAGCTGGAATGATCTTACTGGACCCATACCATCAAATAAGCTTTCCAATAATATGACAACCATGTAAGTAAATTGCTGAGGGAAACTTATCAAGTGTTCTGTTTAAATAAACAACCTCATTTTTAACCAATTCAATCTGGATATACCAATATCCTCGCATTGAAAGTGAATCAGAAGTTAATCTTGTGAAATTTATACTATTACCTTCTGTTGATTATTAAATCAAAATGCTATGAAGACAAATTCCCAAGAAATTTCTTAATGTTAATTGCAGTGATCTTTCGCATAACCAGCTAAACGGATCTATCCCTGGAAGTTTCTCGGACCTTCCTTCTCTTCAGAGACTGTGAGAATCAATATGCATATAAAAAATATTATGTATTTCCTGTTGTGGAATCTATATGCATATCAAAACTGTAATGTATTTCCTGTGTGAAATGACGCTTTTAATATCAATACATGATATTTTTGTGACTTTAATGGACAATTATATTTACATAGTCTAGAATCTAAATGATGGTTTATTGCAGATCACTTGAGAATAATTTTCTGACAGGTGCTATACCTACCAACATTTGGCAGAACATGTCATTCGCTACTAATGCTAGACTTATGCTGTAAGCTCTGAAAGTAGATAAATCTAACCATAAACCATTATACTTCTTTTACGAGCTTTGTTTTCATGCACACTGCAAAACAATGCAATTGTGAATAGAATGTATTGGTAATAGTTTTCCTTTGTTTGCACATTCGAAATGCAGTGATCTCAGAGAGAATTCATTCTCCAGCATTCAAGGCCATCTAAATCCCCCGGAGAATGTTACCTTGAGGTAAAACTTATTTCGCAGTGATCATGCATTAGCCACGGTCAACTAATTGTTTAATTTGTTATTAATTGTTTACACCTATTAAAGTGAAAATCTGAGTACGCTATTACCTGGAACTTAACCTCTTGTTACTTGGGTTCATGGATGGAGTGTGGAAGGGGGCAATGTCTTTTCCAAAATTCTTTCTTACCCCATGTAGTTTTCTTCATTTTTCTTATTAATATTTCAAACTAATTCATTAATCTTTCAGTACATTTCAAAATTTTGTTTTGTACTTGTATAAATTTTCCAAGACACCAAGTTACTTCCAACAAACAATAAATATCTGAGGGGTAGATCTCAAATGTGAATCCGCCATATCTGCATCAGAATAACCCTTATTGAGGATGATCATGATTTCTTTGAAGTAGTCCATGTTTGGAGCACGTTGGAGATATCTTAAGATACTACAGTAGCATCCCTATGACATTCTTCAGGATTCCAAAAGTTATCAGCCACACTTACTGTAAAAGAAATGTTTGATACCACGTCAATTCAAACTGCACAAGGAATGGATCATAATTGAGAATAACAAGATCCATTGTTTCTTATATATTTTTTCCGTGCACTATCTTGGTTAATGGTCACTGTAGGTTCGTAGCATATTTCATCTTTTCCCACTTAGACGACAATGATTTCTCTTCTTTTCTTAGCTTCTTGTTGTAATGAAAATCATTGGCACATTAATGAAGAGGTCATTTCGTGTCATGCATTTTCTTGAATTTCATTTCCCAAATCCTTACAATTTTAGCATTTTTTCTTTAGGCTTGAAGGCAATCCTGTCTGCAGCAATGCGGACTTATTGAATGTAAACCTTTTCTGTGGATCTGAATCCGGAGACAATGAGATGCTCACAAACTCAAATAACGCCACAGAGAAATGGCCAATTCAAGAATGCCCCATTCAAGAATGCCCCCCAGACGGTTTATATGAATATGTTCCAGCATCTCCTGTGCCATGTTTCTGTGCAGCACCTCTCAGAATTGGATATCGCCTGAGCCCTAGTTTTTCTTATTTTCCTCCTTATGTTCGGCGTTTTGAGATGTACATGACTAGTTCGTTGAAGTTAAGCCTATACCAACTGTCAATTGCTGCATATTTTGGGGAAGGGCAACGTCTACGGATGTACTTGAAGCTTTTTCCTAGAATCAGTAACCGTACTTTTAATCGTAGCGAAGTTCAGAGAATCAGAGACATATTTACATCATTCAGTTCTCCTGTTGATGACTTGTTTGGACCGTATGAGTGTCTCGACTTCACTCTTGTAGGACCTTATGCATATAGTACGTACTACATCTTGCAATTCTTCTTTAATGGAACAATGCTTTCTTATTTATAGTGACATGGTTGACGTAGAATTGAGAAGCTGATTTTTATTACTAACCTCAAATAAATTAATAAATGTCACCAAAATTTATACATTTTTATGCTTGAAACTTTTAGGATAAGACAGGAATTTCAGTTTTAACCATGTTAAGAGTGCTCTTCTAGTTATATAGAAATTAAATTAGTATAATTAGTATTTATTTTTGTAGAGTATATATTTGTACAAATTATAAAATGAGGCAACCAATGGTCAAATTCAATCTGCCTTGGCATGTTAAGCAGTTGACACACATTTGAGACAAGAAAGACTGTGCTTTGCTTACAATGTGCTAGAATGTAACTAGGAAATGTCGTGGATGTATATCATTTTATTCTAAGAATAGAATAGAATAGAATAGTAAGCCATTCAGTAGATTACTTATGTGTTTAATATATCTATAACAGTTTCACCTTTTATTATTATTAATGCCTCGTTTATTTTTTTATTGCTGTAGTGAACTCTGAGATAGAAAATAGAGGTATTAGTAAGGGCATTTTGGTAGCTGTTGTCATCGTGGCTGTTGCCTGTGCGGTTGCAATGTCTGTTATGGTAACATTTCTAATAACAAGAAGACATGCTAGATACCTTGGGAGAATTTCAAGAAAACGTATATGTAAGCTCCTTAATTTAACCATTCAAGTTTTTTGCCTCAATAACATAGTCTCCAGCTATCACCAGAAAAGGAGTTAAGTTCTGAATAACGCTTTGCAGTTACAAAGGTTTCTATGAGAATTGATGGGGTGAAAGACTTTACATTTAAAGAAATGGTACTTGCTACTGACAACTTTAACAGCTCAACTATAGTTGGACAGGGAGGATATGGAAAAGTGTATAAAGGCACTTTATCTGACAAATCGGTTGTTGCCATAAAACGTGCGGAAGAAGGATCCTTGCAGGGACAAAAAGAATTTTTGACAGAGATAAAGCTTTTGTCAAGGCTGCATCACCGGAACCTAGTTTCTTTGGTTGGATATTGTGATGAAGAAGGGGAACAGGTATATCCTTCTGGTCCTGACCAATATGTATCTGTATTATGTGAATTGCGTGTGTGGTTCGGAGGTGCACGAGCACATTTGTTTGTGCCCTTGTGGAGTGGTTTTGAAAATTCTAAGCAGGGATATTCATTAGTTTTAGGTACATAAGATGTGGCTCAATTGGAGTATAATTCATATCCTTGGGTTATTGGTGCATTTGCAGATGTTGGTATATGAGTTCATGCCCGGTGGCACCTTGAGGGACTGGCTTTCTGGTATGAATTTTTCAGGATTTATCGCTTTTCCAGTTTTATATTATGCTCTTACTTCCTATACTTCTTCCACTTTATTTATAAAGTCTGGAAAAAAGTTGTAAATTTTGCTGTTAGCATATAAAGACTGCACTTAGTTCATTTTAGGATTGGACTAGATTTTGAAGTGTTCGTTTATTTGGGAAAACCAAATTGTTTGTTATTTGTTACTAACTTTTATTCTTGGTAATTATAACAAGTTCTTATCATCAATCTTTGAATCCTCAAATGTTTGGATGGGCCATAAGTGCATTACTAGTGTACTGTTTCCATCTTGAAGCAATTGATAATCTACTTAGCTTGTCAGTACTTGGAACATTTATTAGACAGATACCTCCTCCCCCCTCTCGCTTCCTTATGTATGCTTAAAGATCACAAAGATGCTTTAAGTTTTCATGTCATTCAAGTAGAGACTACATATCTGAGACTATATATGTTGATTCTGATATGTTTCCAAATTTCGTCTTAGCTCATAAAATTGATGTAAACCCTGATATGCAGCTAAAGCCAAAGAAAGCCTAAATTTTGGAATGAGATTACGTATTGCACTGGGTTCAGCCAAGGGAATTCTTTACCTTCACACTGAAGCACATCCTCCAGTATTCCACCGAGATATCAAAGCGAGTAATATTCTTCTTGACTCGAAGTTTAATGCAAAAGTTGCTGATTTTGGTCTCTCACGGTTAGCTCCAGTCCTGCAAGAAGATGGGACTCTGCCAGATTATGTGTCCACAATTGTGAAGGGAACACCAGTGAGTTTGGCTCTGTTTTGCATATAGAACTAATGGAAGAAATCGTAGGAAAGATTGTCTTAGACCATTGTAGGATGTATGACTAAAAGGCATCCCATTATACATTATACTTTTGACTCACTTTTGGATGAAACTCTAGGAAAAATGTCAGTGTAGATTATCATTTTTCTTTCAGGGGAGATTTCACCATTTCAGCTGAACTATTGTTTGAGCATGCGCTCCAATCTGCTGTTTGGAGTCCCTCCATTTAGACATAAACTTCTACATGGTAGTCGCAGTATTGCATTACTGAATTTTACCATTTATTGCTCTCCTGTTGTGTGCAGGGTTACCTTGATCCAGAATACTTTTTGACCCATAAATTGACTGACAAAAGTGATGTTTATAGCCTTGGAGTTGTTTTCCTGGAGCTGTTGACCGGTATGCAACCAATATGGCATGGCAAAAACATTGTCCGTGAGGTACTCTCTTACACGGTGCTTCATAGCTGAAAGACTATTTGTCCAGCAAATTTTACAAATTTGGTCAATCTCATTGTTGTTGTGGATCTTAAAGCTACTTATTTAATCTGAAATGTATGTGCAGGTGAGTGCAGCTCATAATTCAGGCATGATGTTCTCTACAATAGACAGCAGAATGGGTTCTTATCCACCTGAAGGCATCGAGAGATTGGTAGACTTAGCCCTCAGTTGTTGCCAGGACAAGCCAGAGAAGCGACCGTCGATGGCGGAAGTGGTGAGGCAGCTAGAATGCATACCGGAAATGACGGCAGAAAGCGAAATAGTTTCTTCAGAACCCATTTCCTTGTATTCTGGCAAGTCATTATCATCGTCCTCATTCTATGTTTCATCATCGAATGTTTCAGGAAGTAATCTTATCAGCGGTGTTATTCCTTCTATCACAGCTCGCTGACCATGTTATTATATGTTCACTCTTGCCTACTGTTTTTGGTTTCAGGGATAAATGAACATCTTGTGTGAAATTAGTGGCATGTAAATGTAAATATAAATATAAATATAAATATACTAGTAGTTATTTTAGGAAGGTACAAAAGAGGGAAGTATATTAGACTTTTGGATTTAATCAATACACTTGGGGGGCATTTGGTTGTGGAATTGAATAGAGAAGGAATGAAAAATGTATTATGAGGGAATACGTGGAATATAAGTGGAATATGTATTATGTTGTTTTGTTGGTGGAAAGAAATAATTTTTTTTGATTTTTTTTTTGTTTGGTTTGTGTAACGATCCTTTATACTGAAAATACGAACCAAATTTTTCTTTTTTTTCACTTACTTGGTTGGGTTGTACGTAGTGTCACTAATCAATTCTTGTAACGACCCGTTACCATATTTTTCATGTATTTCTATACAACTTTTTCCGGCTGGGCTGTCTGTGATGCCATTAACCTTCCACAGTGACAGTAATAAATGATAAACATTTGTTTAACAAATACGGAATATGAAAATCATTTTCATTATTCCTTCTATCTGACATCCCCTAATATCTTTGTTTCAATAAAGTAGTATTGTATACTTATGTCTGAAATGTAAAAGAGAAGTGGCTGTACCTGTCATATTTGACATAAGTTGCCCCAGTGCTTTATATGTAGCTATATCCATCTGGGAGCTAATTCTCTAACTCCGTGTCTTTTTATCTGTGGAGTTAAAACAAAGGGGTGAGCGATTCATACGCTCAATAAAGGAGACGTAAGCTTCTTTAAAGAAAGCAAAACTATATGTCACAAAGTATTTATTTTTCCTAAAATTATACCAAGTAGGAAAACAGTGGATATAGTAAACAACACTCTCAATACACCATTCAAATACTGGTTAAACAGTTTACTTTAAAATGTAGTAAACAGTAAATAGGATTCAGTAATTCCTCTCAGTAAACAGAAATCAGCAAGTTGAGACTAGGCAACAATTAAATCATGCTCTCATTGTTCCTTACCCCTTTCCAGGAACACAAGTCGTCCGCTTTTGGGGTGCACCCGTAGGCCATCGCCCCTCATGGCTATCTCGGCTAGATCTTGTAAGACCCGAATTTTATTATACTATATACCATATTTGTACATGGTTGATAGTGGAAATAAATTCTTTTAGTAAAATTAAAGAAAACATTGAATGAGAATTTCCACTTTTCATTTTAAGTTACGATTTATAGTATGGTGTATAAAAAAAAAAAGAAAAACAAACATTAAAGTGCAACAAGAAATAGATGGGATTTAATCTTGATAAAAAGGTTAAGATGATATCTATGGTGTGAAAGCATTAAATGAAGGTGTGAAGGAAATAATGGCTGTAGGACAAACAAAGAAAAGAATGAGATGAAAACCAATAATAGTTGGCTGGAAGTGGCGAGGACTGGAGAGGAAAAGATAAAAAGAAGAGAGAAAAGTCAAGGAAAGGGGCGTAGTGGACTTCACACCACTTTGCTTCTCCTGACAAATTGGGCTAGACAATAAATAGCAAAGTGAAGTTAGTCAAAACGGATTGCAGTAAGGACTTCACCACCGTTCCTTTTTGCTGCAGTTTTCTTTGGTTTTTAATGCATGAAAGACGTGAAATGATGAAAGGAAAACGGGATAAGGAATAGGTGTTAAGTTCTAATAGGATTAACATGGCTATATAAGAGAAATGCATGAGGAAAATCGACCGAAGCAAACTTCATCTCCTTCTAAAACCTTCTCGCCTACACTGTGTTTACTGCAAGCTCAATCTCGTTTCTTCCATTCCTCTCATACATGAGCCATGAAACCTTATCTTTTAGTTAGCCAAACCTTTTCTCCAATGTTGAAGAGCTAAGGAACAATAGAAGTAAAGCTAAGTGAGGCAGAAAAGCACTCTGTTCTGGAAGTGCAACTCAGTTAAGGTGAGTTCCATATTGCTATGGTTCTCTTGATATTCTGTAAAACCCGAATTTTTCATACTATATACCATAATTGTACATAATTGATAGTGAAAATAAATTCATTTAGTGAAATTAAAGAGTCATTGAATGTGAATTTTCACTTTTCATTTTAAGTTATGATGTATAGTGTGGTGTATAAAAGAAAGAAAAACAAACATTAAAGTTGCAACAAGAGATAGATGAGATATAATCTTGATAAAAAGGTTGAAAGTGTGAAAGGGATTAATGGAAATAGGACAAACAAGGGCTAGCCGATTTCTTGTGTTGAGAAATTCTTCAAGAATTAATATACTACAAGACAAAAGAAAAGAATGAGATGAAAGTCAATGATAGTGGCTGCTGGAAGTGGATTGGCGTGGAGAAGAGAAGAAAAGAAAAGAGAAAAAGTCAAGGAAAGGGGCGACAGTGGACTTCTCACCACTTTGCTTCTCTTGACAATGGGGCTAAGCAATAAATGGCAAGTGAAATTAGTCAAGAATAGAGCTGCAGTAGGGACTTCACTACCGTTCTTTTTGCTACAGTTTTCTTTGGTTTTAATGCATGAAATGATGTAAGAAAAACGGGATAAGAACAGGTGTTAGATTCTAAGTGAAACTGAATGGCTATATAAGAAGAATTCATGAGGAAAAAATCGATGGAAGCAACTTCATCTTCCTTAAAATCATTCTCGCCCATTCTATTTTCATTTCAAGTTCACCATTAGTTCTTCCGTTACTCCCATAAGTGAGCCATGAAACTCATCCTTAGTTAGCTAAACATTTATCCAGTGTGTGAAGAACTGAGGAATAAGCAAAGTAAAGCTAAATGAGGCAAGAAAACATTCTGTTTTTGGAAGAGCAACTGAGTTAAGGTGAGTTTCATATTTTCCATGGTTCTGTTGATATTCCATACTAGACTTCTATGTTTTATAACGTGATAAACATAGATATAGTCTGGTTTTAGTTAAATATTGTTGGAATATATAAGAAATCAGATGGAAAATAATCAAGAACGAGTAAAGTAATACGATGGGCGAACGGCGAATAGACTTATTTAACTGCTCGCCAAACAGTTGTGTACTCGCCCAAAGGTTGGGCGAGCTCAAGAGTCGCATGAGTTGGCGACATATGTGTTCGCCAAACTCTTTGGAAAGTCAGACAATTCCCGAATAGGTGAGGGCGAATGGCGAGGACTATGATCGCCCAAAATATGTAGAGTTAATGATCGCCAATGAGGCGAATAGGAGATAAAGAGGTCGCCAAGCGTTATCCAATTCATGGGCAAGCCCATCTATGAATGAAAAGCCACGAATGGCGAACTGAATTGATGAGCATGGCGAGTTGAGTTAAAATAGGGCGAGCTCTCATGTTGGGCGAACTCCCATGAGTAAGCCGCTAACGTATGGCGAGCTCTGTGGGCGAATGGTGATCTTAATCTCGCCAAAGTAGCATAAATATTAGGAAAGGAAATATAAATAGTTTTGGATAATATTCGAAAAAGAAATATTAATAGTTTTAATAAATTTTGCAGACGAGAATTGACAAAGGCGAGCGGGAAGCTAAGCTTTGAAGAAATCAGGTAAGGGAGATGTGTGTGAAGTAAATGCATATCCTGTGGAGTAAATATTATGAAAATATTGATAAATGTTTGTTTTACGACATGCATTATTTGTTAAAGTGTTTTGATTTTTAGGCGAGCTACAAAGCCGGCCCTATGATATTTGGGCGAACTGGTATTGGCGGGCGAGCTAAACCTACTATGTTGTTTTAGATGGGCGAGCCCTTATATGAAAGTTGGGCGAGTCACCTTGTTTTAAATAGAATCCGGGCAAGCCACAGATGGCTGAACCCTTTTGTAAATGCATTTGGGCGGGCGAATCCTTTTTGTTGAGAAAATGATGGGCGAGCCAGTTTTACTTAATGTTTTAAAAGTAAGGAGTGGCGGGCGAATACTTGTTTACCCCTTTCCAGTTAACCATAGGCGAGCTGTACTAGGCGAGCTGACCATGGCGAATAGGTTTCTGTTTACATTTTCTCAACGATAAATTAGCTATTTTTAATATTTTTGAAAACAGAAAATATAAATTCTTTCGGACGAGTTGACCATGGAAATGCCACAGTTGGGCGAATTGACCATGGGAATTGTCATAACGGGCGAACTGGTCGTCTGGTGAGCCATTATGAGTGAGCCAGTGTTTTGTTTTAAAAAGGGTGGCGGGCGAACACAAGTTCACCGCACTGGGCGAGCTGCCATGGGCGAGCTGACATGGGCGAGCAGGTTTTAAATATTGAGTTTTCGGACTGTTTTCAAGTGTTTGTAAATAGAAAACCTAAACCTTTTTGGAAATCAAATCATTTTAAGAAAATGATAATAAAGGAGAGATAATTTCCATAAAGGGTTTTCATGAGATATAAAAGTGATTTTGAGACTTAAGGCCCTGAGTTCATGCAGTATTATTCATGTAGTTGCGTGACCCACCTAGGGCGGTGGCTCTGGTCGATGGACCTACGGGCGCACCTCAGGGCGTCACAAGGCTGATGGACCCGCCAAGTCATCAGCGGTCTCGAGGTCACTTGGCAAGTGGACCCGAGGACCATTTATAGATTATGGCCATAGATCTAGTTGAGATAGCCGTGAGGGGCGATGGCCTACGGGTGCACCCTAAAAGCGGATGACTTATGTTCAAGAGAGAACAATGAGAGCATGATGTAATTATTGCCTAGTCTCAACTCATTGAATTCTGTTTAATGTTTAATGGGTTTGATTGTTAAGATAAATAAATTGTTTTGAAAAGATAGCTGTTATTTTATAAAGCAACATACACCTTCCTTACTGAGAACTTGTCGCTCACTCCCTATTTTCCACTCCACAGATTATTGAACTTGGGCTAAGCAAATTACCTTCCAGAGAGCTGATATCGAAGGTATGTTGTATTCTTTTATATATTCAGTAAAATGGTACAGTACTACTTTAAATAGAAGGGAATGTATATACATCTTAAGGAAATAATTTAATCATTCTTATTAAAGTGATAGGAGGTAAGTGAGTGTAATTGGTAAACGAATATTATATATTTTGTGGATTTGGGATGTTACAGATTAAATGGTATCAGAGCAGGGTTGGTCGGATGTTTAGTGATGCTTAAAATAAATGGTATACATTCCATATAGTACTGTACAATCTGAATATATAATTGATATATTGATGATAAGTGATAAATGATCTCTGTGGTACATATATGAGTGGAAGAAGGAGGATGCGCTCAGTGAGAGGTATAGGCCGAGGTAGGGCGGCATAGACTCCGGAACCACAGACACCGGAACTGCCCCAAGACCTGTACGCCCTCTACAGTTAGAGAGCATTGACGCTCGTGTAAACCAAGTAGAGAGGTTAGTAGCCAATTTTATGGCTATGTATTAGGCGGATAAAGCCGCGGATAGGGCAGAAAGAGAGAGAGCTGCAGCTCCCGTAGCTCCAGTAGAAGTGCCAGTACCACTACAGCCGGCAGCAGATATACCCGAGCCTTAGCCTATTCCACCATCGGTACCTCAGCCACAAGTAGCTCCACCACAGCCATTGATTCAGCCACCTAGAAATGCGGAGTCATATTGTGATGTGGCAATAGTGAAATCATTTAAGAAATTAGATCCACCTAAGTTTAAAGGTACTAGGGATCCATTGGCGGCAGAGCAGTGGATTATTGAGGTTGATAGATTACTTCAGATTATGAGGTGTTCAAAGACGGAGAAGGTAGGCCTAGCAGTGTTTTAATTGGCAGATGATGCAAGACATTGGTGGAAGGCCACTCAGACTGTCTTATTTGCTCAGCATCAGGAATTATCCTGGGATATTTTTGTTGATGCCTTTCAGAGGCAGTATATTCCCGACACTGCTCAAGAAAAATTACAGTAGGAATTTATGGATTTAGTGCAGAGTAACATGTCAGTGGCCGAGTATGAGGCCAAATTTACTACATTGAGCCGTTTTGATCCTCAGACTAGTGCAAATACCAGATATAAGATTTCAAGGTTTAGGGCTGGTTTGAGGCCATCTATCAGAGTGAAGCTAGCCCCATTTGACATACAGACTTATGATGAGATAGTTAAACGGGCTCAGCTATGTGAGAGGGATTATGAGCAGTTCCAGCTTGATTTCAGTAGTAAGAGTAAAGGCAAAGTAAAGGAAAGGCTAAGAGGTTTATAGAGGACAGACCAGGTAGAGAGCAGTCTAAGAAGAGTAGATCTACGGGCATACAGATTTCAGAGGGCAGATTTGATAAACCAACAGTTTTTACTCCTGCCAGTGGCCCCACCACTACTCAGAGAAGTGTTGCGCCCTTATGTAGACATTGTGGAAGGTCGCATGGGTCACGCCCTTGTCCTTTAATGTCTAGGGCATGTTTTAGATGTGGACAGACGGAGCACTTTATCAAGAATTGCCCAATGCTCAGAGAATCAACTGCTTCTATTATTCCTCCTGTAGCACCTCAGATAGCGGCCCTGGCAGCTCAACGTGAGCCAGAGAAAGCGACACCCTCACAACCGCAGAGAAGGGTAAGAAAGTTGTGACCCATGGTCGGGTGTACGCATTGGATCATAACACTGCCGACGCCTCTATCGATGTGATTAAAGGTAAAATTTATCTCTTTGATATTCCCGTAATTGCCTTATTTGATCCGGGTTCTACCCATTCGTTCTTATCGCCTATATATGCTAACAGGACCTGTCACGACCCGAAGGCCAATGACGTCCACTTAACACTTATATGATTTCTTACGAAAATTTCGAACCAATTTTTTTTTTACTTACGGTTTGTATTCGGTGTTAGTGTAGTATCTAAATCCAATCCTATATTATTTATATTATTTCTCGATCTATGTCACGTTTCTCAAGGAGGCTCTCCTTATGATTTTCGTCTTATTTTACTATTCCCCAAAAGAGGCAGGTCGAAAACCTCCCTTTTATATTTTATCAATTTCCCCAGGTATAATTTCCTGCAAAAACACATTTTAAATCACATAGTATGGCAGCTGGTGATTCTCCACAGTTTCATGCAACCACGTATATCAAAGATTCCAAGAGTTAGGTCATTACTAAGTTCACTTATATCACTTCATCCATATATAGTTTAAACATACCTTTTGACCTGGATCGGACTCGATAACCACCTAGACTCACATAATCATCTAGTACGATCCAAGGTTTACATCCCATATACCTTCCTAATATTGTGAAATTTAACGTACACAAGATTATCAAATGATATACTAGTAGTATACCTCCAAACTACAAAATGCTAGCTCCGGAGAACGCAACTGAATACCACTACAAGGTATGGTTTCCCGGAAGCCTACGCGAAGCCTGAGCCGGCTATCAACTCGTATGATCTGCAGATGTTAATTTAAGGGGTGAGCAATCCATAGCTCAGTAAGTAGTTTAAATAAAACATACTAGGCTCATATCGTAAAACATGATCATACATGCTGGAGTTATTGTAAATTAGCATGTATGGATTATACTAAGGTTTATTATCCTTTCGTAAGTGCTCAAACGACATAAACTTGTTCATGCTTACATTTCGTCCTTGATTTCACAAGGTATTATTCTCTTTATCAGTATGATTATATGTGGAAGAACCAACATTCAAGAAGCTCATATTTAAATGGCACATATAACATAATCCAATAATCGAAAGAAACAAACATTCAAGTAGTACATATTCAAATGGCGCATATAACATAATCCAATAATCGAAAGAAACAAACATTCAAGTAGTACATATTCAAATGGCACATATAACATAATCCAATAATCGAAAGAAACAAACATTCAAGTAGTACATATTCAAATGGCATGTACAAATATAATTTAATAATCACACACTTCGTATGTCATATGCCTCAGATCCATTTCATCCTTCGACATTCATCTCATTCATGAATTACAATCCCTTACTTAACATCGCAATATTCCACGATTTCTTGTATTTCATCGGAACTCGTGTAGCACTTAGTTCCCGAAGGACTCTAGAGGTGGCTCCCACGGTTCGGAAATCGAGTCTTTGCTCATATGGCCTTTAGTACATCGAAACTCGTGTAGCACTTAGTTCCCGAAGGACTCTAGAGGTGGCTCCCACGGTTCGGAAATCGAGTCTTTGCTCGGTTGGCCTTTACATCGAAACACGTGTAGCACTTAGTTCCCGAAGGACTCTAGAGGTGGCTCCCATGGTTCGAAATCGAGTCTTTGCTCATGGCCTTTAGTACATCGAAACGTGTAGCACTTAGTTCCCGAAGGACTCTAGAGGTGGCCCACGGTTCGGAAATCGAGTCTTTGCTCATATGGCCTTTAGTACATCGAAACTCGTGTAGCACTTAGTTCCCGAAGGACTCTAGAGGTGGCTCCCACGGTTCGGAAATCGAGTCTTTGCTCATATGGCCTTTAGTACATCGAAACTCGTGTAGCACTTAGTTCCCGAAGGACTCTAGAGGTGGCTCCCACGGTTCGGAAATCGAGCCTTTGCTCATATGCTTATTCGAAACATAACAGTACGATGACATATTCAGTAATCATAAGGAAACCATGGCACTTCACACAATTCACAACAAGCTCACTTTTCAAATAAGTATATTTCACAAGCGCATGATGTCCAATTCAAAATCTTACCATACTTACTCTATTTGACTTAATCGTAATGTCCAACCTAAAATTCTATATAAATTTAATTAGTTATTTGATGAGGATTCTTTCATCTCTTACGAGATGATAGTAGTAAGATTTATTTAACCCACTTACCTCGGTGCTTGATAGGTTACCTTTCCTCGATCCTCAACTCAAGCTAAACTCCTACACCGCTCCAAATTCACTACAATTAAATCAAATGATGTTTCAATAACATGTCTTAATTATATTTTGATCATATATCAATTATATGTCTTAGGATCTAAACTATTCTAACTCATTTCTTTGGTGAGGGACTAGATTCTTTATGTGTCTTTCGAAACATTATTTACTCGGTTTAATAACTCTTTACTTATATTCTTTATAAGGCAATAAGAGGTTTATTAATTTGTATATGTTATTTCCTTTCTTTGTCTCTTGTTTAATTTTCAAGTGAGTAGCATATATATCTATATTTATATAGGTATGTATTTAGCATTTGCATAATAAGGTTTCTGAGGATTTACTATATGTCTTTATATAAGCACTATACATACATACATATATTTATTTATTTCTTTGTTTTTTTTTTAAGCAAGTAGTATACATACATATATATACAAGTGATATATATATATATATGTACATATATATATATATATATATATATATGAGTATTTGATACTAGTGTAGCCTAAATGTTTAGATTTTATTCTTTCATTTTTAAATATGCAATTACATATTTATATGGCAATATATAGATATACATTTCAATACATAGCACTTTCATGGTATATATTTCCAATTTCAATTCCCTTACTTTACTACATCTTTATACTTGTGTATATCTATATAGATATATGTTTACATCTATATATATACGTGTATATATATATATATGTGTGTGTGTGTGTGTATCACAACTATATATCTTTTAATTCTTTTCTTTTTATTTCTCTTATTATTTCTTTCGAGACTTATTTCTATGCACAATGCTATCCTCAAAATCAATTAAAACATCAACTAAGAGAATGTCATTTACCTTAGTTAGAACCCTCCAATTTGGCTGCAAGGTCAGCCCTTATGATCCCCCCTCTCGGCTTGGATAATTCTCTAGTCAGTATGCTTTGTTCCACTCTATTTTTTTCCAGCTTTGATTCTGTCCCCAAAAGACACCATTTGGTTTAGTTTAAATGCCCCACGTTTTGGGTACCACTTTCCATATTCAAACACCAAAAATTTTACCTGTTTTCAGATGTGAGTTACCCACAATTACAGCCCCTGTTTAGGCGCACTTCAACAGCCAATATAAAAGAAAAATCCTTTTATTTCTCCTTCAACTGAAACGCTCAGCAAAATCCCCTATTTAGCTTTAGTTCTATAACCCGAAAATGTGAAATCTTTTTTTTTTCCTTGTCGAGATCTCTTTCATTCCTCTAAATTGCCAGCCTAATATCACCTTTGTTTAAGCTTTAAATCACATTCTTGGTTAGCCACCAAACCCACGACACATCACCTTCCCTTCAACCTCCATTTCATTGTCGTGTCTTGCCTCCTCAAGGGTGATAACAGCCTTGCTTCTTGTCTACCCGAAGTCAACCTTCTTTTCCTCCGAGGTGTGTCGAACGAAGCACTTGTGTTACTCTACAAAATCAGCCATTGTTTGGCCATTATAATTGATTCAAACAGAATTTTAAATGACACTTTCATGCCAACAGCTTCTTACCTTTTCGATTCTCTGATTAGATTTTCGTTCAAGCCATGTTCAAGCTTCCAAAATCCTACACCAATGACTTCTGAATGGCGTCCTTGCTACACCATCAATTTCTTCAAAGCATCATTTATAGACTCACCTCCTTCAGCTCACGATTCCAGCTGCTATCACCAAATGAGCCCCATTTTTTTTTCAGACCTACTTCGTTCTTCCGTACATCAAGACTTTCCTCTCGTTTCTGTTTCTTTACTGCATAACTGCAGTTCTTCTTCCTTCACTGCAATGTTTCTTTCTCTCCTGTTCCTTTTCTTTTTCCTTCCGGCATTCACTTTTCTTTTCTTTCTTTCCCTATCGGCTTCTCCTTTCCTTTTCTTCTTTCTTTTCCTTGTTTTTGGCCCAAGCCTTTAACTCTTTCCTATGCTTCTTTTTCCCCTTCCGTGTTTTGTTTGTAAAGCTTCCTTAAGAAGCTTGTTACATATTCTGATGGAGTTAGTGGAGTTTGATGGGGTAAGGTCCCATCAAACCCCACTAACACATATATATATATATATATTTATTTATATATATATTCATATAAAATGAAATTATATTTATATATAACAATGTATATTTATACATGTATATAATATATGTATATTCTTATATATTTATTTATTTGTTATATTTCTACATGAAATGTGTATTTATACTCGTATTTTAAATTCTTTAATATAATAATATGTATACATACCCATAGCCATATACTATATATATATATATATATTCTCATATCCAATATATTTTTAGTATGGTATGTGTATACATATAAATTCTTCAATTTATTTTAATTATTCATTTCTCATACATACTACATTTCCTTTAATATACTTGTATACTTGTTTTATTAAAACAATCCTACCTATGTATTTGGTGGAATATATGCATCTCATTAGTTCATATTTAAATTCTTGAACTTAGTTATGAGATTTTCCAAATGACACAAAAGTATAAATTATTTGTTTTCTAATTCCACAAATTTAAGGTTTCATCCTCATTACTTGGCATAAGATTATTACCTACAACATATATCATAATACTCAACTTACTCCATGTCTTTTATTTATTCATCAACATGGTACAAAGTTTGTAGTTTTTACAGGACCCCAGTAGAGCCGAAGTTGTTAGAGTATACCTTGCAAGTGAAAACTCGTTTTAATGATTTTCAGAGAACGAATGTTGTATATAGGAATTGTAAGTTGACTATAGGAGAGAAGGTTATGACAGCTAACCTAATTTTGTTAAACATATATGATTTTGATATCATTTTGGGTATGGATTGGTTAGCTGTAAACCATGTTAGTTTGGATTGTAATACTAAGGTTATTACCTTCTCTCATCCCGAAAAGTACATTGTAAAGTTATTGTAAATTAATAAAAAGTATGTGAATTTATGTTATGAGATGACATATGTACTGAAATTATGGTTGTGTATGAATGTTTATGAAGGATATATTGCTAGTGTCGAGGATGTAGAGAGGAAACATCCAGATATTCAAGAGATTCCGTGGTTAAGGACTTCTTGGATGTATTTCCAGAGGATTTACCAGGGTTACCACCGGATCGAGAGACAGAGTTCATGATCGAGTTGGTACCCGGTACGGAGCCAATTTCTAGACCCCCATATCGGATGGCACTGACAAAGTTGGATGAGCTCAAGAAGCAGCTCCAAGAGTTATTAGATAAGGGATTTATACGTCCCAGTGTGTCACCGTGGGGAGCTCCAGTACTATTTGTTCGAAAGAAGGATGGTAGCCTTCGATTGTGTATAGATTATCGGATGTTGAATTGGGCTACCATTAAGAATAAGTATCCATTACCTCGGATTGATGACCTGTTTGATCAGCTCAGGGGTGCACAGGTGTTTTCCAAGATAGACCTCCGATCAGGCTATCACCAGTTGAAGATTAAGGAGTCGAACGTGCATAAGACAGCATTTCGGACACATTATGGTCATTATGAGTTCTTGGTGATGCCTTTTGGATTAACAAATGCCCCTGCAGCTTTTATGAGTTTGATGAACGAGGTATTTCATCCATTTTTGGATAAGTTTGTCATAGTATTTATAGATGACATCTTGATTTATTCTAAGACTTCCGAGGAGCACGAGCAGCATTTGCAAATTGTTCTACAGACCCTCAGGGATCGAAAGTTGTATGCTAAGCTTAATAAATGCAAGTTCTGGCTTGACCATGTTACATTTCTCGGACATGTAGTGTCGAAGGACGGGGTGTCAGTTGATCCGTCTAAGATAAAGGCCATTGTTCAGTGGGAAAGGCCTAACACGGTTACCGAGATACGAAGTTTCTTGGGTCTTGCCGGATACTATCGCAGATTTGTGGAGGGATTTTCTAGACTTGCTGCTCTATTGACACGACTTACACGTAAAGATGTAAAGTTTGAGTGGAATGATGCGTGTGAGCGTAGTTTTCTTGAGCTTAAGAGAAGATTGACTACTGCCCCCGTCTTAACCTTTCCTAGCGGATCAGGTGGATTTATGGTGTATACTGATGCATCCGCTCAAGGTTTAGGGTGTGTGCTTATGCAGCATGGTCGGGTTATAGCCTATGGTTCTCGACAGCTGAAGGATCATGAAAAGAATTACCCGACACATGATTTAGAGCTAGCCGCAGTAGTGTTTGCATTGAAGATATGGCGGCATTACTTGTACGGGGAGAAATTTCAGATATTTACAGACCATAAGAGTCTGAAATATATATTCTCACAACGAGAGTTGAATTTGAGGCAGCAACGGTGGATGGAACTATTAAAGGATTATGATTGTGAGATTTTATATCACCCAGGTAAAGCTAATGTAGTAGCAGATGCACTGAGCCATAAACATGTTGGCATGGTATCTTACATGATGATCAGGGAGCATGATTTGATAGAGCAGTTCTCTAAGCTCAGTCTGACAGTTGTTTCCTCTGACCAGTATGGATTTACGGCTAGTTTTCGAATAGAGCCGGATTTGATGGACTGAATCAGGGAAGCTCAGAGGAGGGATGATTATTGCATTGGGGTTGCTAGTCAGATTCAGATGGGAGTTATGTCAGATTTTGTGATTGGCACCAATGGGATACTGAGGTTCAGAGGTCGGATATTTGTTCCCGGTGATCGGCAGATTCGAGATTCGATTTTATCAGAGGCCCATACCTCTAGATACACGTTACATCCGGGTAGTACTAAGATGTACCAGAATCTCCGGAGAGTGTATTTGTGGCCTAAGATGAAGAAAGACATCGTTGAGTTTGTTGTTAGATATCTAACATGCCAACAGATTAAGATTAAGCATCAGAAGCCGATAGGTATGCTTCGACCATTATCAATTCCTACATGGAAATGGGAGCATGTGACTATGGATTTTATTATGGGATTACCACGGACCCGGAAGGGATATGATGCTATTTGGGTGATAGTCGACAGATTAACTAAGCCTGCTCATTTCTTAGCCATGAGATCTACAGATTCAGTTAGTGCCTTGGCCGATTTGTATGTCAGGGAGATAGTGAGGTTACATGGTGTTCCAGTGAGTGTCACCTCTGATAGGGACTCCCGCTTCATCTCTCATTTCTGGGAGAGATTTCAGGAGGCTATGGGATCCCAGCTAAATTTTAGCACCTTTTTTTATCCACAGACTGATGGGCAGTCCGAGCGTACCATAAAGACGCTCGAGGATATGTTGAGAGCGTGTGTATTGGATTTTAGAGGCTCATGGGATGATCACTTACCCCTGGCAGAGTTTGCTTATAACAATAGTTTTCATACTAGTATCGGCATGGCACCGTGTGAGGCCTTGTATGGTAGACGATGCAGATCCCCGATAGCATGGGAAGAAGTGGGAGACCATAAACTGTTAGCTCCCGATTTGGTCGAGCAGGCTTCTCGTGATGTACGGATGATCTGTGAAAGGCTCAGAACGGCTCAGAGTCGGCAGAAGAGTTATGCAGATACTAGACGCCGACCATTAGAGTTTGTAACGGGTGATTATGTGTTTTTAAAGATCTCACCGTCCAAAGGTATAATGAGATTCGGGAAGAGAGGAAAATTGAGTCCCTGATATATTGGGCCTTATGAGATCTTAGATCGCATGGGAGATGTGGCATATCAGTTAGCACTACCACCAGAGTTATCAGGAGTGCATAACGTATTCCATGTCTCGATGTTGAGAAAGTACCATCCAGATCCTTCTCACGTAATTCGACATGAGCCACTGGAGATCAGAGAAGACATGAGTTACGTTGAGAAACCGGTACGGATCCTGGATAGGAAAGATAAGGTATTGTGATCTAAGACGATTCCTTTGGTTAAAGCGCTTTGGCAGTATCATAACGAGGAGGAGGCTACTTGGGAGTTAGAGAGCCTTATGCATGAGAGGTATCCAGAGCTCTTCCAGTGACAGGTCCAAGTTAAATTTGGAGGACCAAATTTCTTAAGGTGGGGAGAAATGTAAAACCCGAATTTTTCATACTATATACCATAATTGTACATAATTGATAGTGGAAATAAATTCTTTTAGTGAAATTAAAGAGTCATTCAATGTGAATTTCCACTTTTCATTTTAAGTTATGATGTATAGTGTGGTGTATAAAAGAAAGAAAAACAAACATTAAAGTTGCAACAAGAGATAGATGAGATATAATCTTGATAAAAAGGTTGAAAGTGTGAAAGGGATTAATGGCAATAGGACAAATAAGGGCTAGCCGATTTCTTGTGTTGAGAAATTCTTCAAGAATTAATATACTACAAGACAAAAGAAAAGAATGAGATGAAAGTCAATGATAGTGGCTGCTGGAAGTGGATTGGCGTGGAGAAGAGAAGAAAAGAAAAGAGAAAAAGTCAAGGAAAGGGGCGGCAGTGGACTTCTCACCACTTTGCTTCTCTTGACAGTGGGGCTAAGTAATAAATGGCAAGTGAAATTAGTCAAGAATAGAGCTGTAGTAGGGACTTCACTACCGTTCTTTTTGCTGTAGTTTTCTTTGGTTTTAATGCATGAAATGATGAAAGAAAAACGGGATAAGAACAATTGTTAGATTCTAAGTGAAACTGAATGGCTATATAAGAAGAATTCATGAGGAAAAAATCGATGGAAGCAACTTTATCTTCCTCAAAATCATTCTCGCCCATTCTGTTTTCATTTCAAGTTCACCATTAGTTCTTCCGTTACTCCCATAAGTGAGCCATGAAACTCATCCTTAGTTAGCTAAACATTTATCCAGTGTGTGAATAACTGAGGAATAAGCAAAGTAAAGCTAAGTGAGGCAAGAAAACATTCTGTTTTTGGAAGAACAACTGGGTTGAGGTGAGTTTCATATTTTCCATGGTTCTCTTGATATTCCATACTAGACTTCTATGTTTTATAACGTGATAAACATAGATATAGCCTGGTTTTAGTTAAATATTGTTGGAATATATAAGAAATCAGATGGAAAATAATCAAGAATGAGTAAGGTAATACGATGGGTGAACGGCGAATAGACTTATTTAACTGCTCGCCAAACAGTTGTGTACTCGCCTAAAGGTTGGGCGAGCTCAAGAGTCGCATGAGTTGGCGACATATGTGTTCGCCAAACTCTTTGGAAAGTCAGACAATTCCCGAATAGGTGAGGGCGAATGGCGAGGACTATGATTGCCCAAAATATGTAGAGTTAATGATCGCCAATGAGGCGAGTAGGAGATAAAGAGGTCGCCAAGCGTTATCCAATTCATGGGCGAGCCCATCTATGAATGAAAAGCCACGAATGGCGAATTGAATTGATGAGCATGGCGAGTTGAGTTAAAATGGGGCGAGCTCCCATGTTGGGCGAACTCCCATGAATAAGCCGCTAACGGATGGCGAGCTCTGTGGGCGAATGGCGATCTTAATCTCGCCAAAGTAGCATAAATATTAGGAAGGGAAATATAAATAGTTTTGGATAATATTCGAAAAAGAAATATTAATAGTTTTAATAAATTTTGCAGACGGGAATTGACAAAGGCGAGCGGGAAGCTAAGCTTTGAAGAAATCAAGTAAGGGAGATGTGTGTGAAGTGAATGCATGTCTTGTGGAGTAAATATTATGAAAATATTGATAAATGTTTGTTTTACGACATGCATTATTTGTTAAAGTGTTTTGATTTTTGGGCGAGCTACAAAGCCGGTCCTATGATATTTGGGCGAGCTGGTATTGGCGGGGAGCCAAACCTGCTATGTTGTTTTAGACGGGCGAGCCCTTCTATGAAAGTTGGGCGAGTCACCTTGTTTTAAATAAAATCCGGGCAAGCCACAGATGGCCGAACCCTTTTGTAAATGCATTTGGGCGGGCGAATCCTATTTGTTGAGAAAATGATGGGTGAGCTCATGAGAGCGAGCCAGTTTTACTTAATGTTTTAAAAGTAAGGAGTGGCAGGCGAATACTTGTTCACCCCTTTCCAGTTGACCATGGGCGAGCTGTACTAGGCGAGCTGACCATGGCGAACAGGTTTTTGTTTACATTTTCTCAACGATAAATTAGCTATTTTTAATATTTTTGAAAATAGAAAATATAAATTCTTTCGGACGAGTTGACCATGGAAATGCCACAGTTGGGCGAATTGACCATGGGAATTGTCATAACAGGCGAACTGGTCATCTGGTGAGCCGTTATGAGTGAGCCAGTGTTTTGTTTCAAAAAGGGTGGCGGGCGAACACAAGTTCACCGCACTGGGCGAGCTGTCATGGGCGAGCCACAATGGGCGAGCTGACATGGGCAAGCAGGTTTTAAATATTGAGTTTTCGGACTGTTTTCAAGTGTTTGTAAACAGAAAACCTAAACCTTTTTGGAAATCAAATCATTTTGAGAAAATGATAATAAAGGAGAGATAATTTCCATAAAGGGTTTTCATGAGATATAAAAGTGATTTTGAGACTTTAGGCCCTGAGTTCATGCAGTATTATTCATGTAGTTGCGTGACCCACCTGGGGCTGTGGCTCGGGTTGATGGACCTACGGGCGCACCTCAGGCGTCACAAGGTTGATGGACCCGCCAAGTCATCAGCGGTCTCGAGGTCACTTGGCAAGTGGACCCGAGGACCATTTATAGATTATGGCCATAGATCTAGTTAAGATAGCCATGAGGGGCGATAGCCTACGGGTGCACCCCAAAAGCGGATGACTTATGTTCTTGAGAGAACAATGAGAGCATGATGTAATTATTGCCTAGTCTCAACTTATTGAATTCTGTTTAATGTTTAATGGGTTTGATTGTTAAGATAAATAAATTGTTTTGGAAAGATAGCTGTTATTTTATAAAGCAGCATACACCTTCCTTACTGAGCACTTGTCGCTCACTCCCTATTTTCCACTCCACAGATTATTGAACTTGGGCTAAACGAATTACCTTCCAGAGAGCTGATATCGAAGGTATGTTGTATTCTTTTATATATTCAGTAAAATGGTACAGTACTACTTTAAATAAAAGGGAATGTATATACATCTTAAGGAAATAATTTAATCATTCTTATTAAAGTGATAGGAGTTGATAAGCATCACAGACAACCCAACCGGTAAGTGAGTGTAATTGGTAAGCGAATATTATATATTTTGTGGATTTGGGATGTTACATATTCAATACTAGATTTCTATGTTTTACAATGTAATAAACATAGATATAGCCTTGCTATAGCTAAATCTTGTTAGAATGTATAAGAAACAGGATGGGCGAAGTGATTATTCAACTGCTTGCCAAATAGGCGAGCAAAAGTAGGTACTCGCCCAAAGGATGAGGCGAGTTGAATGGTATGCATGAATCGGCGATATACATGTTCGCCAATATTTTGGATAATCTGACTGATCGCCCGAATGGATGAGGGCTATGGTCACCCAAAATGTATGGAATTGATGATCGCTAAGGGGCAAGAATAGCGACCATTGTGATCACCAATGTGGAATGTTAGTGATTGCCAGTGAGGCGAGTAGGAAATAGAGAGGTCTACAAGTGTTAATTCAATTCATGGGCGAGCCCATCTCTGAATAAAGCCACGAATGGCGAACTGAAATTCATAAGCATGGCGAGTTGAGTTGAAATGCTTGGCGAGCTCCCACAAATAAGCCATTAAGTGAATGGCGAGAATGTTGGGCGAGCTCCCACAAATAAGCCATTATGTGAATGGCGAGTACTGTTAGGCGAGTTCCCACAACTAAGTCAATTAATGAATGGCGAGCTCAGTTGGGCGAGTTGTAGATTAGTTTCAAATCTCGCCAAAGTGTTGAGAATATCCGAAATAGAAAATATTAATTGTTTTCATAAATTATTTTGCAGCCGGGAAGTAAGAGCTTGGTAAAAGTGATCGAGAAGGCGATCGGGAAACAAGGCCACGTAAGACCAGGTAAGGGAGATGTGTGTGAGGTGAATGCATGTCCTGTGGAGTTAAAATTGTATGGAAAATATCGAAAAATCGTTTTGGCTTATGACATGCATTGGTTTTATAAATTATTTTGGTTTGGACGAGCTATAAAGATAGTCGACCCCTATATGGTTTATTAGGTGAACTGGTAAGGACGGGCGAGCCAAACCTTTTATGATTTTTGGGCAAAGAACCCTTTTTATGATATCTTGGGCGAGTGACTTTATTTTTAATAAAATCTGGGCGAGTCAATGTGGGCAAACCCTTTTATAATGTTTTGGGCGGGCGACCCCTATTTTAATAAAAATGGGCGAGTTGACCATGAAAGTGTCACATTGGGCGAGTTGACCATGGAAGTGCCGCACTGGGCGAGTTGACCATGGGCAATGCCACAATGGGCGAACTGGTCATAGGTGAGCCACTGTGGGCGAGCCAATTTTACTTGCTAGTTTTAAAAGGCTAAAGTTGGCGGGCGAACACTAGTTCACCGCACTGGCGTGACCATGGGCGAGCTAGAATGGGCGAGCTGACCATGGGTGAACAGATTTCAATTTGCATTCTCTACGAAATGAGAATAATACCTTTTCGGAATTATTATTTAAATGATTTAAACTCATAAATGTGTTTCCATAAAGGTATTTTGAGCTATAAATATGATTTTGAGACTTTAGGCCCTGAGTTCATGCATTACCATTCATATAATTGCGTGACCCGCTTGGGGCATGGCTCGGGTCGATAGACCAATGGGTGCACCCCAGGGTGTCACAAAGCTGATTGACCCACCAAGTCATCAGCGATTTCGAGGTCACTTGGCAAGTAGACCCGAGGACCACCTATAGATTATGGCCATAGATCTAGCTGAGATAGCCGTGAGGGGCGATGACCTACGGGTGCACCCCAAAAGCGAACGACTTATGTTCCTGGGGGAACAATGAGAGCGTGATTTAATTGTTGCCTAGTCTCAACTTACTGATTTCTGTTTACTAAAAGGATCTATTGAATCCTATTTACTGTATCCATTGTTTTCCTACTGGGTTTGTTGTTAGGAAAAATAAATGTTTTGGGATATAGTTTAATTTTGTATAAAGTAGCATACACTTTCCTTACTGAGCACGTTGTTGCTCACTCCTTATTTTTCCACTCCACAGATATTGACTTTGGAACTAAGAGAATTACCTTCCAGAGATTTGATATCGAAGGTATGTGTATTCTTTTATATATTCAGTAAAATTGTACAATACTACTCGAAATAGAAGGGAATGTATATACATCCTAAAGAAGCAATTTAATAATTCATATTTTCATATTAGTATGAGGGATAAAAGTACTAATTCTTATGGAAGTGTTAGGAGTCGTTAAGCATCACAGACAACCCAACCGGTAAATAAGTGTAATTTATAAGTAAATATTAAGTTTCACTGTGGATTTGGGATGTTACAGATCTATGGCCATAATCTATAGGTGGTCCTTGGGTCCACTTGCCAAGTGACCTCGAGACCGCTGATGACTTGGCGGGTCAATCAGCCTTGTGACGCCCTGGGGTGCACCCGTTGGTCCATCGACCCGAGCCGTAGCCCCAGGCGGGTCACTCAATTACATGAATAGTAATGCATGAACTCAAGGCCTAAAGTCTCAAAAATCACTTTTATATCTCATGAAAAACCTTAATGGAATTATTTCACCCATATTATCATTTTCTCAAAATGATTTGATTTCCACAAAAAGGTTTTAGGCTTTCTGTTTACAAATGGCAATTAAAACAGCCCATTTTTTTGTATGAGAAAACTAAACCTGCTCGCCCATGGTCAGCTCGCCCATAGACAACTCGCCCATAGTCAACTCGCCCGTTATGGCTTGCCCATGGCCAGTTCGTCCACTATGGCTTGCCCATGGCCAATTCGCCCATTGCGGTGAACTAGTGTTCGCCCACCAACCTTTGCATTTAAAACAGTGGCCAGTTCGCCATTATGGCATTGCCCGTGGTCAACTTGCCCATTTTATTAAACATGGGTTATTTTCTTTGGCTCGCTCAAAATTCTATTAAAATAGGATTGCTCGCCCAAAATATCAAAAAGCGATTCGCCCACTTTGACTCACCTGGATTTTATTAAAACAAGGGTCGCTCGCCCCAAAACATCATAAAAGGGTTCGCCCATTTGGCTCGCGGCCCTTTTACCAATTCGCCCAAATCAATACAGTTTATCAAATTTATGCATGTCATAAACCAAATAATTTCTCAATATTTTCATAATATTTTTACTCCACAGGACATACATTTACTTCACATACAACTCCCTTACCTGGTCTTACAAAGCCTTGCTTTCTGATCGCCTTTCCGATGCTTTTACCGATTCCTTAATTCCTAGCTACAAAATAATTTATAAATTCTATTAATATCTTCTTTTTATATATTTTACCATCACTTGGGCGAGACTTGAGATAAATCAACCAGCTCGCCCACAGACATCATACTAGCTCGCCCAACAGAGCTCTTAGTAGCTCGCCAACCGAGCTCGGCATTCATTAAATGGCTTACACGTGGGAGCTCGCCCAACATTTTCGCCATTCATCTATTGGCTAATTAGTGGGAGCTCGTCCACAATCAACACGTCATGCCTACATTGGCTTAAATGTGGTAGTTCACCCATAATTCAACTCGCCCAATGCCTATGTAATGTGAGTTCGCCCTACACGGCTTTCTCTTCAGATTTGGGCTCGCCCATGAATTAAACTAGCGTTGGGCGACCTCGCCCACTTGAACAAGAACTTTTAACTTGGCAAGTTCTTTATTTCCTACTCGCCTCATTGGCGATCACTAACATTCAACATGGGTGATCACAATAGTCGCCATTCTAGTCACTTTTCCAGTATTTTCCTTGTTTATTTTCGTCTATTTCCAAGACCACTTCTTGTTTCTAGTTTTCATATTCTCTAAGGATTTAACTAAAAACAAGGCTGCATCTATGTTTATTACTTTATAAAACATAGAAATCTACCATTGAATATCAAGAGAATCATAGAAATATGGAACTTACCTAAACCAACTGCATTTCCAAAACAGATCACTTTTTATCTTACGTTGGCCTCATTTTGCTTATTCCTTTAGCTCATCAACCGATGGAGGAAAGGTTTTGCAAGCAGGTTTACTTGTTTAGCCAACTTAAGGATGAAGTTTAGTAGATCAAGCATGACAGAAATGGAAGGAACATAATATAAACTTGCAGCAGAATGACAGCGATGAGGATGGAGGTTTAATCAAGTCAGTTTTCCATTCAATCTTCTTATATAGCCATGCTATCCAAATCAAAATCTACCACCTGTCCTTTATTCCACTTCTTTCATCACTTCACGTCCTAACATGCATTAATTAGATGAGGGAGACGGTCAGGGTCTATTTTCTACCCTCATTAATGGATGAAGACACCTGTGGCTAAAGAAACGGTGTGCCAATCTTTTCTGTACCGTTCTTGAATTATTTGCCTTCTTTGTTTCATTCCTCAACCAATAAGAATAAATCCTTTATTGACTTTAACCCTTCTCTACTAATTGTCTTCAACCGTTTGGCGTACAAAGTCAATTTTTACTGCAATGGTTTGAATTTATTTTCATTTTGTCCACACATGCTGATTCCAGTTCGCCTAGTCAACTTGAGGCCTCAGCTCGCCAACTCAATTTTAGGTCGTCAGCCTTAATCCAGATCGCCAGCTTCTCAGCTCGCCAATATACCTTAACTTGCCATATGAGCTAATTTATTTTCCTTAGGCGATCACATTGGGGTTTGGCGATCACCGGGTTATTGCTCTACTCGCCTACCTTGCTATGATTTATGCAGTAAGTGGGCGATCACAAGCCCTCGCCCCATTCAGGCGATCTCTTAATCCAATAACATGGCGAACTTACCTATTCGCCCAACAGGCAATTAAACCAACTCGCCATCACCATCGCCATCATGCATTGGTGATCATCCCTTGCTCACCCATTGGCAAGCCGTTCCATTATAGTACTCACCCATAGAGTGTTTCACAGAAATTGCTCCATTCTCATCCCGAGTTAAGGAGCTTTTCACCCAAGTGAAAATCAACATTCATTATTTATTTAATTTTCATTATCAAATTTTATAAAATTAGGGTCTACAGTAGTGTATAATCAGATCTTACAATTCTTAAGCTAACTTTATATTAGCTAAGTTAATATCCTTTAATTACCTTAGGTCCTAATCAAATTCTATCACTAAGCATGCATTTACAATTTCGAATCATTCTACTTGACTAAATATATCTCCACACAAGTTGCATGCATTGTTATGAACCATAAATATATCATATACTTCCTTTAATTACATCCCCATATTATAAAAGTACTGAAATTACAAGTCTGAATATAAAAAGGAATGTTGTACATCACATACCTTCAAGGGAAGGCAAAAACCTCGAAGGAGGTGTAGAACCCCTCGTACAAACTCTTACTGCAAATTAACTGGAAGGTGGAGAGGGGGGTGAACTTATAAAGCACAATAAGAAATATATATATAAGAGACAGATATCGAATTTCTATATTCAAGTTTTCCAAAATATTTATTAAAGTTCGAATATCGTAATATTTATTAAAGTTTGAATATCGTAATATTTATTAAAGTTCGAATATCGTAATATTTATTAAAGTTCGAATATCGTAATATTTATTAAAGTTCGAATATCGTAACTTATTCGATTTGGAAATCAAATCATGCTTATGCAATGCATCAGAAAGCATTTTATTTGAGTCGAAACATAAACAATTGAATTCCGAACATAATCGAAACATATATGTGCTTATCACATTTAGTTCAATATGGATTGTCAAATTAAACCGTATTAGTTTCAAAGTCGAAGAATTAGACATTCAGAATTCATATACGAAAATAAGCACGATAAAGCATATACATACTAAGCTGGAGACATGTTAGCGACTAAGTAATAATCATGCAGTTCAGATATTCCCGTGAGGGAAAGTGCAAGTTAGAAAGACTTATGGCCATAGTCTAGAGGGGGTTCCACAGTAAGCATTGATCAGGTGTTAACTAGGCCCGCTGTGGACTGTATTAAGGTCACACAGCTCAGAAATAAATACCTACTGTGGACTGGATCAGGGTCATACAATAGTCAGAACTAATACCTACTGCAGACTGGATCATGGTCACATAGTAGTCCGAACAATATTGCAGTGACTGTTAGTCATGTCTCAAAACATTTTATATATATTTTTCGAAATTCAAAATAGTATATTTTTCGAGCTTTAGGAAAGTTCACCAAAGAACTAGTATATATTTCTTTCAAAAGCAAATAAATCATATATACTCATAATATTTTCAACCAAATACCGTCGGTTGATAATTCCCATGAAAATTAATATTTCGGCTAAAAGTTTCATAAGCATATCAAATTCATAAGATTTAACCATTTTTCAAAATAAATTTGCTAGCCGAATTGGTATTCTCAATTGGCTGCTTAAGTAAAGCTTAAATCACAAAATCATTATTTTCATAAAAAATCCAATAGCATAACGGCTTATATTTCTTAAAACCCCTTGCAAGAAAATACAATTTATATAACCACAAGGTAGTTGATTTTAAAATTTCATCCAATATCCCTTATGTTCCGATATATATCTGTTGCAATCTAAAACCTATACCGTAGGTGCACGGGTCGTGACAAGTAATAAAGTGATGAATAGAGTATCGTTCCCATGAGGATTAATTAAAATTGTTCTTGCAAAGTACTAAAATTATTTCACCCTAGATTTATTCAAACATTTGAATAATTTTTTTTTACATTTAAATTAACTATGAAAGCCATTAAAATAAAACTTAAATTAAAATTTTAAATTAATTAAAAAAATTTGAAAATTAAATTGCAAACTAATTTAAAAAAATTAAAAGACATTACTAATTTAAATAATCAACTTAACTTAAAAAATTCCTAAATGATAAATTAAAATTATTATAAAGACCAACCTAATATAATATATTAACTAAAACCACTAAATTAAAATAAAACTACTAAAATAATATATTAAACTATTTAAAACACTATAAACTATCAAAAACAAAGCAAACCAATGCACTATACTAGCCCAACCGACACCTTGCCTGCTTCTGCTGTCACACCACCCGCCATGGACCATCAAGCATCGCCACACACATGTCGCAGCACTGAACAGCTTCAGCAAGCAGCACACCAAGCACCAACAGCAAGCCACGTCCAAGCTCCACGTGCATAGGCTGCAGCTGTTTCCTAAGATGTAGAAGACCAGAAAAGCTTGTAGCTATAATTTATAAACAGAAAATAAACTCCTTAAGCAAAATCTTGTAATTGAAACCGAAAAGAAAGAAAATTAAATTAAAAGCTTTGACAACGATTGCTTAAAAAGTAAAGTTTAAATTCAAAATTATCTAATCTAAACTACTCAAATCTCCTTAAAAACAGTAAATAAATGTGCTTTAACATATAAAAGAAAACTACATCTGAAAACTAAAGAAACAAATAAAACAACGAAAATAAAAAGAAGCAAATCGCATCCAGAAACATCGGAGAAGCTTAGGCTCCTATCACAAGCTGCCCCTCCTTCCCCTGCTTTAGTCCAATGCCGGTCTTACTTCAACAACATCACACATCCGCACTCAGCAACTAAACTAAATCTGATCTTGAATTTTAAACACACTTAAGGCCATTTGGTTCGCGGAATTTAGGAATACTTTTAGGAATCATTTAACAGAAAATTATTTTACTTGACAGATTCCTGGTGTTGTTGCTCAAAACAACAATAAATGCTCGCTGACGTCGATATTGTGTTCCTTCTCCACGTGTCTCCAGTAAGGTTCTGTCAACTGCGTTGACACTCCGATGCTTAAGTCAGCAAATGGTTCTTCAATATTGGGAAGCGTAAAAGCTAGTAGTCAGAAAATTAGAGAATAGAATTGTACCCGAGGCCTATTTATATGTGAATATTCCAGAGTAATTACCTAGGGTGATTGCGTCTTTTTTTGTTCGAGTTTGTTTCCAAATATAACACAAATTCCGTCAATCTCGAAAGTTTATCGAGAGTCTGTCGCCGACGAGAGGCTGTTGAATGATGCGACACATCCCAGCGGGAGGCATCTGTCGCACTATGCGGGAGGCTGGGTTTGGCCACGTGTCCGACACACGAGCAATGAGCGACAGACCTTAAGAGGCCAGTCGCCTGCAACAGAGGTCCTGTCGCAAGCGAGAAGGACCTTCTACCTGTCCGGAATTATTTAGTCAATGCCACGTGGTCCAATAGGACTATGCCACGTGGCATACCCTGGATGCTTTGGGCTTTACTCCAGTGTGAATGGGCTTTGCCATATCAATTGCTCCATAATTCTTTGTAAAAGAACTCAGTATTTTGCAAAGAATTTTTCAATGGTTACATATTTACCTTGTACATATTTAAATTCTCGTGCTTCACATGAGCAACTTACGTTTCGAATTTTTTGTACCACTCTTGTACACTTTTTTGGCCTTTTACATATGTGGCTTATGCCGCTCAGTTATTGCTTCAAGCACAGGCACTTCATACATGACTTACATTGCGCACTTTTCGCTTCAAGTGCACGCGTAGCCTGCATTACGCATTTTTCGCTTCAGCTTTTTTCTTTGAGTACGTGGCTTACCTCACGCATTTTTCGCTTCAAGCCCTTACACTTTATGCATGACTTACATCGCACACTTTTTGCTTCAAGTACATGTGTAGCCTACATCGCACATTTTTCGCTTCAGGCTTTTTTCTTTGAGTACGTGGCTTACCTCGCGCATTTTTCGCTTCAAGCCCTTACACTTTATGCATGACTTACATTGCGCACTTTTCGCTTCAAGTCATGCGTAGCCTACATCGCGCATTTTTTGCTTCAGGCTTTTTTTCTTTGAGTACGTGGCTTACTTTGCGCATTTTTCGCTTCAAGCCCTTACATTTTATGCATGACTTACATCGCACGCTTTTTGCTTCAAGTACATGCGTAGCCTATATAGCGCATTTTTCGCTTCAAGCTTTTTTCTTTGAGTACGTGGCTTACCTCGAGCATTTTTTGCTTCAAGCCTTTGCACTTTTTGCCTTCATGCATGAATTTCGTCACGCACTTTTCGCTTCAAGTCCATGCTACGTAGCCTACATATCGCATTTTTCGCTTCAGGCTTTTTTCTTTGCCCGTCTCACGCATTTTTCGCTTAAGGACTTTTCATTTGCCTGTGTAAGACCCGATTTTATAAAACTGTACACCATAATTTGGTGAATTTTGATAGTGGAAATTAAATAAATAATGAATGTTGATTTTCACTTTGGTGAAAAGCTCCTTAACTTAGGATGTAAATGGAGTAATTTCTGTGAAACACTCTATGGGTGAGTATTATGATGGAACGGCTCGCCAATGGGCGAGCAAGACGATTAGGATGATCGCCAATGGATGATGGCGAGTTTGATTTAATGACCATATCGGCGAATAGGTAAGTTCACCAAGTTAGTTGATTAAGATGATCGCCCGAATGAGGCGAGGGATATGATCACCCGAATGAACCTAGCGATGATCACCCAAAGAGTGAGTATGGCGAGTAAGGTGATCTCCCATAAAGAAGTGCAAATGATAGCCTAGTAGGCAAATAAGGCAATAAGGTACTCGCCAAATTAAAATGCTAGATGTGATCGCCAACTTGCTGCATGAATCATAGCAAAGTAGGCAAGTAGAGCAATACCCAGTGATCGCCAACAATTTAACTATGGCAGTGATCGCCAAATCTCAATGTGATCGCCTAAGGGAAAGAAATCAGCTCATAATCATCAATTCTCAAGATGGCATCAATACAATGTGACGATGCCAATAATCAAGTAAAGGCAAACGTTGATGCTCGAATTGGCAAGATAAGGACTATTGGTGAGCTAGAAACAATAAGTCAGAACCGTGCAGCCAAATTTGACTTCAGTTGCTATTGTGATACAAGGCTAAAGAAAACTCTAACAAAGGATGAATTTTATTGGCTGAAGTAGCCATCAAAGGTAGGCAAACTAAGTCAATAACGTGTAGGAAGAAAAGAGTTCCAGCCGATTTCTTTTGCTGCAATGTTCTTCATGAATTAATGCAACATATGATGCTTAGAGGAGAAGGAGAATAGAAGTCAACAAAGGTGCAACAAAAGTGGACTTTCATGACACTTTGCTACTGCTACACGTTAGTTTCTTCAATCTGTTAAAGGCTGATCAAAATATGCTTGTTAAGTGTAAATTAGACAAGAAATTAATTAAAGGTTGACATGGCTGGAATGTTATTTATGGAAATATAAAACAAAGCCAATAGAAGAAGCAAAAGGCGTGTGGAAGGGAGACTTTCACGCCACCTTGAGCTGTAGTTTTTCTTCATGCATTAAATGAATGTTGACACATGAAATGATGAGGAAATATGATAAGGTGCTATGTGGATTATTAGTATTGGTTAATATGGATAAAGAGAAGAATAAATAGGCAAGAAGGCTGCAGCAAAGTTGCTCTCTTCACTACCGAATATGCCATCTAAGAGAGCCAAACTTTGCCTCGATTCTGTCCTGGTTCTTTGCTTCGATTCAACTAAGAAATAAATTGAGAGAAATTCCATGGTGACATTCAACCTTCCTTGCTTACTCAACCTCTATTCAATTGAAGAATCAAATAAGAATTCAAGCTAGAGGGCGGACGTGGAAGAGGAACAAAACAGAAGACAAATTCTGTTTTAGAAACATAAATTGATCAAGGTGAGATTTAATGGTTTCTTGAGATTGAATGATATATTTCTATGATTTCGAGCATGAGGAGCATGATTATAGTCTTGCTTTTAAATTATTCTTGTTAGATCATAGAAATAGAATAAATTCATATCTTGAAGCAGATGAAGAATAAAATGAAAATGGGTTGAAATTGTAGTATGATAATGGAAAATCATTAAAGGAAACTAGAACAAGATGTGATCTAAAAACAATTGAGAATAAACAAGGGCTGGAAATGGTGTAAGAGTAATGAGAATAGGCGAGCTCAATTATTATGGGTGAGCTAAATAACATGGAGCGGGGTATGGTGGGCGAGGACGCCACATGCTAGCTTAATTCATAGGCGAGCCCACCCCTGAATAAAAAGCCGTGTATGGCGAACTCACATGCATAGGCATGGCGAGTTGAATAGTGGGCGAGCTCTCATGCATATGCATGGCGAGCTGATTTGTGGGTGAGCTCCCACGTGTAAGCCAATTAATAAATGGTGAACTCTGTTGGGTGAGCTAGTAGAATTAGTCTCAAGTCTTGTCAAAATGCTGGAAATATTCAAAAAGAAAATACTAATAGTATTTATAAATTATTTTACAGCCGGGAATTAAAGACTCAGTAAAAGCGATTGGGAAGCAAGGCTTCGTAAGACCAGGTAAGGGAGTAGTATGTGAAGTAAAATGCATGTCCTCTGGAGGAAAATATTATGAAAATATTGAGAAAATGTTTTGGTTTATGACATGCATTAGTTTAATAAATTGTTTTGATTTGGGCGAGCTACAAAGCCGACCCCTTTGTGATGTTTTGGGCGAGCCAAAGATAAGTGACCCCTTTTATGATGTTTTGGGCGAGCGACCCCTGTTTGAATAGAAATCCGGGCGAGCCACAAATAGGCGTCCCCTGTTTTAACAAAATTTCGAGTGAGCCAAAGAAAAATGACCCATGTTTTAAAAAAAAATGGGCGAGCTGACCATGGACGTGCCGCATTGGGCAAGTTGACCATGGAAGTGCCGCATTGGGCGAGTTGACCATGGGCAATGCCAGAATGGGCGAACTGACCATGGGCGAGCCAGTTTAACCGTATTTTCTCACACAAAAAATGGTGAGATTTTGGGTTGTTTTATTATCTTTGTAAACAGAAAATATAAAAACTTTTTGGAAAATAAATCATTTTGAGAAAATGACGAAATTGGTGAAATAATTCCTTAAAGGTCCTTTATGAGATATAAAGTGATTTTTGAGACTTTAGGCCCCGAGTTTCATGCGTTACTTTTCACGTGACTGATTTGTGCCACAGAGCTAGCTGTATCCCGGTGGGGATACGAATGAGAGTTTTGGCCTAAGGGCGTACTCTGAGAAAGTCATGAGGGGCGATGGCCTACGAGTGCATCCCAAAAGTGGACGATTTGTGTTCCTAGGAGAACGATGATAGCATGATTTATTTGTAGGGTGATGCCTAGTCTCAACTTACTGATTTCTGTTTACTGAAAGGATTTACTGAATCTTGTTTGCTGTTTACTACTTTATATTGTAAACTGTTAACCAGTGATTTGAATGGTGTATTGAGGATACTGTTTACTATATCCACTGTTTTCCTACTTGGTATGATTCTAAGAAAATAAATACTTTGTGGCATATAGTTTTGCTTTATTTAAAGCAGCATACGTCTCCTTTACTGAGTGCGTGGTTCGCTCACCCTTTTGTTTTAACTCCACAGATAAAAGACACGGGGTTAGAGAATTATCTCCCAGATGAATATAGCTACATATAAAGCGCTGGGGCAAACTATGTTAAATATGACAGGTATAGTCACCTCTCTTTTACGTTTCAGACATATGTATACAGTACTACCTTATTGAAACAAGGACAATAGGGGATGTCATATGTAAGGAATAATGAATCAAAATTCATATTCCACATTTGTTAAATAAATGTTTATCATTTATTATGTCACTGTTGAATGTTAATGGCATCGCAAATAGCCCAACCGTGGATTATGTGTAAAAATACATGATTTACAGCATCTGTGGACTGTTACAGCCCGTCTCTCGCATTTTTCGCTTAGGGACTTTTAGTTTGCCCATCTCGCACCCTTTTGTGTTTAGGGACTTTTCATTTGCCCCTCTCGCGCATTTTTCGATTAGGGACTTTTAGTTTGCCCATCTCACACCCTTTTGTGCTTAGGGACTCTTTTGTCTTCATGCATGGATTATATCACGTACTTTTTGCTTCAAGTCCATGCATAGCCTACTTTGCGTATTTTTCGCTTCAGGCTTGCCATGGTTTTTGTATTTCTGTTGCAAGCTATGCAATCGTGATGAGAAAATAAATTACTTCATTGCATATTACCAATAATCAATGACAATATGGAATATAAAGGCAAAAATGTTCAAAATAACATGTCTGATTTAATTGAAACTACGACCTTGAATCTTCCTTATCCATCTTCATATCTGGGGGTCAATCGTGATATGGGTTTCCCTGATCACCCCTTGCTTCATCTTTCCACCTTCTGTCTGCTCCCCCCTCTCTTCTATTATTGTCATATTGCCTATTCTACAGCAAACCATTTCTCCAATTGCGTGGAGAATAGTGGGCTCCCCCACCTCTCCAAAGATATCTGTCTATTTTTCCTTCTCGAGCCAATTTCTCAAGTTGATTCATTAGCTCCCTACATTTCTCAGTTGAGTGCCCATTTGTAGAATGAAATCACAATAAGAATCTGTCTCCTCCCATACTTTTTGTTGCTTTTTTAGGGAGTTTTAGTAGTCCTGTCTCTTCTATAGCTGCCAGAATTGAGGCTCTAGGCTCATTAAGTTGAGTGTAACTATCGAATCTCAATTTTGGAGCCTTGTTGGACTTATCTCTGCTTTTGTCAACAAATTCTCTTTCCCATTTCCTTCCTCCTTCGAGATCGTTAGTTTGTACCATTTCCAACACTTCTTCCTGAGTGATGTATTTGTTAGCTCTGGTGAATAACTTCGAAAGTGTTGTTGGCTGATCTAGAGAGAGTGACTCTTGTAGCTTTTCAGACCTAGTCCCTTGCAATATTGCTGCTATTACGACACCGACCTGTAAATCCCTAACTTCTAAAGTTGCATCTCGGAATCGATCCACATAGCTTTTTAGTGATTCCTTACTTCCTTGTTTAAGTGTAAGCATATAAGTAGGTTCTTTCTTCCTCTGGCTGTTAACTATGAAGGCTTTCAGAAATTCGCTTCGCAATTGGTCGAAGGAAGTGATTGATGCCTCAGCCAGACCATTGAACCACTTCATAGCATGCCCAGTCAGGGTGAGTGAGAAAGCTCTGCACATGATCTTATCTTCCCACCCGTAGAGCAGCATCAGTGCTTCATAATTCTAGATATGATCATAAGGGTTTGTCTTTCTCGAGTATGTATCCATTTGCAGCATTTTAAACTTCGGTGGTAAGGGTTTTTCCATAATAGCCACAAAAAACGGTACCCGCTTTTCTGACTTTCTTTTGCAGATACTAGCTTCCTTTCTTCCAGCACTTGTTCTATAATCGTTTTCATGTCAATTGCAAATGTAGAATAATTTTTCCCCTTTTCTTTACTATGAGATGCATCTTTTCGCATCATTCTTGTGTTCCAAGTGGGGTCAGTCTCTGAGTCAGTCCACCAAGCACTTCCTCCGTCAAGAGTTGGCTGTGTTCGTCTAGCCCCTATCTTTCCAGCTCCTCTCACACCTCGCACTGTTTTGTATCCAATTTGCAAAGTTGGAAGGTTCAACGTACTCCGCTGCATCTCAACAGAGCCTGTCGCAACCTAGTCGCCCACATTAGCTCGCCCACCAGCTACAACATTGTCGCCTGCCGCTACTCTCTCTCATGTAGCGTCTCGCCCACCTGCCGCAACTCGGTCGCCTATCACGGCCTGCTCACCTACCACTACTCTCTTGCCTGTAGCGTCTTGCCCCTAAGCAGCGGATCGCCCACCTATCGCAGCGAGATCATCTACTGCCCTATGCTCACCTGTCGCGGCCCACACGCCAACTGTAGCCTATTCGCCTGTCACTACATGCTCGCCTGTCGCGATGTGCACTCCTACTGCAGCTTGCTTGCCCATCGCGGAGAACAAGCCTGCCGTAATCTGATCGCCTGTTGCCTGAGGCAGATTCAATTACGGGAGGACTCCTTCGCTCATCTCCTTATGAGGTTCTGTACGATCTGCGGCAGATTCAATTGCGGGAGGACTCCTTTGAACAGATTCGCCATGGCCCTCAGTGCCTGAGTTGTTTCCTCACTCTGCCGTCTCAGAGCTTCAAATTTAGCCAAGGATACAGTTGCACCAGGCTTTTCCCTACTCTCTTGTGTTCTCCTTTGAGGCTATCGTTCTAGAGAACTTACCGAGTTCTCATCACTTTCATCTCTAACAATAGTAGATCTTGTTCTCAACATCTTAAAAAGTTTTGATTGGCTTTTATTTCATTTCCCACAGACGGCGCCAATTGTTGTTGCTCAAAACAACAATAAATGCTCGCTGACGTCGATATTGTCTTCTTTCTCCACATGTCTCCAGTAAGGTTCTGTCAAAATAAGAAAAGTCAGAGGAACGCAGGGGTGGTTCCCTGCATTGGCACTCCAATGCTTAAGTCAGCAAAAGGTTCTTCAATATTGGGAAGCGTAAAAGTCAGTAGTCAGAAAATTAGAGAATAGAATTGTACTTGGGGCCTATTTATAGGCGAATATTCCAGAGTAATTACCAGGAGTGATTACGTCTTTTTTGGTTGGAGTTTGTTTCCAAATATAATACAAATTCCGTCAATCTCGGAAGTTTATCGAGAGTCTTTCGCTAGCGAGAGGCTGTTGAATGGTGCGGCACATCCCAGCGGGAGGCATCTGTAGCACTATGCGGGAGGCTGGGTTTGGCCACGTGTCCGACACAGCAGCAATGAGCGACAGGCCTTAAGAGGCCAGTCGCCTACGACAAAGGTCCTGTCGCAGGCGAAAGGGACCTTCTGCCTGTCCGAAATTATTTACTCAATGCCACGTGGTCCAATAGGACTATGCCATGTGGCATACCCTAGAAGCTTTGGGCTTTACTCCAGTGTGAATGAGCTTTGCCATATCACCTAAGAATATTAGATTCTTGTGTTTGGTTGTATTGGTGGGAATATAAAATTTCTGTATTTGGTTAAAGGAATTTAAGATTACTTAATTACTTATTTTACTATAATACCCTTCGTATTATTAGTTGATGTAGAGTGAATAACACTTGATATAAATTATATATAAATTAATTACTTATTTATTTATTTATTTATTTATTTATTTATTTAAGATACTCATTTATTTTTTTAGTCCCCTTTTTTATAAGGTTTTTGTTATGTAAATTATTTTGATTTAACAAACTATTACTATATTAAATTGATTTTGATTAATAAAAAATCATAGGGTCTATCTTATTATTGGTCTATTTGATTTTAAATTCATTTTTCTCTTCATCAAAATAAGAAAAAAACAATGGTTGTAATATTAGATAGGTTTAGGGGTAAAATAGAAACAAAATATAATTACTGGAGGGTAAAACAGGCATAAAAAATGGATTCCTCCTGAAAAAAAAATACCTCAAGATGAGGGGGGAATTTTTCACTCTTATTTCCCCCCTCTTTGCACTATTGGGAATATAAAATTCCTGGTATGAAAAAAATCCCCCAACCAAACATGGTAATTGGATTACGGAAAAAAAAATTCCTACCAGTAATCTAAAATTACCCCAACCAAACGGCACCTTAAAGTATTTAAAACATGAAATAAACGGAAGCAAGGAAACAGTAAATGAGAGTGCACGAAAGTAAAGAATAGAACTTAAATTTTATTGAACGTAAAATGAGAAATAAAGCTTGAGTTTTAAAACATTTAAATAAACTGATAAAATCTAAACTAAAAATCTAACATAATCTAAGGAAAACAATCAAAAATTGAAGCAATGGTGAGAAAACTTGAGCTACTGTCACCAGCCATCTTCCCCCCTCTTTTTTCATCCGGCAGCTTCCTCTTTTGTTATAGGTAGGGCTTCCTTTCAATTCTTGGGCTACATGCTTCACTTAAGCTTCTTTTATTTTTTTTTTCTTTTGGATTGACATTCAAGTAAAATATGGTTGGATTGGGGTTTTTTGGATTTTGGGGTTTAATATGGGCTTAAGGTATTTACACGAGATAAGGTTTTAACAGGGTTATGGTAGGGAAGGGTTTATGTTTAAGGTTTAAATAAAATTTTGGGGTTTTTTTAGGTAATGAGAATAAGGTTTAGAGTTTGGAGAAGGCCAAGTCTATGATTTTTAGGTGTTAAATACCAAATCCAACCATTTTTTCTTGATTTTCTTGTCATTTTCTCGATTTCCTCATTATTCTCGAAATTCCTACACATTAAGACAATTTAATTAAAATGGGAGGAAATTACATTAAAATTTCAAAATTTAAGCAAAATTGATGTAATAAAATACTCTAAAAACTATATATTTTAGAGACTTATCAATATCTCTTATCCCAATTTAGCATAATCGTAGCTTATTCAAATAGTCTTGTAGTCAGTATCCCAAAATCGAACTTGTGCAACATCAGTCACCACTCACTCCCGAACTGCAGAAAAATCATTTAAAACAATTTAATTTCCAAAATTACCTTCACATCATATTTATAAGTCCTAGAAATCTCTCAAAATTCCCCTTAATA
Organism: Heritiera littoralis; assembly: GCA_031772115.1. Classification (NCBI taxonomy): domain Eukaryota; kingdom Viridiplantae; phylum Streptophyta; class Magnoliopsida; order Malvales; family Malvaceae; genus Heritiera; species Heritiera littoralis. Next base: position 427,355 of record JAPDPK010000121.1, on the reverse strand, counting down.
TTTTCCAAAATAATTCTTATACCAAGATCACTCCTTCCATATTGTATTTAATAACACTTAGATGTTGGTAAATACTCAATGTATTCATATTGTTTTAAAATGCAACTATTTAAGCAAAAGCTTATTTTGTTCTTCTTCATCAAGCTCATGGTGTGTGTGTATGTTCACACCTATATATATATATATATATATATATAATATATATATATATATATATATATATATATATATATATAATATATATATTATATATATATATAACACTCCATCTTATCCATGCTTAAGTACCCATACTCATATAAATATTATTCAACCATATCATATATAATTTAACAATGCACTTGTACAAATTTTTATACCTTCAATTAATCTTTACCTTTAGCACACCTTCAGCACGAAACGTACAAATTTCCCAGCTTCAAAGGCCAAGGTTTCAAGGCTTCAAACTCTTAATATCATCACATCAAACCACTTCAAAACCCTTATTGCCATAAGCATTTTCATCCTCCGTTTGGTTACTGAACTAGTACCAAATGATCCTTCTTTTCTTTCCTTTATTTTCTTCGATGCCTGGAAAATCCTCTTCTATGGCTCTTGGTCAAACTATATATATTTATATTTCCCTCAACCAAGATCATTGTACCCAACCCTTGTTTGCTGTTGTTCCAGCCGAATGGCACACCTGGAGCAGCACTTAAATTAGCCTTAAAAGCTACCTTGAACTCTACTTTATACAGCCCCCTAGTTGCTGGTCTATTCCGGCTGAAAAGGCTCTGTTGCATCCTTGTTTCAGCCAAGATAATGGCCCCTATTCTTGATCTATTTTGTCCCTGAGTAATATCTCAAGTCAAGCCTTGATTAAGCCCCCAAAAGTAATTAACTTGCCGAGCATGAAAGCCCCAGCCACTGTTGCCGAGAGCCCTTCCTTCCTTCCTAAACTTCTCTTGGTTCGGGCCCTCATTATCCTGACTAGTAGCTGCCAAGTAGATCCCAAACCAGCACCTTACCTAAGCCAAGAACCACTGCCTCCAACTTCTTCTTCTGTCGCACCAGTACTGTAGCTCATCTTCACTGCTGGTTCTCTGTCTCTGTCTCTCTTTGTTTTTTTTGTGTCTCTACACTTTCACCTGAAGAAAAAAACCTTTAAGCTCATAGCTCAATGCCCCTGTCGCACTCCAACCAGCCTTCATAGCCACGGATTCCAGCTTTGCCGCTGGTTCTATTTCAGCCATCCCCTGTTGTTCATGTTTCTGTTTCCCCTTTTTCAGTCGAGATTAAGGAAGCCCCAATGGCAAACAAACTGCTTCAACCTTTCACTTCTTAAGCACCCAAAGAAAACAACCCTCTCATCTCCCTTGTCTCTCGATTTGTCAGCCCTTGAACTTCCTTTTTCAGTCACTTTGGCCACTGTTCAACCCCCTTTTTCTGCACTTTGCTTCAACGTTGGATCAGTCCTCTATTTCCTCTTTAAGTTCAACCTTATACTCACATTTCATCCTACAAAACCAATTTTGTTTCAACACTAAAGGAGGGTCAAAGCTTTGCTGACTTCCCCCGTTTTGGCTCCCAAAACCAGACCTACATTCCCCCTTTATCGCCACTCTCTTCTTCCTCCAAACATGCTGTCGATACCCGTTGGTCTGATTTGCAACAAGCCTGTGAGAATGATGATGGTTGTGGTACTTTCGTACAGCAGAAAAATGGGAGAGGGAGGCGAGATGGGAGCTGCTAAGATGAAGATGATGATGGACGGTGATAAGTGTAGATGCAAATATATATATATATATACACACACACACACTATTATTATTATATATATTTATTCATTTATTATTAACTTCATTTAATATTTAACAAAATATATTTTTAAATAATTTAATTTATTTTATATCTATTATTTGTCTCACTAATATTTTATAATTTTTATTTTGTTATGAATAGTCATAAATAATGGATGTCCATTCATCCTTCATTAAGTTTATAACTTTCCCTTCATTAAGTTTATAACTTTCCCTTCATTAAGTTTGTAACTATCCCTTCATTAAGTTTATAACTTTCCCTTAATTAAGTAACTATTCAATTACATCTTTATTCATGTATTTGTAAAACCTATAAATAGAGGGTCACCATCCATGTATTGAACACACTTGAAGAATAAGAGAAAATCTCTCTTCTTGCTCTCTCTCCTTGTGTTCTTTCTATAATTTTATAATACTTTGTGTTCTTTCTATAATTTTATAATACGTTATCAGCACGAGACTCTAAAAACCCGTGAGAGATTTGGAGAATAGGCCTCTACCGAGGATCTTCATCAACCAGACTTGAGATCCTGTCTCCTTTGTGCTAAAGGACACAGAGGTACGAGCCTATAGAACAGATCCTATTCAAGTAAGGTCATTAATCAATCACAATTATCTTTTTTTTTTACGGTAATGAAACTATTTTTATCTAGCTCTTCCGTAATTATCTATGCTTGTGCACGTTTTATTTGCTTACTCAAATCTGAGATTACAAGATTTAAAATCTGTAAGTGAAAATAACTCAGCTATGTTTAGAATCAGTTCTCAATTAAAGTCATGTGGAGAAAAGATCACTGATGAGGATATGTTAAAAAAAAACATTCTCCACCTTTCATGCATCTAATATGCTCCTGCAGTAGCAATATCGTGAAAAAGGTTTTAAGAAGTACTCTGAACTGATTTCATGCCTCCTTATGGCTGAGCAAAATAATGAGCTATTGATGAAAATCATGAGGCCCGTCCAACTAGATCTGCTCCATTCCCTGTAGTGAATGCAGCAACATAAAATGAAAAAAAAAACAGAGGTCATGCTAGTAGTCATGGCCGTGGTCGTGGACGTGAACATAGTAATTATCGAGGTGGTCATTTCAAAAACACATATACCACCAGAAGTGGGAACATTGTGATAGATGAGACAAATTTTGTTTGTGAAAATGATGATTTTGATTATGGTTATGTTGATGCCACTCATTTAGATGATATTGGACTTTATTTTACACATGCTTCTTATTAAAGGATTCTAATTATTAAGTATTTGTCATGTTTAGATGCTTTATTATGTTTTCATTATTTATGAGTGTAACTGCCAATAATTACATAACCGTCGTAACTGCTACTCACTTAATTATATATTTAATTATGTAACTGCCCATTTAATGAGTGTAACCGCCCACTTAAACACCTATATAAAGGTGTAGAGACATAGGAAGCAGGTACGAGCACACTTTTACTCTCTTCCAATTTTGATATTCTTTCTTGAATACTCTACATATTTCTTATTTTCAATGAAGAACATAGATACTCTCCTGGTTCGATTTGCGATGAGTGGTGGAGATATATGTCTTGCAGATAGTGCCACTACACACACTATATTAAAGAATAAGAAATATTTTTCTTATTTGATAATGCAAGAGGCCAATGTTAGTACTATATCGGGTAGTGCAAAATTGATAGAAGGCTCCGGAAGAGCTAACATATTCTTACCTGGAGGAACAAAATTTGAAATTCATGAAGCTTTATACTCTCCCAAGTCTCAAAGAAATTTATTGAGTTTTAAGGATATCCGCCGAAATGGATATCATATTGAGACAACAAGTGAAGGAGAAATTGAGTACCTTCACATTACGAGTATAATCTTGGGTAATAAAATTGTATTACAGAAATTACCGACCTTTTCCTCCGGTTTGTACTACACAAGAATTAAAACAATTGAAACAAATGTGGTCATTAACCAAAAGCTTACAGATCACAATAACTTTGTTGTTTGGCATGACCGGTTAGGCCATCCCGGATCGATAATGATGCGAAGAATAGTTGAGAATTCATGTGGACATCCATTGAAGAGCCAGCAGATTCTTCAATCGAAAGATTTTCCATGTGCTGCTTGTTCTCAAGGCAAGTTAATTGTTCGACCATCACCAGCTAAGATAGGGATTGAATCCCTTACTTTTCTGGAACGAATACAAGGTGATATATGTGGACCAATACATCCACCATGTGGACCTTTCAGATATTTTATGGTTTTAATTGATGCATCAACTAGGTGGTCACATGTATCTTTATTATCAACTCGCAACTTGGCGTTTGCGAGGTTACTTGCTCAATTAATTAGATTACGAGCACATTTTCCAGATTATCCCATCAAGACAATTTGTCTTGACAATGCTGGTGAATTTACTTCCCAAACTTTCAATGATTATTGTATGTCTATTGGGATAAGTATTGAACATCCTGTAGCACATGTTCATACACAAAATGGCCTTGCAGAATCATTTATTAAGCGTCTTCAATTGATTGCAAGGCCATTACTAATGGAATCAAAACTCCCAATTTCTGCTTGGGGTCATGCTATTTTACATGCGGCAGCACTAATTCGCATCAGGCCAACAAGTTATCATAAGTCCTTCCCTTTACAATTGGTTTTTGGTCAGGAACCAAATATTTCCCATCTAAGAATTTTCGGATGTGCTGTATATGTTCCAATTCCTCCACCACAACGTACTAAGATGGGTCCTCAAAGGAGGTTGGGAATATATGTTGGATATGAATCCCCATCTATAATTAAATATTTAGAACCATCAACAGGGGATTTATTTACAGCTAGATTTGCTGATTGTCATTTTGATGAATCAGTCTTCCCAACCTTAGGGGGAGAAAATAGGCAGCTGGAAAAAGAGATAAGTTGGAATGAATTATCATTTTCTCATCTTTATCCTCATACAAAACAATGCGAACTAGAAGTTCAAAAGATAATTCATTTACAAAGTTTAGCAAATCAATTGCCAGACGCATTTACTGACCCAAAGAGAGTGACAAAGTCACATATACCAGCTATTAATGCTCCAATTAAAATTGATGTCCCAGAAGGACAACCTTTTGTTGCCAATGAATCTAAAGCACGCCTGAAGCGTGGTAGACCAGTTGGTTCCAAAGATAAGAATCCTCGAAAAAGAAAGGGAGCAAAGATTCAAGATGGCCAGGTCGAGGAAATTGTAACTCCAGAAGAGTTTACAGAAGCCCTTAGACATGACTAAAATTACAATTTCAAAAGAAAGTCAGGTACCTGAAATTACTGAAAATGAAGAGATCTCGATAAATTATGTCATGTCAAGAAAAATATGGAATCGAAACAAAATCGACGTCGATGATGTTTTTGTATACAATGTAGCGCTAGATGTTATGGATGATGACGAGGATCTTGAACCAAAGTCTATTGAGGAATGTAAGCATAGACATGATTGGCCAAAATGGAAAGACGCAATTGAGGCAGAATTGAAATCTCTTGAAAAGAGAAATATTTTTGGACCAGTAGTCCGTACACCTAATGGTGTAAAACCAGTGGGTTACAAATGGGTCTTTGTGCGAAAACGAAATGAAAAAGGTGAAATTGTGAGACATAAAGCACGTCTAGTTGCACAAGGTTTTTCGCAAAGACCTGGTATTGATTATGAAGAGACATACTCCCCTGCGGTGGATGTGACTACTTTTCGATTTCTAGTTAGTCTGGCAATAAAAGAGGGACTCGATTTGCGTCTAATGGATGTCGTTACAGCCTATTTTTATGGCCCACTTGATAATGACATTTATATGAAACTTCCAGAAGGATTTAAACTGCCAGAAGAATGTTATTCTAGTTCTCGAGAACATTACTCAATCAAATTAAACAGATCTCTATATGGATTAAAACAATCTGGTTGCATGTGGTATAACCGCCTTAGTGAATATTTGTTAAATGAGAGATATAAGAATGATCCCGTTTGCCCGTGCTTTTTATAAAGAGATCCAGATTTGAGTTTGTTATTGTTGCGGTATATGTTGATGATCTGAATATCATTGGAACTCCTGAAGAGATTTCAAAGGCAGTAGAGTACTTGAAGAGAGAATTTGAGATGAAAGATCTTGGAAAGACAAAATTTTGTCTTGGGTTACAGATAGAACATTTAAAGGACGGGATTCTTGTGCATCAAACAACTTATATAGAAAAGGTGCTAAAACGATTTTATATGGACAAAGCACATCCGTTGAGCACCCCAATGGTTGTAAGGTCACTTGATGTAAATAAAGACCCGTTTCGACCTAGGGAAAATGATGAGGGGATTCTTGGTCCTGAAGTACCATACTTGAGTGCAATTGGAGCACTAATGTATCTCGCTAGTCATACACGACCTGATATATCATTCTCTGTTAACTTATTAGCGAGATATAGCTCTTGTCCAACCCGAAGGCATTGGAATGGGATTAAACATGTACTTCGTTACCTACAAGGTACAAAGGATATGGGTTTGTATTTTCCTAACCTACCCAAAACAGATTTGATTGGTTTTGCAGATGCAGGGTACCTATCTGATCCTCATAATGCTCGATCACAAACTGGATATGTATTCACATGTGGTGGCACCGCCATTTCATGGCGTTCCATGAAACAAACTATAGTAGCCACATCTTCTAATCATGCTGAAATTTTGGCAATACATGAGGCTAGTCGTGAATGTGTATGGTTAAGGTCTGTAATTCAGCACATACGAGGAGCTTGTGGTTTATCTTCAAGAAAAGAGGCACCAACGGTCTTATATGAGGATAATGCAGCATGCATCGCCCAACTGAAGGAAGGATATATCAAAGGTGATAGAACAAAACATATTTCACCGAAGTTCTTTTTCACTCATGACCTTCAGAAGAGTGGTGATATAAATGTTCAACAAATCCGTTCAAGTGAAAATTTGGCAGATTTATTAACAAAGGCGCTTCCTACCACTACATTTGAGAAGTTAGTCCACAATGTTGGATTGCGTCGACTTAGAGATCTCAAATGATATAATCATGAGGGGGAGTAAATACACGATGTACTCTTTTTTCCTTAACCATGGTTTTGTCCCACTGGGTTTTCCTGGTAAGGTTTTTAATGAGGCAGCATCTCATGTGTATTTTGAAGAATAATGTACTCTTTTTCCTTCACTAGGTTTTTGTCCCACAGGGTTTTTCCTAGTAAGGTTTTAATGAGACATATTCTTTAGTAATGGACATCCAAGGGGGAGTGTTATGAATAGTCATAAATAATGGATGTCCATTCATCCCTCATACTCTTCATAACTTCCCCTTCATTAAGTTTATAACTTTCCCTTCATTAAGTTTGTAATTATCCTTCATTAAGTTTATAACTTTCCCTTCATTAAGTTTGTAACTATCCCTTCATTAAGTTTATAACTTTCCCTTAATTAAGTAACTATTCAATTCTATCTTTATTCATGTATTTGTAAAACCTATAAATAGAGGGTCACCATCCATGTATTGAACACACTTGAAGAATAAGAGAAAATCTCTCTTCTTGCTCTCTCTCCTTGTGTTCTTTCTATAATTTTATAATACTTTGTGTTCTTTCTATAATTTTATAATATATTTTTATTAATTTATATTGTCTATTTTCTCTTAAATCTTAAAGTTCCTAATATTATTTAATTTTCAAAATCCTTTAATTATAATTTCTCATAGTCTAAATTTTTCATAATTTCTCATAGTCCAAATTAATAATTCCTTAAAATGCTCATTCTCAATTTTACTTTCTTAATCCTCTTAGCTTCAAGCTAAATTCTCAGTACATTAATTTGTCTCCAAAATTACATTATTTAATTCACCAAGAATAAAGAATTTGCAGTTATTACAGTTTAGGATAGGAATAAGGTAGAAATAGAGTCAAGACGACCAAAATACCCTTTTAATATAAATTTCTTAAAATTGATTATAATTTTATTCTCATTTGGATATTTACTGAATTACCATGTCTTTAAATTTTAATTACAAAAATACCCTCTTCTACACTAATCACAAAAATATGTTAGCACAATTACTAAAATAGCCTTCTATCTTTTTTTAAATATATTTTGCCATCACAATTACCAAAATACCATTCAATATTAATTTATTAAATCTGATTTTATATATGTAATTTCAAATTCACCATAATATGTGTTACTATCACAATTACCAAAATACCCATTAATATTAATTTAATAATATTTAACGTATAATTTTAAACTTATATATATGTAAATACAAAATTGGTCATGCAATTTCATTTTTCTAATTACGAAAATATCTTATTCTACTCAATTCTTTGAAAGATCTATTGCTACCACAATTTGCAAGATACCCTTCAATATTAATTTAATAATATTTTACTTATAATTTTACTCCTACATAATTGCAATTACCAAATTACCTCAGATTTTTTTTAATATTAATTTAATAATATTGTAATTACAAAAAATATCTCAAATTTTTTAAAAAATTTTCTCAACATTCTTACCAACTCTAAAATATATTTACATATACATAATATTACAAGATACATACAAGATACATAGCAAACTTGGTAAAGATGCTTACGTGAACGTTTACATGTATATTCTCTTTAAATAACACGTAAGTATCTATTAACTTAAATGAATAATAAATATTAAACTTCTCCATTTTTCACTTTCTTAAAATTTTCCTAATTTTAAATTTATTTTTGCCAATAGACTACTAAAGTACATATTTAAAATATATAATTTAATATTATCTATTTAGAAAATTAAAAATAAAAGGTTTATTATCTATATTACATATAAAATAATAATTTTAATTTTATTTATTTAAAAAATATTTTATTATCTAAACTAAAAAAAAAAAGTAAGCTATCATTATATTATTTAAATATTTAGATTTATTATTTTCTAAATAATTAAAATATAGCTATAAAATATATAAATTTACAAGTATATTTATAAAATATTTAGAATTATTATTTTCTACATAATTAAATTTTATTTATAAAATATATCAATTTACAAATATGTTTATAAAATATATAAATTTTATTATTTTTTATTTGAAGAAACGTATTTCAGCACAAGGCATTCGAATGTCCTGTGCAAGTCATTTGAATGCCCTTTATTGAAAGGTGTTCTGTCGATAGAATGTTTTTAGGCTTTTGAATGCCCCATTATGGGCATTCAAATGTTAATGCGATAGGTATAAAAACACCATCAATAATAACTAGAGGTGGCAAATGGACGGGTCGAATCGGGTTTGGATTGGGTCATTTATTGGATCATTTTGAGTTAAGGAAAAATCGAATCATTTCGGGTTCGGATAAGGTTGGGTTTGGGTTAAGGAAAAATCGGTCTATTTCAGGTTCGGATAAGGTCGGGTTTGGATCAATTTGAATTCAGATCAATTTGGATTCAGATTAATTCAGGTTCGGATTAGATTGGGTTTGGGTTGTTGACTTTTTTAGTCAATTCGGGTTGGTCGGATTTGGATTCAGGTCATTGGACAGGTTTATTGGGTTAAGCTTTGGTCATCTCAATGTGATTTATCTGATATGAAAATCAACTGAAACCATATTTCTAAGAATTACAAAAATCATGAAAATAAAATTTTCTTCTTAGATGACCTATAGTACAATTGGGATTGAAATAATCAAAATATTTAATAATTTGTATGATAGTTTTCTTTATAATATATTTACCAATATTCATAAATGAATCGAAGTGATTTAAGAATCCCTACTAAATATCATAAAACAGTACTATATATCTCTTTAATTTATCTTGATTTTTTATAGAATAATTGGAGACATTAAGTATAAATGATATAGCTTTTGTACTATATTATAGATTAGTTATTAAATAATTATACATTGGGTTCAAATGAATGCAATATAAAAATTAATATTTATGTTTAACTAGATTAAAACGGATGAAAATACCTGTGGTTTATACCAAAAAAAATATATAACACTCATATTAATTTTAATATAGTCTCAATCCGTTAAAACGGATGAGGATACCTATGGTTTACACAAAAAAATATAACACTCATATTATTGAAAAAATTATATTTTTACTATATTAAAATACTTTGATAATTAATTTTAACATTTAAATATTTATTGATAATATTAAATTTAAGTTTGAATCTTTTCAAGTTTGGGTAAATTTGGATTCAAATCAATTTAGATTCGGGTCAATTTGGGTTCGGATCAATTCGAGTTCGGGTTAATCTAAATTCGGATGAATTTGGGTTTGGATCAATTCGAGTTTGGGTCCGATCGAGTTTGGATTAATGTAAATTCGGATAAATTTGGTTTCGGATTTGAATCGGGTTGGATTTGAATTGTTGACTTTTTTAGTCAAATCAGATCGTCGGGTTTGGATTCGGGTTAATTGGACGGATATTTTGGGTCGGGTCAACTTTTGCCACCTCTAATAACCCTAACCCATGACCCTTTTCTTCCCAACTTAACATGCCACTAACCCAATCCTATTTTCAATCTTCAATCATCAATTTTTCACAAATTTTACACTGATCATGCCTCCAAAACTAACTAGAACGAAAAATTCTTTAAATGCTTTTATTTCAACAAATCCTTCTCAAGCCAAAAAGAAGCAAATTGTTGAAAAATTGCAAAGATGAACTGAGTAATGATCTTCAACTTTGTAATTTAAATAAAAAGAAGTAGACTGAAATGAAAAAAATAAAATAAAAAAAGAGAGAAGAGATGAAGCTAGAAAATGATTTTCGATAGAAGTAGTCGAAGAAGATAAAGCTTTTCTGGAAAAGACACAATGGCATATTATGTAATTTTGTGGGAAATAGAAGGACACACTTGTCCATTTCTGTTTCTAAACCACACAGAAAACCTATTCTTTGCTGGGAGAAAAGATAAAATTTTCCTCTACCACCAACCAAAGCTTTTCCATGAAGAACAATTATTATTTTTATTATCTTGAACCAAACCTTTGAATGGTAAACCCAGTTGGAATAATGGAGAATAGAAAATCAATTTCTCCCAACCAAACATGCTGTTAAAGTTGGTGCCTTACTCGGCACCTAGAGAAGCCACGATTAATACTTCCTTAATGAACGCATTTGTTGCTTTGTATGTTGCCAGGTTGCTCATTTGCTGGTTTCTACCTCATTTTCTTTGCGGGTTGTTTTGGTCGATCAATAATGAGTACAATGTGAGTGTACTTTTTCCCACTTTTTCATGTGTTTTTTTTTTTGTGAGACTTTTTCATGTGTTTTAGGAGTTTGGTTTTGTTGCCGTCATTTTTTCTCTATGTCTATTCATTGTGACTTGAATGTACCTTCCTCACTTACCCATGTCAGGCTCTCCTGCGCCAAAAATTTCCACTAGCCCCTTTCTTCTCTTTGTTCTCCTTCCTCTGCCCATTGCTTTGCTCTTCCTGTGTTGTTTTGTAAAATACATTTTCAGTCTATGTCTGACACCGTCATTTCGCTTTTTTTGCACAGTTCAAAAAACTGACAGAGGGTTTTTCTAGATTTTTCACTTAATTATGATCTTATTTTTGAGCTTTTAACACTCTTTTTTTTTTCTGTTCTTGCTTTTGATTTTTGTTTCTCATTTTCTCTGGTGAGTAATTAATGGAGAGACAAAGCAAAGTTAAAAGAATTAGAAAAAAAAAAAGAGCAAAAGGGGTCTAACAGTGAAAGAACTGAGAGAGGGAGAGGAAAAAGAAAAAAAAGAAAATAGAAAAAGAGAAGATAAAGATAAATCTCTAGATTTTTTAATACCATCATCTTGTTTTTTCCCTTTTTCTCTCATGTTTTCTATTGGACCTGTTTTAATTTTTTTTGTCACCTCTCTATCCTTACTCAAGAAGAGACATAAAAGAGTGTTAAGAAGGAATTAAGAAGAGTTGGGAAGGGTGGTTAGCTACGCTTCTCTAGCTACCAAATATGAGAATGTTTTAAAAAATGAAAATAAAAAAAAAGGATATCTAGTTATTATTGAAATACCTGATTGTGCCTCTGACAAGTAAAATAGAGAATTTGGCTGCTTTGAAGAAGAAGGGCCTTGGTATTAAACAACCAGTGACAGCTATTTAGATCAAATGAAATCCAGATTGAATATGTCTTCATCAGCTAAACAAGGTTCTTTATGTTTAATTTAGGATATCAAAAATCTTTTTCAAAGCTCGGAGTGGGATATGTAGACCGAGTACTTCAAATTCCTTTCCCCCCTTCGAGGAAAAAAAAGTGTGTGACTTTGTGTAATTATTTCATGCAATCTTCAATGTTCTAATATTATATATGCAATGCAAGGCCTAGGCCCTGGTAAGGCCATGGTTGAAAAGCTAATAAGGACTCTTCTACATAGGGATATTGATAATAAAACACTTTTTGCTGATAGTCAAGGTATCAATAATCAAACCCTTTAATTTAGCATAACTATTAGAAAAGAAAGAACAAATGCTAAGAAGAAATTAGGTGCCAAAAGATCAGAGGCTCTATTGTTCTGCAGTGTATTTTCATTTTGAAAATGAGCATACATATCGTTTTTATATATTTGGTATTTGCTTAACCAATACAACAGAATGAATAACAAACTCTTAGTAAAAAGACCTACATATCCCTCTAAATATTTCTAATACTCTCCCTCAAGATGGAGAGTGTATATCGATCACTCCTATCTTGGTGAGAAGATGAGAGAACTGAGTTGGATGAAGAGCTTTGGTGAACAAATCTGCAAGCTGGTGCCGTGAGCTCACATACAAAGTCTTCAAGAGTCCCTTCTGTATATTCTCTCTTACAAGATGACAGTCAATTTCAATATGCTTTGTTCTCTCATGGAATATAGGATTTGTTGCAATATGCAATGTTGCTTGATTATCGCAGAACAACACAGCTGGTTTAAGATGTACTATCTTCAAATCCTTGTAAAGTGAGAAGAGCCATATGAATTCACAAGTAGCGTTGGCCATTGCTCGATATTCTACTTCAGCAGATGAACGAGAAACAGTGGGTTGTTTCTTAGATTTCCATGACACCAAAGAATCACCAATGAAGATTGAAAAACTATTGATTGATTTCCTTGTATCAGGACAGGACACCCAATCTGCATCTACATATCCCTTCAGACTAACATCAGTAGAAGAAGAATAGAATAACCCCTGGCCTACTATTCCTTTTATATATTGCAAGACATGTATAGCAGCCTATAGATGTGGTTTTCTTAGCTTGGCCATGAATTGGCTAAATCGATGAACAGCATAACACAAGTCTGGTTTGGTAATGGTCAAATACAGCAGCTTACCAACCAGTCTTCTATATTGCCCTGGATCTTCAATCAAATCTCCTTCATCTTGACTCAACTTGGTATTTAGATCCATAGGTATTTTCCTTGGCTTACATCCCAACTGTCCAGCATCTGTCAAAAGCTGCAAGGCATATTGGTGTTGACTAAGTGCAATACCTTTACAAGATCTAGCAACCTCGATGCCAAGAAAGTATTTCAAGGTTCCTAAATCTTTCAGCTTGAAACAACCATTCAGGAAGACTTTCAAGTCATTTGCCATCTCCAAATTATTGCTGGCAATGACTATATCATCCACATATAGCAGCAGCACAAGAAAAGATTCACCAACAGCTTTGATAAATAAACTATTATCACATTGAGATTGCTTGAAACCATGTTGAAGAAGAACCCCTGAAAACTTAGAAAACCACTGCCTTGAAGCTTGTTTAAGTCCATAAAGAGACTTATGCAGCTTGAGAACTGGATTAGTGGGCAAATACTCCCCTTTACTGTGATAACCAGGAGGTAATTTCATGTATACTTCCTCCATGAGATCACCATGTAAGAAAGCGTTGTTGACATCAAGTTGGGAAAGGAACCACCCTTGTTTAGCAGCTAATGCAAGCAAGACTTTGACAGTAACCAATTTGGCAACTGGTGAGAAGGTCTCCAAATAATCAACCCTTTCTTGTTGAGTGTAGCCTTTAGCTACCAAACGAGCTTTAAAACGCTCTAATGAACCATCAGCATGGTATTTCACTTTATATACCCAGTTGCAACCAACAACTTGTGTACCAGGAGGTAAGGAGACAATGCTCCATGTCTCATTGTCCTCTAAAGCCTCTAATTCAACAACCATTGCATCTCGCCACTCTTGAATATCAATAGCCTGCTCATAGGTAGTAGGTTCTTTGTGTGTGGAAATGGAATTAATAAAAGCTGAATGCTATGGAGATAATCTGTGATAGCTAAGAAATTAGATAATGGATATGTAGTAGAATTGGATTGAAGAGCAGTAGCATGACACACATAATCCTTAAGATAAGAAAGAGGCTTAGTATGACGAATAGGGCGACCTAAAGAAGATGTGGGACTAGAAGAATTAGGAGTAGAGTAAGTATTTGGAGAGGAAGAAAGAAATATGTTTGTGGAAGATGACTCTAAAGAAGAAAAAGGAAGAACACGTTCTGAAAACAAACTGGGAGTTGACTTAGAGGATGAATTTTGTAAGAATGGAAATATAGTCTCATGAGAAACCACATCACGAGAAATGTAAATCTAATTGGTGATGAGATCAAGTAATTTGTAACCTTTGTAGCCTGGTGGATATCCAAGAAAAACTGTAGGAGAAGCCCTTGGTGAGAATTTGGTCCTATGACGATCTAAGGTAGAGCCATAACAAAGGCAACCAAAGGATCTAAGATAGGCATATTGTGGTGGCTTGTGCCATAACAATTCAAAAGGTGTTTTGTTGTGCAGAAGGATAGATGGGATACGGTTTATGAGATACACAGAGGTAAGCACACAATCCCCCCAATATTCCAGAGGTATGTTAGATTGAAAGTGAAGTGCCCTAGCAACATTTAAAATGTGCTGATGTTTATGCTCGACTACAGAATTTTGTTGTGGTCAATCAACACAAGAATGGAAATGAAGTATTCCTTTTTCAGAAAAGAATGACACTAGATCAAACTCACGAGCATTATTTGATCGAATTGCTTTAATTTTAGGCCCAAACTGAGTTTGAATTAAAGAATGAAAAGAAGGCAAAATATGAGAAACATCAGACTTAGCATGTAGTAGATAAACCCAAGTGTATCTAGATTTATCATCAACTAGAGTAAGAAAATAACCCTGAACAGTTAAGGGAGTAAAGGGTCCCCAAATATCACAATGTATCAAATCAAATATAGAAGCAGATAAATGGTTAAGAGACACAAAAGGTAAACATTTCTGCTTTGATAAATGACAAACTAAACAATGTTCAGGAAAGGTATTGGTCTTATTCAATTCCAACTCTTTATGTAGAATATTAAGCTTGATAAAAGACGGATGACCAAGGCGACAATGCTACAATTCTAACTAAGAAGAAGAACCAGAAAGACTAGAAGCAACTTTACAGTAAACGAAGGGAGACTTAGAAGATTTTCTTGATATGTCCAATAGGTACAGATTACCATGTCTTTTACCCATCCCAATCATTTTCTCCTGTGTATGGTCCTGAATTAAACAACATGAAGGAAAGAAACTAACACTACAGGAACAATGTTGAGTGAGTGAGCTAATTGAAATAAGATTGAATTGAAACTTGGGAACAAACAGGACATTAGTAAGGGTGAGATCAAGTGTGAGAACAACAGTACCTATTTGATGTATAGGAATAATATGTGCATTAGGAAGAGTGACAAATGAATTCTCAACAGGATATGAATTGACAAACAAGGATTCAATGCAACAAACATGGTGTGTAGCTCCAATATCAAGGACCCAAGAATGATGAGAAAGTGAATGAGAATTATGAGAGGATAGGAGAGGGAGGCTATACCACACAGTTGAGAAATAGTAGGAGCAGATTGCTAGCATTCAGAAGTGCCTCGAATTCCTAACTGTAGTTGAGAGCTAAAAAGCGTAATGAGTTGCTCACATTGAGAGGGAGTCAGAGCATGAATTGTTGAGCTAGTTGTTTCCATTCCTATAGTCAAATCACCATGAATAGAAGCATTAGTTTGATTGACCTGTGCTTTAGTCTGAAAAGATTGAGATCCTTTGTATTTCTTATGCCCTGGAGGATATCCATGGAGTTTATAGCATTTGTCGACAGTATGTCCAGTGAATCCACAATGTGTACACAGAGGTTTATCTCATTTGAAATCCTTCGATCTCTGTAGAGGAAGTCCTCCTGTGGCACCAACAAATGACGCAGAATCAGGCAAAACAGAGGATAAGCCCTGATGTATGGTACACTATCACTCCTCTTGAACAACCAACGAGAAAACCTTTGTGATCGGAGGCAGAGGATCCATCATTAGTATCTGTGCATAGATTTGAGTGAATGATTCATTCAAACCCATCAAAAACTGAAGCACATGTTCTCGATGCTGGAATTCAAGCCAAGATCGCATTCCACCACAATGGCACAAAGGCACAGGTTAAAACAACTTCAGCTCATCCCAAATAATCTTCAATTTAGTGTAATAGGAATTCACATCCATGGAACCCTGATTCAAATCAAGAAGATGCTTCTTTAACTGAAAAATGCGTGGCCCATTACTTTGATGAAATCTATCGAACAAATCTGTCCAGATCTCAGCAGCAGTGTCGAAGTACAGCAAACAATCAGCAATTTCCTTTGCTACAGAGTTTAAAATCCATGAAATTACCATGTTGTTGCAATGATTCCATGCATTGAACAGAAGATCATCAGGCGAAGCTCACGAAATACTGCCATCAACAAACCTAACTTATTCTTCGCCATAAGCGCCACTATCATTGCTCATCTCCAAGAGTTATGGTTCGGACCTGTGAGAGAAATCAAAAAAAGCTGGAGACCTGGATGATCTCCACTGTGAAGAAAATAAAGGCTGCTGGAATCATCCATCGTCGTTGAAAAAGAACCAGTAGCAACAACAGCTCAATTTGCCTGATTACCTTATCCACCGCGAGCCATAAATTCAATAAAAAATCACCGAAGCACAAACGAAAAAGCGCAAGATTTGCTCTGGTATCATATTAGAAACGAAAGAACAAATGCGAAGAAGAAATTGGGTGCCAAAAGATCAGAGGCTCTATTGTTCTACAGTGTATTTTCATTTTTGAAAATGAGCATACATATCCTTTTTATATATTTGGTATTTGCTTAACCAGTACAACAGAATGAATAACAAACTGTTAGTAAAAAGACCTACATATCCCTTTTAATATTTCTAACATTATATATGCAATGCAGGGCCTAGGCCCTGTAAGGCCATGGTTGAAAAGCTAATAAGGACTCTTCTACAGAGGGATATTGGTAATATAACACTTTTTGCTGATAATCAAGGTATCAATAATCAAACCCTTTAATTTAGCATAACTACATTGAAATTAAACTCCAACCTGAAAGGTTAAAATAAATCAGCCCTACCATTAAAGTTATGCCATATGTTTATGTGTATATAAGTTTTTGACTTTTTGCGTCAAATAATTTTGTTATTACTTCATTGCAGTTGTAGAATTCTATCGGAATTTAGGATTTGAACCTGATCCAGAGGGCATTAAGGGTATGTTTTGGTATCCAAGGTATTAATTGCCATTTCAATAAGGAAAAGAATCAGCACTTACTTCAAAGAGGTGCTTTCATCATGTTGGTTCATCTATCAGACCTAACAGGGACTTGGGACATTAAAGGAGGGAATATGTAAGAGTCAAGTATTAATCACATAATGGTCATTTTAACACTTAATATATTTTGTTACTAAGCGATCCATTTGCTATGGATTTGCATTACTAATTACGTTAGGGGGGCATTTTTATCTAGTCTATTAGACCATTTGATTTTTTTTTTAAGCCTGAAAATGCTCGAGTTCAAACTGCTAGTTTGAATGTCTGATTACAACTCAATGCATATTCATGTTGAACGAGGTTTTGATTCTTGTCAACTGATTGTAAGGATGTTTAGACTTTATTTACACATTCAATTTGGAAGTCATAATTGCTCATAATTCTATGTCAATGGAGTCTGTTTGACCGTTAGCTATTTAAATAAATTCATATCGTAAGAATACAAGAAAATTTGTAGGATGGTGGAAAAGGAAGTGCAAAGTCTTGTAAAGATATATTATTTTATTGTACTAATAAAGGCTGTTGCTTGTAAAGTTGGTGTCGACCCTGAAAGGTATCTACACACAAGTGCACGTGGTCTTCAAGTAATACGAAGATGAGTCCGGAAAATATCGTCCCTTAGAGACTGGTGTTGCAAAGGCTAGCTAAGTATTGGATACTATTACCTAAGGTATATCCTAGCAAATTATAAAGGTTTGATTATATGGGTGGTCTACAATGGCAAACAAAATAAAATAAAATAAATGGAATTAATAAAATAAAATAAAATAGATGAAAATAACAAAATTAAAATGAAATGAAATAAAAAAAATACTTACAGTGGAAATGATAAAAACAAAATAACTGCAAAAGAAAAGAAAAAAAACAAAAATGCAAATTAGTAATAATTGTGATGGACAGATTTTAAATTTAATGCAAAACTAATCTAAAAATGTATCTAAATGCTCATGAAAAATAATCTAACTTAACCTACACTTAAATCACTAAGTAAATGAACCTAAAATGACTTAAAATTAATTGAACATGACTTAAATGACACCAAAAACAGCAAATATAAAATTCTGGACAGTGATCTAGACTAAGGACGCCTGATGCTATATGAAAATTAAAAATGCTATGCAAAATGCTAGAAAATTACACTAATGCTTCCTAAAAATGCTAATATGAATTCTTAAAAATTACATGCATTAAAACTACTGAAATGAACCTAAATTAATGACCAAACAGTAGCCAAATGCTAAGACAGTAAATAAAAAAAAACTGATCAGGAAAATGTAATTTGAATGATTGAAATGGCTATGTAAATGCTAATAAGACTAATCAAATGTAACTCCTAAATTTACCTAATTAATATATAGACCGAAAAATGAACTTAAGACACTTAAATGACATTTAAAATGAGACAAAAACAGAACCTAAAATACCCTATAATTCACGCCTAAACAGAATTTGCATAAAACAACTAATTAAATGCTGCATGTAATTTAATCAAACACCTAATAAATTCTAACTTTAAATGCATGAAACTTTAATGTACCTAAAGACTCACTAAATGACATTAAGAAGGACTTAAAACAGAACCTAAAGACCCCCAAAACTAACGCCTAATGCTGACCTAAAATAATGCAGTAAAATGCTAAAGAAATTTAGGAAAAATGCTATCTAATGCTATCTAGACAATCCCCCAAAATTATCTCTAATTTATATGACCTAAGCCTAACTTAACCTTAATAAAATGTAGCCTAATCTAGTCCGAAACAGCCATGGAAACTAACCAAACAGATTTCAGAAAACTGATCAGGAAATTTCAAATAACATGAATACATGGGAAGCAATGACCAAGTATACTATGCCAATTAAATTCTAAAAATTTCCTAAAAATAATATGACCCTAATATGACAAAAAGCTACTGGAAATGCACTGAAAACAACTTAAAAACAGACCCTAAAATATCCTACTAGTTACGCCAAACACTGAGCAGAAAAACCAATTACAGGACATTAAGTATGCTAACCTACGACATTCAACAAATACTTAATAAACATGATCCCTAAACTAATGAAATGATTGCTAAACTACTGGACACTTAAAAGACCATAAACATGCTCCAAAACAGTAGCCAAAACTCACTCATAATCAAAACAAAAGGAGCTGACAAAGGTGAAAACCGAAAATAAACCAAGAGAGGTCATTCACGCCAACCTCACTGCACTACTCCATTGTGAGATTTTTTTTTTGTATTTTCTTTTAAAAGAAACACTTAAAACCAAAAATATGACATTAAAGTAGACATACGAAACAGTAAATTAAAATTTATAAACCACAAAAAAAAATGCTGGAAAACAGTAAATAAAATATCACTAAAGAAAAGTGTAGACAAAGTTCAAGAACAAGAACTATGGAGGTATTGTTTCAATCTTTTGAATCCCCATTCTCATAGAACCTCATCAATAATCAAAATAAAATAAAAAGAAAGAGTAGAAGATGAATATAGTTGCTGGAAATTTAAAGAAACAAAAAGCTTAAGTAAAGAGTGCAAGAATATAATAAAGAGTAAAGGAAAGCATCATGAAAACTTGTATTGAAATTGCAAAAAAGTAAAGAACATTAAGGAAATAAAAATGGTGGCTGCTCTAAACTTGTAAAGACAGAAAAGTTGCTGGAAAAGTAAATCTAAGAAACCCTAGGCAGCCTCCCCTAGGTTAGGTCTCATAAAGTTGCTTATATAGTCACTTAACCTAAGGATACAATGGTAATTTCCTATTCTAGATGAGTTGGCATTAATTGCCACTTGTCTTCATGTCCTTGGCTCTTCAAAATAGATATTTCCATGTCACTTAAGTGCCCACATCAGCCATGGACACCTCTCTCTTTCTAGCACCTTCCTCTTTGTCTTCTAATCCATATAAGCCTGCAAGGTGGCAAGGGCATGTGTCCTCCATGTGTTGGCATGTGTCTTTTGTTCTTATCTACTAAGAGTGAGTAGGATGATGACATGTGGCATGCTAGATGTCAAAAGATGAGAGAGAAAATAAAGAGTCATGCTCCCTTGTCTTGTAGTGGTCCAGTCTCCTTTCTTGCTCATTTTCAGTCTATTTTTTACCGAAAAGATTGAAATTCATCTAGAATTTATTTTTATGCACAATAGGAGGAATTTAATAAAATTAGGGGAATAATTAATAAAATAACAGGAGAATTAAATAATTATTAATTAATAAAGTACTAAAATAACTCTATTTTCATAGAGTTATCAATTGGACATAAACTTATGAAGGTTATCTGAAAACTAATTGAAAGTGATGTTAAAGTTATCTCCATTCTCCTTATGAGTTAATGAAAATTCAAAATCACATCATTGAAAATTACATTATACTTTGCTTTTTCATTGCATTGGCTAAAGGCTATTGGTTACTGGAAAATGAAAAGGATTGTTGTAATATTCAAATTTTCATACTGGTGATGTTGCAGATGAATTATTTATCTTTTTTTTCTTTCCTAGCTTTATTTTGATGTTCCTATTTTGATGGTTTCCTTCTGTACTGATTACTTGTATGTTTTGTTGTTTTTAATGAACTTTTCTTGATTTGGTACCAATTTTTTTTTCATATTCAAATAAAAAAAGTTGAGTTTCTGAGTACTCATATGTGATTCACTAGTGCTTATTGTTAAGAACAAATTTGATATATAAACAACAAGAAAAAGAATAATTACACAAACAAAATAAGATTTATGATGTTTGGTAATTTGCTTAAATTTAAATGTGGTCATGGGTTGGGTCTATGACATATAATAATGATGTATGTATCTGCTTCGGTTCGGCTCAAAAATTCAAGCTTGATTTTTAGTTTATATCTTTTTTATTTTAATAATATAAGCTTAAGGTCAGTCGGGCTTGAATTATTTTTTATTTATTTTTTTATATTTTAATTTTTTATTTATTTGTTTTTATTCTTTTATTTCTTTTAAAATTTAATTTATTTTATCAAAATTTGTATGTCAATTTTCATATTAAATATTTATAATCATGTTTTTAATCAATAATGTTTTATATACATATAAATATATTATACTTAGTAAATATATTTAAAAAAATCTTAATTAATATCGGGTTTTGAAAGATCAAACACAGGTCTGGCTTAATTTTTAAATGGGATTAAAAATTTTGCCTAAGTCTGGTAATTGCATTTGATATTTTTGTCCAATCCAAGTAAACATTGAACAGGCTTTCGAGCTTCGAAGAGTAACTCGGCTCTTGAGCAGGTCTACCCAAGTTCACAATTGTATTAATTTTTTATTAATTTTTTGGAATATTTAACAACAAGAAAGATTACATTATTTACATATTTATAATATAGTAAATTAAACACATTGTAAAGTAATTGAGGTTGCTTCTGCGCCGTAAACCTTTGAGGGCTCAGCCCTTAAAATCTCCTGCAAAGGGCTTTGCTCCCTTGACCACCGCTGGCACAGTGGCTAGCTCTGCGTTATTGCACAACTGAATACGGTTACAGAATTGTGTTGTGTTAATACAATTAGTTAGAGTTTGCTGCTCCCCTTTTTTACTAAAAGAAAGGACACTACAAAATTCTAAGAAACACCGGATGGTAAGAAATAGGACACAAGGTGGAGTTAACTTTCAAGTTAGGAGTGTAAAACTGGTCAAAGCTCGTTAGTCGATCCGTTAAACCCGCGGATTTTTTAAGGGCTGGTTACATTTTTTAGGTCCATTTTTACGGACTGACCCACGCGGGTCGGTTCACACAACCCGCAAGCCGACTTGTGGGCCGGCCTATTTAGGCCCTTTTTATTTTTATATATAATTAGTTTTTTAATTATATTATTAATGTATTTTTATTTCTTACAAAATAATACGTAACATGATTTTATTGTATTCTAGCCAAAAACTGAATTCATGTAATTTTACTTTGAATTCAAACCATGACATTATATGTATAATAGTGAAAAAAAAGATGTTGGAAGAGTTTAATGTTCAATAGAAATTTATGTTTTTTCAAGATTCTAATTATTTATTTTAAAATATTGTAATTGTATTTAGATTGTATTTATATGTAAATTTTAATGATTTTTTTAAATTTTATTTTTATTATTTTTATTTGAAAAATACATTGCCCGCAAGCCGGCCTTGTCTGTATTAAAAAGGGATCGAGCATATAAAATTTAGCCAGTTTAAAAATAGGAACGGGCTTAACCCGTTTAGGCCCGTATCCGTACGACCTGCACCGCCCCGCCCCGCCTGTTTCACACCCCTATTTTGAGTTCTCTCTTTAATGCAGGCCTCTATTGAAAAGTTCTAAGTCCATGACGAAGGAGAGTTCAAGTACATATATCTTTAATTAAGCTCTCTCTTTAAAGTCTAACCTCTCGGTGTTTAATTAAGCTTATGAGACCAAGTCCTTGAGCCTGAAACACATCTGAAACTTGGAATTCCCTACTTGGACGGTGCCATTTCACCTACTCTTGTTTTACTTAATATATATGTGACAATGTTCTCTGCACTGTACTAATTACTGACTCAGTCTTCCCCTCTGAGCTTGCCACTTGTATTGTCAAACCTCTTTTGAAATAGAACCTATTTTACATCTTGCCTTTGCATTGCATCAAGGCTTCATTTCACCATTCCTATAGCTCGTTAATGCATTTATATATGAATATACATACACATATATTACTGACTTAGTTCTTTTTGCTTTTCCGTAACATTTTTGCGTACGTTCTAATGCTCTTATTTTGCTATTCTTCTGCTAGTGAAGTAGTGTAGAGTTTGTTCATATAGATTTTTATGAACTTCATCATATAATTATAGTGACCGTAAGAATGTTTTGTGTTGAAAACATGTATGTTTGCCAGATGGCAAAAGCAATACTAAGTACTGTTCTTGTTCTTGTTTCACGTTGCGTTGCTCTTCTTACTTCAGGACAGCTTACTTATCCATCTAAAGGTTGACTTCGTTTTGGGTTTACATTCTTTATTTCTGCTCATAATTTTTTTTAGTTCATAAGTAAAGAAAATGAGAAATTCTAGAGACCACTGGAGTTCATTATGTTGCATTGTTTATGAAAATGATGGTTGTTTCCATGTTCAAGAATTGTATGTGATGAGAGTCTTACTAAAGGTCATTAGGCCTTGATATAAGTCATGCTGAAGAACATTGGGCCTAATGGTAGACTAAGCCCAAGAGGAAAGAGGACTAAGAAGGGCCATGAAAGATCCACTAGGTTATCATTTAAGCTATGGGTCTTAACCGTAATTACCCACTATATTACTCCTATAAATAGGTCACAGGTATCATTTTAAAACCCTAATCTCGATTGGCTTATTGAAACCCTATTTAGATCCTGTCTGACTTAAGCATCGGAGTGCACGCACAAGGGAAAGCCCTTGCACCCTCTTATGGTTTTCTTTCTTGCAGAGTTCTTGGAGACAACGTAGATCGAGATTCGTACCTCATAAAAAATCATTGTTGTGAACAGGCAACAACAATATGCTTATGGCTGTGACAAGTTTCTAGTTTTCTCTTGTTTTATAGATTGGAATGAAATTTTGTTCTTAGCAAGACAAACTGCTTCCACTGCAAAACATGTGTAAAGGCAGTTTTAATGTGTTCAGGACTCCAGATATTTCTTTTGCAAATAAGATACAACTAACATGATGATATAATTATAAATTAAATTAATGGCTAGTAGAATTTATAGATTGACAACTTATTTCCTGTACAAGTTGTAGTATATGATGCATGATGCACAAATATTGGCAGATGGGAATGCTTACATCGACAACAGTTGCAGATCAGTAACAAACTTCATGCTTCATCAACATTCTAGTTACATTAATACTAAAGCTAATATATAGTATTCTGTTAGATGTAATGTTTCTGGTTCAATTGGATTCTGGATCCTCCTAGGGACCGAGAGTTACTTATTCAATGGGGGATTAGTCAGCAGGTTTTTTGGTTCTTAGTTTCTGTTTGTGTTTAAGTTGTCTGCAAGTTGTTCTACATTTGCAGGTTTCCCTGCTTTGATACTGGTTAAAGGTTTATTAGAATATCATAGACTCATGCCAACAAACCTCTTGATTGAGTGGTTAAGAAAAGAGTTGTGACATATTGCAAGGTTAAGGTCCGGATCCAAACAATTCCTCCCCGATCCTCAATATCAAAACGAATATGATAGACTCTATGTGGGACATACTAATAAGGTTCAAACTTGAGCACCTTTTCCCCTAAGTTAGAAGTCTTAGGTCATTTTTGAGATGTTCTATAATTGGTTACTTTTGGCACGCCTCTTGTCTGCTTGTATGTTGGTATTTTTGCCAATTTCTTTCTTCTGTTGTTGATATCAAGCTAGTCACAGTGAAAGATGTTTTTATTTCTACACTCGTCATTCGACATTGATATTGTTCTGTATGCATGATGACCAAATTCGAGTCTATCTACTTTGTGTTGTTCATATTTCAGTAATACGAGCCATATCCAACTTACTAGAGGGATCTCTATATGTTAGAAGACGTGTTTAGGACTGCTGTTTGGTGTTGGTTAGTTTTTGTTTGTGGTCATGGTGTAATGATTAGTTTTTGTTATTCATGTTTGTGGTCATGGCGTAATCTTAAGATCATGTTTTCAGTGGGTAGTTATTAATTAAGCTTTAAATTGTAATGTTTCTGATGTTAAGTGATGTTAAGCTTTTCTTTGACTCAAAATACATTGGTCTACATTTCCATCTACCTTCACTATAGCAGTACTTAGGTTTTCTTTTCTTATTAAAATAACAAAAATTTGCATCAGAGCTCTCTTTTTAAGGGATTTGTGTGTGAATTTGACGCGTCATGGAAGCCGAAGCCAGTCTCTCTACGATTGCTCCACCAGTGTTCGATGGCGACAACTACCAGACTTGGGCAGTACGTATGGAGATATACTTGGAAGCTTTGGATCTTTGGGAAGCAGTGGAGGAAGACTATGAAATTCCTGCACTTCCACACAGCCCCACCATGGCACAGATAAAAGCGTAAAAAGAAAAGAAGACCAAGAAATCAAAGGCAAAGACCTTCTTGTTTACTACAGTTTCATCCACCATCTTCACTCGTATCATGTCTTTGAAGTCAGCAAAAGAGATATGGGATTATCTTAAGAACAAATATAAATGAGATGAAAGAATTAAAGGGATGCAAGTCCTGAACTTGATCAGGGAATTTGAACTTCAAAGAATGAAGGACTCCGAGAGGATTAAAGACTACTTCGACAGGCTTCTTAGTATCACAAACAAGGTAAGGCTTCTTGGATCTGAATTTACTGACTCAAGAATTGTAGAAAAAATTCTTGTTACAGTACCTGAAAGATATGAACCAACTATCACTACCTTGGAGAATACCAAGGATCTATCAAAAATTTCCTTAGCAGAATTGCTTAATGCATTGCAAGCATAAGAACAAAGAAGACTGACGAGGGAGGATACAACAACCGAAGGAGCTTTGGCAACCAAGCATCAAAAAGTGGCCAAAAACAAAAGGAAGAAGAAGAAGGATTTTGAAGGAAATGGAGCAAGTACAAATCAGAAAATCCAAAAGGAAAGTATGAAAATCAAAAGAAATCCTTTCCACCTTGCCAACACTACGGAAAAAAGGGTCATCCTCCATTTAGATGCTAGAAAAGACCTGATGCCAAATGCACTAAATGCAATCAGTTGGGGCATGAAGCTGTTATCTGCAAAAACAAAAATCAATAACACGGTCAAGAGGCAAAGACTGTTGATCAAGAGGAGGAGGATCATCTGTTCGTCGCTACATGTTTCTCTGGCATCGAATCAAGTGAGAGTTGGCTTATTGACAGTGGTTGTACTAATCACATGACATATGACAAGGATCTATTCAGGGAACTCAGTAATGCAAACTCATTGAAGGTTCGAGTTGGAAATGGCAAGTACATAGCTGTGAAAGGAAAAGGAACAGTTGCAATTTCAACTTGTTCAGGTACAAAATTCATTTCTGATGTGTTGTATGTTCCTAAAATTGATCAAAACTTGTTAAGTGTTGGACAACTAATTGAAAAGGGTTATAAAGTTGTGTTCGAAGACAAAAGTTGCTTGATTAAAGATGCAGTTGGCCAAGATACTTTCAAAGTAAAAATGAAAGGGAAAAGTTTTGCTCTAAATCTATTGGAGGAGGAGCAAACCGCTTTCCCAATCAAAGAAAATATCACTAAAGTATGGCACAAAAGGCTTAGGCACTATCATCACCAGGGGCTATTGCAGATGAAATCCAAGAAGATGGCAAATGATCTTCTAGAACTTGCTGATCAAATTCCAAACTGCAAAGCATGTCAGTTTGGAAAGCAAAGTAGGAAACCATTTCCCAAGGCAACATGAAGAGCATTAAAGAAGCTATAATTAATTCATACTGACATTGCAGGCCCACAAAGAACGCCTTCTCTGAAAGGTAGTCTTTATTTTGTTGTATTCATTGATGATTTCACCCGCATGTGTTGGATCTTCTTTTTAAAGCACAAGTCAAAGGTGGCTCAAGTCTTTTGGAACTTTAAAGCCACAGTTGAAAACGAGTGGCTGTAGAATTCAAACTCTTAGATCAGACAATGGCAAGGAGTACACCTCTGATGCATTCAATCGTTTTTATGATGAGGTAGGCATCCAACATCAATTAACCGCTCCATACACTCCACAACAAAATGCAGTAAGTGAGAGATGGAATAGATTCATATTGGAGATGACACGATGTATGCTATATGAGAAGAACTTGCCAAAACAATTCTAGGCTGAAGCAGCAAACACTGTTGTTGTTTTTTTTGCAAAACAGGTTTCCCACAAGAGCAGTGAAGGATCAAACACCCTTTGAGGCATGGTATGGCTATAAACCATCTCTAAATTTCCTTAAAATATTTGGATGTTTGTGTTTCACTCATGTTCCACAGATCAAGAGAGACAAACTAGACAAAAGAGCACTTCCAAGCATCTTTATTGGCTACAGCTCGGTTGCAAAAGCTTATAAAGTTTTTCAGCCACAAACTGGAAAAATTATTATAAGCAGGGATGTGCACTTTATGGAAGACGAAGAGTGGAACTAGGATGATGCAAAAAGGATGGATCCTGTAATAATTGAAAATTTTCTCTAGTCCTACATTAGTTGTTTAATATTTAATATTCAAAAATAAATAAATAAAGTAAATTTTTTAAATAGCATTATGTTATAATTTAACTATACTATTAATACTTAACTATAAATATATATATATATATATATATAAAACTAACAAATGAAATATGCTTAGTTATTTAAGAGTTGCCAAAGAAAGTTAGCAAACCATATAATATATATATGCCAAAAAAAAAAAAGAAGTGACTAAAGCATAAAATAATAATATTTGTTAGAGTTGATAGAAGAGTGCAGCAAAACCGTATAAAATATATATGTACAAAAAGACAAAAGTGTGATTAAAACATAAAATAAAAGAAATTGTTAGTAGCTTCTCAGAGAAGCCAAATTTTCCTTACCTACCTCCACTTACATTTGCATCCTTCGGCTGAAGGAAATTAAGAAGGAAAGGGGGCACAAGTCACGGCAACAACAGGATAGGCGCAGATCAAGAGAGCCAATTAGAAGCAGATCTCGGCAGTAGCATTAGCAGCTGGTGTGGGCTGTTCTTGGCCTTAAAAGGTGCGGGCATGGTGCTCATTTTTGCTAGATAAGGGACGTTAAACGTGGGTTTGTCTTTCGGGAGAACTGAAGCAAAACAGGGGAATAAAAGAAACGAAAATAGGGGCTATTTCAGTGTAGAAGGAACGTGAAGGAATAGTTGAAATTCTTGGAAACAGCAGCTGTGAATGGAAGCCAAAGAGGGGCATTTGGAAAATATTCTGGTTTTGAATCACTCAACAGAATCGCACTTTGGCTGGAAAGAGACAACGCTGGGGAAGAAGAGGGGATGCGAGAAAGGGCTAGGATGGTTGAGAAACTGAGTTGAGTGCGAAGTAGAGTAGGAAATAAGGGTTGCTCCTCGAGAAACAAGGCTGAAACAATAGTGGAAACGGTGCTACTGCAGTGGTTGGAAGCTACTGGTTAGCTTCATTCTCGGTTAAACAGAAAAGTTTTCCTCGAGTAGCAAGAAACATGGTGATGAGGGAGATTTAAAGGATTGAATTAAGTCAGCCACTAAAGGAGGAAAAGTAGCTGAGAAAGAGATAGTAAACAAAAGGAAGAGGGATCTCGACATTTACCAGCAGCAAAAAGGGTAAGATTGATTTTTTTTAGTTTTGGGATTAACGTAGGTACATTGGTTTATTTTTATATCGTGTCTTATGATGGAAATCTACTGGGAACTCATTGTTTAGGGGTTGTTTGGAGAATTTCAATAGCAAGAAAAATAGAAGAAAAGCTTGGTGTAAGTTTAAAGGTAAAAGGCGTTTCTTTTGTGTAAGCTTAATGTAAATGAAATTGTTTAATAAATTGGAAATAGGACATGATGATAGGCGGCTGGAAATTTGAAGGATAATGATGTATATATGGGGTTAAGAATAAGATATATATATATGTATATATATATATAATTGTATATTTATGTCGATGTATGCAACTAACGAATAGTTGTAGTAATGAGCCTATCATGTGTGATATGGATATTAATATTGAAGTATTAGTGGAAACAGTGCTACTGCAATGGTTGCAAGCTACTGGTTAGCTTCATTCTTGGCTAAACAGAAACGTTTTCCTCGAGTAGCAAGAAACATGGTGATGAGGGAGATTTAAAGGATTGAATTAAGTTAGCCATTAAAGGAGGAAAAGTAGCTGAGAAAGAGATAGTAAACAAGAGGAAGAGGGATCTCGACATATACCAGCAGCAAAAAGGGTAAGATTGATTTTTTTTAGTTTTGGGATTAACGTAGGTACATTGGTTTATTTTTATATCGTGTCTTATGATGGAAATCTACTGGGAACTCATTATTTAGGGGCTGTTTGGAGAATTTCAATAGCAAGAAAAATAGAAGAAAAGCTTGGTGTAAGTTTAAAGGTAAAAGGCTTTTCTTTTGTGTAAGTTTAATGTAAATGAAATTGTTTAATAAATTGGAAATAGAACATGATGATAGGCGGCTGGAAATTTGAAGGATAATGATGTATATATGGGGTTAAGAATAAGATATATATATATATATATATGTATATATATATATATAATTGTATATTTATGTCGATGTATGCAACTAACGAATAGTTGTAGTAATGAGCCTATCATGTGTGATATGGATATTAATATTGAAGTATGGATGGTGTAGGTTCTTGGTGGGAGCCTTGAATAAATATATAACAAGGAAGAGCTAGAGTTGGGAGACTCTCAAAGGTAAAGGCTTTAAGTAAATGAAATAAATTATAAGGATGTAGTATAAATAAATATTTGAGTAACATATAGTTTGGAAATATACTATGAATAATTATTAAATGGGCTTTGTGCATTTAAATTATAGAGAAAGCTTCCGAGGATGTGGAGATTGAACAATTGGCTTAAGAGTGCAAAGTGATATTATCTAGCTAAGGGAATATATGGTAAACGTTTATTAGTCTGCTATGTTGTGTATGTCCAAAGTTCTGTTATTTAATACTTATTGATTTAAAATGCATTCTTGGTTGAAGTTCATACATATTGAACTGAGTTGAAGTACAAATGGTCTTGAATTTGAACTGTGTTGGATTTGTGGATAAAAATATTGTTGGTTAGCGTTTTATGCAGGTTGTTTGGTTGTGGATTATGATGCTGGGTAGTGTTCTACCTATGCCGTCATAATGCCGAAATTTCGTTAGAAATTATTAAATAGATTTTTGGCATTGGTTTAAATTTTATAATGTATTTGAAAACCTCATATACCTTAAGCACCATTACTAGTCATCGAGATACTGTCTTTTTGAAATATGTTTTGTACGATGAGGTTATCAAACGTGTGAGTTTATTACGAATTATGCCTCCCATACTCAAGATACATTGTAAAAGTATTCTTGCATGAATTTTGGCATAAGAGACAAGGGATGGTTGGAATTTGCCTGTGTGGCACTTAACTCGCCTGTGTGGCGTTTAATGAGCCTGTGTGGCGTTTAATGAGCCTGTGTGGCGCTCACCTGTGTGGCGTTTACTAAGCTTGTGTGGAAATTATCGTGAAATATCCTGGATTGCATTGTGATCTTCCAGGTCCTGGATTGCTTTGTGATCTTCCAGGCGTCCGACAAATAGTCGTGACTTGTACCTCAGCTACTAGATGATCACTGGTGCTGGGATGATTCATGATCATGGATAGAATCTTGGTTTGGAACGGTAACCACTGCTAGCTACAGTGGACGCTTTCATAGAAAGCTTTTTGTTATTTCCAAAGATCCGGGTTATATTACGATACCTTATCAAAGAAATCCTGTCTCTTGGAAATATTTTGATTGTGTATTTCGATTTTATAAATGCATGAGTGCAAGTGTTTTTATAGCTTATAGAACAATGATTTGTTAACTTGCATTTTTCCGTAAGACACACTTAAGTATGAGTTTTGACGCACTTATTCATGCATTCACATGCACGAACATAGTAGAACATCTAATATCACTTAGCGTATGTTTTCTTAGTGGGCTTTCCCCAAAGCTCACCCCTTCCACCTCAGATTATTCCAGGTAGACTCGGCACGAGCGTGGTGCATCGAGAGTCATTTTGTTGAGCTGCAGAAAGTTGTATTTTGAGCCAAGGTATAATCCTTTATTCTTTTGTTTATATCCCAGAATAAAGTCTTTTGTGTACACAGTGAATAGGATTTGGGATGTAAGTACTAGGAGATATCGAGTTTGTGAACATACTGTGATTCGTACCTAAGTTGTAATCTTGATATGTTTATATATTGAATCAATAGATGTTAAGTATTTCAGCAGTTATCTTGAGATTTGGAATTGCTACAGGTTGAAAACGATGATGTACATAGTATGGGGATAGATAATAGGCTAAAATAAGGGTGAAATTTTTCAGTGTCGTTTTCGACGTGTCTTACGAGAAGACTATAATGGGACCTTAGACAACTAGTCTTAAACAAATATAAGAGTAAGACTACTCATTAGGTTTTTAGCTACACTGAGCGAGTGACAAACATAGGAAGTGAAGAAAAAAAGTTAGCCCGAAAATTCGGCTTTCGAGGGCGTTACAGATCCAACCTCAAAGAGCCAAATCTCAAGTTTCCTATTTTGGACACAGCAAAACAAAGCAATAGACATTGGGAGAATGAAATGGTGGATGACAGTCCTATCAAAGGAACAAGACTACTTTCAGATGTTTATCAAAGATGCAATATTGCTGTGTGTGAACCTTCAAATTATGAAGAAGCCAAGACAGATCAAAATTGGATTGCTGCAATGAAAGAGGAGTTGCTCATGATTGAAAGGAATAAAACATGGGAGTTGGTTGATCGTCCCCAAAACAAAAATGTAATTGGAGTCAAGTGGGTGTACAGAACAAAGCTTAATGCTGATGGCTCAATCAACAAGTATAAAGCTCGACTCGTGGTTGTCGTGACGTCTAGGCTCGGGGACCTGATCGCTAGACTTAAATTATTTGATTGGGAAAGGAGTCGCCACTAATCTTTTATATAGGTGTGATTGGTCACCTATTTGACTCTAAGGATAATGACTGATTTACATTGCAAAGATTAGATTCTCAAGTACGGTTACGCGTGGGGAAGGATTAGCACCCCCACGACGCCCGTCTAATGGATGGAACCATTTAATTTTGCATTCTCCTAATATTGGTCATGATTATTGATATTTTTTATCTAATATTAAAGATTTTTCTCTATGTTTCTTCACCATTCTGATGAAAACACTAGTATGCCTCAAGAGTATTCGAAGAAGATCTTTCATCTTTCCGAAATGATTCCATCGTCGGCCATTTATATATATGTTATATTTAAAAAGAATTTTATCATCCACCATTCCGAACGAACTATTTTTGAAATTATATTATTGTTATTATTAATTATATTGAATGTAATTAAATTATTGGTAATCCACCTTTTTGGATTCATGGTTAAAGAAAATAATTTTAGTTTTTAAATTTTTAACTGTCCATCATTTTGAACAACTAGATTTTAAATATTAATTTAAATTAAAATTTTGATTATCCACCATTTAGGACAAAGAGTTTTAAAATATGTATAAAACTTATTTGTAAAATTTTTATTGTCCACCTTTTTAGACAATCTCTTAAAATATCCATTAACTTTAATTTTCAAATTAATACTTTAAATACTTTAATTTATTATTAATCTTAATTTTAAACTAATATTTCTATTTAAATTATTATTATTATTATTATCATCATCATCATCATCATCATCATCATCATCATTATTATTATTATTAGTATTATTATTAATTGCCCACCCTTTTGGACAAATTTTGAAAATATTTAATAGGAAACTTTAAAAGTTATTGATATTAAATTTAGATAATTATATAGATATAACATAAAAAATTAAGTTAGATAAATTACTAAATGAATAAATAAAATTAATAATAGTTAAATAAATAACAATAAATGAAATAAAAAACAAGATAAAAAATAAACATAGGGGGAGGGGGCGCGTGGACCTTCCCCTTTTACTTATATTGTTTCTTTTTTTTTTAAACTATTTTTACCTGTTTTAGAAAAAAAAGACTCTCTTTTCCTTCTCCAGGTGATTTTCGGCCACCTTCTCCGCCACCGAACCGCCGTGCTCCGTCACACTCCGGTCTCCTTTCTGGAAAATGGGATGCCTTTCCGACTCCTTTTGACGTTCTGGACTTAGATCTAGCCTCGATATTACCTAATTCTTTCTAGATCTTTATAAATCCCGTGTGGAAGGCTAGGCCTCTGGACGTTCTTTCTGATTTATTATTATTTATTTTTATTTTTATATTTTTTATGTGTTCTACTGATTTTATGATGTTGTGGTGCCGGGATGTTTTCTTTTGATTTGGGTGCTTTCGGGCCTCACTGATCTTTGTCCCCTATTTCGTTGCCTCCTCTATGTGTGTTTGCTGGTACTGTATGGGACTAGTTTTTGGATGGCTGTATTAGTTTGATGTTTTGGCTGTGTGTTGAGGCTTTGGGAGGTTCTGGTCGCGGGCTGCAGGGCTCTTGAAGTTTTTTGAGTTGAAAGTGGCTATTTGGACAGTGGTGAGGTTGATGACCGAACCGTGGGCAGTCGGATTCGATGGGAGTAGGCTGTGGGGTTTTGTTTAGGCTAGAGCTTGGTGATGTGGAAATGGGTTTCGACTGCCCTGAGTGGCTGTAGTGTGGTGATTATGGGTTTTGTGGGATTGATTTTCGGGTGGCAGTGGAAAGAAGGGAATAGGTAGCTGAGCTATGTTGGAGGGGTTTTGAGGTTGTCGAAATTGGGTGGCTAGTTCCCCTCCTTTGTCTGTCCTGTGAACTCCAAGCACTGCCATTTATAGTGCTCGAAGGTTGAATTTGATTGGATGATGGTAGTGGCAAGTTGCAGGGGAAATGATGACAACGCAAGTGGTAAGGGAGGGGACGGTGGCATTGATTGCAGTTGGCAATTTGCTAAATCTTATATTTTCAACAAATATTTATTTATTTGTTTGTTTATTATTTTTACTTTATTTTACTAATCATTTTTTATTGAGAGGGTTAATGATGATATGATTTCTGAAACCCAAAACTTAAAACCAAAACAAACTTAATTTTTATCTTTTTACTTATCTTTTTTTTTGAATTTTTATTTTTTATACTTTTTTATTATTTGTTTTTTTAATTATATATTTATTTTTATATTAAACTAAAATAATTATAAAATAAAAATAAAAATACAATGAAAAATAAAGATTGAATAAAGTTATTGAAAAAAAAAGACCAATAGAAGAACGGACACATATTGAACTTTGGAGCTTTGGATTGATTTTGACATTTGCAACTCAGATTATATTCAGATCTAAACCAAAATGAAATGAGATAATTCAATTTAAATTTATTCAAGAGATTTAATAAAATCAAAGCTTTAAGTTCAATAAGAATCTTACTCTTATATGCATTATTAACATTTTGACTCGGACAAAATTAGGTGTCAACAGTGGTCAAAGGTTATGCTCAAGTATTCGGTGTGGACTACTCAGATACCTTCGCACCAGTTGCTAGACTCGACACCATTAGGCTCTTACTCTCTGTTGCAGCACAAAAGAATTAGAAGGTGTACCAGTTAGATGTCAAGTCAACATTCTTGAATGGTTTTTTGCAGGAGGAGATTTATGTAGAGCAACCATAAGGCTATGTAAAGGAAGGAGAAGAAGATAAGGTTTATCTTCTTAAAAAGGCACTTTACGGATTGAAGCAAGCTCCAAGAGCTTGGTACAGCAGGATTGATGAACATTTACAGAACTTGGGATTTGCTAAAAGCTTATCTGAATCAACATTATATGTCAAGCACAATGGAGTTGACATTCTTATCATTTCACTATATGTGAATGATTTGCTTGTGACAGGAAACAACACAAGTATAGTGGAGAAGTTTAAGCAAGAGATGATGGAGTTTTTTGAGATGACAGATCTCGGATTGTTGACCTTTTTTCTTGGAATGGAAATTAAACAGAATGAATATGAAGTCTTCATCTGTCAGAAGAAATATGCCAAGGAGATTCTGAAGAAGTTTAAACTCCAAGAATGCAAAGAAATAAGCACTCCAATGAACTCAAAGGAAAAGCTCTGTAAAGAAGATGAAACAGAGAAGATTGATCAGGCATATTTCAGAAGCCTGATTGGTTGCTTGATGTATCTCACAGCAACTCGACCTGACATTTTGAATGTTGTAAGCATTTTGTCTCGGTTTATGCATTGTGCAAGTGAACGGCATCTCAAGGCTACAAAGAGGGTGCTTAGATATGTGAAAGGAACATGTGATTTTGGTATTAAATTCACAAGTAGTAAAGAGTTCAAACTGGTTGGTTTCTCAGATAGCGATTGGGGAGGTTCCATTGATGATATGAAGAGCACTTCAGGTTACTGTTTCACGCTTAGTTCTAGTGCTTTCTCATGGAGCTCGAAAAAACAAGAAATTATAGCTCAGTCCACTACTGAAGCAGAGTTTGTAGCTGCAACAGCTGCTGTTAATCAAGCTTTGTGGCTGAGGAAGATTTTAATTGATCTTAACTTGAAGCAGGAGGAAAGCACAGAGATTCTTGTTGACAGCCAAGCTGCTATTGCTATCTCTCAAAATCCTCTGTTTCACGGGAAAACTAAAAACTTTAATATTAAATTATTCTTCTTAAGGGAAGTACAGAAAGATGGAGCTGTTGTTCTTGTCTACTGCAAAACAGAAGATCAGGTTGCAGATATTTTCACCAAGCCATTGCCGGTTAGCAAGTTAGAATTTCTGAGGACAAAACTTGGTGTTTGCAACTCCTAAAGCAAGGAGGAGTGTTAGAAGACGTGTTTAGGACTGCTGTTTAGTGTTGGTTAGTTTTTGTTTGTGGTCATGGTGTAATGGTTAGTTTTTGTTATTCATGTTTGTGGTCATGGCGTAATCTTAGGATCATGTTTTTAGTGGGTAGTTATTAATTAAGCTTTAAATTGTAATGTTTCTGATGTTAAGTGATGTTAAGCTTTTCTTTGACTCAAAATACATTGGTCTACATTTCCATCTACCTTCACTATAACAATACTCAGGTTATCTTTTCTTATTAAAATAACAACACTGTAAGTAAGCTTTCCAATAACATCACAACTATGCAAAGGTTGTTGATGTAAAAGATCACTAAAACTCAATTCTCCCTCTCCTTTACCCACAAACTAGTTTTAGCTCTCGCTAGCTACAAAAGACAAGATGAACAAAAGTTGTTTACGTTGGTGTAACAGTCCACACATGCTGTAAATCATGTATTTTTACACAAAATCCACGGTTGGGTTGTCTGCGATACCATTAACATTCAACAGTGATAGTAATAAATGATAAACATTTATTTAACAAATGCGAAATATGAATTTTGATTCATTATTCCTTACATATGACATCCCCTATTGTCCTTGTTTCAATAAGGTAGTACTGTATACATATGTCTGAAACGTAAAAGAGAGGTGACTGTACCTGTCATATTTAACATAATTTGCCCCAACGCTTTATATGTAGCTATATTCATCTGGGAGATAATTCTCTAACCCCGTGTCTTTTATCTGTGGAGTTAAAACAAAAGGGTGAGCGAACCACGCACTCAGTAAAGAAGACGTATGCTGCTTTAAATAAAGCAAAACTATATGCCACAAAGTATTTATTTTTCTTAAAATCATACCAATTAGGAAAACAGTGGATATAGTAAACAGTATCCTCAATACACCATTCAAATCACTGGTTAAACAGTTTATAATATAATGTAGTAAACAGCAAACAGGATTTAGTAAATCCTTTCAGTAAACAGAAATCAGTAAGTTGAGACTAGGCATCACCCTACAAATAAATCATGCTATCATCGTTCTCCCAGGAACACAAGTCGTCCACTTTTGGGGTGCACCCATAGGCCATCGCCCCTCACGGCTTTCTCGGAGTATGCCCCTGGGCCAAAACTCTCATTCGTATCCCCACCGGGATACAGCTAGCTCTGTGGCACAAATCAGCCACGTGAAAAGTAACGCATGAAACTCGAGGCCTAAAGTCTCAAAAATCACTTTATATCTCATAAAGTACCTTTAAGGAATTATTTCACCAATTTCGTCATTTTCTCAAAATGATTTATTTTCTAAAAAGGTTTTATATTTTCTGTTTACAAAGATAATAAAACAGCCCAAAATCTCACCATTTTTCGTGTGAGAAAATACGGTTAAACTGGCTCGGCCATAGCTGCTCGCCCATGGTCAGTTCGCCCATTCTGGCATTGCCTATGGTCAATTCGCCCATTATGGCATTGCCCATGGTCAACTCACCCAATGTGGCACTTCCATGGTCAACTCGCCCAATGCGGCACGTCCATGGTCAGCTCGCCCATTTTTATTAAAACATGGGTCATTTTTCTTTGGCTCGCCCGGAATTTTGTTAAAACAGGGGTCGCCTATATGTGGCTCGCCTGGATTTCTATTAAAATAAGTCGCTCGCCCAAAACATCATAAAAGGGGTCGCCTATCTTTGGCTCGCCCAAAACATCACAAAGGGGTCTATTTTGTAGCTCGCCCAAATCAAAACAATTTATCAAACTAATGCATGTCATAAACCAAAACATTTTCTCAATATTTTCATAATATTTTCCTCCACAGGACATGCATTTTACTTCACATACTGCTCCCTTACCTGGTCTTACGAAGCCTTGCTTCCTGATTGCTTTTACCGAGTCCTTAATTCTCGGCTGCAAAATAATTTAAAAATACTATTAATATTTTCTTTTCGAATATTTCCAGCATTTTGGCGAGACTTGAGACTAATTCTACTAGCTCGCCCAACAAAGTTCACCATTTATTAATTGGCTTACACGTGGGAGCTCGCCCACAAATCAGCTCGTCATGCATATGCATGAGAGCTCGCCCACTATTCAACTTGCCATGCCTATGCATGTGAGTTCGCTATACACGGCTTTTTATTCAGGGGTGGCTCGCCTATGAATTAAGCTAGCATGTGGAGTCCTCACCCACCATACCCCGCTCCATGTTATTTAACTCGCCCATAATAATTAAGCTCGCCTATTCTCATCACTCTTACACCATTTCCAGCACTTTCCTTGTTCATTCTCGATTGTTTTCTAGATCACATCTTGTTCTAGTTTCCTTTAATGATTTTCCATTATCATACTACGATTTCAACCCAGTTTCATTTTATTCTTCATCTGCTTCAAGATATGAATTTATTCTATTTCTATGATCTAACAAGAATAATTTAAAAGCAAGACTATAATCATGCTCCTCATGCTCGAAATCATAGAAATATATCATTCAATCTCAAGAAACCATTAAATCTCACCTTGATCAATTTATGTTTCTAAAACAAAATTTGTCTTCTGTTTTGTTCCTCTTCCACGTCAGCCCTCTATCTTGAATTCTTATTTGATTCTTCAATTGAATAGAGGTTGAGTAAGCAAGGAAGGTTGAATGTCACCATGGAATTTCTCTCAATTTATTTCTTAGTTGAACCGAAGCAAAGAACCAAGACAGAATCGAGGCAAAGTTTGGCTCTCGTAGATGGCATATACGGTAGTGAAGAGAGCAACTTTATGTAGCCTTCTTGCTTATTTATTCTTCTCTTTATCCATATTAACCAATACTAATAATCCACATAACACCTTATCATATTTTTTCATCATTTCATGTGTCAA
Organism: Heritiera littoralis; assembly: GCA_031772115.1. Classification (NCBI taxonomy): domain Eukaryota; kingdom Viridiplantae; phylum Streptophyta; class Magnoliopsida; order Malvales; family Malvaceae; genus Heritiera; species Heritiera littoralis. Next base: position 388,612 of record JAPDPK010000121.1, on the reverse strand, counting down.
CATTCATTTAATGCATGAAGAAAAACTGCAGCTCAAGGTGGCGTGAAAGTCTCCCTTCCACACGCCTTTTGCTTCTTCTATTGGCTTTGTTTTATATTACCACAAATAACATTCCAGCCGTGTCAACCTTTAATTAATTTCTTGTCTAATTTACACTTAACAAGCATATTTTGATCAGCCTTTAACAATTGAAGAAACTAACATGTAGCAGTAGCAAAGTGTCATGAAAGTCCACTTTTGTTGCACCTTTGTTGACTTCCATTCTCCTTCTCCTCTAAGCATCATATGTTGCATTAATTCATGAAGAACATTGCAGCAAAAGAAATCGGCTGGAACTCTTTTCTTCCTCAATGTTATTGACTTAGTTTGCCTACCTTTGATGGCTACTTCAGCCAATAAAATTCATCCTCTGTTAGAGTTTTCTTCAGCCTTGTATCACAATAGCAACTGAAGTCAAATTCGGCTGCACGGTTCTGACTTATTGTTTCCAGCTCACCAATAGTCCTTATCTTGCCAATTCGAGCATCAACGTTTGCCTTTACTTGATTATTGGCATCGTCACATTGTTTTGATGCCATCTTGAGAATTGATGATTATGAGCTGATTTCTTTCCCTTAGGCGATCACATTGAGATTTGGCGATCACTGCCATAGTTAAATTGTTGGCGATCACCGGGTATTGCTCTACTCACCTACTTTGCTATGATTCATGCAGCAAGTTGGCAATCACATCTAGCATTTTAATTTCGCGAGTACCTTATTGCCTTATTTGCCTACTAGGCTATCATTTGCACTTCTATATGGGAGATCACGTTACTCGCCATACTCGCTCTTTGGGTGATCATTGCTAGGTTCATTTGGGCGATCATATCCCTCGCCTCATTCGATTGATCATCTTAATCAACTAACTTGGCGAACTTACCTATTCACCAATATGGTCGTTAAATCAAACTCGCCATCATCCATTGGCGATCATCCTAATTGTCTTGGGCGAGCCGTTCCATCATAATACTCGCCCATAGAGTGTTTCACGGAAATTACTCCATTTACATCCTAAGTTAAGGAGCTTTTCACCAAAGTGGAAATCAACATTCATTATTTATATAATTTCCACTATCAAAATTCACCAAATTATGGTGTACAGTTTTATAAAATCGGGTCTTACAGTTGGTTTGGATACATAGAATATAGATATGTGAATGCTCTATTTTAAGAGAATGAAGTTATGAATAATGAAAAATGATCAAGGAAGTCATTTCGAAGAATATGGCTGTAGAAGAATTGAAAGAACATGTTGTCTTGAATAGGAATAACGGAGGTGAAAATTTTCATATTGCATGTTTCAACAATGTTGATTGAATTATCTTACTGTTTCTTTTTGAAATATCTGAGAAAATATCTTACACAAGTTGAATGATAGCACGAAGAACAGACTCAATGGAGCTTGCCTTTTGTCGCAGGTCACTAGAAAACAATTTGTTAAGCGAAGGTGTGAAAGGTTGACGATTAAGAGCCTTTGAAGATGTTTTCCATTAACAACAACAACAACAACTAGAAGCAAGTGGGCCAAAATATAAAACCTTTACTTCTACATGCAGCACAAAATAAACTTAAAATCTCATCCACAACGGTTGCAGTCCAATCCAATCCATCCTGTTACGGTTTTCCTTCCACGCGTTTGACAAATTCGGAAATTCCCACGAAAAATCTTATTTTTTTACTTTTACGTGTTACTGTTTTCTATGAAAGCGAAGTTTCGGCTTTGTTTTTGTTTTCTTGCCTTTAGGAAAATAAAACAGGGCAAATATTCATAGAAATTGTGTTGATGATTGCTGAAACGTGGATGAACAAACCATGTCGACCATGACGGCTCTGGCTTTGGTAGCAGAAAGTCAACCGCCATCCCCATCAATACTCCTTTCTTCCGTCATTTTCCCAAACTCCGGGGCTGCACCTGAACTGCACTCATTAACTCCATCTGCTCCTTCCTTCCTTCTACATTCCTTCTTATCTACTTATAAGTAAGAGACAAAAATTTCTCTTTACTATTGTTTTTGTTTCTGCAAATCTTAATATTGAGTGACTCATCATTAGTTGAAGTTGTGTTTGGCAGGTGATGAAGATGTGGAGAGTGCGAGTGCCTGAATGGATATTGGTCCTCTGGCTATGGTGGTGTTGTCTCCTGCTCCTTGCTACAGCTGCATCTGTTACGGATCCTTCCGAAGGTGAGAATTATTATTGAATATGATTCTCGTCGTTTGCTTCTTCCTGATTTTAGATATTTTCAGAAGTTCAACAAATCTCTCAAGTCCAGTTCCAACAACAGTTATCTAAATCTGTATCTTTACGTTTCCTTTCTGTGCACGGAATCAAGAACCTAAAATATGCATGCAGTAATTTTCTGTATCCAGAATCAACACTATCTATGAATAATCTTGACTAGATTAGCCATATCGAGTTTATTTCTCTTCTGTCTGGTTCTGCTCTATTAGAATTCAGGACAATAGGATACTAGGTAAGGGTAATCTTTATTGCTTTTACATCTAAGCCTGTTATGTTGCGAAATACATGGTTTTGCTTTTGACTAGCGCTGATTTTGAAGCCTCAGTTGCATCCTGCAATGTATTAGTTGCTAGTATTACATTAATAAATTCCTTTCTCGGTTAAAGTCAGCATATATATGTTTCATTTCTCAATTGCAGTTAGTGCATTGCAAGCAGTGAACAAACAATTGATTGATCCGAAGAAAAACCTTAGAAATTGGAAGAAGGGGGATCCTTGCACATCCAAGTGGAATGGAATTTTTTGTTTTTATAACCACAGCAATGATGGATACTGGCATGTTAAGGAGCTGTACGTTCTCTCTTACCGCTTTGCTTTTTCCATATATACATCACTTTTTTCCCCAAAAATTAAAACAGTTATACTGGCATGTTAAGTGTAACGCCCTGAACAACTTTTTTTTTTCTTTTGCATCTTTCTATTTTCGGAAATTAGAAGAAAAAAGGCAGTAGAAAAATTTAAGAAAAAAGAAAAGCAGGATCTAAAAAAAAAATATAACTGTTGGCACTATTTTATTCGTATCTCTTCTCATTTGATTTTCAAAGCAAAAAGTGAAATTGAAAGTTACAAAAATTGACACCGTGAAAAAAACGAAACTAAAGCATCAGTTTTAATAAATGAATATAAAATTTTAATAAAATAAATAAATATTGTTAGTATTTGAATGAGATAAGAATTATTTAAAAATGAATTAAATAGCACTGACGATTGAAAGAGATAAAAAACTGTTTAAAAATTAAATTTTGAAACAGAAATTTTTAAAATTGATATAAATGAATAGATTATAGTGATTTTACAATAAGATTTTTTTTACATGAAAATAATTTATTACGCTTTTTTAATATATATTATCAAAAAAGCTGGTACGCATAATAATCATCACTAATTGCTTTCTGTAAATTGATGCAGTCGGCTACTAAATATGAATCTCTCTGGAAATCTAGCACCTGAACTTGTCAAACTTTCTCGCCTCGAAATACTGTGAGTTGGGAAATAACTTGTATCTTAACCACTCCTGACAATTTTCTGTGGGGCTAACACCGTTTTTGTTTTTTTTCTCAAAGAGATTTCATGTGGAATAATTTGACTGGAAGTGTACCCAAGGAGATAGGACATATCCCCACCTTACAACTCCTGTAAGTTTGATTCTTCTTCAGATGGATCACAATGGTTACTTTACAGAAAAAGGATATATTTTTCAATTCTATTTTTATCTTAATATAAGCCCTTGAAAAAATTCATGGGGCAGAACAGTGACATTTGTTAGTTTTGACTTTCTGTGTGGCATTACATATGCAGACTCTTGAACGGAAACAAATTATCAGGTTCCTTGCCAGATGAACTTGGCTATCTCTCAAATCTGAATAGACTTCAAATAGACGAGAACAACATTTCTGGTCAAATACCAAAAGCATTTGCCAACTTGAGCAATGTGGAACATTTGTAAGTGAATCTACAAGCTAAATGCTATTTCAACCTAACAAGGAGAGTTACAATTAAATACTCTTTTAACTTAAGGAGGAGACTGACACTTTTCTACATATTTTATATTATTTTTGTACTGTGAAGCCACTTCAACAACAACTCACTTAGTGGCCAAATTCCCCCTGAGCTAGCTCAATTATCCAAGTTGCTTCACTTGTAAGTTCATGTAGAATTTGCTCTCATACAATTTTTTTGTGTGTGTGTTCTTTTTTTCTTTTTTGTAATTTTTTTTTCTTGGTTATCTATATGTTTATTTATTTTGTGGTAAGTAATTGTGTTATGAATTTGGCTTTTCTTCAGGCTTTTGGATAATAATAACTTATCTGGATATCTTCCAACAGAATTCTCAAACTTGCCAAATTTGCGCATCCTGTAAGTTTCTTCCCTTCAATCATCTTCATCACTATGTGATTTAGTTATTGATCATTATCTTCCAGGTTAAACTTGCTTCTTTTTTGATGTTGTGCCTTGTACTGGTCATACTAAGTGTTGGCCATTTACGAAAGCATTAATTAGCACTCTTTGTTAAGGCATGCATGTCTCATTTTTCCTGTATTGCTGTTAGTGCCATCGAAATTAACTTTTTTCTTCATCTGCGCAGTCAGCTTGATAACAACAACTTCAATGGATCTGATATTCCAGCTTCTTATGGGAAGTTTTCCGGATTAGCAAAATTGTAAGTGTTGGTAAACCATTTAATTAGTCTTACAGTTTATTTTGTGAGGTAATATCAACATTTAAGCTTACAAAGATAGTGATTTATTGTGTCACTTATGATTTAAAAGAATCATAAAACCGGGACTTGCCTTTGAGATAGAATTAAATCAATTCCAATGTTGAGGATTACTTTTTTCACTCTTCAGTGTTTAATTCTATCTGGCTTTTGTATTTAATACAATAGAAGAAATTGTAGGCAATATGTTGTTGTACGAATTTCCTCAAGACTACTGATGCTATTTTATTTGTTGTGGTGACTTTCAGAAGTCTTAGAAGTTGCAGCTTGCAGGGAGTGGTTCCTGATCTTAGCAGGATACAAAACCTTACCTACCTGTATGTCTGGGTTATCGTTCAAATTGTTATGTGATCTTCAATATTTACCTTCATGGGCTGCATTTTTATTATGCTATAATGCAAATCTCCATGCTCTTGCAGCTACCAAACTTAACTTCTATTCTTCTTTCTGTATTCATATGGCAGGGATCTCGGCTGGAATCATCTTACTGGACCCATACCAACAAATAAGCTTTCCAATAATATGACAACCATGTAAGTAAATTGCTGAGTGAAACTTATCGAGTGTTCTGTTTAAATAAATAACCTCATTTTTAACCAATTCAATCTGGATATCCCAATTTCCTCACATTGAAACTGAATCAGAAGTGAATCTTGTGAAATTTATACTATTACCTTCTGTTGATTATTAAATCAAAATGCCATGAAGACAAATTCCCAATAAGAATTTTCTTATCTTTAATTGCAGTGATCTTTCGCATAACCAGCTAAACGGATCTATCCCTGGAAGTTTCTCGGACCTTCCTCAACTTCAGAGACTGTGAGAATCTATATGCATATCAAAACTATTCTGTCTTTCCTGTTGTGGAATCTATATGCGTATCAAAACTGTAATGTATTTCCCGTGTCAAATGACGCTTTTAATATCAATACATGATGCTCTTGTGACTTTAATGGACAATTATATTTACATAGTCTAGAATCTAAATGATGGTTTATTGCAGATCACTTGAGAATAATGTTCTAACAGGTGCTGTACTGACCAACATTTGGCAGAACATGTCATTCGCTACTAATGCTACACTTATGCTGTAAGCTCTGAAAGTAGATTAAAATCTAACCATAAACCATTATACTTCTTTTACGAGCTTTGTTGTCATGCACACTGCAAAACAATGCAGTTGTGAATAGAATGTATTGGTAATAGTTTTCCATTGTTTGCACATTCGAAATGCAGTGATCTCAGAGAGAATTCATTCTCCAGCATTCAAGGCCATCTAAATCCTCCGGAGAATGTTACCTTGAGGTAAAACTTATTTCGCAGTAATCATGCATTAGCCTTGGTCAACTAATTGTTTAATTTGTTATTAATTGTTTACACCTATCAAAATATGTTTCACTAGTAAAGTGAAAATCTGAGTACGCTATACCTGAAACTTAACTTCTTGTTACTTGGGTTCATGGATGGAGTGTGGGAGGGGGCAATGTCTTTTCCAAATTTCTTTCTTAGCCCATATAGTTTTCTTCATTTTTCTTATTAACATTTTCAAACTAATTCATTAATCTTTCAGTACATTTCAAAATTTTGTTTTGTACCTGTATAAATTTTCCAAGACACCAAGTTACTTCCAACAAACAACAATATCTGAGGGGTAGATCTCAAATGTGAATCCACCATATCTGCATCAGAATAACCCTTATTGAGGATGATCAAGATTTCTTTGAAGTAGTCCATGTTTGGAGCACCTTGGATATATCTTAAGATACTACAGTAGCATTCCTATGACATTCTTCAGGATTCCAAAATTTATCAGCCACTTACTGCAAGAGAAATGTTTGATACCATGTCACCTTCAAACTGCACAAGGAATGGACCATAATTGAGAATGACAAGATCCATTGGGACAAGATTATGACAAGATCCATTGTTTCTTTTATATTTTTTCCGTGCATTGTCTTGCTTCGTGGTCACTGTAGGCTCGTAGCATATTTCATCTTTTCCCACTTATACGACAATGATTTCTCTTCTTTTCTTACCTTCTTGTTGTAATGAAAATTATTGGCACATTAATAGAGAGGTCATCCCGTGTCATGCATTTTCTTGAATTTCATTTCCCAAATCCTTAAAATTTTAGCATTTTTTTCTTTAGGCTTGATGGCAATCCTGTCTGCAACAATGCGGGCTTATTGAATGTAAGACATTTCTGTGAATCTGAATCCGGAGACAATGAGATGTTCACAAACTTAAATAACTCAAAAGAGAAATGCCCAGTTCAAGCAGGCCTCCCAGACAGTTTCTGTGCAGCACCTCTCAGAATTGAATATCGCCTGAAAAGCCCTAGTTTTTCTTACTTTCCTCCTTATGTTCAGCCTTGTGAGGAGTACTTGACTAGTTCTTTGAACTTAAGCCAACATCAACTGTCAATTGATACATATTTTAGGGATGGGCAACGTCTAAGGATGTCCTTGAAGCTTTTTCCCAGAATTGCTAACAGTACTTTTGATCCTAGCGAAGTTCAGAGAATCAGAGGGATATTTACATCATGGACATTTCCTCATAATGACTTCTTTGGACCGTATGAGTTGCTCAACTTCCCTCTAGTCGGACCTCGTACAGGTGGTACATACTTCATCTTGCAATTCTTCTTTAATGGAACAATGCTTTCTTATTTATAATGACATGGTTGAAGTAGAAATTGAGAAGCTGATTTTATTATTAACCTGAAATAAATAATGGTCACCAAAACTTATACATTCTTATGCTTGAAACTTTTATGACAAGACGGGAATTTCAGTTCTAACTGTATTGGGAGTGCTCTTCTAGTTATATAGAAATTAAATTAGTATAATTAGTATTTATTTTTATAGTGTATATATTTGTACAAATCATAAAATGGGGCAACCAATGGTCAAATTCAAGCTGCCTTGGCATGCTAAGTAGATGACACACATTTGAGACAAGAAGACTGTGCTTTGCTTACAATCTGCTAGAATGCAACTAGGAAATGTTGTGGATGTATATCATTTTATTCTAAGAATAGAATAGTAAGCCATTCAGTAGATTACTTATGTGTTTAATATATCTATAACAGTTTCACCTTTTATAATTATTAATGCCTCGTTTATTTTTTTTATTGCTGCATTGAACTCTGAGATAGAAACTAGAGGTATTAGTAAGGGCATTTTGGTAGCTGGTGTCATTGTGGCTGTCGCTGGTTCAGTTGCAATGTCCGTTATAGTAACATTTCTAATAACAAGAAGACATGCTAGATACCTTGGGGGAATTTCAAGAAAACGTTTACGTAAGCTCCTTAATTTTACTATTCAAGCTTTTTGCCTCAATAACATAGTCTCCAGCTATCACCAGAAAAGGAGTCTAAGTTCTGATTAACGCTTTGCAGTTACAAAGGTTTCCATGAGAATTGATGGGGTGAAAGACTTTACATTTAAAGAAATGGCACTTGCTACTGACAACTTTAACAGCTCAACTGAAGTGGGACAGGGAGGATATGGAAAAGTGTATAAAGGCACTTTATCTGACAAAACGGTTGTTGCCATAAAACGTGCAGAAGAAGGATCTTTGCAGGGACAAATAGAATTTTTGACAGAGATAAAGCTTTTATCAAGGCTGCATCACAGGAACCTAGTTTCTTTGGTTGGATACTGTGATGAAGAAGGGGAACAGGTATGTAACTGTATGATGTCAATTGCGTGTGTGGTTCAGAGGTGCGCATGCACGTTTGTTTGTGCCCTTATGGAGTGGTTTTGAAAATTCTGAGCAGGGAATTTAACTAGTTTTAGGTACATACATAAGATGTGACTCAGTTAGAGTTATAATTCATATCCTTGGGTTATTGGTGCATTTGCAGATGTTGGTATATGAGTTCATGCCCGGTGGCACCTTGAGGGACTGGCTTTCTGGTATGAAATTTTCAGGGTTCATCGCTTTTCAAGTTTTATATTATGATCTTACTTCCTGTACTTCTTCCACTTATTAAAAAAGTCTGGAAAAAATATTAAAAATTTTGATGTTGGCATATAGATTGTACTTCATTTTAGGAATGGACTAGATTTTGAAGTGTTTGTTCATTTGGGAAAACCATATTGTTTATTAAAGAACTGAATGATGAAGATAACTTCTGTTGTATTGATCAGAATTGATATATTTACAACATCAAGTTCTGAATAAATATAACTCTAACTACTAACTGTTATTTAACTAACTATAGACTAACTATAGTTCTGTTACAACAAACTTAGGTAAGATAACAATAAGTACAATAGGCAACAAGTTAAAGTGAACTGCTGGTGTTAGCTAACTGAAGACCTCCCTATATGATGCTGCAGCTTGGTGATGCTATCTGTTACCCCCACCCCCCCCCCCCCCCACAAGCTGGAGCATACAAATTTTGTAGGCTCAGCTTGGAAATAAGATGAGAAAAAATGGAGGGAGTAAGTGGCTTGGTGAGGACGTCCGCAAGCTGATCAGAAGAGGGTACTGGAAGAAGATGAATAAGGCCTGATTGAAGCTTTTCTCGAACAATATGGCAGTCGATTTCAATGTGTTTGGTTCGTTCATGAAAAACGGGGTTTTCAGCAAGGTAGATGGCTGATTTATTGTCACAGAATATGGCTGCAGCTTGAGGATGATCAATTTGTAAATCAGTTAACAAGTACTTTAGCCACTGTATTTCACAAGTAGCTGTGGCAATAGCCCTGTATTCAGCTTCAGAGGAGGATTTAGAGACTGTTGGTTGCTTTTTTGATTTCCAAGATATTAAGGCATCTCCAAGAAAGATGCAGTACCCAGTGACAGACTTGCGAGAGGCAGGGCAAGCAGCCCAATCAGAGTCAGTGAATGCCTTCAAGTGCAAAGTAGAGCTGGAAGGAAAGAAAAGACCTTGACCTGGACAAGACTTGAGGTATCTGAGAACCCTGTGTGCTGCAATCAAATGATGTTCAGTAGGTTTATCTAGAAACTGAGAAAGTTGTTGTACTGCAAAGGAAAGGTCTGGTCGTGTAGAGGTGAGATATAGAAGCTTGCCAACAAGACGCCTATAAGAAGTGATATCTGATAGTACAGGAGCAGAAGCATACAAAGAGTGCTTCTGGGATAGTGTCATCGGAGAATAAGTTGGTTTGCTGCCAAGAAAACCAGTGTCTTGTAAAATATCCAAGGCATACTTCTTTTGACAAAGGTTAATACCTTTGTGAGAACGAGCCACCTCAAGACCCAAAAAATACTTCAATGTACCCAAGTCTTTTATCTTGAAGGCTCTGTCCAAGTATGTTTTCATGCTGGAAATCAGATCCAAACTATTGCTTGCTAAAATGACATCATCCACATAGACTAACAAAACAATGAAGGAGGAACCAGAGTGTTTGAGGAAGAGTGAAGGATCAGCTGCAGCTTGGTAGAAACCTTGGCTTATCAAAGCATCAGTCAACTTCGAATACCATTGTCTGCTAGCCTGCTTCAGGCCATACAAAGACTTTTTAAGCTTGCATACTTGGTTAGGAGTAGAAGAAACAAAGCCTGGAGGTAAGTCCATATAAACCTCCTCTGTTAAATCACCATGAAGAAATGCATTATTGATATCCAATTGATGAAGGTGCTACCCCTTTATGGCTGCAACAGCAAGCAATGTTCTTATGGTTGTCATCTTTGCAACAGGAGAGAATGTGTCTAAGAAATCAATTCCAGGTTGTTGAGTATAGCCCTTGGCAACCAAACGGGCTTTGAATCTCTCAATGGAGCCATTAGCTTTGTACTTTATCTTGTATACCCATTTACAACCAATGGATTGTTTGTTGTTTGGTAAAGTGACTAGATCCCAAGTATCATTTTTCTGTAATGCCTCAATTTCAGCTTGCATAGCATCCTTCCAACAGTCAAACTTAATTGCTTGATTATAAGATTTTGGTTCAGTCAAAGAAGTAATATTGACAGAAAAGACTCTATGTTTTGGAGACAAAGAACTGTAAGAAAAAACTTTATGGAAACAATGAGGTGTACTAGAAATGTTGTGTGCATGATTACATGTTGAATGATGATTGAGATGGATAGCAGGTGAAGACACATTACAAATGTAATCTTGCAAGTAAGCTGGTGGATTTTTTATTCTATCTGACCTTTTTTGGGGAAGAGAAGAAGTGTTTGTAGTAGGATGTGAATTATTATTAGTATTAGAAAACACAGAAAAAGTATTATCAGTAGTAGCATCAGGATTTGAAACATGAATAGAATCAGTCAAAGAAGGAGAATGATGAGCAGTATTAGGACTCATGATCGGATTAGAATCAGAATAGGAACTTTCATTATTGGGAATAGTAGAATCAAGTATGTCAGAATGCAAACTTGGAACAGGAAAAACAAAATCATTAGGAACAATATCAGTAATATCAGATGACATATGTAGGTCCTTGAATGGAAATAGGCGCTCATAGAAGATTACATCTCGTGAAACAAAGACATCTTTAGAATGCATATCATACAATTTGTAACCCTTTTGGCCATTTGGAAATCCAAGAAAAACACATTTTCGAGCTCTAGAATCAAATTTTGTTCGAGGATGAGATAAAGTGGAAGCAAAACATAAGCATCCGAATACCTTTAATGAGAAAATGTTGGTTTTGTGTTGTGAAGTATTTCAAAAGGAGTTTTATTTTGAATTACCGGTGAGGGAACTCGATTTATAAGATGCACAGCATGAGTAATGCAATCAGACCAGAATTGCTTAGGTAAACCAGATTGAAATCTTAAACACCTAGCTACATTCAAGATGTGTTGGTGCTTCCTCTCAACAACACTGTTTTGTTGAGGGGTTTGCACACAAGAAGTCTGGTGTAAGATTCCTTTTGAAGCAAAAAAAGAAGACATGTTAAATTCTTGAGCATTATCTGTTCTGATGCACTTAATTTTAGTAGAAAATTGTGTTTCAACAAAGGTTGTAAAATGCTGTACAAGTAACCTAGCTTCTGCCTTGGATTTCATAAGAAAAACCCATGTTGCTCGACTATGATCATCCACAATTGTAAAAAAATAAAGGTGGCCATAGATAGAAATGGTATGATATGGACCCCATATGTCCATGTGTACAAGATCAAAACAATGAGCAGTAACTGAAGACCTAACAGGAAAAGAGTTTCTTCTTTGTTTGCCATAATGACATATGTCACAAGGTACATTATTATTGAAAGTAATTGAAGAATCTAATGTTTGAAGCATTTTTAGCCTAGGATAGGAGGCATGACCAAATCGATAATGCCACAAATCATATGAACTTGATGTATTTACAAGAGGTTTATGAAAAGAAGAATTTGTTGAAGGAAATTGAACGTGTGAAACTTGCTTGATTAACTGGTATAGTCCATTCACTTGCTTACCCAAACCAATCATCTTCCAACAATTGAGGTCCTGCACAATGCAAAAATGTGACTGAAATATGACTAGGCAGTTACTAGATTTTGCTAATTGACTGACAGAGATAAGATTGAAGGTAAATGCTGGAACAAATAAAGCATTTGTAAGGATGAAAGATGAGGAAATCTTAACAGTGCATATATGAGTGACTGACACATGACTGCCGTTAGGAAGTTTGACAATCATATTGCTAACAGGTTTATATGAATCAAAAAATGCAAGGGAACAGACAATGTGGTCTGTAGCACCACTATAAAAAATCCAAACTGAAGAGTAAGGTTGCTTATCTATGGTACAAGTGGCTATGTGAATACCTTCTGGTTCTGGTAACTCAGAAAATGTTGCATTGACTGTTTTGATGTTGTCCGTTGAAGAGGATGCTAATTCAGTGGAACTGATCATTGCAAGAAGTTTATGATATTGATCTCTAGTAAAGGAAATTGGATCTTTGCTGCAATGGTTTGAAGATAGAACTTCAGTGTTGTTCAAATCAGTATCTACATGAACTGCTCCTGTAGCATTATTAACACTGCTGAAATTCTTATTTCTTGTTCTGTACCCAGGTGGATAACCATGCTTCTTGTAGCATTTATCCACTGTATGGCCTTGGAACCCACAGAATGAACATAAGGGCCTCTTGGGAGTGGAGAAGGACTGCCTTTTCAAGTTTGGAGTATGCTGAGTTCCTGATGTAACAGCCCTGGTGTTAAAGACATTGGAATCAACTTGCTGAGATGAAGAATAGGCGGATTGGTTTTGCCTTTCTTGTTGGACAACTAATGCAAAAACCTTGTTAATTGGAGGGAGAGGCTCCATCAACATGATTTGAGATCTGACAGTTGCAAAGTTGTCATTCAAACCCTTCAAGAAACGAATTACTTCGTCACATTGCTGGTACTTTCTGGAAATTGTAGAGGCTTCACAAGAACATTGAGGTGTGCATTTGCAAGAGGGAATTGGCCTCAGATTCATAAGTTCATCCCAAAGAATCTTGAGCTGGGTAAAATAATCAGTAACTGTCGTACCTTTCTGTTGGAAGGAATAAATTTCTTCTTGCAAGTCTGAAATTCGGAATGAGTCTCCTTGTGAGAAACGATCTTGAAGGTCCTTCCACACTTCTCTTGCACTATCCAACCAGATCACACTTTGGGCGATTGATGGTGAAACCGAATGAAGTAACCATGAGAGTACCATTGTGTTGCAACGTTGCCAAGAAGAAAACAGAGGATCTGTTCTGGCAGGGGGTTCAATGCTACCATCCACAAACGCAAGTTTATTCTTGGACAGCAATGCCATTTTCATGGCTCTAAACCAAGAATGAAAATTACCTCCATTGAGCACAGGAGATGCAAGAACGAGGCTGGGGTTTTCATTAGCATGCATGAAATATGGACTGGAGACATCTTCTTGATGTAATGGATTAGCCATCAGGAAGATCAGGAAATAAAGGAAAAAAAAACTGTTTGGTTGGCAAGAAAATGCCTAGAGAAGTAAAGAAAATGCCAAAACTTCTGATACCATATTAAAGAACTGAATGATGAAGATAACTTCTGTTGTATTGATCAGAATTGATATATTTACAACATCAAGTTCTGAATATATATAACTCTAACTACTAACTGTTATTTAACTAACTATAGACTAACTATAGTTCTGTTACAACAAACTTAGGTAAGATAACAATAAGTACAATAGGCAACAAGTTAAAGTGAACTGCTGGTGTTAGCTAACTGAAGACCTCCCTGTATGATGCTGCAGCTTAGTGATGCTATCTGTTATTGTTTGTCATTTGCTACCAACTTTCTGCTCTTGGTAATTATAACAAGTTCTTATCATCAACATCCTCAAGTGTTTGGATGGGCTATAATTTCAGCGTTACTAGTGTACTGTTCCCATCTAGAAGCAATTGATTGACTACTTAGCTTGTAAATACTTGCAAAATTTATTAGGACAGCCTCCTTCCCTCTCTTGCTTCCTTAAATATGCTTAAAGATCACAAGATGCTTTAAGTTTTCATGTCATTCAAGTCGAGACTTCATATCTGAGACTATATATGTTGATTCTGATATGTTTCCAAATTTCGTCTTAGCTCATAAAATTGATGTAAACCCTGATATGCAGCTAAAGCCAAAGAAAGCCTAAATTTTGGTATGAGACTACGTATTGCACTGGGTTCAGCCAAGGGAATTCTTTACCTTCACACTGAAGCACATCCTCCGGTATTCCACCGAGATATCAAAACGAGTAATATTCTTCTTGACTCGAAGTTTAATGCAAAAGTTGCTGATTTTGGTCTCTCCCGGTTAGCTCCAGTCGTGCAAGAAGATGGGACTGTGCCAGATCATGTGTCCACAGTTGTGAAGGGAACACCAGTGAGTTTGGCTCTGTTTTGCATATAGAACTAATGGAAGAAATCGTAGGAAAGGTTTTCTTAGACCATTGTAGGATGTATAACTAAAAGCCATCCCATTATACATTATACTTTGACACACTGTAGGATGAAACTCTATGAAAAATTTCAGTGTAGATTATCATTTTTTCATCCAGGGGAGATTTCACCATTTCAGCTGAACTATTGTTTGAGCATGCGCTCCAATCTGCTGTTTGGAGCCCCTCCATTTAGACATAAACTTCTACATGTTAGTCGCAGTATTGCATTACTGAATTTTACCATTTATTGCTTTCCTGTTGTGTGCAGGGTTACCTTGATCCAGAATACTTTTTGACCCATGAATTGACTGACAAAAGTGATGTTTATAGCCTTGGAGTTGTTTTCCTGGAGCTGTTGACTGGTATGCAAGCAATATGGCATGGCAAAAACATTGTCCGTGAGGTACTCTCTTACATGGTGCTTCATAGCTGAAAGACTATTTGTCCAGCACATTTTATAAACTTGGTCAATCTCATTGTTGTTGTGGATCTTAAAGCTACTTATTTAATCTGAAATGTATGTGCAGGTGAGTGCAGCTCATAAGTCAGGCATGATGTTCTCTATGATAGACAGCAGAATGGGTTCTTATCCACCTGAAGGCATCGAGAGATTGGTAGACTTAGCCCTCAGTTGTTGCCAGGACAAGCCAGAGAAGCGACCATCGATGGCGGGAGTGGTGAGGCAGCTAGAATGCATATTGGAAATGACGGCAGAAAGCGAAATAGTTTCTTCAGAACCCATTTCCTTGTATTCTGGCAAGTCATTATCATTGTCCTCATCCTGTGTTTCATCATCGAATGTTTCAGGAAGTGATCTTGTCAGCGGTGTTATTCCTTCTATCACAGCTAGTTGACCATGTTATTATGTGTTCGCTCTTGCCTACTGTTTTTGGTTTAAGGAATAAATGAACATCTTGTGTGAAATTAGTGGCATGTAAATATAAATATAAATATATTGGTAGCCTTTTTTAAGAAGGTACAAAAGAGGGAACTATTTAGACTTTTGGATCTAATCAGTACATTTGAGGCATTTGGTCATGGAATAGAATAGAGAAGGAATGAAAAATGTATTATGAGGGAATACAAAATACGTGGAATATAAGTAAAGTATATATTATGTTGTTTTGTTGGTGAAAAGGAATAATTTTTTTGATTTTTTTTTTGTTTGGTTTGGAATGGTAATAAGGTAAGAATAAGGTTAAGATGACTAAAATACCCTTTTTATATAAATTTCTTAAAATTGATTATATTTTTATTCTCATTTAGATATTTATTGAATTACCCATGTATTTAAATTTTAATTACAAAAATACCCTATTCTACACTAATAACAAAAATCTGTTAGCACAATTACTAAAATACCCTTTTATCTTATTTTTTTAAATATATTTTGTGAGACCCGATTTTATTATACTGTATTAGTCTATTGTAATGATGGATAACAAAATTAAATTAATTAGTGGGATTAAATCTCATTTTTTTCATTATGGAATTTTAGTTATAATATGGTGTATATGCAATCAGTTGAAAAGAAATGCAAAAGAAACCTATTGGTTGAAATGTGAAAGTATTAAATGAAGGGTTGGACAAAACAAAGAAAAGAATGAGAAGATAGCCAATAAACGTTGGCTGGAAGTGAATTGGCGTGGAGAAGAAAATAAAAGAAAAAAAAAGTCAAGGAAAGGGGCTATAGTGGATTTCTCGCCACTCTGCTTCTCCTGACAATTGGGCTAGGCAATAAATGGCAAAGTAAAATTAGTCAAGAACGGATTGCAGTAAAGACTCCACCACCGTTCTTTTTGCTGCAGTTTTCTTTGGTATTTAATGCATGAAATGATGAAAGAAAACGGGGTAAGAACAGGTGGTAGGTTCTAAGTGGATGTGAATGAGTATATAAGAAGGAATACATGAGGAAAACTGATTAGCCAACTTCATCTTCCTCAAAATCATTCTCGCCCGTTCTGTTTTCATTTGCAAGTTCACAATTAGTTCTTCCGTTACTCCCATATATGAGCCATGAAACTCATCCTTAGTTAGCTAAACACTTATCCAGTGTGTGAAGAGCTGAGGAATAAGCAAAGTAAAGCTAAGTGAGGTAAGAAAACATTCTGTTTTTAGAAGAGCAACTGCGTTAAGGTGAGTTTCATATGTTCCATGGTTCTCTTGATATTCCATACTAGATTTCTATGTTTTATAACGTGATAAACATAGATATAACCTGGTTTTAGTTAAATATTGTTGGAATATATAAGAAATTAGATGGAAAATAATCAAGAATGTATAAGAAAACACGATGGGCGAAGTGAGCAACTGCCTACCAAGTAGGCGAGCAAAAGTAGGTACTCGCCCAAAGGTTGAGGCGAGCTCAAGAGTTGAATGAGTTGGCGACATATGAGTTCGCCAAACTCTTTGGATAATTGATAATAGTTAAAGAAAAGGGCGAGGACCAATGAGCGCCCAAAAAGACGGAAATAGCGACTATTGTGATCGCCCATATAGAAGGTGAGAGAATGCCAATAATGAATGTTAGTGATCGCCAATGAGGTGAGTAGGTAATAAAAAACTTGCCAAAGGGTGGTTCAAATGGGCGAGGTCGCCCAACACTAGTTTAATTCATGGGCGAGCCCATCTCTGAGTAGAAAGCCGTATGGCGAACTCAC
Organism: Heritiera littoralis; assembly: GCA_031772115.1. Lineage (NCBI taxonomy): Eukaryota > Viridiplantae > Streptophyta > Magnoliopsida > Malvales > Malvaceae > Heritiera > Heritiera littoralis. The sequence continues at coordinate 371,321 of JAPDPK010000121.1, read as the reverse complement.
ATGTATAAGGCATTGGGCGAGTAGAATTGTGGGCGAACTCTTACATATAAGCCAATGTAAGTCTGGCGAGCTCCCAAATAGATGAATAGCGAGTAATTTTGGGCGAGCTTAGTTGGGCGAGCTGTTATCTCGCCAAAGTGATTGAAAATGTTTGAAAATACTTTTAGGAAATTGTAAGAAAAGAAAATATTAATAGTTTTATAAATTATTTGCAGCCGGGAATTGGGAATTGCTATTGGCGAGCAGGAAGCTAAGCTTCGTAAGATCAGGTAAGGGAGTTGTGTGTGAAAAGAATGCATGTCTTGTGGAGTTAAATTTATGAAATTACTGAGAAATGGTTTTGGTTTATGACATGCATATTATTTTGATAAATTGCTTTGTTGTGGGCAAACTAAAAGCCGACCCAATACTGTTTGTTGAGGCGAACTAGTAAGGGCGGGCAAGCTGATCCTTTTGTTATGTTTTGGGCAAAGAACCCCTCTTATGATGTTTTGGGCGAGTGACCTTGTTTTAAATAGAAAACCCGAGTGAGCCATTTCGGGCGAACCCTTTTTAATGTTGTTTTGGGGCGGGCGACCCAGGTTTTCATGAAATGGGCTAGTTGACCATGGCAATTTCGCCTTGGGCGAGTTGACCATGGGCAATGCTAGATGGGCGAACTGCTTTGGGCGAGCCATTGAGGGCGAGCCAGTTTAACTTGTTTTTAACCGCTAAGGATTGGCGAGCGAATACTAATTCACCGCACTGCGAGTTGACCATGGGCGAGCCATGATGAGCGAGCTGACCATGGTGGACAGATTTCAATTTACATTTTCTATGAAAATGAGAATAATACCTTTTTGGAATTATTATTTATTTAAATGATTTAAATTCATAAATTTGTTTCTTTAAGGGTATTTTGAGCTATAAATATGATTTTGAGACTTTAAGCCCCTAGTTTCATGCATTATTATGAGTTATAAGGCTGATGGACCCGCCAAGTCATCAGCGGTCTCGAGGTCACTTGGCAAGTGGACCCCGAGGACCACCCATAAATTGTGGCCATAGATCTACTGTATCCCTGTTGGGGTTATTATTCCGTTCTCGCAAGGGGGAGGGGGAACGATGATAGCATGATTTATTTATAGGGTGATGCCTAGTCTCAACTTGATGATTTCTGAGAGGATTTGTTGAATCCTTTTTATTGTTTATTATATGATATTGTAAACTGTTTATCCAGAAAGTTGTTGATTTTATCCTTTGTTTTCCCTACTGGGTTTACTGTTAAGGATAAATAAGTGTTTTGGGAAAATATAGTTTTGATTTACACCGTAGCATGCACCTTCCTTACTGAGCACGTTGTCGCTCACCCCTTATTTTCTACTCCACAGATTGTTGATCTTGGGTTAGGAGAATTACCTTCCAGAGATTATCAATTGCTAGAGTCAGCGGATATTCGATATCGAATGTATATTATTCTCTTTTATATATTCAGTAAAAATTTGTACAGTACTACTTTAACTAGAAGGGAATGTATATACATCTTAGGGTATTAATGTAACAAGTCATATTCGTACGAGTAATAAGAGTTCTAATTCCTATTTAAAATGTTAAGAGTTGTTAAGCATTACAGACAGCCCAACCGGTGAGTAAGTGGAGTTTATAAGTAAATATTATGTTATATAGTGGATTTGGGATGTTACATATTTTGTCATCACAATTACCAAAATACCATCCAGTATTAATTTATTAAATTTTGATTTTTATATATGTAATTTCAAATTCGCCATAATATGTGTTGCTATCACAATTACCAAAATACCCATTAATATTAATTTAATAATATTTAACGTGTAATTTTAAACCTATATATATATGTAAATACGAAATTGGTCTTGCAATTTCATTTTTCTAATTACAAAAATATCCTATTCTCCGAAAGATCTATTGCTATCACAATTTGCAAGATACCCTTCAATATTAATTTAATAATATTTTACTTATAATTTTACTCCTACATAATTACAATTACCAAATCACCTCATATTTTTTAATATTAATTTAATAATGTAGTAATTACGAAAATATCTCAGATTTTTTTAGGAAAGACACAATGACATATTATGTAATTTTGTGAGAAATAGAAAGACATGATTGTCCAATTCTTTTTTTAAACCACATAGAAAACCTATTTTTTGTTGGGAGAAAAGATAAAATTTTCCTCTCTCGCCAGCCAAAGCTTTTTCATGAAGAAAAATTATTGTTTTTATGATTTCGAACCAAAACTTAAAATTATAAGCGCAGTTGGAATAATGGAGAATAGAAAATCATTTCTCCTAAGGAAATACGCTATTAATGTTGGTGCCTTATTCAGCACCTAGAGAAGCCATGATTAAGGCTTCCCTGATGAACGCATTTGTTGCTTCGTGCGTTGCCACGTTGCTCCTTTGCTTGTTTTTACCTCATTTTCTTTGTGGGTTGTTTTGGTCGATCAGTAATGAGTACAATGTGGTTGTACTTTTTCCCACTTTTTCATGTGTTTTGGCGGTTTGGTTTTATTGCCGCCATTTTTTCTGCGTCTATTCATCGTGATTGGAATTACCTTCCTCACTTACCTATGTCAGGCTTAGAGGTGGCAAACGAGTGGGCTTGAATGAGTTCGATTTTTTTTTTGAGTTTTTTCGGTTTTAATTTTTCTTGATTTCGAGTTTTTTTTATCTCGAGTTTTTTCAATTTCGAATTTTTTCGGTTTCGGTTTCAGTTCGGTTTCGGGTTCGATCTGATTTTAATTGGGTGGGTTTAGCGGGTTTAGCCAAATTATTTTAAAATTTTATAAATTATAAGTATTTTTATAATTTTAAATGTAATAATTAATTTAATTTTAAATAGTTAAATAAAAATATAATAGAAATGCTAAATTAAAGTTAAAATTTAATAAATATTTATATAAATATAAATTTTTACATTTTAATGTTTTTATTACTTGACAATTATTATTTATTTTTTTAATTTCCTGTGATATTTATATGTGTTATAAAATATATAATTATATATTAATAATTATACAAAAATTTATTTTTTAAGTGAGCCAAATATATATAGTAAAACTAAAAGAAAGTAAAAATTCAAAAGTATTAGCTATACAATTAAATAATTAACAAATTATAAATAAATTACACTAAATAATTAAACATTTATATAAATGGCTTTATACTCTTAACAATAACTTATTAGGTTATTGTATTTTTTTAGGTCAACATTGGGCCATTGGAATTTAGACACTCTTAGTTCAATAAATTTCTTTTTTTTATTTTGTTTTATTAGCTTTTTTAATAATGATATTATATTTTTAATAAAATTTTAAGTTTTTAAGAATTTTTTTACACTTATTTTGTCTTTTAAATACCAACATAATTAGTAATTAAATTAAATCTAACTGCATAACTAGTTAACTAATTGTTCAATTATAATGTTGAATAAGATTATAGTGTACATTAAAAAAATACTTAATATTATGAATAATTGGTCAATTAATTACCTCGATTTTATATTTATTTTTTTTGGTTTGTACATAAATCATAATATAACATTATTATATTAAATATAATCGTACTCATACATATTAATTAATCAAATATCTTATTAAAAATTTAGAACGTCAAATTAAACAAGTTATATACACCAATTGACATTATATTATAAATAATAATATTTGATATAATCATATCATATACAGTTATACATCAATTGAGTATTAATTTTTTCATGTTCACATTAACATAATAATATTAGATATACACCAATTGCTCAAATATATAATTAAAATGTTAAATAATAGATATTACTAAATTAATTAATATAATGCGAGTTATTTAAATATAATTAATAATAATATTAATAAAGTATAAAAAATAAATTTTATTAAAATTACCACTTATACAGTAATACTACTCTAATATATTATTAAATTACACTTTAATTTACTATTAGAATTATTATTTTTATCCACACTTTAATTTTACATTTAATAGATAATAAATAAATTATTTTTAATAAATACTTAATTCTATCAAAATAATACTTACACACTAAGAGATTACATAATTTATTCTTATAAGATTATTATAATATAATATATAAATCATTATTATAAGATACCAAATTGGTTTATTCATATATAAGATTATTATAATATAATAAATAATTAGTTACCAATAGCTTGAATTATTAATGTCTTTTGTTTTAAGGCTAAAATAAAATTACAACTAGTTTGATTTATAATTTTCACTTTTAATGATGCCCAAGCTTATAAAAAAAATTGTACTTCTATTGTTTAATTTAATTACTTAACTTTTTCTAATATTAAAAAATTGAATTTTAATTATAAGATTAGGTTTTTTAATTTAAATTTAATATCTTTCTATACTTGAAACTTTAAGAAAATATAGTTTAAATTTAATTTTATTAAAAATATTTTTAATGTGTTGCACAAAATATCAAATTCAAAGTTTCAAACAAATATTGAAATTATATAATTTTTTATATATTTGATTTATTATTGTATTAAAATTAAATTTTTATTATAAAATAAAAATAATAAAATGTTAAAATGATTTTTATAATAAAATCAAATGTTAAATTAATAATATATTTATTATTATAAATGCAATAAGTATAATATTAAAGATTATTTGATATCATATATTATGATGTTTTAAATTAATTTAATTTAATTTAATTTAATAAAAAAGATTCAATATTTATTTTGTTGGTAATACATAATTAATAAAATTGTATAATAAATAATAATTATTTTCAAAATTTTAAACTTTTTAATTAAAAAAGTGTTTCAATTATTTATTTATTTTAAAATAATAAATATAATTCGGGTTTTCTCGTGTTATAAATTCTGATTTTTTACGGATTTCGGATCAGATCGGTCTCGACCTCGATTCGTATCAGGCTCGGATTATGTCGAGTTCGGATTGTATCAGATTTGGATTTTTTTGGTTTCGAGTTTTTTCGATTTTAAATTTTTTCGATTTCGAACTTTTTTTGATTATAAATTTTTCAATTACGAACCTTTTAACTTTTTTGATTCAAACGAATTTTCTAACTCGAGCGCGCCAAAAATTTCCACCTGCCCCTTTCTTCTCTTTGTTCTCCTTCCTCTACCTGTGCTTTGCTCTTCCTATGTTGTTTTGTAAAATCCGTTTTCAGCCTATGTCTGACAAAAATCTGACAGCGAGTTTTTCTAGATTTTCCACTCAATTATGGATCTTATTTTTGAGCTTTTAACACTCATTTTTTTTATTTCTGTTCTTGCTTTTGATTTTTGTCTCTCATTTTCTCTGGTGAGTAATTAATGGAGAGACAAAGCAAAGTTAAAAGAATTAGAAAAAAAAGAAAAAAGCAAAAGAAGTCTGACCGTGAAAGAACCGAGAGAGAGAGAGAGGAAAAAGACAGACAAAAAAGAAAATAGAAAAAGAGAAGATAGAGATAAATCTCTAGATTTTTTTATCCTATCAGCCTGTTTTCGCCCTCTTTTTCTCTCATGTCTTGTACTGGACCTGTTTTAATTTTTTTTCTCACCTCTCTATCCTTACTCAAGAAGAGACATAAAAGAGTGTTAAGAAGGAATTAAGAAGAGTTGGGAAGGGTGGTTTGCTACGCTTCTCTAGCTGCCGAATATGAAAATGTTTTAAAAAATGAAAATAAAAAAAAAGCTTTTTCATGGATTGATAAGAAGGAAAAAAGTTTGATTTATAATGTTTTTTGTCTAATTTGTTTCTTGATTTTCTTCAATTTTTCTTCGATTTTAAGATTTCTTTCCTGACATTGCCTTTTTTTAAATGGATTTGGTATGTTTTTTTTTTTTTGTTTCAGAAACTGGAATTAGCTCTCTTTCTCTTTCTTTCAAGCTTCCATTTTTATTTCTTTCTAGGTTTTGCTCAACGGGTCTTGGTTTGTTGGGAAGTATAGTAAATTTGTTGATTTTGAGTGTTTTTTCCCCTTTTAGGATTTTAATCAGGCATTTGAGAAGAACAATGTAGAGAAACTTTTTTTTAAATCTCCATGGAATTTAATTTCTAGGTGATTAAAATTTTTTTATTATAACTTTAATATTTTTTTTACCATAACTTTATTGATAAATATCTTAGTGTACTTGAGGAAGTATTTGGCAGAACGGAATGAGCAAAAGAAGCTAATTGGCATGGCTCCTGCAACGTCAGATCATGCGTTCAATGCTACAAGCTGGGATGTTCTTGTTGATCCTAGCTGTCAGGTACTTGAGTATGGTAAACATGATCTTGCATGTAAAGGTTATCTACCTCAGCAGAAGTTGTATACTCACAAACCAAATAGATCAGGATAGATCCTTGGAAATCTCATAGTTAAATAGCAAGTCTTTGTCAATAAACTGGAATTCTCTTTTTAAATCAGTATAAGACATATTTGTGTTTTCTGGTTGGGGAAAAAGGAAATCTAGTTATTACTGGAATACCTGATTGTGCCTGTGACAGGTAAAATAGAGAATTTGGCTGCTTTGCGGCAAGAAGGGCCTTGGTATTAAACAGCCAGTGACAGCTATTTAGATCAAATGAAATCCAGATTGAATAGGTCTTCATCATCTAAACAAGGTTCTTTATGTTTAATTTAGGATATCAAAAATCTTTTTCAAAGCTCGGAGTGGGATATGTAGACCGAGTTCTTCAAATTCCTTTCCCCCTTCGAGGAAAAAAATTGTGTGATTATTTCATGCAATCTTCAATGTTCTAATATTATATATGCAATGCAGGGCCTAGGCCCTGGTAAGGCCATGGTTGAAATGCTGATAAGGACTCTTCTACAGAGAGATATTGGTAATATAACACTTTTTGCTGATATGCTGATAGTCAAGGTATCAATAATCAAACCCTTTAATTTAGCATAACTACATTGAAATTAAACTCCAACCTGAAAGGTTAAAATAGATCAGCCCTACCATTAAAGTTATGCCATATGTTTATGGGTATATAAGTTGTTGGCTTTTTGCGTCAAATAATTTTGTTATTATTACTTCATTGCAGTTGTGGAATTCAATCGGAATTTAGGATTTGAACCTGATCCAGAGGGCATTAAGGGTATATTTTGGTATCCAAGATATTAATTGCCATTTCAATTATGAAAAGAATCAGTACTTACTTCAAAGAAGTGCTTTCATCATGTTGGTTCAGGGTGAAATACATAAACCCCTTTATGTTTATATCAAAAAAACACAAACCCCTTTCTAGTTTCAAAATACCAATATTCTCCCGTTTAACAAAGTTTAAGATTTAAAATTTAGGGGTTTTTAGTTTGGAGTTTAGAATTTAAGGGTTATAGTTTATGATTTATGGTCTTTTGAGTTTAAAATATAAAGTTTAGTGTTTATGACTTTTGGATTTAAGGATAGTGAAAGGGGGAAATTTTGGTATTTTGAAATTAAATGGGGGTTTATGTCTTTTTGGTATAAACATAGAGGGTTTTATGTACTTCACCCTGTTGGTTCATCTATCAGACTTAACAGGGGCTTGGGACATTAGAGGAAGGAATCCGTATGAGTCAAGTATTAATCACATAATTGTCATTGTAACCCTTTATATATTTGTAACCCAAAAAAAAAAACACTTTATATATTTTGTTGCTAAGCGATCCATTTTGTTACACAACCAGGCCCAACAGCTACCACAACAACCAATCCACAAACCAGAACACCAACGAGCCCAGAAGCAACCCAATTACCAAGTTCAAAACGTATTATCAAAGCCCCAGCTTGGACCAAAAATCTTGTTATGAACTGAGAACAGGATGGATAGACTAGAATAATTTTAGAGGATAGATGTCTAGAGAATTCTAAGAAAACCACATGCTCAGCTCATGCTTAAAATAGAGCTTGTACGAACATTTTGATATGAGAAAATTATTCTGCTCCCTCTTTGTTTCTTCTTCCTCTTTCTCCTTTTTCTGCTCTTCTTTCTTGTTTATTCTTGATTCTTGTTATTTCTTCCCTAACACATTTGCTATTGCTCGACTTCAAACTGCTAGTTTGAATGTCTGATTACACATTCAATTTGGAAGTTATAATTGTTCATATTTCTGCGTCAATGGAGTCTGTTTGACTGTTAGCTATTTAAATAAATTCATGTTGTAAGAATACAAGAAAACTTGTAGGACGGTGGAAAAGGACAAATTCTTGTAAAAATATATTATTTTATTGTACTAATAAAGATTGTTGCTTGTAAAGTTGGACATAAACTTATGAAGGTTATCTGAAAGCTAATTGAAAGTGATGTTAAAGTTATCTCCATTCTCCTTATGAGTAAACGAAAATTTAAAATCACATCATTGAAAATTACATTATAGTTTGCTTTTTCATTGCATTGGCTAAATGCTATTGGGTACTGGAAAATGGAAAGGATTGTTGTAATATTCAAATTTTCATGCTGGTAGTAATGCTGCGCATGAATTATTTATCTTTCTTCTCTTTCCTGGCTTTATTTTGATGTTCCTATTTTGATGGTTTCCTTCTGTACTGATTACTTGTATGTTTTATTGTTTTTAATGAACTTTTCTTGATTCGGTACCGTTTTTTTTTTCATATTCAAATAAAAAAAAAAGTTGAGTTTTTGAGTACTCATATGTGATTCACTAGTGGTTATTGTTAAAAACAAATTTGACAAATAAACAAGAAGAAAAAGAATAATCATACAAACAAAATAAGATTTACGATGTTTGGTAATTTGCTCAAGTTTAAAGGTAGTCATGGGTTGAGTTTATGACATATGATAATGATGTATATCATATGATGTATGTATCTATTTCGGTTCGGCTCGAAAATTCAAGCCTGGTTTTTAGTTGAGATCTTTTTTATTTTAATAATATAAGCTCGAGGCCGGTCGAGCTTGAATTATATTTTATTTATTTTTTATATTTTAATTTTTTTTATTTGTTTTTATTTTTTTATTTTCTTTAAATTTTAATTTATTTTGTCAAAATTTGTATGTCAATTTTCATATTGAATATTTATAATTATGTTTATTAATTACTAATGTTTTATATACATATAAATATATTATAATTAGTATATATATTTTTAAAAAAATTTAATTAATATTAATTATTTGGGTCGGGCTTGGGCTTTGAAAGATCAAGCACAGGTCTGGCTCGATTTTTAAACAGGCTGAAAAATTTTACTCAAGTCCGGTAATTGTATTTGATATTTTTTTTTAAAATCATACAAAATATTGAACCGACTTTCGGGTTTGGACGAGTAATTCGGCTCTTGAGCAGGTCTACCCAAGTTCACGATTGTATTAATTTTTTTATTTATTTTTTGGAATATTTTACAACAAGAAGGATTACATTACTTACATATTTATAATATAGTAAGTAAAGGTAATTTAAAGTAATTGAGGTTGCTTTTGCACCGTAAACATTTGAGGGCTCAGCCCTCAAAATCTCTCGCAAAGGCTTTGCTCCCGTGACCACCGCTGGCGCAATGGCTAGCTCTGTGCTATTACTAGGCTTGACCATTTCAGACACGACATGATTATACGATACGAACATGATGCGAATATGGTAAAAATTAAAAATAATATTTTGAGTTTTTCGTGTCAACACGAATTTTTCGTGTTTTATATTACACGAACACGATTTTACATGACACGAAAACGAATTATGAATACGAATTATCAGATCTAGTTATTGCACAATTGAATCCGGTTACAGAATTGCATTGTGTTACTACAATTAGTTGAAGTTTGCTGCTCCCCTCTTTTACCGAAAGAAAAGACACTACAAAATTCTAAGAAACACCGGATGGGATGGGTAAGAAATGGGACACAAGGTGGAGTTCACTTTCGAGTTCTCCTTTAATGCAGGCCTCTGTTGAAAAGTTCTAAATTCATGACGAAGGAGAGTTCAAGTACATATATCTTTAATTAAGCTCTCTCTCTGAAGTCTAACCCCTCGGTGTTTAATTAAGCTTATGAGACCAAGTCCTTGAGCCTGAAACACATCTGAAACTTGGACTTCCCTACTTGGACGGTGCCATTTCACCTACTCTTGTTTTACTTAATATATATGCGACAATGTTCTCAGCACTGTACTGATTACTGACTCATTCTTCCTCTCTGAGCTTGCCACTCGTATTGTCAAAACTCTCTTGAAATAGAACCTGTTTTACATCTTGCCTTTTGCATAGCATCAAGGCGTCATTTCACCATTCCTGTAGCTCGTTAATGCATCTATAAATGAATATACGTACATATATATTACTGACTTAGTTCTTTTTGCTTTTCCATAACATTTTTTGCGTACGTTCTAATGCTTTTATTTTGCTATTCTTCTGCTAGTTAAGTAGTGTAGGTTTGCTGATATAGATTTTTATGAACTTCATCATATACTTATAGTGATCGTAAGAATGTTTTGTGTTGAAAACATGCATGTTTGCCAGATGGCAAAAGCAATACTAAGTACTGTTCTTGTTCTTTTTTCACGTTGCGTTGCTCTTCTTGCCTCAGGACAGCTTACTTATCCATCTGGAGGCTGACTTCGTTTTGGGTTTACATTCTTTATTTCTGCTCATATTTTTTTTAGTTCATAAGTAAAGAAAATGAGAAATTCTAGAGACCATTGGAGTTCATTATGTTGCATTGTATATGAAGATGATGGTTGTTTCCATGTTCAAGAATTGTATGCTTATGGCTGTGACAAGTTTCTAGTTTTCTCTTGTTTTATAGATTGGAATGAAATTTTGTTCTTAGCAAGACAAACTGCTTCCACTGCAAAACATGCGTAAAGGCAGTTTTAATATGTTCAGGACTCCAGATATTTCTTTTGCAGATAAGATGCAAATAACATGATATAATTATAAATTAAATTAATGGCTAGTAGAATTTATAGATTGACAACATATTTCCCGTACAAGTTGTAGTCTATGATGCATGATGCGCAAATATTGGCAGATGGGAATGCTTATATCGACAACAGTTGCGGATCAGTAACAAACTTCATGCTTCATCAACATTCTAGTCACATTAATACTCAAGTCTTAAGATAATATATAGTTGATTCTGTTAGATGTAATGTTTCTGGTTCAATTGGATCGTGGATCCTCCTAGGAACCGAGAGTTGCTTATTCAGTGGGGGATTAGTCAGCAGGATTTTTGGTTCTTACTTCCTGTTTGTATTTAAGTTGTTTGCAAGTTGTTCTACAGTTGCAGGTTTCCCTGCTTTGATATTGGTTAAAGGTTGATTAGAATATCAGACCTGTGCCAACAAACTCTTGACTGAGTGGTTAAGAAAAGAGTTGTGACATATTATAAGGTTAAAGTCCGAATCCAAACAATTCCTCCCGATCCACAATTATCGAAACTAATATCATAGACTCTATGTGGGACATACTAATAAGGTTCAAACTTGGGCACCTCTTCCCCTAAGTCAGAAGTCTTGGGTCATTTTTAAGATGTTCTATAATTGGTTACTTTTGCCACGTCTCTTGTCTGCTTGTATGTTGGTATTTTTGCCAGTTCCTCTCTTCTGTTGTTGATATCAAGCTAGTCACAGTGAAAGATGTTTTGATTTCTGCACTTGTCATTCGACATTGATATTTTTCTGTATGCATGATGACCAAATTCGAGTCTATCTACTTTGTGGTGTTCATATTTTAGTAACCCAAGCCATATCCAACTTACCGGAAGGATCTCTATAAGTAAGCTTTTCAATACCCAAAGATTGTGGCTCAATTGGCAACGCAGGTTGAGTTTGTGGAAAGAATTCTCGGGTTCGACTCCCACTAAACACATCTTTGGGGAGGGGTAAAGAGCTTAATTATGACTAAATCCCGAACAAGATTAATCTCAGACCGTTAAAACGGATGAAAATACATGTGATCTACAAAAAAAAAAGTAAGCTTTCCAATAACATCATAACTATTGTTACAATCCCACATCGACTCCACAAGCAATTGTGGAGGGATATTTAAGCTTGAGGGGTTCTCTTACCTACAAGACCATTCTTTTGGGTTAAGCTCTCTCTTTGGACTTAAGTACTCATTAAGGTCTTAGCCCAAAAAACCAGTCTAATAGGTAGAAAAACCCCTTCTCCCTCTCCTTTACCCACAAATTAATTTTAGCTCTCGCTAGCTACAAAAGACAAGATAAAGGAAAATTGTTTACGTTGGTTTGGATGATATGTGAATGCTCTATTTTAAGAGAATGAAGATTATGAATAATAAAAATAATCAAGGAAGTCATTTCGAAAAATATGACTGTACAAGAATTGGAAGAACATGTTATCTTGCTTGAATAGGAATAATGGACGTGAAAATTTTCATATTGCATGTTTCAGCAATGTTGATTGAATTATTTTACTGTTTCTTTTGAAAATCTCTGCGAAAATATCTTACACAAGTTGAATGATAGCACGAAGAGCAGATTTAATGGAGCTTGCCAGGTCACTAGAAAACAATTTGTCAAGCGAAGGTGTGAAAGGTTGACAACTAAGAGCCTTTGAAGATATCTTACATTAACAACTACAACAACTTGAAGCAAAGCGCCACAATATAAAACCTTTACTTCGCCTTGGCATACAAAATAAACTTAAAATCTCATCCACAATGGTTGCAGTCCAATCCAATCCATCCTTTCACCGTTTTCCTTCCACGCGTTTGACAAATTCGGAAATTCCCACCAAAAATCTTATTTTTTTAGTTTTACGTGTTACTGTTTTCTATGAAAGCGAACCGACGAAAGCGAAGTTTCGGCTTTGTTTTTGTTTTCTTGCCTTCAGGAAACAAAACAGGGCAAATATCATAGTAACAATTATAAATAAATATGTAAATTGCGTTGATGATTGCTGAAATGTGGATGAACAAACCATGACGACCAGTGACGGCTCTGGCTTTGATAGCAGAAAGTCAACCGCCATCTCCATCAATACTCCTTTCTTCCGTCATTTTGCCAAACACCGGGGCTGCACCTAGACCGCACTCGTTAACTCCATTTGCTCCTTCCTTTCTTCCTTTTACATTCCAACTTATTTACTTATAAGTAAGAGATAAGAATCGTGTTGTTTACTATTGTTTTTGTTTCTGCAAAACTTAATTTTGAGTGTTGAACATTTGTTGAAGTTGGGCTTGGCAGGTGATGAAGATGTGGAGAGTGAGAGTGCCTGAATGCATATTGGTCCTCTGGCTATGGTGTTGTTGTCTCCTGCTCCTTGCTGTAGCTGCGCCTATTACGGATCCTTCCGAAGGTCAGAATTATTACTGAACATGATTCTCGTCATTTGCTTGTTCATGATTTTAGATTTATTCAAAAGTTCAACAAATCTCTCAAGTCCAGTTCGAGTATCAGTTCCAACAACAGTAATCTAAAGCTATATCTTTACGTTTCCTTGCTGTGCATGGAATCAAGAATCTAACATATGCATACATAAATTTTCTATATCCAGAATCAACAAGTTTCTACGAATAATCTTGACTAGATTAGCCCTATCGAGTTTATTTCTCTTCTGTCTGGTTCTGCTCTATTTGAATTCAGGAGAATACTTTATTGGCTAAGGATAATTTTGTGTTGCTTCTACATCTAAGCATGTTTTGTTGTGAAATACATGGTTTTGCTTTTGACTAATGCGAATTTTGAAGACTCAGGTGCATCCTGCAATGTATCACTGCTAGTATTACATTAATAAATTCCTTTCAAGGTTAAAGTCAGCATATATATGTTTCATTTCTCAATTGCAGTTAATGCATTGCTAGCGGTGAAGGAACAATTGATTGATCCCGTGAATAATCTTAGAAATTGGGGCAAGGGGGATCCTTGTACATCCAACTGGACTGGAGTTCTGTGTTTTTATAACCTTGGGAATGAATCGAATGATGGATACTTGCATGTTCAGGAGCTGTACGTTTTCTCTTACCACTTTGCGTTTTCCATATATACTTGTGAGATAGCTGCTGTACTCCTTTTCAGCATTTCCGATCACTAACTGCTATCTGTAAATCGATGCAGTCAGCTACAAAACATGAATCTCTCTGGAACGCTGGCACCTCAACTTGGCCAACTTTCTCACCTCAAAATACTGTGAGTTGGGAAATAACATATATCTGAACCATTCCTGACAATTTTCAGTGAAGTTAACACTTTTTTTCTTTTATTTCTGAAAGAGATTTCATGTGGAATGAATTGACGGGCAGTATACCCAAGGAGATAGGACATATCTCTACCTTAAGACTCCTGTAAGCTCGATTCTTCTTCTTCAGATGGATCACAAAGGATATTTTAATGAAAAATGATAACCTTTTTCAATCCTATTTTTATCTTAATCTAAGCCCATGAAAAATTATGGTGCAGAATTCATTCAATATATATTTTTTAAATATATCTACATGAAAAGACCCTTTGGTAACAGTGATATTTGTTAATTTTAACTCTCTGTGTGGCATTACATATGCAGACTTTTGAATGGAAACAAATTATCAGGTTCTTTGCCAGATGAACTTGGCTACCTCTCAAATCTGGATAGACTTCAAATAGACCTAAACAACATTTCTGGTCGAATACCAACAGCATTTGCCAACTTGAGCAGTGTGAAACATCTGTAAGTGAGTCTACAAGCTAAATGCTATTTCAACCTAACACGGAGATTTGCTCGTAAATACTATTCTAACTTAAAGAGGAGACTGATGCTTTTCTACATTTTCTATATTATTGTTTATTCTGTGAAGCCACTTCAACAACAACTCACTTAGTGGCCAAATTCCCCCTGAGCTATCTCAATTATCCACTTTGCTTCACTTGTGAGTTCATGTAAAATTTGCTCTCATACAATTTGTTTTTTGTTTTTTTTTCCTCATTTTATACTTGGTTATCTATATTTATTTTTATTTTTTGGTGATTGATTGTGATATGAATTTGTCTTTTCTTCAGGCTTTTGGATAATAATAACTTATCTGGATATCTTCCACCAGAATTCTCAAAATTGCCAGATTTGCGCATCCTGTAGGTTTCTTCCCTTCAATCATCTCCCTCATTATGTGATTTAGTTACTGATCATTATCTTCCAGGTTTAACTTGCTTTTTTATTGATGTTGTGCCTTTTACTGAACATACTAAGTGTTGGCCATTTATGGAAATTTAATTAGCACACTTTGTTAAGGCACGCATGTCTCATTATTCTTATATTGCCGTTAGTTCTATTGAAATTAACTTTTTTTCCTCATCTTTGCAGTCAGCTTGATAACAACAACTTCAATATTGGAGCTGATATTCCAGCTTCTTATGGGAACTTTTCCAGACTAGCAAAATTGTGAGTGTTGGTAAACCATTTACTTAACCTTACAGTTTATTTTGTGAGGTAATATCAATCCTTAAGTTTACAAAGATAGTGATTTATTGGGTCACTCATGATTTAAAAGAATCATAAAGACCAGGGAGTTGCCCTTGAGATAGAAATACATCAATTCCAATGTTGAGGATAACATACTTTTTTCACTCGTCAATGTTTAATTCTATCTGGCTTTTGTATTTAATACAATAGAAGAAATTGTGAAGCAATATGTTGTTGTACGAATATCCTCAAGACCACTGATGCTATTTTATTTCTTGTGGTGACGTTCAGAAGTCTTAGAAATTGCAGCTTGCAGGGAGTGGTTCCTGATCTTAGCAGGATACCAAGCCTTACCTACCTGTATGTCTGGGTTACTGTTTAAATTGTTGTGTAATCTTTAACATTTACCTTCATGGGCTGCATTTATTTTATGCGATAATGCAAATCTCCATTTTGTTGCTGCCACCAAACTTAACTTCTATTAATGTTTCTGTATTCATGTGGCAGGGATCTCAGCTGGAATCATCTTACTGGACCCATACCATCAAATAAGCTTTCCAATAATATGACAACCATGTAAGTAAATTGCTGAGTGAAACCTATCAAGTGTTCTGTTTAAAGAAACAAATAAGTAACCTCATTTTTTTTTAACCAATTTAGGATATCCCAATTTCCTCACATTTAAACTGAATGATAAGTTAATCTTGTGAAATTTATACTATTACCTTCTGTTGATTATTAAATAAAAATTCTATGAAGACAAATTCCCAATAAAAGAATTTCTTATTGTTAATTGCAGTGATCTTTCAGATAACCAGCTAAACGGATCTATCCCTGGAAGTTTCTCGGACCTTCCTTCACTTCAGACTCTGTGAGAATCTATATGTATATTAAAACAATAATGTATTTCCTGTTGTGGAATCTATATGCATATAAAAACTGTAATGTATTTCCCGTTGTCAAATGATGCTTTTAACATCTATATATGATGCTCTTGTGACTTCAATAGACAATTATATTTACAGAGTGCGGAATCTAAATGATGGTTCATTGCAGATTACTCCAGAATAATTTTCTGACAGGTGCTGTACCTACCAACATTTGGCAGAACATATCATTCAATACTAGTGCTAGACTTAAGCTGTAAGTTCTGAAAGTGGATAACCCTAACCATAATCCATTATATTTCTTTGACAAGCTTTGTATTCATGCACACTGCAAAACAATGCAGTTGTGAAATAGAACGTATTGGTAATAGTTTTCCCTTGTTTGCATATTTGAAATGCAGTGATTTCAGAAACAATTCATTTTCAAGCATTCAAGGCCATCTAAATCCTCCGGTGAATGTTACCTTGAGGTAAAAGTTATTCTGCAGTAATCTTGCATTAGCCTCGTCAACTAATTGTTTAATTTGTTAATAATTGTTTATATCTATCAAAGTATGTTTTACTAGTAAAGTAAAAATCTGAGTACGCTACACCAGAAACTTAACACTTTAACAGTTATTGTTAACTTGGGTTCATGGATGGAGGGGGGCAATGTCTTTTCCAAAATTCTTTCTTAGCCCATTTAGTTTTCTTCATTTTTTTTATTAACATTTTCAAACTAATTCATTAATCTTTCAGTGCATCTCAAAATTTGTTTTGTACTTGCGTAAATTTTCCAAGACACCAAGTTACCTCCAAAAAAAAACAATATCCAAGGGGTCGATCTCAAATGTGAATCCACCATATCTGCATCAGAATAACCCTCATTGAGGATGATCATGATTTCTTTGAAGTATTCCATGTTTGAAGCACCTTGGAGATATCATAAGATACTACAGTAGTATCCCTATGACATTCTTCAGGATTCCAGTCACCCTTACTGCAAAAGAAACGTTTGATAGCATGTCACATTCAACCTGCACAAGAAATAGATCATAATTGAGAATGACAAGATCCATTGTTTCTTATATATTTTCTCCGTGCATTGTCTTGGTTAATGGTCACTGTAGGCAAGTAGCATATTTTATCTTTTCCCATTTATATGGCAATGATTTCTCTTCTTTTCTTACTTTTTGCTGTAATGAAAATTATTGGCACATTAATAGAGAGGTCATCCTGTGTCATGCATTTTCTTGAATTTCATTTCCCAAATCCTTACAATTTTATCAGTATTTCTTTAGGCTTGAAGGCAATCCTGTCTGCAACAATGCGAACTTATTGAATGTAAGCCTGTTCTGTGGATCTGAATCCAGAGACAATGAGATGCTGACAAACTTAAACAACTCAATAGAGAAATGCCCAATTCTAGGATGCCCCACAGGCTACGAATATGTTCCGGCATCTCCCGTGCCATGTTTCTGTGCAGCACCTCTCAGAATTGGATATCGTCTGAAGAGCCCTAGTTTTTCTTATTTTCCTCCCTATGTTCAGTCTTTTGAGGTGTACTTGACTAGATCTTTGAACTTAAGCGTATATCAGCTGTCAATTGATGAATTTTTTTGGGAAGAAGGGCCACGTCTAAGGATGTACTTGAAGCTTTTTCCTAGTATCGGTAACAATACCTTTGATTTTACCGAAGTTCAGAGAATCAGAGGCATATATACATCATGGAGTTTTCCTGGTAGTGACTTTTTTGGACCGTATGAATTGCTCAACTTCACTCTACTAGGACCTTATGCAAATAGTACGTACTTCTTCTTGCAATTCTTCCCCAATGGAATAATGCTTTCTTATTTATAGTGACATGGTTCAAGTAGAAATTGAGAAGTTGATTCTTATTACTAACCTCAAATAAATATCCCCAAAATTTATACATTCTTATGCTTGAAACTTTTAGGATAAAACAGGAATTTCAGTTTTAACCATGTTGAGAGTGCTTTTCTAGTTATATAGAAATTAAATTAGTAGAATTAGTATTTATTTTTAGAGTCTATATTTCAATATTTGTATAAAATGAGGCAGCCAATGGTCAAATATCAAGCTGCCTTGGCATGTTAAGTAGATAACACATTTGAGACAAGAAAGACTGCTCTTGCTTACAATGAGCCATAATGTACTAGGAAATGTGGTGGATGTATATCATTCTATGCTAAGAATAGAATAACAAGCCATTCGGCAGATTGCTTATGTGTTTAATATATCTGTAACAGTTTCACCTTTTATTATTATTAATGCCTTGTTTATTTTTTATTGCTGCAGTGAACTTTGAGAAAGAAACTAAAGCTATTAGTAAGGGCCTTTTGGTAGCTGTTGTCATTGGGGGTGTTGCCTGTGCAGTTGCAATGTCTGCTATAGTAACATTTCTAATAACAAAAAGACATGCTAGATACCTCAGGGAAACTTCAAGAAAACGTTTATGTAAGCTCCTTAATTTAACTATTTAAGTTTTTTGCCTCAGTAATATAGTCTCTAGTTATCACCAGAAAAGGAGTTTAAATTCTTATTAACGCTTTGCAGCTACAAAGGTTTCTATGAGAATTGATGGGGTGAAAGACTTTACATTTAAAGAAATGGCAGTTGCTACTGACAACTTTAGCAGCTCAACTCAAGTTGGACAGGGAGGATATGGAAAAGTGTATAAAGGCACTTTGTCTGACAAAACAGTTGTTGCCATAAAACGTGCAGAAGAAGGATCTTTGCAGGGACAAAAAGAATTTTTGACAGAGATAAAGCTTTTGTCAAGGCTGCATCACAGGAACCTAGTTTCTTTGGTTGGGTACTGTGATGAAGAAGGGGAACAGGTATGTATCTGTATTTTGTCAATTGCGTATGTAGTTTGGAGGTGCGCATGCACGTTTGTTTGTGTCCTTTTGAAGTGGTTTTGAAAATTATAAGCAGGGATATTCATTAGTTTTAGGTACATAAGATGTGACTCAATTGGAGATATAATTCATATCCTTGGGTTATTGGTGCATTCGCAGATGTTGGTATATGAGTTCATGCCCGGTGGCACCTTGGGGGACTGGCTTTCTGGTATGAAATTTTCAGGGTTCATCGCTTTTCAAGTTTTATATTATGATCTTACTTCCTGTACTTCTTCCACTTATCAAAAAAGTCTGGAAAAAATATTAAAAATGTTGATGTTGGCATACAGATTGTACTTACTTCATTTTAGGATTGGACTAGATTTTGAAGTGTTTGTTTATTTGGGAAAACCTTATTGTTTGTCATTTGCTACTAACTTTCTACTCTTGGTAATTATAACAAGTTCTTATCATCAACATCCTCAAATGTTTGGATGAGCTATAAGTTCAGCATTACCAGTGTACTGTCGCCATCTTGAAGCAATTGATTGACTACTTAGCTTGTAAATACTTGGAAAATTTATTAGGACAGCCTCCTTCCCTCTCTTGCTTGCTTATGTATGCTTAAAGATCACAAAGATGCTTTAAGTTTTCATGTCATTAAAGTCGAGACTACATATCTGAGACTATATATGTTGATTCTGATATGTTTCCAAATTTCGTCTTAGCTCATAAAATTGATGTAAACCCTGATATGCAGCTAGAGCCAAAGAAAGCCTAAATTTTGGAATGAGACTACGTATTGCACTGGGTTCAGCCAAGGGAATTCTTTACCTTCACACTGAAGCACATCCTCCAGTATTCCACCGAGATATCAAAGCGAGTAATATTCTTCTTGACCCGAAGTTTAATGCAAAAGTTGCTGATTTTGGTCTCTCACGGTTAGCTCCAGTCCTGCAAGAAGATGGGACTGTGCCAGATCATGTGTCCACAATTGTGAAGGGAACACCAGTGAGTTTGGCTCTGTTTTGCATATAGAAATAATGGAAGAAATCGTAGGAAAGGCTGTCTTAGACCATTGTAGGATGTATGACTAAAAGGCATTCCATTAGACATTATACTTTGACTCATTGTAGAATGAAACTCTAGGAAAAATGTCAGTGTAGATTATCATTTTTCTTCCAAGGGAGATTTCACCATTTCAGTTGAACTAGTGTTTGAGCATGCGCTCCAATCTGCTGTTTGGAGCCCCTTCATTTAGACATAAACTTCTACATGTTAGTTGCAGTATTGCATTACTGAATTTTACCACTTATTGCTCTCCTGTTGTGTGTAGGGTTACCTTGATCCAGAATACTTTCTGACCCATAAATTGACTGACAAAAGTGATGTTTATAGCCTTGGAGTTGTTTTCCTGGAGCTGTTGACTGGTATGCAACCAATATGGCATGGCAAAAACATTGTCCGTGAGGTACTCTCTTACATGGTGCTTCAAAGCTGAAAGACTATTTGTCCAGCACATTTTTTAAATTTGGTCAATCCCATTGTTGTTGTGGATCTTAAAGCTACTTATTTAATCTGAAATGTATGTACAGGTGAGTGCAGCTCATAAGTCAGGCATGATGTTCTCTATAATAGACAGCAGAATGGGTTCTTATCCATCTGAAGGCATCGAGAGATTGGTAGATTTAGCCCTCAGTTGTTGCCAGGACAAGCCAGAGAAGCGACCATCGATGGCGGAAGTGGTGAGGCAGCTAGAATACATACTGGAAATGACGGCAGAAAGCGAAATAGTTTCTTCAGAACCCATATCCTTGTATTCTGGCAAGCCATTATCATCGTCCTCATCCTATGTTTCATCATCGAATGTTTCAGGAAGTGATCTTATCAGCGGTGTTATTCCTTCTATCACAGCTCGCTGACCATGTTATTATATTTTCACTCTTGCCTACTGTTCTTGGTTTAAGGGATAAATGAACATCTTGTGTGAAATTAGTGGCATGTAAATATAAATATAAATATACTAGTAGTTATTTTAGGAAGGTACAAAAGAGGGAAGCATATTCGACTTTTGGATCTAATTATTTTTTAAGAAAGTAACATTCACAGATCACTATAAAAAGCATTAGTTGGATTGTAGATTTTTTTATTCTATAATAATATAGTGGTAGTTTTATTTCATGATTTGTTATTATTTTTCAACTAGAGTGGCCCAAGTGCAAGTCAAATCTCTGTTTATTTCTGCATGTGATTTGACTGCTAGGGGACTAGGGTTATTTCACTTGCCTTATCTAGCGCTAATGATTTAATGGTTAACTGAGAACCAACATTCAATTTTAATCAGAGTTCAAGATTTTAATAATAGATTAAAAACTTTATTAACAAAATTTTTTAATATATATTTTAGTATGAATTATTATTTGGTATATTGTTAATAAAATTTTTATATTTCATAAAAGATGTTAAAATAATAATTCATATTTTATTTTATTTATTTTTTTATTTTTTAATATTTTATTAAAAGTATGTTTCATCACTTTTATTTTTTTTGTATAATTTAAAAATTTTATTCACGACACGATACGTATATTTGTTTTTAAATTTAAAATTTGAAATTATAACGAGCTAACATATTAAATTATTTAATTAATAAGAAGTATAAGAGAAAAATTGAAAAAAATAAACTTTGAATCTAATCTTACTTAAAAAAGGTAATAATTATCAGACCAAGTTTTAGTAGTTGAATATTAAATTATTTGGAATCATTTTTGTTAGATTCCAAGTCACCGACTAAATTTACCAAACAAAAAAAGTCACCGATCAAATTTCGGATAAATTCCAAGTCAACGATTCAATGACCGATGATGGAACTTATATAAAAGAAATCGGATATTTTCTAGGTGAAATTATGGAATTGGTTTCTGAATTTTCCCGTATTTTGATTTTTTTTTCTACACCGGTTTCCAGTTTCCACTCTCGTTAAGTCTAGCGGTTTTATAATATCGTTATCCCTTGTGGAAATTTTTTTTATTATTCTTTGCTTAAGTTGTTGGTTTTGGGGGAAATGGAAAACAAAGATAAATGTGAAAAAAAAAAAAGAAACTGATTTTGTGACCAATAGGGTTTATTGATTGGAACCGAATTGTCTGTTTCTTGTTCCTGAGCTGTAAGAAATTAAAAATAAAGTCGAAATATCGTTCAATTGTTTGTTTGGAAGCGCTTTTGTCCTGTCTGCACCTGCAGGTATGTTTCTTTCCTTGATTGCAAATTTAGGCCTTTCCTTTTCCACCATCAATTTTGTTTCACTCCCTTTCATCCTTCTTTCATCTTTCTTTTTAGGATTTACATTACTATTGAAGATATTAATAATAACAAAAGAAAGTTTTATCTTTGAATTGGGGAACTGGTGATTCTAAAGGATTTTGCTCATCATTGTTCATTTTTTCAAGTAGGGTTTTGCGTTTTTGTTGGGATATTTGTCTTGGGAAGTTTCTGCTGGTTGCAATTGTTGTCAGGTTGATTGTTTCAGATGACGATGTGCTGTTTCTTTGTCATCACTTAATTTTTTGTTTAGCTTTATATTTTTTGACTATAGCTCTGGTGGGTTTTGGTTACAGTTGTTTTTGGTAATATATTTTCGATTATTTTCATTGTCAAAGCCTCAATTATCCTTCCAGGTCATGTGTGAGTAATTTGGTTGACAAAACTTTCCTTTTTCACGAAAATTCTGCTTTTTGATTGCAGCTTAGTGTCTGTTAGGCCTAGCTTATTCAAGTGCTTATCTACTACATAAGCAAAAGTCAAGTGTTTGGCTCTCAAAAATTTAAAATTTTTAGCTTATGCGGAAAGCAAATTTTAGCTTTTGGATGAAGCTATAAATTGAAGCTTTTTCAAAAAAGTACTAATTTTAATAACATGTACTTTAGTGAAAATTTTAACATTTTCATTTTACTATTCAATAATTCACAAAATTTAAAGAAAATTATATTATTTTGCATTAATTTATTTATTTTGTGTAATTTTTATATTTATTTAATTGTTTATTTTAATATGTAAAGTTTTTTTATTTTATTTATTTATTTCACTTAAAAAGTTTGTGATTAAATCTAATAAAGTTTATTATTTTATTTTAAAAGTTATTAAAAATATACAAAAATTCTATTAAACAGTGTTTAACGTTCTACAGTATTTTTATATTAAGTTAGCCAAACGCTAATTTAACTTTGTTTAACAGCACTTTTAAAAAAACTCTACTTAAATAGTACTTTTTATAAAAGCTTCAGCATTGCTAAGGTGCGTTTCCATTTGACGCGTTTCCATTGTTAGTTGCAGTATTGCATTGCATTGCTGAGGTGCGTTTCCATGCATACTGCAGGATTGGCTTCCTAGTGCTGACTTTTCTGGACTCCCTCCAGGGAAAGTCTATTTGATTAACAACTTTCATTATCCGTGATAGAATTGTAGGAAAAATAAGGGCAATGCAATTCAGATTCAAGCATCTACTTCTATTTTTATTCTCGGTTATGATCTTCCTTGAATGCATTATGGAAGATGGTCAAAATGAAGTTTCAGAAAGGATAAGAGCTCCCCATAAAAATGTAGGGAATGATGTTATAGATGGCACTGGTACAGAAAAGGTAACAAGTTTTGAGGACAACGAAAATGCAATGGGTGACTGGAAGGGTAGTTACAACAGAGTTTCTGTGTCCACAGTTGCACTTTCTACGTTAGCCATGGCTGCAGCAACTGGTTTAGGTGCAGTTCCATTTTTCTTTGTGGAGCTTGATCCTAGGTGGGCTGGGATATGCAATGGAATGGCTGCTGGTGTCATGTTAGCTGTGTCACGCCCCGAATTCGGGACATAACAGACGCTGCACACCTGTAGGAAATAATCTCACAGATATGCAAGGCATTTATTATGCCAAAATTCAATCCTTTTAAATATATCTAAACTGAAATATATTATAATGATCAAAAGAAGTTTACAAAACATTCAATTTACTACTAAAGTCAACAAAAATTTGACATGTTCTCAAATCTCAATCTAATCATAAAATTAAAAGTATTGAGACATATTCTAAACTCCAAAGCGTCACTCTCCAACATTCCCGTGGACATTATCAACATCAAAACCAGTAAGATGTTAAGAAATGGGGTGAGTACAACTATTCAGTAAGCAACCGATATTCTAACAGTTGGATTAAGCATGCCATAAGAAACATTGGGCCAAAATATCAATGAAAAATTCAAAATCAGCATTGGGTAATCTTATATTCAATCATGTAATTTATTCAAATTCATACATTCAGATTAAACTAAACAGAATTTCACAGATATCAAAACAGAGCAAAAGTTTCATAATTCAAAATTTTGAAGTCTCCCGTAACATGCCATGGCCACGGTTAACCCTCGTGGCACAGGTCAGAATCAAAATAGAAACCACAATTAACCCCGGTGGCTCGGGTCAGAGATATCAGAAGCAACTAATAGTTGCACAGAAACAGAACAGAGGGCCATTATTCTCAATCGGTGGTTCGGTTAGAAACTAGTTTCATTTAACAGAATACATGTCGACATGGCCAACATTTAACCCCCATTGGCAGGGTCAGAGCACAGCCATACTAGGAGACAAAACAAAACAAAATTTCAGATTACCCAATGTATAAAGTAGTATTATCAATCTCATAACATATTTCAGACAAAACAAATTTCGTAAATCAACCAAACCAAATCTCGTATTCACAAAACACATAACCTGTAGATATATATTATGACGAATTTCAAAGCAATTTCATATTCCCAAAATATTTACCACAAATTTCAAATCTCAAGTCTCAAAGCGATTAAAATCATACTTACGTACTTGAACAAAATACAATTCAAAATAAATTCTAATAATTGTATATACTTTGCATGCTTAACCCAAGTTAAAAATCCACAGGACAAAAATATTTTTGTACATACTATACGAAACATATCTCATGTTATTGTTAATTTTAAGGGTGTCAAAACACCGAAGGGATATCAAGTTACTTATCTGAACTCGCTAAATTGAATCCAAAACAAAACTTTAAGATCGCTCGGAGCCTATTATTCAAAAATATTTAATATAAGAAAATATGCCATCTGACAGAAGCTAAAAATTATGCTGTAATCACTAACTGACTGTAACTCGATACACTATGAACTTTGAGTAAGTTACGTTATTTGACGAAAGTTAAAATATTTGTATTTTCTTTAAGGATTTATATATGATGCACTGACAGTGTATAGTTTCTATACACTGTCAATGCATCAGAGGTTGACACCTCATCATTAGGCCCTTATATGCAAATATAAATAAATTTTTTTATTTGCCTATAAGGGCCTATTGATGAGGTGTCAATCTCTGATGCATTGACAGTGTATAGAAACTATACACTGTCAGTGTATCATATATAAACTCTTTCTTTAAAATACAGATTTTCTCCAAATATACATTATGCCTTTTTTTTTTTTTTTGCAAAAGTCAATACCTAACTACACAATGTAACCATAAAAAATCAAAGAGAAATCCTTACTCACCTTAGTCTTCTTATAGTAACACTAACAGCAACTCCAAATCTCCCTTTCTATATTTTTTTTTCCAACAGCTTCTATTTTCCCGTTAACATGAATGATGGAAGCTTATTGAATAGAGAAGTGGCATTTACCATCATCATCTCTTGTCGTCATAATCATTGTCATCGTCTGCCACACTACTTCAACTTATATTTCTCTCATCTCTTTCTTTCTCTGTTTATCTACTCCTTCTATCTAAAATTTTATGGTTTTATTTTGGCTGCTGCAGGAAACTTTTCACGCCAATTTTTTTTTTGAAATTTCTTTTCTCCTTCAACTTGGCACACAGTAGCCAAGCTTTACTGTTTTCTTTCTTTCTATTTGACGCCGCCTCACTGCCTCTCTATTGCACAGCCACTACAAATCCTATTTTCCTTTTCTTTTCGGCGTTAACCTTCCTCGCCGCTCACCACTCTGTTTGTTTCTTATACATGTATGTATATTATATCTATTTGACCTAACTAACTACAGCCCGTGGCCTTTATTTTTATTGGGCCTCTCTTTATTTGTTTATTTACTCACTTTGTTTTATCATGTTGGGCCCGGGTATCACATTTTCCCCACCTTAAAAGAATTTGGTCCCCAAATTCAATGCCTATGGACTCAAAGTTTAAAGTTCTATGAAAATTTCTTACTTATCAAAATCACATCCAATGCATTTCATTCCTAGGCTTACCATCTCATGACAACTCCGCTAGTTTATACTTTGATACTAAGAAGCATGTAACAAGATATTTATTAAAGATCATAAGCAATACTCAGAACAAAATCTTTAAGAATAGGAAATCAAACGTCAATTCTATAATTTCTCCATGATTAGGATCATTTTCTATAATAGACATGTACTTCAGGCCACCCTCATATCAAAACTCACATCAAAATATTAATCACTTGCAGTTAACACTTAAGATGAATTAACATACTGTATTTTCAAAGTATAAGAATTACAATATTTTTGAAAGAGGTATACATCCTCCCCACCTTAATAGGAGTTTAGTCATTTAAATTTTACCTTGGTTTTCAAAAAGTTCAGGATATTTCTCTTTCATGCTTTCCTTTAATTCCCAAGTAGCTTCCCGTTCATTGTGATTACTCCATTGAACCTTAACATACGACATGGTACGCCTTCGAAGCACTTTCTCCTTCCTATCCACAATACGTATAGGATGTTCTTCGTAAGACAAATCTTCTTTAAGTCTCATAAGAGCTAACTCCACCACGTGATTCGAATCTGCCACATACTTCCGCAACATTGAGACATGGAATACGTTATGCACTCCAGATAATGTAGGTGGAAGTGCTAATCTATAAGCCACATCTCCTATCCTTTCTAGAATTTCAAAAAGACCTATATAGCGAGGACTAAGTTTCCCCCGAATTTCAAATCTCATGACTCCTCTAGTTGGAGAAACTCGTAAAAATACATGATCTCCAACCTCAAACTCCAACTCACGTCTTCTATTATCTACATAACTTTTATGTCTGCTTTGAGCCACACGAAGACGTTCTCTAATTAATTGAATTTTCTCAACTGTTTGTTGAATTAAATCTAGACCCAATAATTTCCTTTCACCAACATCATCCCACTAAAGAGGAGACCTACATTTTCTGCCATATAAAGCTTCAAATGGAGCCATCTGAATGCTAGCCTGGTAACTATTGTTATAAGCAAACTCCGCCAATGGTAAATGATGATCCCAAGAACCTCCAAAATCCATAACACAAGCCCTTAACATATCTTCCAAGACTTGACTAGTCCTTTCTGACTGACCATCTGTTTGGGGGTGAAAAGCAATACTAAAACTAAGTTGGGTGCCCATAGCTTTATGCAAGCTCTTCCAAAATTTCGCTACAAATCGAGAATCTCTATCAGATACTATGGACACCGGAACACCGTGAAGCCTCACAATCTGCTCAACATACAACTCTGCTAGCTTTTCTAGGGACATTCCCGTACGGATAGCCAAAAAATGAGCAGACTTTGTCAATCTATCAACAATCACCCAAATGCCATCATTACCCTTTTGTGTTCTAGGTAAACCAAATACGAAGTCCATAGTGATGTGCTCCCACTTCCATTCTGGAATAGGAAGATGTTTCAACAATCCTGCTAGCCTCTGATGTTCAGCCTTAACTTGCTGACATGTCAAACACTTAGCCACAAATTGTGCAATCTCTCTCTTCATATTACTCCACCAAAAAGTGTCCTTTAAATCTCTATACATCTTTGTGCTGCCAGGATGGATCGTATAGTTACTGAAATGAGCTTCTTCCATAATCTCTCTTTTCAATTTTGAGTCATCCGGAACACAAACTCTGTCACCAAACCTCAAGGAGCCATCTTCATGAATTCTAAAATTCGGTTTTAAACCACAATCTACCTCAAGTCTAATGGTTTGGAGTCGAGGATCATTAACTTGACCATCTTTAATCTTTTGCACCAGGGTAGGCTGCACCTTCAAGTTGGCCAAATAAGCTCCTGAACCTCGTACCCGTACATTAATATCCATTTTTTGAAGGTCCTCAAAAATCTGTCTCTGAGAAGTAATTATTGAAGCCAAATTCCCTACAGATTTTCTACTTAAAGCATCAGCTACCTTATTCGCTTTTCCCGGATGGTAACTAATGGTCAAGTCATAGTCCTTTAATAACTCTAACCATCTCCTCTGCCTCATATTCAACTCCTTTTGTGTGAAAAGATATTTTAAACTCTTGTGGTCAGTAAAAATCTCACAAGACTCACCATACAAATAGTGTCTCCAAATTTTCAATGCAAAGACTACTGCAGCCAACTCCAAATCATGAGTAGGGTAATTTTCCTCATAAGGTTTCAACTGTCTAGAAGCATAGGCAATCACCTTGTCATTCTGCATAAGAACACAACCTAACCCTTTCTTCAAAGCATCACTATAAATAATAAACCATTTACCAGTAACAGGTAAGGTAAGGATTGGGGTAGATACCAATCTTCTCTTTAATTCTTCAAAACTTTTCTCACAATCATCTGACCACTCAAATCGAACTCCTTTCCGGACCAACCGAGTCAAAGGCATAGCTATACGAGAAAGTCCTCTACAAAACGCCTATAGTATCCAGCTAGGCCTAGAAAACTTCAAATCTCAGACACATTATTCGGCCTCTTCCATTCCACTATCGCTTCAACTTTCTTAGGATCAACAGAAATCCCATCCTTAGATACCACATGCCCGAGAAATGCCACACTAGTGAGCCAAAATTCACACTTGCTTAGTTTGGCAAACAAGCGTTTCTGCCTCAAGGTCTCCAAAACAATTCTCAAATGTTCTTCATGCTCTTTTACACTAGCAGAGTACACCAATATATTATCTATGAAAACGACAACAAATTTATCCAAATAGTGTCTAAAAACCCTATTCATTAGATCCATAAAAGCAGTTGGAGCATTTGTCAATCCAAACGACATCACAAGAAACTCATAATGCCCATATCGGGTTCGAAAAGCAGTTTTGGGCACATCCTCAGTTCTAATCTTTAGTTGGTGATACCCAGATTGGAGGTCTATTTTGGAAAATACCTGAGCACTATTTAACTGATCGAATAGGTCATCAATTCTGGGCAATGGATACCTATTCTTCACAGTCACCTTATTCAATTCACGATAGTCAATGCACAACCTCATACTACCATCCTTCTTCTTCACAAACAGTACTGGAGCTCCCCACGGGGATACACTAGGTCTAATGAATCCTTTGTCAAGAAGCTCTTGTAACTGCTCCTTCAATTCTTTCAATTCTGCAGGAGCCATTCTATAAGGAGCCTTAGAGATAGGATTGATACCCAGAATCAAGTCAATAGAGAAGTCACTTTCTCGATCAGGAGGCAATCCAGGAAGATCATCAGGAAAGACATCAGGAAATTCATTCACAATAGAGATATCCTCTAACACTAACTCCTTAGCTCTAGTATTAGTTACAGCTGCTAAGTACCCTTTACAACCACTTCTAATCAACCGCTTAGCTTGCAAGGCGGAAATAACTTGTAAAGGAGCATAAGCACCACTACCATGAAAACTAAAGAGTGGTTCCCTAGGAATTTCAAAATCCACCCTTTTGTCTCGACAATCAACTTTAGCATAATGAGAAGACAACCAATCCATTCCTAAAATCACATCAAAATCATGCATGTCCAAAATATGTAGATTGGCAAACAAGTCTCTATCCTCAATTCTTAATACACACATTTTGCAAATACGATCAGACACAAGTTGACCTCTAATAGGAGTGTCTACACATAAATCATATTCCAGAGGCATACTAGACAAACTAGACTTTCGCATAAAAGTAGATGAAACAAAAGAATGAGAAGCACCAGTATCAAATAAGACATGAGCATAAATAGAGGCAACTGGCAAAATACTTGCAACCACAGTGTTTGATGCTTTTGCATCCTGTTGAGTTAAAGCATATACACGACCTTGAGTCTGAGGTTTCTTCCCTTTTTGCAATCCAGCAAAAGGTGTCGGTGTAATCTGAAGAGGCTGACTGGGTTGTGTCCTTTGAACCATAAAAGGTTCAACTGTTCGAAAGTTCTGAGGCCTTTGTACTGATTCAGATACTTGAGAGTTCATAGGGCACTCAGCAATTCTATGTCTTTGCTTTCCACATCTAAAGCAAGCACCGGTAACATGTCTACATTCAGCAACTGGATGTTTTCCCCCACAAATTGAACATTTGGGCCCACGTTGAAATGTGTTGCCCTGATATGATTGAGTTTCCCGCGGAGGAAACTTACCTTTCGAGGTAAAAGAAGCTTGAGACCCTTCAATGGCTTGAAACTTAGATAGACCACTAAAAGTCTTCTTACCTCGAAATTCTAAGTCCCTACTCCTCTTCTTCGAAAGGTCCTTCCTTGCCTCTTGAGTCTCTCTCCAAACAGAATCGAGGGACTTTGCCCTACCAACTACTTCCACATAGCTGGTCAAATGCAGTAGGGCAAGTCCTCTACGTATGTGAGCATTCAAGCCATTCTCGAACCTCCTAGCTCTGCTCTCATCATCAGAAACAAGAGAAGAGGCAAACTTCGATAAACGGTCAAACTCAGCCTCATATTCATCCACAGTCCTTCTGCCTTAAACCAAGTTAAGGAACTCTCTCTCCAACTGTAACAACTTGCTCCGAGGAAAATACTTGGCATAGAAAGCAATACGAAAGTTACTCCAGGTGAAAAATTCAAGATCATTCTCATGAGTTCGTGCTACTCCTTTCCACCAGTTATGAGCACTTCCTTGTAGTAAATAAGCAGCAAATCTGATCTTATCTTGCTCAGGTGAGCGTATAGCATCAAAAGCCTTCTCCATCTCTTCAATCCATAACTCAGCATCATCAGGGTTTGTAGAGCCCTTGAAAGCAAGTGGTGCTATCTTCTTAAACTCACCAAGTGCTTTCCAATCTACAAAATTATCAGCCTGTTGCACTGGGGGCTGTTGTTGTCGTTGGTTCCTAACCAAACTCACCACCTCACTAATCAACTCCATTACCCTATCATTAGTCCCAGCCTCAGCACCTTGAGTGCCCACAGTCTCATCCACATGGGTTTGGTTAATCCCAGCTCTTCCTTGAGTATTTGGTGCAACGGAAACATTCTCGTCCTGGTCTTGATTTTCAGGACTTTGTCGCTGGGCTTTTTTAGGACCATTCCTCCTAAGATTGGCTACCATCTCAGCTAAACTAAGCTCTGGATTACGACGAGGAGGCATACTGATTTAATCAAGTATAATACAGTATTAGAAAATTCCTTCAAGTCTAATCAAATAATTTTATCAAAAGAAATAAGATAGAATAGCGTCCCAAACCTTAAGTGCCTAACCCACTCTCAATCTTATAATACGTCTAACTATTTAAAAATGCTTGGTTATACGAATCTAATACAATAAACCTAAGCTCTAATACCACTTAATCTGTCACGCCCCGAACCCGGGACATACCAGACGCCGTACACCTACAGGAAATAATCTCACAGATATGCAAGGCATTTATTATACCAAAATTCAATCCTTTTAAATATATCTAAACTAAAATATATTATAATGATCAAAAGAAGTTTACAAAACATTCAATTTACTACTAAAGTCAACAAAAATTTGACATGTTCTCAAATCTCAATCTAATCATAAACTTAAAAGTATTGAGACATATTCTAAACTCCAAAGCGTCACTCCCCAACATTCCCGTGGACATTATCAACATCAAAACCTGTAAGATGTTAAGAAATGGGGTGAGTACAACCACTCAGTAAGCAACCGATATCCCAACAGTTGGATTAAGCATGCCATAAAAAACATTGGGCCAAAATATCAATGAAAAATTCAAAATCAGCATTGGGTAATCTTATATTCAATCATGTAATTTATTCAAATTCATACATTCAGATTAAACTAAACAGAATTTCACAGATATCAAAACAGAGCAAAAGTTTCATAATTCAAAATTTTGAAGTCTCCCGTAACATGCCATGGCCACGCTTAACCCTTGTGGCACAGGTCAGAATCAAAATAGAAACCACAATTAACCCCGGTGGCTCGGGTCAGAGATATCAGAAGCAACTAATAGTTGCACAGAAACAGAACAGAGGGCCACTATTCTCAACCGGTGGTTCGGTTAGAAACTAGTTTCATTTAACAGAATACATGTCGACATGGCCAACATTTAACCCCCATTGGCAGGGTCAGAGCACAGCCATACTAGGAGACAAAACAAAACAAAATTTCAGATTACCCAATGTATAAAGTAGTATTATCAATCTCATAACATATTTCAGACAAAACAAATTTCGTAAATCAACCAAACCAAATCTCGTATTCACAAAACACATAACCTGTAGATATATATTATGACGAATTTCAAAGCAATTTCATATTCCCAAAATATTTACCACAAATTTCAAATCTCAAGTCTCAAAGCGATTAAAATCATACTTACGTACTTGAACAAAATACAATTCAAAATAAATTCTAATAATTGTATATACTTTGCATGCTTAACCCAAGTTAAAAATCCACAGGACAAAAATATTTTTGTACATACTATACGAAACATATCTCATGTTATTGTTAATTTTAAGGGTGTCAAAACACCGAAGGGATATCAAGTTACTTACCTGAACTCGCTAAATTGAATCCAAAACAAAACTTTAAGATTGTTCGGAGCCTATTATTCAAAAATATTTAATATAAGAAAATATGCCATCTGACAGAAGCTAAAAATTATGCTGTAATCACTAAATGACTGTAACTCGATACACTATGAACTTGGAGTAAGTTACGTTATTTGACGAAAGCTAAAATATTTGTATTTTCTTTAAAATACAGATTTTCTCCAAATATACACTATGCCTTAATTTTTTTTTGCAAAAGTCAATACCTAACTACACAATGTAACCATAAAAAATCAAAGAGAAATCCTTACTCACCTTGATCTTCTTATAGTAACACTAACAGCAACTCCAAATCTCCCTTTCTATATTTTTTTTTCCAACAGCTTCTATTTTCCCGTTAACATGAATGATGGAAGCTTATTGAATAGAGAAGTGGCATTTACCATCATCATCTCTTGTCGTCATAATCATTGTCGTCGTCTGTCACACTACTTCAACTTATATTTTTCTCATCTCTTTCTTTCTCTGTTTATCTACTCCTTCTATCTAAAATTTTATGGTTTTATTTTGGCTGCTGTAGGAAACTTTTCACGCCAATTTTTTTTTTGAAATTTCTTTTCTCCTTTGACTTGGCACACAGTAGCCAAGCTTTACTGTTTTCTTTCTTTCTATTTGACGCCGCCTCACTGCCTCTCTATTGCACAGCCACTACGAATCCCATTTTCCTCTTCTTTTCGGTGTTAACCTTCCTCACCGCTCACCACTCTGTTTGTTTCTTATACATGTATGTATATTATATCTATTTGACCTTACTAACTACAACCCGTGGCCTTTATTCTTATTGGGCCTCTTTTTATTTGTTTATTTACTCACTTTGTTTTATCATGTTGGGCCATGTATCACAAGCTGCAAGTTTTGATCTCATACAGGAAGGCCAGGAACATGGTGCTGGAAGCTGGGTTGTGATCGGGATTTTAGCAGGTGGCATTTTTATTTTGCTTTGTAAGAAGGTGAACACTGTCTATCATTTCTGTTATTAGTTTTGATCCACTGCCATTGTAGAATTTTGACGTACTGAGACTCTCATCAAGGTCCACTGTTATTGTCCCACCTTCAATGCATATGGTAAATATACTATACACAGATTAAGTTTCTGTTTCAGACCTTGCAAATGAAAAAAATGTTTTCCACTTTTTCAATGCTTACATGGATGAGGGTCATTATTGCTTCTGCAGAGAGTTTAAGACTGCTAATGTTGCTTGCCATACAGAACGCTCTCTCTGAATTTGTAAACTTGTGGTGTCTTGGTATTTATGGGTGATTTAACATCTTATAATTTTTCCCATTGTTTTTGGGTTTCAGTTTCTTGAACAATATGGGGAGGTAAGTGTGCTGGATATAAAAGGAGCAGATGGTACTAAAGTTGTTCTTGTCATTAGAATTATGACCCTCCATTCATTTGGAGAGGGTTCTGGTGTAGGAGTTTCCTTTGCTGGCTCAAAAGGTTTTACTCAAGGCTTTTTGGTAACTTTGGCGATAGCTGTACATAACATACCGGAGGGATTAGCTGTGAGCATGGTGCTTGCATCAAGGGGTGTTTCTCCACAGAATGCAATGCTATGGAGTGTAATTACATATTTACCGCAGGTATCTAATCATGCAATGCTGTTTGTCAGGCTTTAGTTCTTCTAATTTAGAACCTTCAAGATCAGGTTGAAAAAGAACAGTAAAAGAAGCAACAGCGAAGTAGAAAAGTTAGTTAAAGTATAGATCTGGTAAATATTTTCAATGGAGGATCCATTGTTAACCGCCAATGAGTGAAGAACCTATTTTTTTCTGGGTAAGTCAAACCATCTTGCAAACTGTCAAGTGCATACTTGTTTGGTATACAATAATATATGACTGCATCTTGGTATCATCTGTTGAAATTGGCGAAAGAAAGAATAGAAATCAAAGTTCAGTTCAGATTATGAGAGGGTAAATCAATTAAACTTTTGTTCTTATTTGAGTATATAGTTTCTATGTAAATTTAGTTTCCGCAAATGGTTGTTTCTTCCCCTATCTTTAATTCTTTTTAAAATGTTTTGGCTGCCCATTGTAGCAGTTCCTTCTTTTATATGTGCCGATGCATTTAATAAATTCCTTCCTTTTTGTACTGGTTTTGCTGCTGGATGTATGATCTGGATGGTCGTTGCTGAGGTTCTCCCTGATGCATTTAAGGTGACTCTACTTTTGCATTTAAATTACATGATTGAATCTCCAAGAATAAGGATTTGCTTCTGCAATAATCTTTCAAGACCTTTTATTCTATTTTGCTTTATACCCTATCAAGAACACTTTCATTGGAAATTTTCAAATCTAGGTTAGTTTATAACATAAAGGACTTCTCAAGCTATGCTAATGGATAACTGCTACTGCAATCCTCTTCAGTTTCTCTCTTGTGCAAAGCCTAAAAGGCTAAAACAACTTTTTTTTTCACAGCAAATTGTAAACTGGAAGAGATTAATCTTGTTTGGCCGTGTTTTATCTTCTTAAGATTTCTTCTCGGTTATAGGAAGCTTCACCATCTCCAGTGGCATCAGCAGCTACGCTTTCAGTAGCATTCATGGAATCACTAAGTGCTCTGTTCCAGAACTTCAGTCATGACTATAAGTGAGTTAATTGAACCATAGTTTGTTGAGAAGAATGTGTTGCCAGATATTACATCATTGCATGAGTAAATGAGATTACTTTGGGTTTGTTTGCTACTTTCTATCCTGCATCTTGCTGGAATTGTTTAACCTTTTGTACATAGAATACAACTTCAAATTTTGTTTCAACAATATTATGCCTTTTTCCTCAAAAAAACAATATCATGCTGTTTGTCCTTTTAGAGCTTATATTCCATTTTGTAGAACACTCTGATGTCATGGTCATAGATTTCTGTGCATGATTTAACCATGTAAGTTAATTCAGACGGATTATGCATGATGTAGCTTGTATTAGGCTTGATATGTGAGCTTGTTGCTCCTGATACAATCTGGCCATCTGATTTTTTTGTCTTTTCCTTAAATGCTGGTCCTACTCTTTGCTGCTTTATTGTGATTTCATTTTGTCTCCTCATTAACTAAATTATATTTTTTTTTCAAATTTCCAGTTCTAAGGATGCTTCTGGCTTCTTCGTTTCATTACTTTTTGGTCTTGGACCTTTACTGGGTGGCATTGTTCTTGTTGCATTTGCTCTTGCTTTCCGCCTTCAGCATGCCCTTCTTATGGGTGCTGCATCTGGCATTGCCTTTATCCTTGGTGTCTGGCGACCACTGCAACTGCTTGCGTCTTCAAAGATGGGATTCTTCCCACTCATGTTGCTACTTACCATAGGCGCTGCCTTTGTCCATGTTTCATGCTTTAGCATTTTGAAGATTATTTGTAACAAAAGAGCTTCTTCAAATAACCTACCATCAGTAACAGCGTTTCCAGTTAGTGTTCTCACGCTTCAGTCATTTTTAGCATGTGGAGCAGTGGCTTTCCATGCTCTGGCCGAGGGGCTTGCACTAGGTGTGGCTGCACCAAAAGCTTATAGACATGGCCGGCACAGGGTATTTCCTGTCTCCCTTCATGGGCTTCCTCGTGGTGCGGCAGTGGCTGGCTGCATCTTTGGAGCTACTGACAGTTGGCATGGCTCTCTTGTAGCAGCTGCTCTTATTGGCTTTGTGGGCCCAATATCTGCAATCGGAGCAATATTGGCAGGAATTGACTACAGTGGTCTGGACCATGTGATGGTTTTGGCCTGTGGAGGGTTGTTCCCATGCTTTATTAGAATAGTTCAAAGAGCAGTAAGGTTGGATATGCGGAAAAGCAGCTGTGGGCTTGCAGTAGGAGCTGGTTTTGCTATACTCTGTTTAACATGCACCAAGATAGTTTGCTTGCACACACCTTACTGCAATTCTGCTCCAGAGGCTGTCAGATAGATGATTGTGCTCAGGCAGATTGGTGCTTCAACCTATGCTTGAGTATGGTCTTTGCGCAAAGCGTTTACTGGTTGGCTTGTATAATAGAATCTCTAAAAGAAAAAGATATAAAGGAAGTCCAAATTAGGATTTACAGATCAACTTGAGAATATGAGGGTTTTGTCGGACACTAGTTTTCAGCTTTCTACACAATTTTAATGGACAAGGTGGAGATGGGATTGCTCTTTGGGCTTCCCTTGGGATTTTTATTTCACATAAGACCTTAGTTCTGATAAGATTTCAAGAATGTATACAATGAGACACGGCACATGTCATTGTTCATGGATTCTTTGCACTGGTGAATAGAAAAGTTTCTTTGGATAAAACTTTTAACTTATTCAAATCGGGTCAGGAAACCATTCAAGGAAGATAAAGAAAAACAGTTGAATGATCAAATCGTGCTCTTTCGAGGCCACCCCTCGAACCAGACAACCTCATTACAGCTCCGCCGGCAATGCCACAACCAAGCCGAAATGAAAACCAAGTTGAGATGGTAACCTCTACATCATTTAGGTAAACTCCGAAGACAAGTTGAGAAATGCAACTGAAAAACAGTGTATGAAGTATGGCATCTTTAGAAAGAAAAGTAAAAAGTGAAAGTCACTCAAAAGTCGACTAATTGGTCTCCAAGTTGTCACCATCATCCACCAACTTCTTCTCGGCAACAGATCCGATCTCCACCATAGCTGGCATCTCTTCAACACTCTGTGAGCCTGTCATCCTTGCCAATATTACAAATGATATTCCTCCAAGTACGTTGTTTAAGCATCTCAGAAGCACCACTGACGACTTAAATACCAAGGGAGGAACTCCTTTCGCCAACAGAAACTCAACCCCATTCAACGTTTGGTAACTCAAATTGCTGCTGACACCCATGTGAATAGCCCAGGCGAGGGCATTCAACACGGTAGGAGGAGCTTTGTTAGGCGTTTCAAAACTGGGATCCATTTTCTTCCTCAGCTTGATCAAACCATTTGAGATTGCGGTTCCAACGAGGCCTGCAGCAAATCCAACAGCAGCAAACACAGCCCCTTTGAAGACAAAAGTTCCAAAACGGTTCATCAAGGTATAAGAACCCAGTTCAAACATATGACTCCGTGGACAATTCGCAAAGATAGCAGGGAGATTTGAAGAAGAAGCTGATGCAGTCGGTGCTAGAAGATACATAAGAACGAAATTCATAATGGAACCGACAATAAGAGTTGAGAAAACGAAGTCAAGCTCATTAAGACCAAAATTTGGACGTGAAGCCATGTCACCGAGAACACAAGCACTGACTCCCACCACCTCTTCCATTAAAACCTTGAATGGGAACTGGGGTTCTGCTGCAACCCTGTCTCCCCATCCCCTTAGGAAAAGACCCAGATGCCAAAACCCTGCCACGAGTTATCATTGGAGTTGGAGGAGCCGTCGTCTCCTCTACCTCCTCCGCCATCTCCTCCGCTAGGACCGACCCCATTGTTTCCGTCGCCTCCACCAGCGCACAAAATGCGAAGTTTGGAAATGGAAATCTTGGTGTGCTGAAAGAGGATTGGTTGGTTTTGAGGGAATGAAACAACATCTACTGATTGTGATTTGAGACAGCGGCTCTCGGCCATGTTAGGGAATTGCCTCGTCAGCATCGAGAAACGATACCGAGCTATGGCCGCCATCTTATCGATCGATCGATTGATTTGATTTCTCAAACTCGACTCTACCTAGAGTTAATATAAACCTGCACAGTTTCTTTCTTTTAGAGCATGTTATTCATTCATCAACACAACTACAAGCTAAATATTACATGAAGGATATTGAAAAATAGAAAACAAAGAACAAAAGATCCAAAAACCAAAACCTTTGTTAGTCAGAACCTGATATAATTCAGGCAAAGTCTTTCAGTTTTATGTTTGAAGAAAAAAACGAACCTTTTTTATTTGGCATGAGACAAATGCATGTACCTAAACAGAATATGACAGTGTTTGCTTGTAGTAGGAGGAACGTTTGGTAGGAAAAGGAAATGGTCATGGGTACTCCTAATAATAATTCTAGATATAATATAAAAACACGATGCGAAAATGACAGGGGAATGACGTCCATTTTTCTTTTTAAATTTTTGTAATAAAAAGTATAAGTTTTATTTATTTTTTGCAGTATTCATAATTGATAAACTGCCGAGTACCAACAACCATTGAATTTATCATGAGACAGCTTGGAAGGCGACTCAATCTAACCTAAGAACAGGAGTGAAGACAGAAGATCCAGCTATAATAACTCTTACTAATATGGGAAGAAAAAGAGTTCGGTAAAGAGTTTTAAGTTGGAATGAGATACTTGGGACGGTTGGCCGCCTGATGTGGCAAGCATGTCTTCCATCACATGTTCCACGAGTAAACGCAAGACAATCAATCCAGACTCGGATGGGATGGGATGGGATGAGCTGAGTTGAGTTGCGTTGAGCAGTATCTCAGATCCGCAAAGGCCCAAGTGGACTGACTGTCCGACTGTGAGCCAAGCCATGTTACTTTCCACAGTTGGACTTGGACTTACTCTTGCACATGCAACTGGCACACGTGAAATCCTAAATCCTACTACGACTACTGTTCTACTACGTTTTCTTTACGTACCCATCTTTAATAAAATTAATGAACCAAACCCGACGCTTCGCTTTATTCTTATAAAATATAGAATCCTGAATCAGTGTCAGCCAGTCAGAGGGTCAAGGAAAAAGCAAGTGGTCTTCGTTTTTCATTAAAACTCAAAGAAAAGAAAAGAAAAGACAAGCTGGATCCGTGCCAGTTTCACCTCCAACGCTCCTTTGGCAGCCAAACAGAGTTTTCCACCTTTTTTTTGTTGTTAGAAAGGCAGCAAAGCAACAGATAGAACTTGAGAATCTTGAACAAGATTTCTTCATTTAAGGCTATAAAGACACAAGTTGCAGCCATTAAGAGAAGGGTTCAAATGCTTGTACAAGTGACAGAAAAGACAAAATAAAGATCCATATGCTTGGGATAGTCGAGGAAAAAGAATATAGACCCAACTTACATTTCTATGCTTCATATAAACTACAACGGAAAGGAACAACAAACATGACACACCTACAAAACTCGATCCAACCGCACCAGGCCTAATGCTTGCAACAGATATAAATATATTGCACACTCCTTAGGGCTACTAACACAAGAATAAATCCAATGAATGTATTGAGTTTACAGGAAAACTGACCTCGCCAAACCTAAACTCCGAGACCCAACTATATATTTCTTTTTTTTTTTTTCATTTTTGTTGTTCTTTTATCCAAAGAGCAAAACAATTTAACAATGACAAGCCCACCAGAAATGCTCACCAGCAAGAACTGTTAGCCTAATTTTTCAAGCTGTGCTGAACTGATATGTATCAGAATTCAGAAGGTATACTTGGCTATGATACTCTGGAGCAGGGTAGAAATATCTTCAGATGATTTTAAGGTTGAACACTCAGCGTCCTGTTTTGGGGCGTTTCATTCCACTGGAATTAAATGGAGAAACACTACCGCTTGGACCAGGACTCTCCTCTCTGAAATTGGAATTTAGCATTGCCAGTTCGCGCAACTGCTGTCTCTTGATAAAATCTTGCGACTCATCCTACATATGAGAATATGAAGTTTAGAAACTAAGAGTTGAAAATATTTATCAACATTAACAGTTTTAATGCCATAATGCCCTGCAAGTTAATAAAGGGAAATGAGAATAGAAGGAAAATTGTACTGCAGCAGAATTGTGAGGATGTCAAAGTTTCTGACAGAGGAAAGAGCTTACACAAGCAAAAGTAGGAAATTTATAACAAGATTGTGGTACATACCACAGGTTTGAGTAATTCTTCTATGATTTCCTGTGCCTGTCTAAGCCTTATATCAACAATATTAGCAGGTAAATCAGCCTCAATTAAGATATGGAGTGGATCATTCAAGTGCTCATAGCCAGGTCTGCCTCTGAGCTTCTCTTCCTTCAGATAGAAAAAGACAAGAAATTATTATTCAAAACTATTCAAATTTATGTCAAAAGAAAAATATAAGGAAAAAAAAGGGGAGGGGGGGGGGGGGAGGTCCTTGGATGCAGCCATCCAGAAATAAGAAATTCATTGCATCTTCCTGCCAGTTTCAGCTGAATTACAAATGAGACATATAACAGAAAACAAGAAAAATAGAATTTATAATTTTGGTATCTTTACCTTATCTGGATCTTTTATTGATCCTTTGCCTCTAATGTACACACGGCAGCCAGTAGTAGCTTCCACCCGCTTTAAAGAATTACCTCTAGGGCCTAGAAGTCGACCAACAAAATTGAACTAAAAACAAAGGAAATGCAGAGTAAACATCAATACTCATAAAAACATTTGTTTCATTCAATTGAAATCTCAGAATATAATTAATAAACAAATTTTAATCTAATGCACTAGCATTTTTTGTATAAAGCTTACAGTTGGATATGTATCAACAGGAATTTCAAGACGCAAAATCCTCTTCACAGTGTATGAACTAGGGCTTGCTGGCGCACCTTGCCAGTCCATTGTCATCCCAGGAGTTCCACTTAGTCTCTGTCAAAATACAAAAGCAAAGGTGACACAAAAGATCAGAAAGCTCAACCAGAAGCAAGCATATGAAAACATGTTTTAGCTTGAAATAACCCTTATACACACTAACTCAACTTTCCAAGATAATACTTTCACAATGCTTCATTAAAGAATAGGTACAATAATGTTAGAAAATAGATTTGGAATGTTAATCAATTGAAATAAGAAATGGGGAAAAAACAACAAACAAAAATTGAATACATCTCAGCAACCAGAAATGAACTGATACATATTATATTGATCAGGGCCTCTGCACTTCAAGCACATTAAGAAATACCATTCGGCAACCATAGCATTTTGGACAGGAAATAAATTGATTGTCATCTGTTTTACATAAAAGGATCCATTGTTAAGTAAAATAGAGGAGATTAAATGATCGTTATGTTTAAGTCATCAAACAGATGTGAAGAGGATTAATATGAGACACAGATATTCATCATTTGGCAGGAATGCTTTCATTTAGTAACCAATTGGCCATTTTCCTTATTCTTATTTAATGAATTGAACTTAGCAACCAAAATCAAAAGCCACAGTTTTAGAACAGTCACATAGTATTTGCATTAACATGTATGTTCATTCAGATATGATTATGCACACACCAACGCATATTGAAAAGGGTCATGTGGGCAAGCATTTTTTCATGTATTTCCTGAATAGAGGAATGATACTTATAACGTGCCAGATAAAGTATAGAGTAGCAGGAAACTAAAATCATTGTCCCTTGGACATGGTCTGCAACTTGAAGAACAAATAAAATTCAAGGAACTGATTTTAAAGCTTATTGGTCTTACTTATAAAGCAAGAGAAAATTCTAGGAACTGATTCTCCCCTGCAAAGTTTTAGACATTGAAATTATAATGGTGTTTACCAGATATAATCTTAAAGCATATGTCCCAGAATCAAAAGCATAAAGAACTTGTCACTTTTGGTTTACCTAAATTGTCAACTTATAGGCGGGCATGACACAACTATCATGCATATAAAAGAAAAGAACTCAATCAACAGAACAAGAAAAAATGTGAATATGTTAAAAATAAAGATGCTAAAGTGAAATCTTAAACAATAGTTACCTCTTGAGGAATACTATTCCAGCCGCCTAATGCCGCCCCAGAAACATTAGACATAAGGTTTGAAGAAGCCATGGGACTGGGGCTTCTATGCCTCATCCGGTCATAGTCACCAAATCCTTGGTTGGACATCATTCCCGATACCCGAAATATCTCTGCTTATGAAGACCATTATATATGAAAAACGGATGAAGTTATGAAAACATTTCAACGAGTGAGAGTAGGATAGCATCCAAAATCAAATCAGAACAACATAAAAGGACCACAGCAAATAATAAATGTTGCAAAGTACAGATATAACATTAACCACAAGAAAAATAAAACAGATCTCCATTTATTAACCATTTCAAAGCAAGAGTTAGAAAAAAAAATTGGAATCTGAAAACATCCTACAATATGGAAAAAATATAAACAAAAAAAAGTACATTTAGAATGCCAAAGTTGGTTGTAGGAAGGTCAGCTAGCTGGAAAAATATGTAAATTACTGTCCGATGCTAAACAATGGATGTGTACAACTTCAGAAAATCATTTCCTGCCCAAACTAATCAAGATAATTAGCTCAAGATTCTTGCACTAAGATTAAACATCGGATGATTTTCTGAAATCCAAATTTAACAGAGCAGTCGTCTTGTGCTTTTTCTTTTGTTTCACTTTCACCTACATTAACTAAATCTCTACTTACAATGCTACTCCTTTTCTACCCTAGCTTTCCTATAGTCAAACTTTCTCCTCAAGACATCAATAAAACTTGAATCGCACCATAACCCAGGCAGACCTGAGGCCTCGAATTCTTGGTAATCAAAAATGTGTGCCAGCTGAAGATGACGGTATTTTAAGCTCATTTTATTAAAACAACAACGATCACTGAGTGATTGTCGTAAACAACTAATTCCCGGCTTGAGGCACTATCCAAAACACAATGGTGTGATGGGAGTTGTCGTGTTTCAGCATTGGAACACATAGCTAACTAACAAACTTTAAGTGTATGATCAAGCAAAGACCATAACAAACGAAGAGGGTTGGTATTAGGTAAGGAAACATAATTGAACATCTCATCACTACACTCAATCAGACTGATCTAACATGGGTAATTAAAAAGCGGAAAAAATCCAGAAAAAAAAAACCTAGATCCAAGAGTGAGAGAGTAAAGAAGTAACCTTGATTTAACAGTCGGCTACATATCGGAAGGACTTGCATAAAAGGTCCAAGCTTTTGATGCTCTGCCAACAGCTCTGATAAGTACTGACTGAGGAAAAGAAAAAGAAAATAACCCAAAATCCCACATAGATCAAAAAATTGTTAAACCCCAAAAGGAAAAAATCAAAATTGAGGAGCATAAGCAAGTTTCTTCGTTATCAATGCTGTTGAGAAGATGTGAAGTTATCTTTTGTGTACCTGTCAACATCCGGGGTGCTTCTAATCTGTGGAGAAGCAGCTCTTGCAGGTGAGAAGTTGGGATTATACAGACCTGACATGCTGTGGTTTTTGAGGATTCAATCCTTTCAAGAAACAAAAGAATGGAATTTTGGTTAAAGAAAAGAAAAGGGTTTTAGTTGTGGTTGTTGCAGAAGAAAAAGGGAGAAACACAACACCATCAATAAAGGGGAGGCTTGTAATAAGAGCCAACAAAAGAAAGAGAAAAAAAAAAAAAAAAAAACAATAAAAGAGTCGACAGCTCTTTGTGAAATTTGCAGAAAGGAAGATAAATCTAGTAATTTACTGATTTTCACCCTATTCCCACTAATTTCCTTTCTGTGCAAGTATTTCACTCACGGTAATGGTAGTGGGAGCTGC
This sequence comes from Heritiera littoralis, assembly GCA_031772115.1. NCBI lineage: Eukaryota > Viridiplantae > Streptophyta > Magnoliopsida > Malvales > Malvaceae > Heritiera > Heritiera littoralis. The sequence continues at coordinate 327,090 of JAPDPK010000121.1, read as the reverse complement.
AAATGCAAAGGAATAAAAAAAGCTCGAAAAAATAATAATAAAATAAAAACAGTAAGAGTGCAGTAAAGATTTGAGACAGTGAAACAACAAGTGGATCTTTTAAGGAAGCTAAATTTAAGATTATGCAGCGAAAAAGTTTTTTTAATTTTACTTTTAATAAAAAAAATCATAGTAAGCAATGCAAGGCCAAGAGTAGACACATTTTAACTGGCTGAGTGACCGAGTGAGTGGCAAGTTGGGAGAAGTTTCGGTGTGTGTGGAGTGGAGGAATGCATGGAAGCTGTGTAGCATCAAAAGACAAGTGTCGGGCATGCAGAGAATCAGATTTGCTTCAAGGAGAGAAAGGAGAGCCCACAGCCGGAAGCAAGAGCCAAGAGACCAATGGCGAATGATAAGGATGTTGCCAACGCAGACTTTGCTGGACTGTGCGAGTGACCACCGCCCAACTCTCCTCTTCTTTCTTTTAGTTAAACTTCAACGGCGTCGTTCGGAAGCTGCTCTCTCACTTGTTTGCGAAATTTCCTTTTACGTCTTCTTGTAAAGTTACTAACCTTTTTGCTTTACCATATTTTCTGTCTTTGAAGTAGCTTTTTCTCTCCCTATTTGTGTTGGATATTTTAATGGATTTAGGGCACACGCTTTGTTGACTCCCTTTTTGACACTGCCTAAGTATGTTCTGCGTTCATGTGGATACGGTTGTTTAGGAATATAAACGAGTTAAATTGTAATTGAGTCAAATTATTCGAATTTAATTTGAAAATTATTTGAATTTGATTTTTATTTTATTTTGATAGCTAAGTATATTCACTTTTCTTTTGGATATGTTGATTGTTACATGTGATCATGTTGTCATCTTTGTCTCAATCACATATTATTGTAGGTTTAAGGCTCAAGGGTCCTTAACATAAGGTAGGATGAGATTAAAAGTAACAACTGCAACGAAGAAAGGATGGATTTTAGAATTAGATGGATGGCCATTGTGATGATTGGTGGGAGTTAGGACGGAAAACAATAGGTTCAGCTTTAAATTTGTTTTATATTTTGTAAAATCATATTCATGTCATGTGTGTATTTAAACTAGGGGAGGAATCAAGTTATACTAGTATAAAAGTAACTAGTTTTACATCATTTTTGGACCATTAGATTAAAAATAGATTTGTGGCTTAGATTAAAACCCTCTCTTACTTCAAAGTGCAATTGAATGTTAAAAATATTTTTATTCACTTTATTTTTTTAATTTTTTTAATTTTTTTTTTAATTATCTTGATTATCTCCTACTCTTTTCTTTTTTTCACGTTTCTCTTCATCTTACACAGTTGCCACCATCAACCATTGCAACTGTAAGTTGTATTTTTTTTCTTTTTCACACTAGTTAACATAATTCAATTGATCTAAAACTATTATGTAAATCAAGGTAAAGTAGAAAACTAAAAAAACGAGGCTTGAGAGAGAGAGAGAGAGGTTTGATATTGATGTGGGATATTAATGCATAAGGACATTTCGATCCTTCAGCCTTGGTTGATTTGACTCTACGAAGATCCATCCAAAGTGACACGTGGATGTGTCAGCTCTGCCATCATCATTACTTTGGAAGCCTAACTTGGCATCTAACGCGCCGATCTCCGCTCGGGTGTCATTGGCCACCTCGGGACCGACCACCCGCCTGGGAATTAGCGTACGTGTGAATGCCTTGGCGGGAACCTGACGAAGCACCAATTAGCCAACCTGTATCATTGGACCGACAAGTCAGCACATTACTATTCGGCCACGTTTCATCCACCTGTACTAAGGTCAGTGACTGAGCACGAAGCACCTCGCCTATAAATAGCTCATCCAAATTCACATCAAGACAAGTGATCCTTCTCGAAATTCTGCCATTCTTGACAACAACATTTGGCGCGCTAGGTAGGGGATCATACTTTAAGGTTGTTGTCCAGAATGGCACCCAGAAGGAGAGTTGCAGAAGATGAGGAACTGGCTACGCCGGTCAGCCCAAACACCACACCCGACGACCAACCCAACCAACCCACCCAAAGGCCACCTCCTACAACTGAACAATTCGATCAGCTCTCCCAACAATTGAAAAACCTTATCGAGTTAGTCCAAGCTCATGTCCTCAGACCTTCACCAATCCAAAGGCCACCGTCAAGAAATGACACCGACCAACCTAACCTTTCCCAAACACCCTCACCACCGAGGGAAGAAGTAAGCACTAGCACTTCTTCACAACCGGAAGTAGTGGAGAAAGCCAAAACCAAAACCCAATAAAACTTCCCTGACACAAAGAAAAGTCACTGAAATGCCTCCTCCTCAGCCCCCATGTCACAAAATCATACCCATGACCGGTTAGAAGCGAGGATGGAAGCAATAGAAAAACAGATACAAGAAAGAGGTCAAATCCATATAGACGAACTAAACTGCTGGAAACGTCGCCTTTCCTAGGAGAAATTGACCGTGCCCAGCCCCCAATGGTTTCAGAATGCCTACAATAGAGGCATACGACGATACATTCGATCCTTTTGATCACCTAGAACTTTTCCGCGCTAACATGTCCATACAGGGAGCGGATGACTCGTTGATGTGCAAAGCGTTTTTGGCTACTCTCAAAGGGGCCGCTAGAGCATGGTATTCTGGCCTAGCACCCCGATCCATCAGCTCATTCAAAGAGTTCGGTCACTCATTCTTAACTCACTTCATCAACAGTAGACGAGCTAAGAAAACTACTTTGAGCCTAATGGCAATTAAGCACAGCCTGGAGAATCACTAAGGGAATATGTGACGAGATTCAACGCCTAAGCACTGCAAGTCAAGGACCTAGAGCAATCGGTGGCGGTAGCCGGCCTCATGAATGGCCTCACAGACGACGAGTTTCATTTTAAATTCTCCCTCTCTCTGGAACCCCCCAAAACCCTCCCAGAGCTCTTACACAGAGCAGAAAAATACATCAATGCCGAGGAAACCATGTCGGCTAGGTTAAGCATAGAAGACCATAAAGATGATCAACAAAGCTACAAAAAGAGGGGAAGAGAGGTCGAGGAAGACCAGAGAGGCAGAAAATTCAACAGATTGACTGGATATCCGACCAAGGGAAGCCCAAAAAGAAAGGGATACAAAACTTACACTCCCTTGAACACTACGAGGGAAAGAATTTTGATGCAAATTGAGAAGGACCTCAGCTCAAATGGCCAAGGCCGATGAAATCGAACCCATAAAGGGTGAAAACTAAGAGGTGTGCATTCCATCGCGACCACGGCCACACAATCGAGGAATGCACTGACCTCATGAATGAAATAGAGAACCTAATCAGAAGCGGTCGCCTGAAAAGGTTTGTGCCAAATGAAACAAAGCAAGACTTTAGAAGAGGTGGATACCAGCAAAGGAATTCAAACAATCGACCTTGGATGAACTACGGTAGACCTCTACCAACAAGGAATGTAGGCAAAAGGGGACAGGGGTAGGACCGGAATGAAGAAAGGACTAGAAGTAATGCAAACAGGCCTATAGCTGGGATAATCAAAGTCATAATAGGGAAATCCCCAGATTTTGGAAGAAAGAAAGTCGACCAAACAACCATCCAGACTCCCTGTCAAGAAGCCCAGATCGTGGAAGGACGAGCCCATATCCTTATCTGCCAGAGATCTCGAAGGTATAGAATTCCCCCACGAAGATGCAATAGTTTTCAACGCGGTCATTTACAACCACGTGGTAAGAAGGATTTACTTCGACAATGGAAGCGCTGGAGACATCCTATATTACGAGACCTTGAAGAAAATGGGAATTAATGATGATCGGCTCAAGCCGCATCCAGCGCCACTAGTCGGGTTTGGCAATGAACAAGTCCCGGTGGTCAGCACCATAGTCCTTCCGCTAACAATGGGCACAGAGCCTAGAACGATCACAGCGACGGTAGAATTCATGGTGGTTAAAGTCCCTTTGCCTATAATGCCATCATTGGCCGACCTAGCCAAATGCATATGAGAATGATCGGATCAACTCCGCATCTAAAGATAAAATTTTCGACCCCTTATGGAACGAAGGAAGTCCGAGGAGACCAAGTGACTGCCCGATGGTGTTATATGACAACGATGAAAACAAAAGGAAAAGTCGAGGAGGCCATGACCATAGAAGTACCCGACCAGCAACCTGAACAAGGACGCGACCGACCACAACCAGCAGAGGAGCTCATCAACGTCCCCTTTGATCCGGAGGACCCCACCAAACTCGTGCAGATCAGTTCAATGCTAGAAGGAAGAGAAAAATTAGTGCAGCTGATCAGGAAAAACACCGATCTGTTTGCATGAGGCTTGAAGACATGTCGTCCATCGCCTTAACATGGACCCAGAAGCTAGACCAGTGAGATAGAAGAAGAGGTGTTTTGCAGTCGAAAGACAAGAGGCAATCAATGAAGAAGTGACAAAGCTCCTCAAAGCAGGATTCATCAGGAAGGCCTACTATCCGGAATGGTTAGCCAACATAGTAATGGTGCAAAAGCATAACGGAAAACGGAGAATGTGCGTTGACTTCACCGACCTGAATCAGGCATGTCCAAAAGACAGTTTCCTTTTACCAAATATCGATAGACTGGTCGATAATAGTGCCGAACAAGGGCTACTAAGCTTCATGGACGTATATTCTGGATACAATCAGATCAGAATGCTCGAGGAGGATGAGGAGAAAACCTCATTCATTACAAAAAAAGGACTATACTGTTACAAGGTCATGCCTTTTGGCCTCAAAAATGCTAGGGTTACTTACTAGAGGCTGGTCAATAAGATATTCAAGGAGCAGATCGGAAAGACCATGAAAGTCTACGTGGACAACATGATTGTAAAAAGCAAGGAGGTCGAACACACTTGCGAGACCTGGAAGAGGCATTTGAGGTCCTCAGGAAACATAATATGAGGCACAACCCCCTGAAGTGTGCCTTCGGAGTAACCTCAGGGAAATTCCTAGGCTTCATGATCAATCAGTGAGGCATTGAAGCTAATCCAGAGAAAGTGCAGGCTATACTAGACATGAAACCGCCTACCTCAGTGAAAGAAGTGCAGAGGCTCACGGGTAGAATAGCTGCCTTAAACAAGTTCATGTCCAGATCGGGCGACAAATGCCTCCCATTCTTCAAGACTTTGAAGAATGTACGAGAATTCAGATGGACCGAACAGTGTCAAAGAACCTTCGAAGAACTCAAAGCCTTCCTTTCCTCCCCACCAATCTTGTTCAAACCACAGGTCGGGGAGATGTTATACTTATACCTAGCTGCGACCGATCAGGTTGTCAGCTCGGTCCTAATAAGGGAAGAGTCTGAAATGCAGAGGTCGGTGTACTTCACCAGTAAAGTACTACAAGGGGCTGAACTAAACTATCATAAAGTAGAGAGGCTTGCTTTCGTTCTTGTGACCTCGGCCAAGAAATTAAGGCCCTACTTCCAATCACATTAGATCACCGTCCTGACTGATCAACCACTTAAGCAAATCCTCCAAAAACCCGAACTATCCAGAAGACTAATTAAATGGGCAGTAGAGCTCAGCAAATATGATCTGTAAATAAAACCTCGATCATCCCTCAAATCTCAGGTGCTCGCTGATTTTGTGGCAGAGTATATGTCAACAGAGCAAACTACCTAAGGGAGCCCACAGATGGAAGAACTGGAGGAAGGGAAGGCATGGAAACTTTACGTGGATAGATCAGCCACCAGTGAAAGAAGTGGGGTCGGGCTTATCTTAGTCAGCCCTGAAAAGGTAAAAATACAATATGCCTTCAAGTTCAATTTTAGGGCAACAAACAATAAGGCTGAGTACGAAGCATTTATCACGAGGCTGTAGATAGCAAAGGAGTTAAAGGTGGAAGAACTAACCGTCTTCAGTGATTCCCAATTAGTGGTGAACCAGGTGAACAAAGAATTCGAAGCTAAGGGAAAAGCCATGATTAAATATTTGGAAAAGGTCGGACTGCTGCTCTCAAACTTCAAAAAATACAAAGTGAAGCAAATTCCAAGAACCGACAACGACCTGGCCGACTACTTATCCAAATTGGCCACAGGTTCCAACTTAGGCCTTATGTCAGGGGTGATAGTGGAAGTAGTGGAACAAAAAGCTATAGCTGATGAACATGAAGTAGGCCAGATCGTAGAAGAGGCGGAATCATGGATGACCCCATACATAAGATTCTTGACTACAGGAGAAGAACCCGAAGATCGAACTCAAGCCAGAGCCATGAGAAGGAAAGCCCCAAGGTACACCCTCATTGACGAGAAACTTTACAGGAGATCGTTCAGTTTGCCTTATCTTTGATGCCTAAGCCCGGAAGAGGTGAACTACGTTTTGAGGGAAGTTTACGAAGGAATCTGCGGAAATCACATCGACCCTAGAGCCTTGGCACACAAAGCACTGAGGCAAGGTTACTACTGGCCTACAATGCACAAGGACTCAACCGACTTGGTTAAAAAATGCAGCAAATGCCAAAGGTTCGCGCCAATCCAGCATGTTCCCTCGAACGATCTCACCTCAATCATAAGTCATTTGCCATTCATGCAGTGGGGGATGGACGTGCTAGGGCCCTTCCTACCAGCCACAGGACAGAGAATGTTTGTTCTTATCGCCATCGACTATTTCACAAAATGGATTGAAGCCGAAGCCCTCGCAACCACCATAGAGAAACAAGTTCAAAATTTTTGTTGGAAGAACATTATCTATAGATACAGGCTGCCAAAGGCAATCATCATCGACAATGGAAAAAAATTTGATAATCCAAAATTCAGGAGTTGGGGTGAAAACTTAGGCATACAGCTGCGGTTCACCTCGGTAGCACATCTGCAGGCTAATGGGCAGGCCGAGGCAGCCAATCGAACAATTTTGGAGGCCTTGAAGAAAAAATTGGATGATAAGAAAGGGGAATGGGCCGACCTATTACCTGAGGTCCTCTGGGCATTAAGAACCACAACAAAAGTCCCAATTGGGGAAACTCCATTTAACCTCGCCTTTGGGACCGAAGCGGTAATCCCCATAGAAATAGGCATGCCAAGCTTACGTGTACTATTGGACATCGAGCTCGGGAATGAAGAGGCATTGAGAAACAATCTGGACCTCTCCGAGGAGCAGAGAGACCGAGCACTAGTCACAATGGCAGCCTACCAGCAAAGAGTATCCGGATACTACAACAAGAAAGTTAGAAAGAAGCCGATCAGATAGGGGGATTTAGTTTTAAGGAAGGTAAAGGCCTCAAGAAAAGACACGGCTAGAGGAAAACTGGCCCCGAACTAGGAGGGTCCTTACATGGTTAAAGAGGTAGTCTGCACAGGAACTTACAGATTACAAGACATGGATGGCAAAGAAATTTCGAGGAGTTGGAACGTTGATAACCTGAATGTCTACTACCAATAATCTGCCAATACGAAGTCCTTACCATCAGCTCAACTGGTCTTTTGTTTAACATACCCAAGCTCAATTTAATTTTGTTCGTCTCACATCAGCTTGGCCAATGTTTGGTCCCAAAATATGTAAACTGTCTATGAGATGAAGTTATTGAAATGAAAAAAGCTGATCTTTAAGCAAAGTAAAAATCCACCCACAAAACACCACTAAGTATTACAAAAAGTTCCAATCTGAAGGAAATTCATAACAGAACATCGAGATAAAATTCAACACAACTACAAAAGAAAAATCAAACAGCGGCATCATCCTGAACCTCTACTCCCCCATCCTCAGTTTCAGCCAGGTAGCAATAGTAGCCTCGGCGTTAGCACCATTATCCTCGGTAGCCGGAGATTCATACTGGACTGTCTTAAGATAAGGGAGATCATAGACAAGTCCAGGTCGGGATACACATGACCGACCTCACTGATGGCCAAGGCAAAGGCACCCCTCACCCCTTCCGCATTCGCTGGCTTTGCTGCTGCATCAAATTCTGGGGTATTTTGAAAATTGGCGAATGCCTCCTAAGCCCTGAGACATCTGGCCTCTTCCTTGATCTCTTCAACTCGGCCCAACTCCTGCTTCTGCTTTTCTACCTTGACCTTGAGCTCAGCCACTAGTTGCTCAGACTCACGCCCCTGGCTCTCCAGCTGCTCTACCTTCTTCGAAAGAGTGTGGCACTTCTCGTGGTAGGAACTATAATCCTTGTGCAGCTTTTTCACCTGGTCCTCGGCCCTAGTAGCGTGAGCCAAAGCAAGCCAAGAGTAATGGAGACTAGCGTTAACATTCACTGAGCAAGGGGAGTTCATCTTATCTTTATCCATACAAAGAAACAAGCTAAGTCAAAAAAAAAAAATAAAAAGTAAAAGAGAAGAAAAGCTGACCTGCCGATGGAAGCATGGATTTGGCTAATTTTCTTGCCACGGACACACTCTCAAAAGTGCTTTCCGAGGTGACAAGTTCCATGGTAAGCTGCACATTTTTTTGAACCTTGGCCCCTGCCTCCGGAGTGTCAGAGACGTCCTCCGCATTTCGAGTCCTCTTGGAAGAAGGCCCACTTACCTCAGCCTCCGTTGTCTTCCTTTTTGACTTGGTCTGTGCTCGAGTTTGTCTAGTTTGAGGTGGGGGTGGTTAACTGGCACCCTCTACTGGAGGCTGAGCTGCGGGTCGAATATAGTCAAAAATATTCAAACATCCAAACATATCTACACCAAAAGAAAATGGAGTTTAGTAAGCAGTTCGGTCAATAGAAAACAAAGACTAAAACCAACTAATTACCAGGACGGTCTCGAAGGCCGAGCTTTGTCAAAACTTCAGGAGAAGTTAGAAGTTTGGCATCTAAGAGAACCCTCCCATAATCCCTCAGCTTATTTATTTCGTGATAGGCTCTAAGCTCCTCACCAAAGATGTCACTTACATCGTCAGCCCCCTCTCTCATTTTACCTCGATTATTAGCCACTTGCCACTCACCAGGGCTTATTAAACTAAAAAAATGAACTTTTTAGATTTTATTTGATGAAGGTATATTACTAAACAGTTTCTTACGGGGACGAGCTGTAGTATAGTGCCAGCTCTTATCTACAAGGCTGACCTTTATGGAAAAGAACGACTTGAATAACTTAAGAGTTAACGGAAATCCCAAACCCTCGCATAAGACTAAAAAACCGATGATATGACGCCAGCTATTTGGAAGCAGTTGAGAAGGAGCTAAACCATAGAAGTTTAAGAGTTCAACCACGAAAGGGTGAAGGGGAAACCTCAAGCCAGCAAGAACGACATCACGGTAAACCCACAATCTGGATTTACCTCGGTCCTAAGTGACCCTATCGGTACTATGGGGTGGATCTATCCTAAACTGGGGAGAGATATATTGGCCTTGGCAAAGTTCGGTGAAGTCCTTTCTTGTAAACAAGTTAGGACACTTCGGGAAGAGTCCTACCTTTCAGAGCCCTCATAACCGTCAAAGAAAGTTGATGAGAGGTGGAAGGTTTGCCCTGAAATTGACCGAGGTCATAGATTTGAACCCCAGATGCACGAAGGCTATTCTCTGAAGCATGCTTCTCTTCGGCTTGCATAGGCTCTAGCAACCAAAGTGCCTTAGACCTATGTTCTAACAAAAGCTCAAGTGGACCAGCCGAGGCCATGGAGGCCATGTCCTCGGATACCTCGGCCTGTTTGGCATGTTCATCTTGGCTATTTAGTCCTAACCTAACTTCGAGCTCGCGAAAACTGTCTGAGTTATCCCTACTAGGATGAGAAATTATCTCTACCGAAGAAGAAGACATGAGGAAGAGGACTTACCTAAAAAGCTCAGACTTATGGGGAAAGCTTGGAGCGACTGGAAGCGAAGTGAAAACCGAAAAGAAGAAAGAAACAAAAATTTGCTAAATGAGCGAAAATGAAGGGGACTCCTCATTTTATAGAAAATTCGCGGAAGGCAAAAGGTCACCTAGGGAACCTAAGAAATCTACTAGGGATTCAAGAGGAAAGGTCACCCTTGGATGATCTTGGAACCATCCAGAGCGTATCCATTCCTACGGTCAGGATGATGCCGTCTCCAATTTAGGAAATCGAGGAAACCAAACTTTAATGTTTCCTATTTCCTCAACTACCTCGTCAGAACCTAATGAGGGGAATCCCAAAAGACTAAAATTACTCTCCAGAATAGTCCAACCCTTCCTCTCTTGGCCACTTAATTTTCTACCAGTAGCTTGGCTCCCCTGCACATGGCATCCGAGCTGTTCGATCGAGCTTACAGACCGACTACGGGAGGTATAGAATGATGTGGGATATTAAATAATAGGGACATTTTGATCCTTCAGCCTTTGGTTGATTTGACCCTACGAAGATCCATCCAGAGCTGACGCGAGGATGTGTAAGCTCTGCCATCATCATTACTTTGGAAGCCTAACTCGGCGTCTGACGTGCCGGTCTCCACTCGAGTGTCATCGGCCACCTCGGGACCGACCACTCGCTTGGGGAATTAGCGTACGCGTGAATGCCTTGGCTGGAACTTGATGGGGCACCAATTAGCCGACCTGTATCATTAGATCGACAAGTCAACACATTACTATTCGGCCACATTTCATCCACCTGTACTAAGGTCGGTGACTGAGCATGAAGCACCTCGCCTATAAATAGCTCATCCAAATTCACATCAAGCACAAGTGATCCTTCTCGAAATTCTGCCATTCTTGATAACAATAGATATATTGCACAAACATGGCTCTAGTTTTTCTATTTTAATTTTGCTTTTCCAATTGCTGCTTTTCTTGCCATCTAGCATCAACTTTGTATTAGCACCTCTCCGTTTATTAGTTTTATGTTTGTTAAAGAAGTGGGATTTTCTTTTTCCACAGATTGTGAAAAGCAAAAAGAAAAGAAAAACCAAAGATTGGTCAAATCAGTTTATATTTGTCATTGTTGGAAAGAAATGATTTTGGTAACGATACTATTAGGCAATGGCTTATTTTGTAACATTGAAAGCAAACAACTTCTAAATAACAATGGATTTCTGTTGTGAATATGGTAAAGCAGAAGAAAGATTATGGTACTGTTAAACTGCATATAAACAAAACTCTCTTCTACGACATACTTGACCATGTATGAGCTATGGTGTGAATTTCTTTGAATGTCAAAGGAAGCAGTAACGAAAACAGGGCAGCACCGCAAAGGGAACCAATGTTACTGGTGGTTTTTAGTTTTATGTTTATTAAAGAAGTGGGAAGGAAAATTAAAAAAAAAATATAAAAAAAGGAAAAAGAGTAATAATATTTTTACATTTAATTACATTTATAAAGGAAAGAGAGATTTAATCTCAACCACAAGTTTAATATCAATATGATGGTCAAAAAAAGGTGTAAAACTAATTAGTTTTACACAGGCGTATGTGGATTCCTCTTCTTTAAATAATTATATATACACACACACAAAAGCAAATATGGAGTCTATTCATTTGTATTACTAGCCAAATATAGTTCAATCTTTTACATAAAATGGATATAAGCCTTCAATAATTTATTACATGTAAATCAATCCATAAGCTTTTATTTTACTTAAAATAAATCCCTAACCATGCAATTAAATCCAAATTTATTAAATGTCATTAACTTCCGTTTGTATTGCACATGTAACATGTCACGTAACATCTTACAAAGCTATCTACATCAACTACCACGTAGAATGTATAAATGTCAGTTAGTATCATTCAACAAATTTGAACTTCATTGCATGATTTTTACTTACATGAGATAAAATGTTAAAAGCTTATATCCATTTTGTACAAAAAGGTTAAGGGTATATTTGGATATTTGTTCTTAAATATAATATATATTATAATATATAGACACACACAAACAAGTAAATCTAAGTCTCTAATCCTTTATATATAAAAAAGCAAATATAAGTATATGTTCCTTTGTATAAGTACAACCAAATTGAGACTTCTAACCTTTATATATATATATATATATATATATATATATATATATATAGTTTGCCAAATTCGAGCCTCTAGCCCCATATATAAATACAAACAAACCAACTCTAAGTTTCAAATCCTTTATATATATATATATATATTGTTAGCTTTAAATTGCCATATATATTTTGAAATGACAAAAACATAAGTAAACTTTAATGTTTTAATTCATATTGTAAATTTGCCTTATCACACATGATTTTCTCAATATATTTCAAGTGATCATATCAAAACATTAAGACCATAATTTAATGATACATCCTTATTGGTCTTAATACTTTATAAATGTTTTGAATATTTTAGAAAATCACTTGATGAATTTTTGGACTATGTTTTCATTTGAGAAAGTCAAGAAAAACTCCCACAAAAGAGCCAAAATGTTTTGGGTTGAATTAGGATCAAAGACCACATCATTTCTAACTCAAAAAGTGCAGGAAATCACCTTCTGGAAAGAAGGGATCGATCCCCTAAGGGAAGGGATCAATCCCCTTTTGGCAGTAAGTTGGACAAGCACCCTGGAACAAGTTGAAATGCTCTCGCAATAAAAAGGATCGATCCCCTATGGAAAGGGATCGATCCCTTTGCCCGAGACCTGATAATAACGACTAGTTTTTGAGAGTTTCAACGGGAGGATTTCCATTAAATGCTTCACCAACTGTTCTATCCGTTTGGTGGGTTATAAATAGAGGTATTTATGAAGTTTGGAGGTAGAACAAGCACTGAAAAATCCTCAAGCTTCAAGAGAGAAATTCAAATCTGAAATTGTTCATTGTATTACTCTATTTTGTGAGATTCATTTGTGTTCTTCACCCATTCACTGAAATTCTTGTTATTCAAGGGGTGAGCTATCCTTGTAAGGTCTGATATTATAGAGTGTTGGGTAGCAATACAAGGGTAGAGGCTTAGAAGGAGATTTCAAAGTCTCTAAGAAGATTGTAAGAGGTCTTGCCACACCTTCAAGTGGCTTGTAAGGATTCTCAAGGAAGTGGTGAATCAAAACCTTGAAAAGGAGTTCAAGGAGAGAGGACGTAGGCAAGAGATTGGTCGAACCTCTATAAAACTTGTGTTTGCTTCTCTTTCCCTTACTCTTATTTACTGCATTTATTTCATCACTGTTTATTTTGCTTGAATTGTGCATTAAGAGCTAAGAAAATTAGAAAGAATTAGAAAAACCGATTCACCCCCCTCTCGGTAGAGCCAACAATTGGTATCAGAGCTTGAGCTCGAGATTGACTTAGATTAACATCTATCGAGTATAAACGATCACTAATGGCTCAAACTAGTTTGTCTACACCATTGGTAGGAGAGGGACACTCTACGGTTAGACCTCCACTCTTTAATGGTCAAAACTATGCTTATTGGAAGACTAGAATGATGCTATTTATTCAAGCTAATGATTATGAAGTATGGAGAGTTATTGTTAAAGGTCCCCTTATCCCTATTAAGAAAGTAGATGGGACGGATGTGCCTAAGAAAGAAGACGAATGGGATACTAATGATATTAGGATGGCACAACTTAATGCTAAAGCAATGCACACACTCTTTTGTGCATTAGGACCGAATGAGTATAATCGAGTGTCACAATGTGAGAATGCTAAACAAATTTGGGATAAACTAGCTATCACACATGAGGGAACCACACAAGTCATAGAAACCAAAGTAGGCATGCTCACACAAGACTATGAACTATTTAGAATGAAGAATGATGAGTCAATTAGTGACATGTTTACTAGGTTTACGGACATAATAAATGGTCTTAAAGCTTTAGGGAAGACATACTCTAATGTAGAGATGGTGAAAAAGATTCTCAATAGCTTACCAAAATCATGGGAAGCTAAAGTCATTGCTATTGAGGAATCCAAGGACCCTCATACACTATCATTAGATGAACTTATGGGATCCTTGCTCACCTATGAGATGAAAATTAAGAGAAATCAAGATCCCCCAAAGAAAGTTGGAGTAGCACTAAAATCCACCACAAGTGAGGAATCAAAAGATGATCTTGATGTAAGTGGTGATGAAGAAGATTTAGAAATGGCCATGTTTGCCAAAAAGTTCAATAAATTCATGAGGATGAGAGCTAGTGGAAACTCTAGGAGACCCCCTAGGAGAGAGTTAAATAAAGGTGAAACTAGTAGGAAAGATAAGGACCAAATTATATGTTATGAATGCAAAAAACCTGGCCATATTAAATTTGATTGTCCTTTGTATAGGAAGCAAAATGAAAAGAAACAAAAGAAGAAAGCAATGGTGGCTACTTGGAGTGATAGTGACTCCTCCGATGAGGAGAATGTGGAAGATGAAGTAGCTAACCTTTGCTTCATGGCTTTTGAAGATGAGAAGGTAACTTCTAACTTGCTAGATACTCATGAATACACTTTTGATGAATTGCAAGATGCATTTGATGAGTTAGCCAATGAATTTGAATGCATGAATTTGAAATATAAGAAAATGATTTCTAAATTGAAAAAGGAGAATGAAATGCTTGTGAATGTTAAATTAGAATGTGAAAAGAAATTAGAGAATGCAAATCTAGAAATAGAAGAATTAAATAGAAAGAACACTAATTTGCAAAACTCCTTTTCTAGATTTTACATGAGTCAACAAAAACTTGATCAAATGCTAGATACTCAAAGAGCATTCTTTGATAGAGAAGGATTAGGCTACAATGCATCTAACAGAGAAACTATCTCAAAAATTTCCTAGTTAAAGATAGAAAATTTGTTTTGTGAACATTATGTAATAAACTAGGACACTCTTCACAAGCATGCACATCTAGGAAGACCATGTTTAGAGGAAAAATGGCTGTCAAGATTTGGGTGCCTAAACATGTCTTAAATTCAAGTGATGAGTCCTTAAAAATGAAATGGATCCCTAAAGGATCAAAAATTATTAGTACTAACTCTCAAGGACCTAAGAAAATTTGGGTACCTAAGATAAAAGCTTGACGTGTTTGTAGGAGGAAGAGTATTGCTACAAGGCTAAGTCCAAGGAGCATTGGTACCTTGATAGTGGATGCTCAAGACACATGACGGGTGACAAGAGCCAATTCAAGTTCCTAAAGCATAAAAGTGGTGGAGAAGTCACATTTGGAGACAACTCCAAGGGACAAATTGAAGGAATTGGCTCCATTGGTAACTCTTCCTCAACCATTGAAAATGTTTTGTATGTTAGAGGCTTGAAACATAACTTGCTTAGTATTAGTCAATTGTGTGATAAGGGATTTAAAGTTATGTTTGATGATTTGTGTTCCAATGTTGTTAATGCTAAATGTAATCAAATTGTGTTTATTGGACATAGACAAGGAAATATTTATATTGTGGATTTAAATGAACTTAATAGCAAAATGTATGCTTTATGGCTACTAGAGAAGATGAACCTTGGTTATGGCATAGAAGACTAGGCCATGCTAGCATGCATGTTTTGTCTAAGTTAGCCAAAAGAGACTTAGTAGTAGGATTGCCTAAGCTTCAATTTGAAAATGACAAAGTTTTTGAGGCATGTGTAAGAGGAAAACACAAAAGAATCTCATTTAAACCTAAGAAGTGTGTCACTACCTCTAGATCACTTCAACTTCTTCACTTAGATCTTTTTGGACCAACTAGGACAACTAGTTTAGGAGGTAAACACTATGGATTTGTGATAGTTGATGATTACACTAGGTTTACTTGGGTGTTCTTTTTAAGTGTTAAAAATGAGGCCTTAGAAAAATTCACTGTTTTCTCAAAACTTGTTCAAAATGAAAAAGGTTACTCTATTTCAAGTATTAGAAGTGATCATGGAAAAGAATTTGAAAATCTTGGTTTTAATATATTTTGCAATGAAAATGGTATTAGCCACAATTTCTCAGCTCCTAGAACGCCTCAACAAAATAGGGTAGTTGAAAGGAGAAATAGAACCTTAGAAGAAATGGCTAGAACCATGCTTTGTGAAAATAACTTACCTAAATATTTTTGGGCTGAAGCAGTAAACACTTCTTGCTATGTTATAAATAGGGCTATGGTAAGGCCTATTTTAAAGAAAACCCACTATGCGCTTTATAAAGGAAAAAGACCTAACATAAGTTATTTTCACTCATTTGGATGTAAATGTTTTGTTTTGAACAATGGTAAAGATAATTTAGGAAAATTTGATGCTAAAAGTGATGAATGTATTTTTCTTGGCTATTCTCTAAATTCTAAGGCCTATAGAGTTTTCAATAAAAGAACACTTGTAGTAGAAGAGTCAATACATGTAATTTTTGATGAATCAAATATCGTTAGTAGAATCAATCTTGATGATGAAGTAGAGATTTTTGATGAACCTATAGTTGATCCATCTCAAGATAAGGATGTTAGAAATCAATTAGAAGATCTTAATATTAACAAAAATGAGGAGTCCATGGAACAAGAAATAATTGAGAAGGAATCTAGATGTCCTAGAGAACTAGGATATGTGAAAGATAATGATATTGTTGGAGATCCAACCATTGGAGTTAGGACTAGGTCAACTTATAGAAACATATGTCAACATGTAGCCTTTGTGTCACAATTTGAGCCAAAGAAAGTGGATGAGGCCTTGAATGATGAAAATTGGATTATGGCCATGCAAGAAGAATTAAATCAATTTGAGAGAAGCAAAGTGTGGACCCTAGTAGAAAGACCTAAGGATTATCCCATCATTGGAACTAAATGGATATTCAAGAATAAGATGGATGAAAATAGCATTATTGTTAGAAACAAGGCTAGGTTAGTGGCTCAAGGTAATAGACAAGAAGAAGGGATAGACTATGATGAGACCTATGCTCTGGTAGCTAGATTAGAAGCCATTAGAATGCTACTTGCTTTTGCATGCTACAAGGATTTTAAGTTATATCAAATGGATGTGAAAAGTGCCTTTTTAAATGGTTATATAAATGAAGAAGTCTATGTTGAGCAACCTCCCGGTTTTGAAAATCCAAAATTTCCTAATCATGTTTTCAAACTTTCAAAAGCCTTATATGGATTAAAACAAGCTCCTAGAGCTTGGTATGAAAGACTTTCAAAGTTTTTAATCGAAAAAGGCTTTACAAGAGGAAAGGTAGACACAACCTTGTTTATTCAATCTAAAGGTCATGACTTATTAGTAGTTCAAATTTATGTAGATGATATCATTTTTGGGTCTACAAATGAGTCATTGTGCAAAAATTTCTCTAAACTAATGCAAGGTGAATTTGAAATGAGTATGATGGGAGAATTAACCTTCTTTCTAAGACTTCAAGTTAAACAATGTAAAGAAGGTATTTTCATAAATCAAGCTAAGTACACTAAAGACTTGCTCAAAAGATTTGGAATGGATGAGTCTAAACCTTTCTCTACACCTATGAGCACAAATATTAAGCTTGATAAGGATGAAGGAGGAAAATGTGTAGACACTAAACTATATAGGTCTATGATTGGCTCATTACTATATTTAACTGCTAGTAGACCCGATATAATGTTTAGTGTATGCTTGTGTGCTAGATTTCAGTCATCACCTAGAGAATCACACCTACAAGCAGTAAAAAGAATCCTTAGATACCTCAAAGACACTTCCTCCTTAGGACTTTGGTATCTTAAAGATTCTACACTTGATCTCCATGCATATTCCGATGCGGATTTTGGTGGATGCAAAGTGGATAGGAAAAGCACATCGGGAACATGCCAATTCTTAGGAAGTAGGCTTATATCATGGTTCTCTAAGAAACAAAATAGCGTAGCTCAATCCACAACTGAGGCTGAATATATAGCTTCCGGTAGTTGCTGTGCTCAAGTTTTGTGGATTAAGCAACAAATGAGAGACTATGGAATAAAAATAAACCAAGTTCCCATTAAGTGTGACAATAATAGTGCTATCAATCTTACAAAAAATGTCATTCAACACTCTAGAACCAAGCACATTGAGATTAGACATCATTTTATACGAGATCATGTGCAAAAAGGAGACATAATTCTGGAGTATGTAAACACTTTGCACCAATTAGCTGATATCTTCACAAAACCCTTGGACAAGGAGAGATTTTGCACTCTTAGAGGTGAATTAGGCATAATGACTGCTCCTTGAAGTAATTTGATGTTGCATGCATGTGTTAAGTTAGTTTGTGATGATTGCAAGACAGCAATTTGAAGAATGTAATTCCCACTTGCAATTCATGACCTTAACTTACTGAGTTACTGTTCATGTTCATGATAAACTGTTGAGTGTTATGTGTTTTGATCAAGATAAACTTCTTTCATTTGCCAAAACACATTTCTAATGTTAAAACACAATCATAGCCATGTCCACCTCTTGGTCCTGCACACTTATGCAATTTTCTGCACTTTGCTGCAATTTTCTACACTTTTTCTGCAGTTTTCAATCTCATTTCCTGCATGTTAAGTGAAAACAATCAACTTTTGATTTTAAGATGGTAAAAATGCATGAGTTTCATTGTTTTCAAATCATTTTTATGCATCATAAACGAGGCAAGTGACTAAGGAGACAATCCCTCTCGAATAGGATTGATTTCCAGTCTGTCAGGCCAAAAATCTGGGTGAAAGGAAGCAATCTGCCTAAAAGGGATCGATCCCTCTACAGTAGGGGATCGATCCCCTCGTGACAGAACTGACTTCGCGCTTCTTTTAAAACGTCGGGCCCTCCTTCCTTTCAAACTATTCACCTTCTTCTTCACCTTCTCACGCCGTTCCCCGTTTTCTCTTATCCCAAATCCTCTAGATCTCACTCATTTCTACACCAAATCACTTCATTCTTTCACCAATCTTCCTCATTTCCTTCCCTTTTTCATTTTCCCTCCTCATTTCCTGACAAAATCTCTTATTTTCTTCATTTCCCTCTTCTTCCACACCATGGTTACTATTCACCCAACATTTCAATTGTAAGTTTTTCTCACATTTTTCATTCCATTTTTCTTGCATTTCTAGTTACTTTCATCATGTCTTGACTGCCCATTTGCTTATCTTGCATTAATTTCCTCTCCATCTAGGTTTTCACTTCATTTGGCACTTGTTTTTTTCTAGGAATTTTACTTAGCCTATTTGCAGTTGTTCATCCGAAATTCCTTGTTATAATTGTTAAATGCATATTGGGTTGTGGCTCTCTGCTGTTGGTTAGGTCATATCTCTCCCACACACTCATCCATAGTTCCCCAAACTTGTGCCCACCACCTGTTCGATAAAAGTTCTCAACGAAATTTTATATCTTTTTCTTACTCCATATGGCTCCTAAAGTTAAGCACACTGCTCAAAAATGCAAAACCAGTGCTTCCTCCTCTTCCTCTTCCATACCGGCCACCTTTAACCGATGCTTTCGCCATGCCAATGAGAAAACACGATTTCTAGCGAACTTTGCCAATATGCCTATTAAGCATTGGCGTCCAATTGATTTCGATTTCCTCGAATCAATTAATTTCCCTTACTTGGCCAAATTCGCTGAATTTAATTGGATTAACTTTCTCAAAATCAACGCTCCGGTTCCTCCAAACATCATTCGGGCTTTCTTTTCCAATGCCGAAACCATCACGGATCCAAATGATGAATGTCGTGTTGTCGGAATTCGATCCTATGTCATGGGCAAACACATTGAAATCACCACACAATCCCTCTTTCTTATCTTTAGAGTTCCCGACGGCGGTAATATCTATGAGAATATCGATGTCCCCTTAGTGTTTCCCGTTACCAATAATCGTGCAAGTGACCTTCCTGTCTTCGCACGCCTCCTCCATATTATCATCTCATGGAATCTCCGCCCTCTTGGCACCCGATATTCTCACCTTCGCAAACTTGATCATTTTTTGCTCCATCATATTCATGAACCCGACGGCGAACAACCACACCTCCTACACTTTATCCTTCATGACTGGGTGAAGATTGTTCTTGGCAAGGTCCACACCATCGTCTTCCCTCAGCCTCTCGCCTTCTACTTACTTCACAAAGGCGTTGACTGCTCATGTGAGGTTGGTGTACTTCCGGATCCTAGCACCACGATCAATCTAGCCACTCTCCATAATCTTGGGTGGTATCAACGTCAACGGGGCGATACAATCCAATGGGTCAAGGGTCATGGACAGGCTGAACCTCCCGAACATGCTCCGGAAGACGTCGGAGAAGAAGGAGGAGACGAAGACGACGCACCTGCAGCAGCCACATCTTCTGCACCTTCCGGCTCCTCGTCAGCCTCTCTTGACCAGATCATGCATATGCTTCAGAACTTTCAACATGACGTAGGTCAGCGACTTGATCACATCGAGGCTAACCAAGCTGCCTTGTTCGATGAAATTCAGGATGTCCGCATGCAACACGAGGACTTCGTTGAGCAATATCACAAGACTTTCCCAAGGCGTTGATCCTCCTCGTTGTGGCATGTGTTATGCTTTCTAGTTGTTTTATGACTATGTCTATGACTATGTTAATGGCCTTGCTAGTTATGCTTTCTAGTTGTTTTATGTTAATAACTATGTCTATGACTATGTTACTGATTTTGCTAGTTATGCTTTCTAGTTGTTTTCTGTCAATGACTATGACATGTTCTGATATTAATTGTGCTTTCATGACATTGGGTTGTTTTTTGTTTCTCTCTATCTCCTTGCCAATACTATTGCTTATTTGCTTATTATTGGTTTACCCCTATTGCTTTAAATTGACTTCTACCACTAACCATCTCTCCGTGCTATTTATTCCTTTGCTATGACAAAAAGGGGGAGAATTAATGTGGTAAACTTATATTAAATTGAAGGGGAGCAAATATTGAGGGGGAGTAATGTTTTTCAAAAAATCAAGTAACCTCAATTTTCAAACACATAAGCAAATTTACCTTAAGTTTTGTCATATCAAAAAGGGGAAGATTGTTAGCTTTAAATTGCCATATATATTTTGAAATGACAAAAACTTAAGTAAACTTTAATGTTTTAATTCATATTGTAAATTTGCCTTATCACACATGATTTTCTCAATATATTTCAAGTGATCATATCAAAACATTAAGACCATAATTTAATGATACATCCTTATTGGTCTTAATACTTTATAAATGTTTTGAATATTTTAGAAATCACTTGATGAATTTTTTGACTATGTTTTCATTTGAGAAAGTCAAGAAAAACTCCCACAAAAGAGCCAAAATGTTTTGGGTTGAATTAGGATCAAAGACCACATTATTTCTAACTCAAAAAGTGCAGGAAATCATCTTTTGGAAAGAAGGGATCGATCCCCTAAGGGAAGGGATCGATCCCCTTTTGGCAGTAAGTTGGACAAGCACCCTGGAACAAGTTGAAATGCTCTCGCAATAAAAAGGATCGATCCCCTATGGAAAGGGATCGATCCCTTTGCCCGAGACCTGACAATAACGGCTAGTTTTTGAGGGTTTCAACGGGAGGATTTCCATTAAATGCTTCACCAACTGTTCTATCCGTTTGGTGGGTTATAAATAGAGGTATTTATGAAGTTTGGAGGTAGAACAAGCACTGAAAAATCCTCAAGCTTCAAGAGAGAAATTCAAATCTGAAATTGTTCATTGTATTACTCTATTTTGTGAGATTCATTTGTGTTCTTCACCCATTCACTGAAATTCTTGTTATTCAAGGGGTGAGCTATCCTTGTAAGGTCTGATATTGTAGAGTGTTGGGTAGCAATACAAGGGTAGAGGCTTAGAAGGAGATTTCAAAGTCTCTAAGAAGATTGTAAGAGGTCTTGCCACACCTTCAAGTGGCTTGTAAGGATTCTCAAGGAAGTGGTGAATCAAAACCTTGAAAAGGAGTTCAAGGAGAGAGGACGTAGGCAAGAGATTAGCCGAACCTCTATAAAACTTGTGTTTGCTTCTCTTTCCCTTACTCTTATTTACTGCATTTATTTCATCACTGTTTATTTTGCTTGAATTGTGCATTAAGAGCTAAGAAAATTAGAAAGAATTAGAAAAACCGATTCACCCCCCTCTCGGTAGAGCCAACATATATTTATATACATATATAAAAGAAAATCTTGGGCCATGTTCCTCTATACATATATAAGCAATTCGGGTCTCTTGTACTTCATATAAATGCAAGCAAATTTAGACCTCTAGTCCTTTATATATACAGGCAAGCAAACTTTGATCCTCTTATTCTTTATATGTATATAAGAATATCTAAACCTCTGGCACTTTATATAATATATATATATATATATATATATATATATAATATATAATATAAAAGAGTAGGCTTACTTTGGGCCTCTTGCCCACCATTCACACACACACATACACACACACACACACACACACACACACACACACATATATATATATATATATATACAAGGAACTCAATTTGGGCCCTTAGAACTTTTTATATATATATATATATATATATATATATATATATATATATATATAAACAAATCTATAGCTCTAGTTCTTTAATATATATAAAAGTTTGCCAAATCTGAGCCTCTAGTCCTATATATAAATACAAACAAACCAACTCTAAGTCTCAAATCCTTCATATATATATATATATATATAATATATATATATATATATATATATATATAAAAGAAAATCTTGGGCCGTGTTCTGTTATACATATATAAGCAATTCAGGTCTCTTGTACTTCATATAAATGCAAGCAAATTTAGACCTCTAATCCTTTATATATACAGGCAAGCAAACTTTGATCCTCTTGTTCTTTATATATATAGGAATATTCTTTATATATATATATATATATATATATATATATATATATATATAATTATATATATATATATATATAAAAGAGTAAGCTTACTTTGGGCCTCTTGCCCATCATTCACACACACACACACACACACACACACACAATATATATACACATATATACAAGGAACTCAATTTGGGCCTTTAGCACTTTATATATATTATATATATATATATATATATATATATATATATATATATAAACAAATCTAGTGCTCTAGTTCTTTACATACATACATACATACATACATACATACATACATACATACATACATACAAGTGAATCTAGGCCTTTTGCCCTTTATATATAGGCAAAAATTGGCATGTGGTTCATTATATACATAAAGCAAAACTAATCCTCTATTACTCTGTGTATGTATGTATGTATGTATGTATGTATGTATGTATGTATGTATGTATATGTATGTATAAAAGCAAACCTGAGCATC
This sequence comes from Heritiera littoralis, assembly GCA_031772115.1. Taxonomy (NCBI): domain Eukaryota; kingdom Viridiplantae; phylum Streptophyta; class Magnoliopsida; order Malvales; family Malvaceae; genus Heritiera; species Heritiera littoralis. The sequence goes on along the minus strand of JAPDPK010000121.1, from coordinate 304,048 downwards.
TAGCTCCTTATATATACAAGCAAATCTAACCTTGTGGTCATTTATATATATATATATATATATTTTAGAGACACACACAAGCAAAACAACTTTGGACTGCTTGTCTTTTATATATATACAAGCAAATTTGGGCCTTCAGTATTTTACATATACAAACAAAATTGAGTCTTTGGCTTTTTGTATGGTATATCTAGTCCTCTAGTCATTTATATATTATATATACAACCAAAATTTAGGCCTCTTATCTTTTATTTATATACAAGCAAATTTGAAAATTTGATTCTTTATATATATATAAGTAAATTTGAGTCTTTAATCTTTTACATATATATATAAGCAAATCCGAGTTTTTGGCTCTTTATTTATATACATGCAAGCTAAATTTGAGTCTCTAATCTTTTGTATCTATACATGTAAATTTGTATAAAAAATTTGTATCAAAATTCATGTCAATATGCTAAACACAAAATTTTTTTAATTTTTATCATATTCATCGATAGTTTTTATCGATTTTTAATTCATATCATTTTTAATTTTTTTTGTCATTTTTGTGCCCTTTTTAAAATTGCCGCATCTAGCTCTTTCTTTTTTGTTCATAAATGAAGGTGTTAAAACACCAAAACTCACAATTACGTCGAAGAAACAGTAAGAAGGTCACGAGGAATACAAAGAATCCAGTCTCCAGGACAGCATCTAAGACGAGTTTTCTTTGCAAGCCAGTGAACAACAGAATTAGCTGCTCTTCTAACAAAACAAATGGATAATTTTTCAATATCTTCTACCAACAAAAGGTGTCTTCCTCAATAGCCAACGTCTCCCAACACCGAGACCGGAGATTTGACTGAAGCCTCAACACAATTTCCTCATTATCAGATTCCAGAAGGACATTTTGCCATCCCCTGTTCTTGACCAAGTAACAGCTAAGCCTGATTGCCATGGCTTCCGCAGTACCAAGAGATTTAGTCTTAACCAACATGTTGGGCCCATCAATCACAAATCCATTCTCATTCCTGACCACCGCAGCAATCCCAGTTTTCCCTGCGCCCGAATCCACAGAGGCATCACAATTGATTTTAACAAACCCAACCGGTGGCCGAACCCAGGATGAAAAGCCTCTGCTGTCATAAGGAGAAGAAACAGGGAGACCACTTTCCGCCGAAAACTCATGAAACTCCTTCCATGCTGCATGCCAAATTTCCACTGGATCATCAAGGATTCCTTTAGCAGATTAGCAACCATTTTTGTTTTCATATTCATATATTAGAATTTAGAAGAAATTTTTTTCTCCCGCTCACGTGAAATGAAATAACGCAATAGTCTTAAAAAAAAAGTACCGGAGTGCTAGGGAGGCGAAGGCAATGAAATGACGCTGGACGGCCCATTTGATATGATTTGGGCCAAAAGCCTAAGATTGCTTACTCTCCCAATCATAATTCGAAGGTTGGGAAAAAAAAAGTAGAATCGAATCGGAGGAACGAAAGAGTAAAAGCAGAAGCAGCGACAGAAGCAGAAAGAATGGCATGGATATGGTTGGAAGCAGCACTTCCCCTTGGAATCATAGCAGGGATGCTCTGCGTTATGGGCAATGCTCAGTATTACATCCACAAAGCTTATCATGGCCGGGTCGGTTTTCTTTTTCTTTTTTCTTTTTGTACTCATCTTTATTGAATTATACCCATTAGAATTTAAATCGATTCCTTAATTGGGTTTAACTGGAACTATTTAATGAAACTGAAACAGCCCAAGCACATCGGGAACGATATGTGGGACGTTGCCATGGAAAGAAGGGATAAAAGGCTCTTCGAGAACCTCTCGGCCTCTTCATCTTCCTTGAATTGATCTCTTTTTTACTACGGTACTCTTTTTTTCCTTTGAAATTTCGACTCTTTCGCCTAATCTTTATTCATTTCGGGTTTTCTATTGATTTGATCGGAGTTCAAGTTTTTAGAGTTTTCACTTAAAATTTCACTTTTTTTACTTTGTTTATTTGTTCTCAGCTGCAGCAGCTTGTATGTAATCTCCATACTTTTTCCATTTGCTTCCACATTCTGCTTAGAAATCGATCATAGCTTGCAAATTTTCCTATTCTTCTCCTTCAAAATGTATTAATAAAGACTCTAAAATTTACAAAGGTAAAGAAACTGTAAATTAGTCTGGTGGTGGTATTAGAAGTAATACAAATATGAATTCAATCAAATTGAAAGTAAAAAATGCTAATATAACACTAAATTTAAGTACAATTGTAAGTAACAATGAAATTGTATGGCAAAGTATAAATTTTTCATAAGTCAATAATATTCAAATTTCAAACGCTATAGTATTCAATGATTGAATAAAAATTAAAATCTTAATGTCAAAAAGAAAAAAGAAAATTGAAATCTAAATAAGAATGAAACAAGCTAAGGGATTTCCTGACATCTATGCAAAGAGTTGTAATTATAAGCATAGTAGCATAGCTGATTTTTTTTTTCAAATATTATGGAATAGTATGCTATTGAACTTTCTCCAGCCACCCTGTAGCTCACCTCTGGTTTCCCAATGACAGTAGCTTCATTCCTGTAATTATTTGTTTACTACCATGATTAATAACTCTAGAAATGATTTGATTTGCATTTCCATTTCAAATGTGCCAAAGCGGTGGTTTTACCTCAGGTGCTGACTTCTAAATATATTTGTAGGAAATTTACCATCAACCTACAAGGCCAGCGTTTGTTTTGAAATGTACTATTACATCTTCATTTATGTTTGTATGTCTTATGTGAATGTGGCAGACAATGTGCTTCATTACTTGTAGGAGATGATTCTGGTTTCTGTGGAGTGATTAAATTAAAGACTAATGTTGATTCTATTCCATAGTTGCTAAATAGTCTGACTCTTTTTTTTTCTTTTGATAAATTTTTTAATGATTGTTTGTAGGGAAAATTTTAACTAGAGTACAGAAGCACTCATGAGAGAAGAATACAACCAAGTCTCTCCTTCAAAAGATTAATTTTGGTGTTGGATTCCTTTTAGTTACTTTTCACATCATACAAAAGAAACAGGAATAGTAATGCCAAAAGTCTATGCTTCTAGGACAATTCTTTATGTTTCACCTGCATTTTAGTTGTGTGTGCTTGCACTTAAACAAGTATCTCGTGGCAGGTTTCCCAACAGTCTCCCTGCAACATCATCGTATATTTTTAGAGGGAAAAATATAATTCCAAGCACCCTTTTCTTTCTCTCTCTGTCTCCTTTTAGAAAAAGAAAAAAAAGAAAGAAAAATGCTTTCACCCTGCCTTGTTTGCACATTTCTGCACACCTTGCATATCTTTGATCCTTATTTGAAGCTCATGATTCTTGGTGGTAAATGCAGGAAACATCACCAATGAAATGATGGAGAAGAAATAAAAGTGCCCATGGTATTCTGGCTTGCTGAAGAAGACTTAGGAGCCGGAATTTTTTTTTTTTTGTCTTTTTTGTGATATGAATTTGCATGAACTTCTAAAAATCTTTTATTTTTTGGCAACACTTGCTAATGTCTACATTGCTCAGATGGTGGTGTATTGGAGATTTGTTGCTTTCAGAATCAATGTGACATTCCATTTGCCTGCTGTGTACACATCATTGAGGGCTTATGAATTTAAAAATGAGGAGAATCTTTAAATTTATCTGAGTTGAGTAGGTTTGTGTTTGCGAGAAGGATTTCTTAATGTTGTATAAGCAGCTTGCTCACTATCATCTCGTCTCAGGTGGTAATATTGATAGTGGATTAGACCTGCAGAACTGGCATTGATTTTGGGGCATAAACTGGCAAACATATGTCATGTAATGTTGGTTTTTTTATGCGCTACTGCTGAACATCTCTGTCTTCATCTCAACTAAATTAAGCAATCCTTAGATAAGAGGTGGCATGAAAGTTGAGGGTAAAATTAAAATTTATCACAGATGGTCATTTGCTTTTTCAAATAAGTTTAAAGTCAAAATTATTAACCCTTTTAAAGTTAATTTTCATTTTTTTTTTACTCAATCTAAGATCATTAAAATTTTAATGTGCATTAATCATTGTGAGATATAAGAATGGAGAGGATCCTTACCCCCCTAACTTCTTTTGGGAATACAACGAGCATAATTCAAGCTAATAACTTCCACAGTTCCACTCTAGCTTTTCCTTATCTTCCTTAGAGTTGAATTCCTTAAAGAGAAATTCTAAACACACCCTATGAATTATTGGGTGCACCCTAATTGCTTAAAAACCCTAACTTAAAAATTTTTCTCCAATTTTTTATTTGACACACCCTATTATCTAGTCATTCATTCCTAAACTACCCTCCCTTCTCTTTACCTAACTCTCATTTCTCACACCCTAAGCCTCATTCAAGTTTCTATCTTCCACATTCTTCAAATCTCAAAGATTTTCAAGATAATAAGTATAGCTTATATGTTCTGTTATATATGTTTAATGTTAATTTTTTCTCATTTAAATGTATGTAATTATTGAATTTGAATAAAATAAATTGGATAATGTGAGTTAAATCACCCATTCATAGCTCGCGGCAGGGAATTGCCGCGAGCTACAAGGAGCTAGCGGCAGAGAATTGGCGTGAGCCCTTAACCATATGCGGCACTTTTGTGCTGCAAATCCACCACGGCTTGCGACACTAAAGTGCCGCGTCTATTATTGGATTCGCGGCACTACAGTGCCGCAAATCCTATTGGTTTTGCAGTACCACAAAGCTTTATGAAGCTTGCTCCCTGTCTCCTTTTTTTTTTCATCCTTTTTCTATTCGGTATAAATCTATGAAATTGGAGCACCGAAATCAAGGCTGGGGCTCTTGGGTTTGATGACTGTAGGTTTGATTGATGACGAAGAGAAGAGGAAGGAGATTGGGCAAAGATGACTGTGGCCTTGTTTCGAAATACTGGAAATGCTCAGATAAAGAACAAAAAACCTTGATAGAATTCGAGCTGGATGAACAGAGCAGGATGAACAAAAAACCTTGATAGAAAACGACGATGAACAGAGCCAGAAATTGGTTAATGGATAGAGGGTAAAATAATAATTTTACTTAAGGGTATTTGTGTATTTAAAAAAATTATTAAAATAGGGTGTGAGAAATAGTTTTTTGGGTGTATTTAGAGCCACTCTTCCTTAAAATGTCATCCACAAGACTCAATGATTGAAGCATGTAAAGCTCATATGGGACCCTAGAAATCCGGCGTACAAGAAGTCCCAAAGCAAGTATCAGAGTGCGTACGAGCTCCCCCTTGTCCGTACATTTGAAATGAAGAACACATCAGATTAACTGGCATTTTTCCGAACTTATTCTCATGATAATGAAACTCATAATCATCATTCTCACAATGGAACTATCCAGAATTTTTCTAATCAAAGGGTAATTTAGCTGCCAACAGTTTGTTTCTTCCCTTTCATGCTTCTCCTCCTTTTATCATTCTAGAGAGTTTATCTGCTTGCTTTGTGTTCCCCTCATGGTTAGGGCTCTAGATTAAATCCTCAAAGCTACTCCAGTTAGTGATCCCTCCTTTCTTCATTATTTTACACAATATTGAATATGCATTGAGAGTCTTTCCAGCAGCTAAGAGAGCATCGAAGTCTATGTTCCAGTCTCTCTCTAAGCCAAAATCTAACAATTTGAGTGCAGAATTGTCTTCCCTTTCTCAGAAAGAATAGATAGAAGGCTATCTAAACTGGGTGCACACGCATTTTGCATCAGTATCTCAACTTGTCCAAGGGCTTCTTCAACATGACCTATCATGAGCAGAGCTTCTAAGATCTTAACAACCAAGTCCATATGCTCCTTCACTCCTTTCTCCACCATGCTCTTCGTAACTCTGTTTGCAGTCCGTATCCTTCCAAATTCAAACAAACTCTCCATCACTGACTTGAAAATGCCAGACTCAGGAAGATGTCCCTCCTCGATCATACTATCCAATGCTGTTTTAGCATCAGTAGGCTTACCTTTCCTTAGGTAGCTCTCAATAATCAACTTGTAAGCATCTGCATCTTTGGGCATCCCTCTCCTACTCATATGATCTTGACAATTTCAAAAGCTAAACCTGGATTTTCTTCTTTTGCTTTGCGTGCCCAAGGATCAAATTATTAAATGCAGTAGGTGTTAGTAAATAAACAGAGAATATGGCTTTGAGGCGTGTAGAATTACACTTTCTTGAGTGTAATATTGCCTCACACAGAAGCAAGTTACCCCAGGATACAACAAAGCCTTCAGATTATTGTGAAAAGTCAGAATGTAAAGTAAAGAGTTTCTGGAAAATCAACACTTATATAGAATTTGAAGAGGCTTAAATGAATGATTGTCTGTTAAACAACAACCATTCATTTTTCAGACATAACTGTTCCAGACATATAACTGAAAATATGTCTGTTGAACAGTTTAAAACAATTTTAAATTCAAAAAGAATTTAAAATATTTCTGGCAAAAATAAAAAATTCGGATTAAATCAAAGAGCCAAGAGCCCAAGTGCCCAAGTGCCTATCTTTGACTTTTTAAAATAGCCCAAGCTCTAGCCCAAGCCCAAGCCCAAGCCAAGCAAGCTCAAGCCCAAGCCAAATGGTCAAAGCCCATTTCCTCTTTGACTCCAAATTACTCTCAAGAGTTGATTTCCCTTTATAAATAAATCACTTTACACTTTTACAAGCAATGTGGGAACTTGTTCCCTTGTATTTATTACAAGCTATTCAACAGTAGGATCCAGAACACCCTTCTTCTGTCCATCAATTGCCGGAAAAAGATTTCTGCCTTTCCTGTCTGACCATGGTGGCACAGATACTGAATCATTTGATTATAAGCACTAGCTTCCATGTCAATAGAATTCTGTGGTCTCAAGATTATTTCCTTCTCAACAAGCTTATCCAGCAACTTGGTCGCCTGATCAAATTCACTCGCATTGCATAAGTTCTCAATCAAGACACCATAATGACTAGCCTCTCTTGAACTACGCCGGCTTTCTCAAAACTATCAATCGAAACAACAAAGAAATCTTCTTCCCATTCAACGCTCTTTTTGGGCGTGACTAGAAGTATGCATCTGGCATGATTGAACTCCTTCATGTGGGCTTCACAGTCATGGTGGATCGATCCAGTGCGCTTCACGGGTGAAATACGTAAAACCCTTATATTAAAAGGATATTAACTTCTTTTAATTTCAAAATATCAATTTTTTTCTCTTTGAAGAGATTTAAGATTTAAAATTTAAAAGATTTTGATTGGAGTTTAGATTTTAAGGGTTATAGTTTATGATTTATAGTTTTTCGAATTTAGAATCTAGGATTTAATATTTAAGATTTTTGAATTTAAAGATTGTGAAAGGAAAGAAAATTGATATTTTGAAACTAAAAGAAAATTAATGTCTTTTTGGTATAAACATAAAGGGTTCATGTATGTCACCCCAAGCTCCACCCATCCAAAGAACTGGATGGCATGCCCACCGTAGCGCGTTATAAACTAATGAACGATCGAATTGGGGGACTAAAGCACTGATGGAGTTCTGTAAGCGGGTCGTCCACGCCCGGTTCTCCATCATTCTACAATTAATATGCTCTAGTTTTCCAGGGTTTGGAGTCTTACGTCGTGGGTTCTGTGGGTGTTGAGCACCTTTTCTTCCTGTTGATGTGAAGATATACACTCACTCCGAGACTCGGTTGTGTGAGCTTCGGTTGGGGCCCATGCATCAGGCCCAAAAGAAATAAATTGGATGTTTTGTTTGGACATTCAGACATGGCAGGCAGGCAGGCAGCATGTGAATGTGATCTGATAGACGGACAATCCCAAACAAGCATATTGTGGCTAAGGCCTAATTTCAAGGTCAGTTCGAGTTTATTCATACTTTGTGCAAAGGGATCTCAAATGATATTTGGACTCTGAAGTGTGAACACAGGTCAAAAAAGGTTGTTTGGTATTTGGTAAGGTAAGGTAAGCGAAGCAGTCCAAAATTCAAAGAGGAAAGATGAAAACAATATTACAGCACAGCCCTATTAATTGACTTTATTGGATCTCCAATCGTGTACTTTTATTGGCTGCTTGGAATATTGATGTGAAATAAATCAATCGAGTAATATCATTAAATAAAAGAACAAGGAGAGCCTGTGCCAACTTTTATTCTTCCACCTTTTAACGTTGGTGGGAAATATAGATAGTGGCATTATTACAGTCAACTCAAAGAGATGATGAAGTGTTAGAAAAAGAGTATAGGACAGAAGGGAGTTGATGAAGTTGGAACCAATCAGGAAATGGAAAACTCTGGTACAAGATTCAACCAAGATAGATAGTGGCAATTTTGCGACTACAAATCAAGTACATCAGCATGAGAAACAAGTTAGGCCTTGCAAACTCGAGATATAACCAACAAAGTTCGCATGGAAGTAGCAGGGTTTTATGGAAAGCAGACCCTACAACCTGTCTTAATTGGCTCATAGATACATAAGATTATTTTTTATTGGTATTCTATGCCAGATTCATAAAGGTTCACTTTACAAGGGTAAAATTAAAGGAAACAACAAACCTATAGTGGCTCAATGTAGAAGAGAAGCTTTGTAAAACTGGATAAGGCTTATAGGCCAGTCACCGGTGGGATGAAATGAGGTTGAAGAAGGAGCACTTTCTTCCGACTGATTATGAACATAACTTACATAGACATTTTCTTTTAGACAAGCATCTAGATCAGTTGAAGAATACACAAAGTAGTTTCATGAGTTAACAATTCCAAACCAAGGAAAGTGAAATGCAGCTTGCTGTTTGCTGTAAAGTAGGTCTTCAAATGGAGATTCAGTTGGAGACGGCAGCCACACATACCTATAGTTTGGAGGAGTTTACCAGCTTGCTTTAAATTTTTGAAGCACAGAAGATCCGCTTAACTAGATGCCCAAAATTTTAAGCCAGGCAAAAGCCATCAGCTCAAAAACCTTCAAAAATTAGACTATTAGCAGATGATGAAGACGATGACCAAGATGACATTGAAGCCAACTTTGTCAATGTCGTAAAACAAAATTTTGTGGGAAGGCAACTATTAGCAGCGCAAAAGGTGGAAGATGAGGAAGATTGGCTTCGAATTGCAATTTTTCTCACTCTAGTCAAGAGAAGTTACAAGTTTTGTAAGCTCGTAATTGATGGTGGCAGTTCTGTGAATGTGATATCTACTATAGTCTACAAATCAAAGCTTAATCACATACACAGCCTTACAAGATCACTTGGGTGGACAAAACTACCAGTCCACTTACACTTACTGCTCTCGTTTATATTTCCTATGGTAACTATAGAGACAGTCTCTAATGTGATATTATGCCTTTGACTATTAGGCACATTCTTCTTGGGAAGACCAAGGATATAAGACAGAGATCTATACCAATGTGGGAAGGACAATACTTACTATTTTCCGTAGGACTCAAGATGTATGGCAAGGAAAAGACTAAGGTTACTAAACCTACAAAAACATGCTTAACCATGCAATTGAAAAGGCAATTTCAAGTAGAAATTAAAGAGAACAAGGCTGTTGATGCCTTGAATAGATTGATCTACTTCCTAAATTCTATTTCTGTTCAAGTAATTGGATTTGAGCAGTTGAGGAGGAATTTTTTAATATGCAAAGATTTCAGTACTATATATGCTGCATTAATGGATGGATAGCAAAGTGAATATCCATCCTATTCCATGCATGTTGATTACCTAGTTAAAAATACTTATTATTGTCCTCCAAATACTTCATCTATTCTTCATAAAGTAGAAGTAGTATTGGACTTACATTCCAGTGAGGCAGCAGGACATTTTGGACATGACAAAAACATAGCCATGGTGAAGGACAGATTTTAGTGGCCAAGTTTGAAGACAGATGCAGCACATATTGCCCAACAATTCCGCACTTTCCAATTTCATGAAGTTTGTTGCAAAATTATAGTTTAGCAACAAAGGCTACAAACTACAAACAAAGGGTAGATTTACATCCAAGATAGGCAGATTCCAGAGAGAGTGAAATGGCTATGGTTTGTATCCGACCAAAAAAATTTCCTCGATGCTCTTTCAAGAAACTATATTCCAAGGAGTCTTTGCAAAATTTCAAAGGGAACTCGTTCTAGTGCCTATGTTTTAGAGTTACCACAAGATTTAGAGATTAGTCCAATGTTTAATGTAGAATAACTTATGGTCCTAATGATGTCATAAAATATGCAAAAGGTGCCGAACAATTGCCACACTTTCAAACTGGAATCTGAAGTAATTAAAGAATTTATAGATGACCAAATTGTATATCCCAAGAAGATGCGTTCCAAAAGTTCCTCATCCCTGCTATAAGTACCAATTTAAGGGGAAAAGTCCTAGGAGTCTGATCTGCCTCCCTACATCTTATACCTTACTTTCTTACTGATATAACATATATTTTCCTTTCCCCTAGAATCATTCCCCTCGGAGATGATTAACTTTCTCCATCATAGAAAGAGAGAAAAACATTCATCTCTATCTGATCTGGCTTATGAAAGAAAATACATCTTTCAGGAAAGTTCTCAGAATGCAGAAGGTTACCAAGATTAGCTAAAGTGAAGAACTTGGAATAAAGTTCTTTGTAACACAGCGAACCTAAAAACATAGCCAGAGTATATGAGAATTACCGATTTTCTTTTCAGAACTGATATGAAAAACTGGAAATATAACCCGATCCACACATGATAGCCTAACATTTGCCTCAAACCAATGCGAGTTGGAGCCAACCTTTAACATCAGTTTGCTTTCATCCTACATTCCACAGAAACAAACAAAAGTAAATCCAAAATAACAAGGCACCGCAATAAGAAAATAGGTTTTATTCCTTATGAATGAGACAACTAACAATTCATGACATACAGAATAGAATCACTTTTGGCTACATGCACACCACAATGAATCATAAAACTATGCAAAGATTTGTGATCCATAATCACAGACCTAGAGAAAAATCCTATATTACTCACACTACAACCAAGAGGCTACCGACAAAAAACCACCAGAAAGAAAAATAGGTCTGAGGCTGTGAGCGGAAGAATTTCTGAATACAGGAATAGAACTTGAATTAAGAAAATGCTTGTACAACACGGAGGAGTTAGGGCACATATTCGTTCTCAAGAGTTGGTTGAGTCCGAGTGACTGTTGCAGATGGTGCTTTCGTATCCCCAACCGAGGTCATTTGTAGGGCTTCACCCACTTCTGCAGCTTTCTCCATCTCTTGCATTTTCTTTCTCTGCTTGCATTTGCGTGCCCACACTATCAGGAATGCCAACAATGCCAGCAATGCCAATCCACCCAGAACAGAAGCAACAATTATCCAGACTTTTCTATGACTCTTCTTTCCTTCACCTCTACTTGGCGGGCTTGATGGCGAAATACTACTTGGCGGGCTTGCTGGCGAAATAGACTCAGTAACTATAGAAAAATGCCCCTGCTGGATGGTTGAACACTCATTGCCTGACGTCAAATTGCTGAATTGAACCGCACCATGTAAATCAAACCAAACACACTTGGGAACTGACCCATCTGGAGAGGATTTCACATCTGAAAACTTGATTTTTATAGGATCCTCAAATGCCCTAAGATCCAATTCCGGCAAATTTGTAGCTGATAAGTTAATAGCATCATAAGCAAGAAGACCCAGAACAGGAGCCAGCAAATTGTAGTTGGGAAGCGAATAATATAGGCTAGACCAATTGCCCAAGTTTTGATACACCAAAACGAGCCTCTCCACGTAAGGCCGCTCTACAACTCCAATAGGGATCTCAAACTCCTTGTACAAATGAACACCTTTGCTCCTCAAGCTACCACTCCTCAGTCGCATTGCTGCAATCTTAATGCCACTAAAATTAGATGGAACAGGCCCATCGTAGGGAACTCCCGTCTTTGGACGCTTAAAGGCCTTATATGCATAGTCTTGGAGAAGAGCATCAAGGGCTCTCGCAGCGGTTAATGAAGAGGAATTAGTACTAATAGATTGAGCCATGAGAGGTGGGAAGAAGACAAAGCACATCAACGGAAGAAGCATTGCGAGACTTCCAAGAAGCACCATCGATGCTTGGAAGTCTCGAAATTCATTTACAATGCAACTCAGTTGGCGTTGTAAATGAGAGTATTATGCAATGCATTCAAGCAATTAATGGCATTCAGCATTCTTGAGTTTGTAACGAAAATAGAAGCAGTTAGAAACAACGGAGGAGACGGTGCAGTAACAACAGTAAATTCTGTCAAAGAAACAGATCCATACTTGAAGAGAAGAAAAGGGTTTGAACCGTAGCAGAGTTGGACTCGGAGTGACTTTGGATTCCTTGTACTTGAGCTTGTAGAAGAAGCCGTGAAAAGTGATTAAAGAGTATAAAGCGAAGAAGCCCAAAGTAAAAATAATGAGAAAAAGAAAATGGTGCAGATGCAAGGAAGAAGCTGAGGCTGAGAGTGAGAATAATCCTTAGAATAAAAACGACGAAGTCGATTGAGGTAGAAATCTAAATCCTAAGGATGAGAGATGGGCAATGGGGAAGTTGAAGGTGGGGAGAGCTAGAGAGTAAAGACAGAATAAACAAAAAAGAGAAAAGATTGGGAAACGCTCTGCCTATATAAATGCGGGCTGGATCCAACGGAAGTAAAGAGAAGGCACAGTTTTTCTTTCTTTTTTTCTTTTTTCTTTTTTCTTTCCTGTGCATTTACAGGTTGTATAAAAAGTAGTAGAGTGAGTAGAGGAAATTGAGGAAGCCCCACATGGCTTTTGTTCTTTGTTTCTCTCTCTGCTGGGTTGGGTGCTCTGTTCTGTTCTGCTCTGCTCTGTTTACCCACAATTGCTTCAGCCCAAAAGGCCTAACTTTTCTTCTATCTTCAATTATGTTCAACGTCTACGGCAAGCGGAAAAATTGGGTGGAGCAATGCAAATGGCGAATGAGGCGGCCAGCCCCTCTCTAGGGTTTCTTGTTGTTCTTATTGTTGGTTGGGTTAGAAATCAGTATAAGTAGAATGTAATCGAGCTAAATCTAATTTGATTTGATTCGAAAATTTAAATTAAAAATTCGAGTTAAGTTCACTCAAGTTTAATTTTTAAGTTTCTATTTTATAAAATATTCTATTCATTATTTGTAAAATTCAAACTTGAGTTTAATTTAAAAACAAATGAATTAAACTCAAATAATATTTATATCGAATTTAAATAATTTATAAATAATTTAACTTATTTACGTTTTTAATATCAATAATATTAAGTAAGTGGTAAAAAAAATAAATATCATTTTAAAATGGGATGGGAAGAGCAATATGTTTTTTGTTAAAAAGTCATATGAAAAGAAAACATTTCTTCACCGGTGTCGGTGTCAGTGTCAGACAGGGAACCATTGTTTTCGATGACTTGGGGTTGGAAAGTCCCACAGTCAACTGCTATCAATTTATTTCTCATATAAATATATATAATTGAAATTGACAAATGTAATTTTAACAAAATAAAGAAGACAAAATGTATGTCAATTCAGTAAGATGACATAAATAAATCTTTGCCTTGAAGTTCGAGTTATCAGTTAATGTGAATTGAAGAAAAACAGAAGGAGAGGATGACTTGTGCAAAGGGGTGGAACAGAAATGGTGGTGACTAGCCACTAACAAGGCCCAGGGACACGTCCATGGGAGTTTGTGAAAATGGAAAAGAATCAAAATTATTCCAAGTTAAATTTAATAATTATTTGAATTTGGTTTATTTTAATTTAATAAATAATGAGTCAAATCAATTTCAAATATCTTAAAACTCAATTTAAGTGACTATTCTAATTGAACTTTTTTAATATGTATTTTTTTATATTTTTTATTACTTTATTATTTTAAATATAGTTCAAAAATAATAAATTGAATTTATCAAATCGAGTTCAAATGAAATATTTTATTAAATTGAACTTAAATTTAATTCCAACATTGATTGTTTAAATTTAACCGAATTCGAATATAATATTAAATTGTCTCGTCTCAACAATAGCACTGCTAATCCAATGATCGGAAGGAAGAGAAGCAATTAAAGCAGGGCAATTGAGGTTGTCGACTCTACTCAACTATCACTTCACAGTTCACATTTTACCCGTTTAACTAAAACTTATTTTGGAGTTGAATTATGCATTGTATTTGTAGGTTACATAATTTTGAGATTGAGATGAGATTCACTTGTAATCGATTTATTTCTTCTACTTGCCAGCTCATGAATCTGACTCATTGCTGAAATGATTCAAGTTGGCCCCCCATAGGCTAAGGTACGCCGGGTGCACATGCCTTAACCCAAAATGAAAGATCACTTGGATTAGTAGCTTGCTTTTACAAATAAGGATGCCACATTATGATTATCTTCAAAATAGATGCACACTGACTTACTTTATATTGTTTGTGAATTGTGAGGACTGAGAATGAGTAAGCTATTGCAACCTTGCTCTCATTCTCAATCAAACCATTTTATTAACAAATTTAACTCTCTCTCTCTCTCTCTCTCTTTTATAATTTTCTTTCTTGTTTTAAGTTATTTTGTTTAATTTTTTCAAAAACTTTTGTTTTTAATTGTGTGTTAGGTGTTCTATTTTTTTTTATAAGAAATCACTAATTTAAGTTGCATGACTTATACCGTCAGCAAAATATTACGTTATAATATATTTTAAATATTATCATCGATTCTCTCCATAAATATACTTTTTATGAAACTTCAAAAATCAAAATTCGTTGAAATTTAGAATAAACGAGATTAAAATAATAGTTAGACCAATATTTCATGTGAACAAGCAAATGTGGAGGCTTACTTATTAAATTTTGGATTAATATCTAATATATAATCAGTAAAATTTTTTTTACTCCACAAACCGGATTAGATGATGACACATGTCTTATTTTATTTATTTTTTATTTTTTTAATATTTTTAGAGGTTATGTGTCATCGTTTTAACATCACTTGTGAAGTCAAAAAACTTCCACCGACAATATATTGAATAATTATCATTAAATTTTACCCTTGATTATTATTAGCTAATAGTAGCCAATAATGCAAAACAAATTGCACCAAAAAAATAATAATAATGCAAAACAAAAACAGACGAAAACGCAAAATAGAAGCTTTCCAATTCCATCAAACAAAAAATGAAATTATAAAAGCCCAAAAAGCAGGCAAGGACCCATCACTTTTTGGGTTCTTAGCAAGTGGCAGGCTCGTGACGCATTTGCCGTGCACCCATGCCGTCGTGTTGCCAGCGTCGAGCAAATGGACACTTTTGTTTCTTATTGTTCTCTCGTCGGCCCCACTGACGCTTGCTTTTGCAGCCCCAATTGCCTCCATTAATCTCTGTGATTACAATAATTAAGAATGTTGCATTCCATGAGTTGTCGAAGGTAAAAATCATTTTTATCAGACATTAGCTTCTTAATTTCTTACATTGATGGGGCGATTCTCCTTCATGCATTTAGCAGCCATCAATCTTATGAATCTCCTTAACCCAAATCAATGCGTTTTGATGTTAGTAACATGTTCTTTCTCTGAAAAAAAAAAAATCTTATGAATCTCCCTCATCATTTATATGCATTTTTGTTCAACACATGCGAATAAACTTTATTTTCCTTTTTTATTTTTATTTTTGAAGTTTAAATGAAGTGTTTCACCTAAATATTTTCTATGTATCATTAATTGCACAAATATATATAATTTATTCGAGGTCTTTTCCCGTCCAAACTTTTTAAAGAAGTAAATCACAAAAATAATACTACCATTATTTACCCCAAATCATAGATCCATTCCTATGAAAACAACCCACGACAGCATAAAATTTTATATAAATATATAAATAATAAAAGCCAAAAGTTTTTGCTAAGAAGATAATATCTTGATGCTTTCACCCAAAAAAAAAAGAGATAATATCCTGATGAATAACTTAACTTTTTTGACATTTAAACAGTTTTATACTAGGTAGATATATTTAAAAATAGATATGAACTTATCAATTTAAATTAAAATTTAAAAAAATCAATTTTTTTCAAAAAGAAAAAGTTTTGATAGGAAAAGAGATAATGAAATAGATAAAAGTATCAAATTCAAATCATTAAAATATTCAAATATTAATTTCAAAACAGATAAAACGATAAATAATTATTTACTTTATTTAAATTCATCTTAATATATTTTTTAAATCTCGTTTTTAAATAGATAAGATAAGACATCAAATCTTTAAAACATTTAAATATTAATTTTAAAACTAATAAAAAGATAAAAATTGAACTATGGTTCAAAACTTTATAATATATAATTATAATATATAATTAGAAGCCCATTTACATCTTATCTTATATCTTATCAAATATAATAACACATATTAATATTTGATATGACAAATATTTAACTATATTGTTTGACATATCTAATATATTATATATGTGGAGAATAAAAAAGTTATTTAATGATCTATTGACATTTTGAGTTAAAAAAAAGTAAATATGAACATTTAAACCTAAACCTACTTGCTTATCTATATACAAAGAAACTAACTAGATTAATAAATTTTTTGGCATAATTGTTTTTTGGTACTTTGGATAATTTTAGAATAATTGAAAATATAAATAATAAATTTTAGTAAATAAATTTGATGGTGGAAAATTTTAATTAGACTTAATAAAAAATTATTATTTTTATCATTTTCTTCTTGTTCAATAATTTTGTTTATTATATTTTTAATGATAGATTGTTATCTCATTCACTATCAGTGGAATTAAAAATCTCCACAAGCGGGTTTCCTTATTTGTCATATGCTTTTTTAAACAGAAAGTCAACGAGTCAATCTTCTTAAAAGGATGCTTGTGGATATTTTTAATTCCACAAACAGTGGATGAAATAATAATCCTAAAAAATTTATCAAATTTTTTAAAGTTTAAATTTTTTATAGGATTATTATCCTATTCACTGCCGATGAAGTTTTTTAACTCCACCAGCGGAATTAAGAAGATAACATATGTTTTTTAAAAATATTAAGAAAATAAAAAATAAATAAAATAGAACACGTGTCATCATCCTAACATCACTTGTGGAGTTAAAAACTCTACCGACGGTGGATAGAATAATAATCCTTTTTTTTATAACATTTCACTAGGATATAAATTATATTTTTTGAAAATCTAGATATAATTTTAAAAAAAGATAATTAGTGTCTATATACACACATTTAAATGAAATATATTATTGATTCATGCATTGCAATGCAAGGATGAGAGGCTAGTGGATTTAAAACCTAAATAGTAAGCAAAAGGGATTGGACAAAATTAAAACAGCTCATAAAATATGATCATGACCTTAATGGACCTTAACTACCTTACTTTTTTTTATTCATAAGGAGGTAAGTGGAATGAAAGAATTGAGTTTTGGATTTAATTTCTCGCAAAAAGGAGTAAAAACTACAAAACCAAGCATTGATTGTTAAGGCTTTTTTTTATAATTAAAGACAAGGTTGAAATTGTTTAATATTGAACTCAAATCTTACAACATATCATAATTTGTTCTTGACTATTCAATAGCTAGTATAAATTAAATAAAGAAGAGGAATCCATGAGATCAAATTCCGTCTCTGAGCAAAAAAAAAAAAAAAACCAAATTGTATCCCACATCGCTGGGACAGTGTGCGTGAGTCTTCCTTATATGGGATTCCGCGCAACAACAAACCAACCGGTTTTGTTGTTGTGGCGTGTTCCGTCTCTGAGCAAAAAAAAAAAAAAAAAAAAATAAATGGTCCTAACAGGAAAACTGTATATATATGCATAAATAATAAAAAATACGAAACAACTGAAAATTAAGTTTTGTTCAAAGCTGAAATCCAGTCTCTAATACTTATGATCTTCCCTAAACTTCACTTAGAGCTTACCACAAGTGACAAATTAATGGTATCTAAAATTTTGATAAACAATGTTATGATTTTATCTGCATAGATCTAATCTATTGTTTACTAGCATAAACATTTGGCATAAGTTTAAAATCATTTGAGGGTAACAAGTAATTACCTTTACAAATTTTTAATGGGGTTTAGGTACGTAATTTCAATGTAGAAAAAAAAAGCTAAACGGAATATTAAAAACGTGGGTGATCAATTGCAAATGGCAGAATGATAAATAATCGTAGTAACTAATCAAAAGAAGAAAAGAAAAATGTTCTTTTTAGTGATTTTCTTTTCTTCGCAAGTGGAGAAATGGCGTCAAGTTGCTACCTTAGCTAGGAGTACTACTAATTAGCTACGGCACACGGTGTTGGAACGCGAATGGAGAAACATGAGTCAACAAACGAAGCTAATCAGCATTCCACTCCACGGCAGGTCAGAAATTTCCAACCAGCCAATCTTTTCAAGGAAAAAATGAATGAACCAACAGCCACAGCTTTTTGGAAAATGTGTACAAGTACGAAGAGGTCTGGTGGCTGGCTATAAAATGCCTCAACAGCCGTTGAACGCGCCTTATCCCTTATAAAATAGCATCATTGTATCGGAGAACAGAATAGCAGCCAGTGCCATAGTCTTCATCTTCTCCCTGCTTCTCTCCGTTGTCAACACCACTATTAATACTCACACTTCTCCATTCCATTGGGAAGTTGCTTGCTGCCAATTCCATCAACAATATATATATAAGAAACCCAAACATATATAAGATTAAACAAGCCATAAATGGAAGCAGCAGCATTAGAAGCAACCTCTGAGAATGGATCTTCTCAATGCAACCGCAGCCTCAGTGGAAAGGCCTCATCCTCGTCATTTCGTCTACGCTGCCCCAGCCTCAACTCCCTCCGTCTGCGACGAATTTTTTATATCTTTGACAAGAATGGTGATGGAATGATCACCGTCCAAGAGATCAATCAGGCCCTTAGTCGTCTAGGGCTTGAAGCAGATCTCTCTGACCTTGATTCAACCATCAAATCATTCATAAAGCCCGGTGAGAATGGCCTCACATTCGACGATTTTGTTGCTTTGCATGAGTCGTTGGACCAAACATTCTTTGGGTTGGACTTGGAGGAGAATATTGAGGAGGAGGCAGTTGAAGGGGAGGCGAAAATGTCGCAGGAGGAATCAGATTTAACAGAGGCGTTTAAAGTGTTCGATGAGGACGGGGATGGATTCATTTCTGCCCTGGAGTTGCAAGTGGTGTTGGTGAAACTGGGATTGCCAGAAGCGGGAGAGATTGACAGAGTTCAACGAATGATCTGTTCCGTCGACCAAAATCATGATGGGCGTGTCGATTTCTTCGAGTTCAAGCTCATGATGCAGAACGTTCTCGTCCGCAGCTCTTGATCATCCGTCTTAATTTCTTTCTTTTTTGGCTTTGTGAATTTTCTTCTTTGCAATTTTTGTTTCTGGCATAGCTAGCTTTCGTATTTCCTTGATTATTAATAACACGTGAGGAACATCCTACATACAATTGTATTTGATGAAAGAGAAGCTTTGTTGGACTTTTATACATGACCTTGTTAATTAAATAATTTATGAATGTGTAATCATCCATTAAGATTCGACAAACAAGCAAGGAAATGCTGCTCTAATTGTGGTAAGACTGTGAGAACCACGATTTTCTTCAACCAATAATGTACTCGATGTATAACCTTAAGTAATTATAATGAAAATTTTAAGATTTCAAATATAAGATCATGTCTCGTATTTATAGAAACAAAGTCTTCGAGAGGAACGTGAACGTAAGCTAATACAATATATGTAATGGATGTTAAATGCATACAAAAAGGAGTTGCAATTATATGAATATATATTTTTTTATACACACATAAGGCAAACTAAAAGTACGTAACGTACATACATGCATATATACGTACGTACACGTGCATGCATGCATGCAATGTACATATGCACGTATATAAACGCATATATAAATAATAAATATATATATGTATATGCATAGATGGAAATAAATTAAAATATATATATAAATAAATACGTAAGAGTATATTGTGTATATACATACCTATATTTATATACATAAGAATAGGTGATGATATATATACATATATTTAAATGTGTACATAAGTGAAAGGTATATATAGACATGTATGTATATACAAGTATAATATAATATATATATATATATATATATATATATATATATATATATATATATATATATATATATACACACACACTTATATGTATATTGGGCTTATATATATATATATACACTTATATGTATATTGGGCTTAAATATATATACGAATATGGAATTATATATATATATATATATATATATATATATATCAGATTTATGCCAGAATAAATATAAGTGTAAATAATAATAATAATAATAATAATAATAATAATAATAATAATAATAATAATAATAATAATAAAATAAATAAATAAATAAATAAATGCATATTTCATGTAATCAACAAGACAAATATATATATATATATATATAACATTAGTCACATATGTGAATATTAACTATGTAACCATGATTATAAAATGCATATATTATAAACAATTAAAAATACAAGAATAAAAGAATATAAAACAAAAATATATATACAATAAATAGAATTTAAATAAATATATAAAATGGAGTTAGTGGAGTTTGATGGGACTTTTCCCATCAAAGTCCACTAACCATCCTCGGGTAGAAAGAACAAGAGACAAAGCTTCTTGAGGAAGCTTGGAAAAAAAAAGACCAAAGGAAAGATAAGGGCTCGGGTAGAACCAAGAAAGAGGAAAAGAGAGTTGTAGCCGAGAGAAAAGGAAAAGAAGAAAAGAAAGAGCACCCGAAGGAAAAAGGAAAGAGAAGAAAGGAAAAGGAAAGAAGAGAAGAGAAAGAAGAGGAGGAAGTGTACAGCTGTTGCCTCCATCGTGAACAGCCATCGGAAAGGAAGGAAGAGCTGTTGGATTTGGGTAAATGAGATATTTTTCTAACCTTACAATGTTTATTTATTAAGTATGAAAATGAAATTATGATAAATTGAATCAAATGGTTAGATGAGGAATTAAGTGAATTCTGACTTGATGTTCAAATCAGGAATTGATGTCCTGTTCTGGGTTGTAATTAAAACGACCAGTTTAATTGTTCTACATGGAGAAAAATTCTGAAAAATTATGATCAATAGCCCTTTAAGTTACAAGAAAGTCGGTTTTGGAATTTCTTGATTTGGATTTTTATAACTTGAGATATGTACAAATGAGTGCAGGATACTCTGTCCAAAAACGTGAATCATGGTTCTGATTTTTGAAAAATTGTAGAAAATAGCCTACAATGAATTAGGTTGCAAGCCTTATATTTCCTTAAAGGTAGGGGTATAAAACGGACGGGGCGGGGCGGGTACGGGCCTGTCTGTACGGAAGCGTGCATAAACGGGCTAAGCCCGTTTTTAAACGGGCTGAATATTACATGCTCGGTCCGTTTTTAATACAGATCGGGCCGGCCCGCGGGCCAAGCATTTTTTTAAATAAAAATAATAAAAATTAAATCAAATTAAATTTTAAAAAATCATTAAAATTCATATATAAATACAATCTAAATACAATTACAATTCACTTACAATATTTTAAAATAAATAATTACAAACTTGAAAAAACATAAATTTTTATTAAACATTAAACTTTTCCAACATTTTTTTTCACTATTATACATATAATGTCATGGTTTGAATTCAAAGTAAAATTATATGAATTCATTTTTTTTGCTAGAATACAATAAAATCATGTTATGTATTATTTTGATAAGAAATAAAAATACATTAATAATATAGTTTAAAAGCTAATTATATAAAAAAAACAAAAAAAATGGCTCAAAGGGGTTGGCCCGCAGGTCACGTGAACCGGCCCGCGCGGGCCAATCCGTAAAAACGGGCCTAAAAAATTAAAACCGGCCCTTATAAAGCCTGCGGGTTTAATGGATTGACCTGCGGGCTTTAGCCCGTTTTACATCTCTACTGAAAGGTCATTGAGTTAGGATTATTATGGTTTTAAGTTTGCATCAATTGAATATTCCTATAACTAGATATGAGATAATTTGTGCAAATTGGTCAGTATTATACTGTATCAGAAAACTGCTGAACATACTGAAACTTTGAAAAATTTCTGGTGTTGATATAGAAAGAGTTAAATTATAAACCTTACACTTATAGATAGGGAAATGAGTTAGTTTTCATCTAGTTTTGGAATTTCCGGATTTGGAACTTTGTCGCTTAAGATATGTATAAATGAATGCAGGACACTCACTGCTAGGGACAGATTACCTAGTGTCAACTTCAAAATTTCATAGGAAATAGCCCAGATCAAGTATGATTGCAAACTTTACATTTATGAAAAGGTAAATGAGACAAGATAAATGTGGTTTTGAGTTTACATAAATTGGAGATCCCTGTATTGACATATGGGACAGTTTGTGCTTAAAGGTCAAATGACCATATTGTTTGATTGTACTTGTACATAGGATAATTTTATGAAAATTTTTGGATAGGTTAGTATAAAGGTCTTTTACATTCTATGTGAAGCTATTCTAACTTATGAAATTGGGGCCATAACTACTGGTTTTATTGGCTGAATATAGATGTCCTTATTCTTGTACTGGAATGAGGCTAAAATGAAAGCATACGGGTGGTCTGATCAGGACAATCACCAGGGGCTTTTGGACAGCCTTTGAAGACTGAGTTAGGTGGTTGTGGGTGTGACTATTGTTGTTGAATGTTGAGTATGATTTGAAGGATGATTAGCACCGGCAAAAAGATAAAAAGAAAATGCACTGTCAAGGATTAACCCTGCACACAAAAGAAGGAAAGGAGAGCTTGAAGCTCTCGGTTTGGAACTGTCAAAAAGGGGTAAGACCCTTGTGCTGTATACTCTGTATTTAATTTTAATGTATAATTGTTTACACTTTTAACAATAGAAGTAGGAAGTGGGATAAGTGACAACAAAAGGCAATTGTGACAGTAAGAAGAATGTTGGAGATCTATAAGTTGGTGAATATGCTCGATTCATATATATATATATATATATATATATATATATATGGTGACAAGAAGCAAGGAAATGTATAATGTGATTAAAGTCTGCGTAAAATTCTTAATAGCAAATATGTATATACACCCAAGTGCATGTGTGTAGGGGTATGTGTGTGTGTGTGTATAAAATGGGTGCACGTGTGTTATTAGTCCGAAAATGAAGATGTAGTTCTTGATTTAGAATGGACCTTGAATAATCTGGACTTTTAGATATATATTTATATATATATATACTTGTTAGTGTGTACATAATGCATGATCTAGTTAT
The DNA here is from genome assembly GCA_031772115.1 of Heritiera littoralis. Taxonomy (NCBI): domain Eukaryota; kingdom Viridiplantae; phylum Streptophyta; class Magnoliopsida; order Malvales; family Malvaceae; genus Heritiera; species Heritiera littoralis. The sequence continues at coordinate 280,801 of JAPDPK010000121.1, read as the reverse complement.
ATATTTTGAAATGAATGTAGTGGATTCGACTGGAATTGGAAGATCAAGCTTTAACAAAGGAGGCTTAAGTACGGATTTGAGAGCTTGAGGAAAAGTTTTACGCCTCGAGGTAAGTGGGTTAAATAAGCCTTGCTAGTATCATCTCGTAAGAGATGAATAAATACTTATTAAAATACTTATCTAAATTTACCTCAAGTTGGCGGAATACGATGGGTAAGACTATAAGAGTAAGTACGGTAAAATACAAATTGGACATAATGTGATCGTGAATAGTAGTTGTTAGAAAGGAAATCTTGCTTATGACTTGCATGTTATGTGTTATAGTTTGGTTGTGGTTATTGAATGTATAAATTGTATACTTTTTGGTACTTGCATTTTGAGGAATGCATAGGAATTAATTAAGTCGCACCGATGGAGCATGTTAGCATATTGTAATACTTCGAGAATGCATATGTGATTTGTGTGCGGTATGTACAGCTCCTAATGTTGAGTTCATGGACCTAAATTAGTACCTAGTCGTGTTTGTCGAAAGCTAAGAAAAAGGTCAACCCGAGTAAAGACTTGATCTTTGTACCGTGTGAGCCACCTCTAGAGAACTCAAGGGACCTACGTGTTACATAGAATATTCGGAAACTATGGGAGCCACCTCTAGAATCCTTTGAGAGCTAAGTGCTACACGAGTTCCGATGAGAGTAGAAAGTATGTGTCATAACGGCCAAACCGAGTAAAGACTCGATCTTTGTACCGTGTGAGCCACCTCTAGAGAACTCAAGGGACCTACGTGCTACATAGAATCTTTGAAAACTATGGGAGCCACCTCTAGAATCCTTTGAGAGCTAAGTGTTACACGTGTTCCAATGAGATAGTAGAAAGTATGTGTCATAAAGGCCAAACCGAGTAAAGACTCGATCTTTGTACCGTGTGAGCCACCTCTAGAGAACTCAAGGGACCTACGTGCTACATAGAATCTTCGAAAATTATGGGAGCCACCTCTAGAATCCTTTAAGAGCTAAGTGCTACACGTGTTTTGATGAAATATGAGGAATCATAGGATTATTGTGACAATAAGTAAATGATTGTGATTTGTGACTGTGATGAATATCAATAGATGAAATAGATCTTATACATAAGACAGAGAATGTGTATAATCATTGAATTATACTTATATATGCCATAGAAAACATGTGCTATTTGAATGTTTGTCTTCTTTCACACTTAACCATACTGATAAAAAAAGAATGATACTTTGTGAATTTGAGAATGGAAGGAAAGCATGAATAGGCTTATGAAATCTGTGTACATACGAATTGGTAGCAAATCTTAATAAAATTCATACATGCTATTTTATAGAATTCATGCATGTATGATTGTGTTTTACGATATGAGCCTAGTATGTACTTATTTAAACTACTTACTGAGCCGTGGATTTGCTGGTGGATATCCAACTCAGGCATTATATAGACTCTCCCGAGAACTGTACCTAGTAGTGGTACTCTTCTACGTTCTCCGGGCCTAGCTTTTGTGTATTTGAGGTATACTACTTGTATATCATTTTGATAATTATACGAATTTTAATTTCACAGTACTAGGAAGAAATATGGGATGTAACTTTGGATCGCCTTAAATTATTATGTAGGTCTATGCGATTATCAAGTACGATCCGGGTTAATATACGTATTTTTGAAGTATGTATAAAATGCAAATGTGGAATTTTTAAAGAAATGAATCTTGAGATTTATGAGACACATGATTGTGTGAATTGTGGAAAACAAAAGCTGGCTATATTGTGAAAGATTGAATTGTATTTTAATGCAGGTGATTTTACTGGGGAAAGTGATAAAATACAAGGGGGAGGTTTTCGACTCGTTTCTTTTAGGAATGGTAAAATAAGGCTGATATCATAAAAATCACCTTGAGAAATGTGACATAGCTCGAGAAACAATATTAGTAAGATAAGATTTGAATTAGATACTACACTAACACCGAATATAAACCGTAAATAGAAGAGAAATAGAAAAAGAAAAAATTTGGTTCGTAATTTTTCAAAAGCGATAAGTATATGTCAAGTGGACGTCATTGGCCTTCGGGTCGTGACAAAGACATTGACAGATGCTAGCTGAAAGCGTTGCTACTTTCCTTGTTGTCCTACTTATTCTTCATAATAATATTGCATTATCATTGTTATATATTAATAAAGGTTTAATGGTGTAATTCAAATTTTAGGGTATTGCATGGGGTGAAGATTTGTAGGAATGCTTCGATTGTTTCCCACCTGCTTTTTGCCGATGACAGTTTTTTCTTTTTCAGGGCGGATGTCCATGAAGCTCGGGCCATGAAGGGGATTTTTGCTACCTATGAGATGGCTTCTGGTCAGTCCGTTAACTTTGCCAAATCAGGTATCTTTTTTAGTAGGAATACAGATCCTTTATTGCAAGATGCTGTTAGTGCTATTTTGGAGGTCTGTAATCCTTTAGATACTGGGTGCTATTTGGAGATGCCTTCCTTGATTGGTAGAAACAAGAAAGATGTTTTTAATTTCTTGAAGAATCGGGTTTGGCAAAGAATACAGTCTTGGCGTGGGAAACTGATTTCAAAAAGAGGTCGTGAAATCTGGATTAAAGCTGTTGCTCAAGCTGTCCCTATTTATTGTATGAATGCTTTCTTGATCCCGGTGTCAATTGCAGATAAGCTTCAGCGAATGATGAATTCGTATTGGTGGGGTACGAAAAAGACTGGAGAGCGTGGTATATCTTGGATGTGTTGGGATCGGTTGTGTGTTCGTAAGGATCATGGTGGATTGGGCTTCCACAATCTACATGGCTTCAATTTGGCAATGTTGGGGAAATAAGGATGGAAAATTTTTTCCAATCCGAATGCTCTTGTATCTCGTGTTTTCAAAGCAAAATATTTTCCACGTGGGACTTTTCTTTCTGCTCAACTTGGTAATAACCCGAGTTTTGTTTGGAGGAGCATTCACATTTCGCAAGCCTTGGTAAATTATGGTTACCATTGGAGAGTGGGAGATGGGTCTACTATAAATGTTTGGTTTGATCCCTGGCTAAAGGATGATGAAAATTTCAGGCTTGAGACACCTTTGAATTATGAGCTCAGTTCGTCGAAAGTGAGGGATTTGATGGTTCCTGGATGTTGGCAGTGGGATGTTGAGAGTATAAATGAATTATTTTCCTCGAGGGATTGTGTTGCTATACTGAAAATTCCCTTATGTTATGGTATAATGTGTGACAAACCTATTTGGCATTATAGCAAGGATGGAAAATTTACGGTTCGCTTGGCCTATCGGCTCTTTATGGAGCGTTTTACACCTGATAACCATCTTCATGCTCCCGGTAGTTGGCGTCTTTTGTGGCAGCAACAGGTTCCCCCAAAAGTAAAGCATTTTGCATGGAGAGTTGCACGTGAGGTTCTTCCTAATAGACACTCTGCGATCTCGTAGAGTAGAGGTACCAACAACATGTGTTTTTTGTTCTTTTGTGATTGAAAACTCATGGCATCTTTTCCTGGGTTGCGGTGTTGCCCAAAGCTGTTGGCAAGTTGCGGGGATGGCACCAATGATTGAGAATTTGGTTTCCTCGGCAGAGGGCTTTGTCCAATGGCTCTTTGATGCTCTTGATTCGTTGTCAACTCCTGTGATGGGGAAAGTGTTGATATTGTGGAGTATATGGCGTGAAAGAAATGAGCGATTATGGAAATCTGTTCAATGCCCTTCAAGCATGGTTGTCCAACAAGGTGTTGATTATCTTTATGAATGGTTACAGGTTCGGCAGAGGGTTTATGTGAGACAAGCTCCTTCTACTGATGAGGTTTGTCCTATGTGGCATCCTTCACATACTTCTTTTTTAAAATGCAATACCGATGCAGGGGTCTTTTATGATAGTGATGAAGTAGGCTTGGGTGCTGTCTTAAGGAATGAAACCGATGCCCTCGTTGCTTATAAGGGGATGCGATTACCGGGGTTGCCTGCTGTCCATGAGGCTGAGGCTTTGGCACTTTATGAGGCCATGATCTGGGTTCGGGATATGGGGTATTCCAAGGTGATTTTTGAGATTGACTGTAAGGCGATCGTATCTTTCTTGCAGCATGGGGATTCTAATGATACTGAGCTTGGTGTTATTTTGAAGGAAACCGAAACATACATGCAGCGGAATTTAAATCATTCGGCCTCCACCAGGATCGATTCGGAGAGTTGCTTGATTAGGGTTTCGAGATTTTACCTAAAGTTTTCTTTGATTTCTGTCGTTGGTCGAGTCACAAGCAACAACCTTTCATTCCTGCCTCTATGGTATCCACACGAACGGATCTCACGACTCTTGAACGTCTCACGATCAGAAGCCTTAAGGAGCGTTTTTGATTCTTTATAACCGAACTGCTAGCTTCGATTAAAAGAATACTTTTCTGTTTTCTAATTGTTGTACGGCTATGTTTCAGAAAACATCCTTTTATAGGCAGTAAATTTTACCCTAAAATTTACTGCCAAACAGAACTCTAATCCTACTTAGAATAGGATTAGTTATATCCCTAATCCAATTCAGAATAGGATTAGTTATATCCCTAATCCAATTCAGAATAGGATTAGTTATATCCTTAATCCAATTCAGAATAGGATTAATTAAGCTCCTCATTGATCCGTTCTAAGTGTGCGACCCAATAGGTTCTCAAAACAATGGCAATGACAAAATTGTCACAGGCAATGAGCGGTATCTAGCAACACATCATTGCTACCCATGTAACGAGAATGTCAATGACTCGACATAACCTTACTCGTGATAGATGTTACCGTGTAGTCTAATCCCTTTATCCTTTGATGTCATGATTAGACACAAGTCATGGAATGTGTCACACTTGTATAGTCTAATCAGCGTTTCTTGATTCCTGAGTAGACTAATTAAACAAATAAAATCAATATCTCATATTGACTTATTCGAGCACGGCCATGCATTTCTTAGTCTCACTCTATCAAAGGGCCCAAGACATCACTCTTGTTATATAAGAGGGATAAATTATATCTTGATCACTCAACATCCCTCTACATAGATCAAGGCATACCCAATTACTACCTTTATAGTCCATCCTGTTACGAATGACATCTAGCAGCATTAAAGTATGCAATTCTCTATGTTAGGATCTCTGATGATCTCAAGTCAAAGGATCACATACACCATCATCACTATGAGAATCGCTTATGACACTCATATAACAATCCATGTAGCGTTCTCATAGAGGGTCGATCCAGTACATAGTTCTCTAACATGTACCTATGTGATGACTTGATATCCTATATCGATGACAAGGGTCATCAGTCAACCACATACTAGTCTTATCATATCATTGTTATCCTTGTTCACAATAATACTTGACTAGGGATACTTTAAGAATAGTGTGTTATTACTATTCTAAGGATATTATCATATAAGATTACATTACGCAGTTATAAAACAAATATAATAATGAACTATAATAAATAAAATGTCATGATACATAAATAATGCCAAAGTCAATCATCTAATGAATGGTTCTAAGGGCATAATCCAACATATTTTACATAGGTGTTCACTATTGCTTCATTCTAAACCTTTCTACAAGGTTGTTCATGTACGGAGGAATGCAAATGGGGCTACCCATGCCATAGCTGGGTGGTCATGTTCTGTTCCAACTCTTGCAATGGGTTTTGAATGTCCTGCCTAATTGGCTGTTCACTTGAGTTCTTTATGTACTTCGATTGATCATTAATGAAGCCTTACTTCAAAAAAAATATGGTGTAATTCAAATTTTTATTGCAATCATGTATATATGTATATGTATGAAACTGTTACTTCACTGTGCTTAATTTTGTATGCTTAATTTTGGGAGCCTTATAATTTGTAGTTGAGCAGTTGATTGTGGTTGGAAGAAAGTAATGCATGCAAAATTAAGCTTATAATATATATAATTCATACAATCAAATTCAGATATACATCAAGCATTAATTGTAGTATTTTTTTCTTTGTTGCTGCATGTGTCTCCTATTCATATTATATTTTTTTATTAATTTTAACTGTGTATAATAATTTAGTATATATGTACTACTCAAAAAAATAATTTAGTATATATGTGGTCGAGGATGTTGCAAGTAATCCGCAAATCTGAAACGTATGTTATTAGCTAGCATCTGGTTTTATATATATATATATATATATATATATATATATATATATATATATATATATATATATATATATATATATATATATATAAGCTAAAGCATTTGACTACAAGTAAAAGTATTTGACTACAAGTAAAATATTCTATATAGATAGTTTAAAAAGTTGACACGCGTAATATTAAAATAAAAAAATATTTTTTCTAATTTTTTTATAGATAGGAATCTATGTACATATATATATATTAAAATTTTAAAATAAATTAATTATCTTTTTACATCAATTATCTATTTCAATTTCTAAAAGATAAACATATATATATTTATACATTTTAAAAATTAAAGAAATATTCCATATTATTTATAAATTTCTTTACTCATCTTTTATCAATATACATGCACTGTTGTTATATACATTATTTATAGAAATAATTAGTTTGGTATAATTTATTTTATATGGATACACTTTAAAAAATGACTAACTATTTTATATGAACATGTGATATGTGTGGTAAGATGAATTTTTTTCACCTTAAGAGTATAAAATATCCACAAAAAATCACTTTATCATTGATCAATGTTACACTTCTAATTTCAATAAGATTCAATTTTTTATAATAATCTTATATCTTATATAAAAAAATAAAAGATAAAACTCATGGCTAAAAATAAAATATCCTAGAAAGATACCTTAACTTTTTTATACTTAAAATAATAAATTGATTTTAATTTTTAGATAATAATCCTATTCAATCAATTATTTAATTTTAAAATATTTAAAGTTAAAAAAATAGATTTCAACTATATTATCTTAATTTAAATCAAATAAAATTTATCTCAGACTTTAAATTTTTTATCACTTATTATGTTATATTTAAATTAAAAAAATCATATATTCTGATCAGAATTATCTTAAAATTTTAAATCTTTTATCAAAAACATTAAAACTGGATATTTAAGTTTATATATTTTAGTATTGAATTAAGCTTCCATATCTTTTTTTCAATTTTCATATATTCCTTTTTTAGAATTATTTGCTCAATCATTTTATTTGGAAAAAAATATTCATACGAATTATCTATTCTCTTGAAACGTGTATGATCTTAAATATTGTATTTAATTATTTTGAATTGATTTGAATTTTAAAAAACTTAAATAATAAATTATTTTTAGTTTTATTTCTATTAAAATTTTTACTTTACTTTACCTTTTATGTTTGACACTATTATAAATAATTATTTAAAAACCTAAAAACTAGAGTTTTTCAACACTAATTAATTTTATTAGATTAATTTGGAGTCAACTAAATTCGAATTTTAAAAATAAATTAGTTTCAAATATGCAATATTAACCAATAATCTATTAATGATTAAAATAGTAAAGATTGTTTTCATTAGAATTGTAGTTATTTAATTCATTTATTAAATATTTAAGATTTGTGATATTTAATCCTTCTTTAATTTTTTTAATTGTTATTTGATTTTGAATTATTTTTTAATTTGTGCATTTATATATGCATCAAATTTTTAATATATTATTCAACATTTATTTCAAAATAATTTTTTTATAATTCTATTTTTTAAAAAATTATAATATGTTCTCTTGACATGTATTACATGAAAAGTTTTGACGTAAACCTGCTGTAAAATGACGAAACGAAACAATAACAGACCAAAACATATAAATACAGAAAAGCGGCAGAGGAAGATGAGGAAATTTTCAGTGGTACGGAATAGGGAGGGAAGGGGAGGGGTAAAATAAAGAAATCGTGTGCAAACTGGAGGGGCAGTTTTGATAACTTAAGCAATAAGCGTAGATTAGAAAAAAATCCGACAACCACAACATTACACACGTCACACGAGATGAGGCGGTGGGGTTGGAAAACCGATTCCCTGTGAAACTCAGTCTCTTCTGCCTTTTGGCGTATTATTTAGTTTTATGAAAATTTATGGGTATAAATCTATTTTGCATCGCAGGTTGACCCAACAAACACCTTGTGCAGATAAAAAAAAAAAAAAAAACAGCTTGTGCAAACAGAGGAGGAGAATTAGAATAGAAAGCTACTGTTCGGCTACCAGGATTCCCCTCCCAACCCAGAGCAGCCAGCATTATTTTTTTTTGTTCTCGGTATGTCTATTCTTCTTCTTGTTTTTCTCAGCATTATTGTTATCTGGAAACAGAAAAGGAAATTTAGAAGATGTAATTTAGCTTTATCTCTCATTGTTTGGAAATTGTGAATTATCCGGATCTTCTAATTGATTACTTTGTTTTATCCTTATCTTTAACTTTCGTAGAAATCTCTTTTTTGTTACACCGTTGAATTTCTTTTTTCTTAAAACTCAAAAAGGATAGACTTTCAACTTAATAAGTCAAATTAACTTTCCTTTTAACTGATGCGGTTCAGCTTTTCTGTTTTATGTTTTTGAAGAAACAGAAGAATTATTCTAATCCGAGTTCATATTCCTAAGAATTTGAACTGCGTTAGAAGAGAGAGATATAGTATCCTTAAAGAACATATGGAAAGGCTTCTGTCGGCGGTAATGGAGACTCCGGCGGCAGCAACCGGGGGAGAGTCTTTGTTAGGAACCATAAAGATAGCCGTTTTGCCATTAGCAAAAGTATTCACCATGTGTTTCCTGGGCTTTCTAATGGCTTCCAAGTATGTTAACATCTTACCTGCGAACGGCAGAAAGCTTTTAAATGGGGTAATTTCTTCCATTCTCTCTTTTAACTGCCTTTTTCTGTTTATTATTTCTATCATCCTAATCTGTCTTAAAATAAGGGATTTTTTAAATTTTATTTATTTTTTCAATTTGACTTCCCAATTTTACTGACTTAACATTCCAATTGCAGTTGGTTTTTTCACTTTTGCTTCCATGTCTAATCTTTTCTCAGCTCGGACAAGCTGTTACTCTACAGAAAATGCTTGAGTGGTGCGAATCACTTTCCCCTTTCTTGCATCTCTGTATCATCTAACGTCTATGTCTTAATCTTCTTTCCCTTTCAATCGTGTTTCAGGTGGTTCATTCCTGTGAATGTTGTTGTGGCTACTATCACTGGCTCACTCATAGGTTTTGTTGTTGTAACCTTAGTGAAACCTCCATACCCATACTTCAAGTTCTCAATCATACAAATTGCAATTGGTAAGCCACTCTATGTAGATATATGCATTAACACGCCAAAAATAATATTAGCCGCATTACACATTGTTGGTGTTCTCATTCACAGTTGATGGTGCCTGATAAATAATTACAATCTTTTCTTTCCATTTTTGCATCAGATATTCTGTTGTAAATTTGTATGATGCTTTACACTTATGTTGCCGATTAATCATGCCAAGGAATTAAATGAATTATTTGACACTTGATGCAGGAAACATTGGGAACGTACCACTTGTTCTGATTGCAGCTTTATGTAGAGATACATCCAATCCTTTTGGTGACACTGAAACATGTAGCACTCAAGGAACTGCGTATATTTCATTTGGACAGTGGGTATGTATACTTTAATCTTATGTTGCAAATTTAGTCACAATATGTTATGCTCTAACTTTGTTGGATGTATATTTCGATGCTAAACTTAAAAATCTGTTTGGGCTTTGGTTCTCGTACCACACATCCTTGCAACTATATATTTTGCGGCAAATAACCAATTTAAGTTCAAATATGTTGGGAAGAAGCTCAAAAAGTTATTTATGGCATGTAAAGGGGCCAAACCTGGTAAACATGGGTTACCCCCCTCATTTCTTATTTTTTCCCTCTTAAAATGCAATAAAGGAGCAAGAACAATAGGAAAAGTAAAACATAACTCCTTTTTTGTAATTCCAATTCAGCTGTTTATCTTGGTTTGCTCTTTGTAGAAGAAACTTGAAGCTTTAGTTTCTTTATCTTAAGAAATGGACATTTTATGAACAATGCAACTGTATATATTGATTTGCTCTTCATGGAAGAAACTGGGTAGGTTTAATTTCTCTATCTTATGTAATAGGCATTGTATGAATGAGTTTTGACCCATAACTTATGTTAGGTTGGTGCAATCATTCTATACACATATGTATTTCATATGTTTGCCCCTCCCTCGGAAGGTACGTTTGACCTTGAGGATACAACTATTCCCCTTAAGATCCCTCAGAAGGATGCCTCTCCTGATCAAGTTCCATTGCTGATGCAAGAGGCTGCACCAATGGATTCAGATAATTCGAAGGTGAGGATCAAATTATTTTGAATTTGTTCAGTTTTATGCTTTGTTTAGAATAAACCTTTTCCTGATTGAATATCTGGGATTTGGTGCAGATTAAAAGTTTTCTAGTCTTTGTTTATGAGAAATTAAAGCTCAAGCAAATCCTTCAACCCCCTATCATTGCATCAGTAAGTTTACACTTTCTCTTTCATGAAATCATCACTGGTTTTTAGGGGCAAACTGGTAGTTTCCCTTCCAAGTCATTGTAAAATCTCAAATTTTAGATTTCGTAATGCAATGTGGGTCAGATGTATTCCACATTCACGGTATAATAATCTGAATATTTATAAGTTGTTCAGAGAAATGGTAAAATCTTGTTCAACGCATTGTTGAACTGATTTTGCAATCCACTATCCGAATGGATGGTTAAAAAGCCAAAATATCACTCAATCTTAATGCAAAATATTCCTAGTTCACATGCTATTCAACATGGATCACAAGCTTTTCCCACAGGTCAAGGCAAAAAAAGACCAAGCAGCTGTAGTTATTGATCAGTTTTTACTTTCTCCAATAACCTTAAATATTTCTTTAAGGGATGGATGGTGTTTGAAGTTTCGGCATTTCGCTGTTTTTAGTTTGTTCCACATTCATTTAGGTGAACCGAGTAACATATTTTTCTTTAAGTTTTATTTTTCCATGCTTATAAATTGGCAATTGGATACTTGCTGCAGATCTTAGCCATGGTTATCGGTGCAGTGCCGGTTCTAAAGAGATTAATATTTACAAGTGATGCTCCACTTTATTTCTTCACTGATAGCTGCAATATTCTTGGGTAGGTTTTGCATAGTCTCATGAAAATAAGTTGCTTCTTATTCTGTAGTTGAACTTGGTAGGAGCATGTCAGGTAATGTTGGTTATTTGCTATTGATGCCTGTGTCTTGGTATTTGATTCTATGATGGGTTAACGCTGTTTCATTTTAACAGGAACGCCATGATTCCATGCATTTTGTTGGCATTAGGAGGCAATCTTGTTGATGGTAAGTCAACAATCTTTGTGGCTATTGTTTGATGGTATACCTACATAAAAGTTTGTGTAGAGTCAGTTGCCTTTAGGTCTTGTCCTTATACCATCAGCTTTGCCACATGCTATTAAGTATAGGAAGCAAATTTCTCATAATTTTGCTTATTAATGTCTCATGATTACTACTCCATGTTTGGGAAGATTTTGATGATTTCTGGCCTTCCATGTTTCATTTGCAGGACCTGGGCCAGGAAGTTCAAGAATCGGTGTACGGACACTCGCTGCTATTATTTTTGCTCGCTTATGCTTGGTGCCTCCCGCAGGACTTGGCATTGTAATGCTGGCTGATAAGCTTGGCTTCCTTCCTCCCGATGATAAGATGTTCCGGTTTGTCCTACTCCTTCAGCATACAATGCCAACTTCTGTCCTTTCTGGTAAAAACTCAATCCTCAATCTAAAGATGTTCTTGGAAACTTAAGAAATTCAAATATTTGCATATGTTTCTAATTTATATTTAGGTTACAGAACATTATTGCTTCATTTGAGCTGCCTAAACCGTAATAATTATATTAGGTTAATGAGAAGCATGTATCTGATTTCCATGGATTGCTTATGTTTAGCATACATCAACTGAATCAATGATTCTATCTAATTTAAATGTTGGAAATGTACCAGATAATAGTCCTATATTTCTAAGTTTTTGGTTCACAATATAGAAGGGACTTGTGCTGATTTACCTTTTCCCTTCTCTGCCTGTTTGCAGGTGCCGTTGCTAATTTAAGAGGTTGTGGAAAGGAGTCAGCTGCCGTGCTGTTCTGGGTTCATATTTTCGCAGTTTTCTCCATGGCAGGATGGATTATTCTCTATCTGAACATACTCTTTTAAAACTGTGCCAAGCCAATGCTGCCCAGCATTTCCTTTGGGTATTTATTTCCATGTTATTAATTGTCTCAGTAGATTAGTTGGAATCTTCAAATTCTTTGAAAAGCGAAGCAAATGGCTTTCGTGATTGTGAGCCCTGAAGCGATGAAGGGAGGCATGCCTTACGGAAAATTATCTTTCAATTTTTTTGCTTGATAGCTTGTTACATAATGCATATTCATGCCCTGTTAACCTCTAAATAGGGATGGACTTGAAGTTAGTTCGTTATAAGCTATTTACCACTCAAACAAATTTTAAAGAATCAATTCCAAGGTCTCCAGAGTTGGGGGTGCCTGATGAAATTCTGTGTAGATATCTAAATTGGAAATTAATTGTTACTTTGGGTGATCTTGTTTAGCGGTTATATACATTATTCAATTGTGTGATATATATTCATTTTTCTTCTATCTTCCTCTTTTTTTCTTAAAGGGAAAATTTTATAGAGAGCTCACGTTGGATAAGGGTGTAAATGAACCAAACATGAACACTAATTTGCATGTTCACAAATAAATGTTCTTGAATATTGAACAAATATGTTCATAAATACGTGTTTGTGGATATTAAACAAAGAATTATACAAATAAATTGTATTTATTCTCATGTATATGGTTAGAGGTGATAGTGGATTGGACCGATCTAGTCTCGGATCAAGTTCGATTAGTTTCGGCCCACAATTTATAAGAATAGGTCTTAATCAGTTGTTAAACCAGGCTGAGTTGGGTTGTTTTAACATATAAAAATTTTTGAATCGATCTGGCTCGACAGACCGGTTCATTATAAACCGAGTCGAATCGTCTGGTCCCTTTTTTTAATTTTTTTTTATTTTTTAAAGTTTATATAAATTCATTTTAATCAAAATGAATATATATTAATATATTTTTTTGATTTAATGTAATAAATTTATTTTTATAATAAATAATGTTAATAGTAATTATAAATTTATAATACATAAAGTTATTATAATTTATTTAATTAAAGTAATTGTAATTTAAAGATAAAGTTACTATAAAATTATCTAATAAAATTACTGTTACAATAAAATAATAAATAATGATAATATGATATTATGATAAAGTTATTATGATATTTGATATTTAATATTTGATTCAAAATATAAATAATGATATTAAATAAACTGATAAAGTTACTTATTTAATAAAGTTGTTAATTTAAAAAAATTATAATACTTTTAAATTTTTTATTTTTTTAAACTTATTTATTACATTTGAAATATAATTATACTTATCATTTAAAATATAAGTAAACATATCATTTTGCATTTAAAATATTTATTTATTTATTTAGTATGCTTTTAAAATATTCATTCATTTTGTATTTTAGATTTATTTATTTTTTAAACATAGATAAGTATAACATTAATTAATTTGGTATTTAACGATAATAATAAATGAAAATAATAAAGGAGAAAAAGGAGAGAATAAGAGACCAAAGATTTTTTACATGAAAAAGCCTTTCAATAGTAGAAGGGTAAAAACATGAGACTGTAGTCCATAAAAATATTTTCTATGACTAAACTTATTTACAATTTTACAAACAATTTACAAAAAAAATAGATTATTACCTATTCTTCATAATTTATATGATTGCGCTGGAAATTTCATCCTTCTCCTTCAAATTATTATCTGCGAATTCGTTGGCTATTCCAAATTCGATATTTCAAGATTCCGTATCAAACCAATCTTTAAGACATGTTAACATGCAAAATGAATTTGGATTAAGAGTTGTTCAATGGTCTCCAATAATTCTTCCATATGTGGAGAATGCGGATTCTGAAGCAACAAAGAAACTTGCACCGCAAAAATATCTCGGGCCATGGAAACTAAATTGGAAATTGTTTTTGATTTTCTTTCCATTATTGGAAAAGATCAAAGTTTTTGCTTATAGAAAAGTATTGACTTAAAAAAATCCTTTCTCATTGAAGTTAGAACTTCATTAAGTTGTTGATGATCCAGATCCGTCAGCTTTTCCTTTTAGCTTCATTCTCTTCAATGCTGCTTCCTTAATTGTGTTTAAAATGCCTTTTCCTTTGCTGCTACAATCACTCTCAGTTTCTTCATACGATTATTCTTGTCCTCAATTGAAGTTGAACTGCTCTCTTTCTGCTTAATAAATATTAAACAATTTTCAAAAAGGTTTGCTAATTAAGGACTTTTGGTCCTCATAGAATCAAACCAGGAAATTTTTTATAATAATAATAAAATCTCTATATTTACTTCATATTGACTAGGATCTAGTAAAGTTACAATACAATAAATATGAAAAATTGTTTCTTAATCTTTTTTAAAATTTTCCGTCATATCATATACAAAGAAGATAAAGTTTCATGATTCCTAAATTTTAAAAATTTATCAAACATTGTATAGATAATAGGAGCAAAATATGTGTAGTTGGATAAAGTTGATTTAAAAATCTTTTGGTTGCGTCTTTGAAAGTAGATATTAAATCTACACAACATTCAATATAAATCCATTCTTCATCATAAAGTGCTAAATACATGCTACTTGTATAATTGTTATAAAAAGAAGTAATAATTTCTTTATAAGGTAAAACAAAAGAAAGCAAACGATGAAGAAAGTTCTACCTTGTTTTTACGAGAAGTGGAAATGCTTTAATAGGTATATTATTTGCTCGACAAAGCTGCTTCCATTCACGTTTATTATTTGAGATGCTGATCTATTTTGCTAACATTTTAATTTTATTAATTTGACTTATGCCACTGGTACTACCACTACAAGTAACACTAAAACCACTTGGAACACACAAATTTATAATATGGCATACACATCTAGCATGAAAAAATACACTTTGCATAACTCGGTTTAAACTTTTAATTAACACAGGAATAGCTACGGTATTATTTGAAGCATTATCTAAAGTAATTGCAAAAACTTTACTATTTTCAAGTCCATACAATTTACAAACTTTAATAATATATTTATGAATAGTATATGAATTATGTGCTTCTTCTATTACATCTAAGGATAAAATTCTTTTTTGCATGTACCAATCTCCATCTATCCAATGACAAGTTATAACAAGATAACTTATACTGTTAGTACTAGTCCATATTCACTAGTTAAAGTAATCTTAGATGAAATATTCTAAGTTTATCAATTAAAGCTTGCCCATATTCTTTAAACATATCCATGCAATCTTTTTTAATGTATGTCTAGAAACAGTTTATATGCAGGTTACAAATATTTACAAACAAATTCTAAATATCCTACTTTTTCACAAATTGTGAATGATTGTTCAGTATTAACTGCAAATCTAACTAAACCACATTAGCTTAAACATTATCAAAATAAGAATTTTTTCTACCATCATGTATATTAATTTGAGATTGTTTGTCTTCAGTAATTTCATTTTCTTTAGCATCTGGATTAATTTTTGTGCATTAATTAAATGTCTTTTTATAAGTACTTGTACTGCCACCACTTCCACCGAAGCTATAAACGTAATTGCATTTACACAATTTACAAATAGCAGAATATTTCCGTCGCGCCTTCTTTTACTACAATGGCAAAATACTCCCATACCTTGCTCTTTTTTCGAGTAATCTTTGTTTTCGTCGGTCTTGATGATGTAACGGCAATGGTGGCAGCTGATAATTGTGTTTGAGTATGACCACGACCATGACGACTGGTACTACGATCTATTGGTGGTGCCGAAGGAAGTTTCTCCTCCTCCGAATGAATATCGGGTTCAACTTTATTGAATGATTCGTCACTGAAATTAGAGATTTCAATAGAACCGAAAGGACGAGAAACGAAACATAAACGACAAAAGAAATCTGAAATTTTTATATTTTTTGAAAATAAATATATTTTAAAATTTGAAAAAAAAATAGATGTAAAATATATATTGGAAGTTGGAACTTGAAAGTTGAAAGTAAAATTTGTAAAATTGTAAAACAAAAAGAAAAATGAATTTTAGAGAGAAAAATAATAATATTATAAATTTAGAATAAGAGATTTTGAGTGAATTTGAGAAAGTTTGAGTGAGTATTGAGAGAGTATGAGTGAGCATTGAGTGAGTATTGAGAAAGTATAAGCGTTGAGATTTGAGAGGAAATGAGATAAAAAGGTAAAGAAAAAAAATGAAGGATATGAATAGGTATTTATAGAAAAAAAATATTGAATTTAAAAAATTAAAAAAAAAACTAAAAATGGAGGGAGCCCTTTGAATCAATGGGCGACAGCTACTAGCCATTGCCCATATGGTTTGTAGCAACCTGCAAAAGCAAGTTGCTGCAACCATAGCTTGTCACTGCACAGTGGTAGGCTATTTTTTTAAAAATAATTTGAATCCGGATCGAGCCCTTACCGAGCTCGGTCCTTATTGGGCCGCAACCTTATCGAGCCTGGTCCCATTTTAGAGGAACTGTTAAATCGGTTTCGATTATTGGTTCGGATTAACCCGATCCGATTTCGAGTTGGACCCGGCCAACCCGACTCGATAACTAGCTCAATGGCATCAAATTATAAAAATATTACATAAACATGTAATTTTGATACTTACATACAAAAATATCTTATGAATAATTATGTAATTTAAAATTTTATCATCATCGAATAACAAATGAACATTAAATGATTCATTAAATGAACAAACTTTGAACAAACCTTAAATGATTTCGTTCACGAACATGTGAATGAATCATACCTATGTAAACAATGGTTTGTTAAGATTAATAAACGAATTAGACATGTTTAAGGGCCGAACCGGGTTTGGGCTAGGCCTAAGTAATATATTATAGGATTTTATGTCAGTCCAAACTTGACCCAGCTCGAATTTCAGACCTGATATTTTGTCTAAGCCTATTTTACAAACTACAAAAAAAAACCTATGCTTGCCCAAGCCATCCCATTTTATAAAAAAAAAATTATTCAATTTAATATTTATGTTGTAAACTTTTTATACTTAAGAACTCTTCTAAGTAATTTATCACAGGATTTTATGTTAACCCATACTCGACTCATCTTGAATTTCGACCTGATATTTTGTCCAAGTTCATTTTACAAACAACAAAAAAACCTAAGTTTGCCCAAGCCATTCCATTTAAAAAAATTTATTCAATTAAATATTAATGTTGTAAACTTTTTATACCTTAGAACTCTTACATAGCAAAGTTTAAATACATTACTTGAATCAATATTCAAAAATTTTATGATGTTATTTTTCAAGATTAAGCTAAATGTACCCAGTTTTATAGAATTACAATTATAAAATCATTTATTGGTCATATTCGAAATGAATCAACTTAATTATTAATTAAATAAATTTTAAGAATGTTTTGGTTAATATAATTTTAGCTTTTCATTAAAAATTTGAAATAAATTACTAACATTATCAGAGTTCTGACAGAGTTGTGATTATGTAAATGGTTTAAATTTGAAAAATTAAGGACTGTAAATAATATAAACTTTAAAATTTATATATGCCTCATTTGAATTATTCTAAAGTATTATCATTTTAAAAATTTGCTGATAGAGTATTCATTAATTGTAGTTTTTTTTGGGTGTAAACTGCAGGTATCTTCATCCGTTTTAACGGTCTGAGATTAATCCTGTTCGGGATTTAGTCACAGTTAAGGCTCTTCATCCCTCCCCAAAGATGTGTTTAGTGGGAGTCGAACCAGAAAGCTCTTCCCACAAACTCAGCCTGCGTTGCCAACTGAGCCACAACCTTGGGTTCATTAATTGTAGTTTATATAATAGTTGACATATAATACTAAAAACATGTTGTTTCAAGCTTGAGCTTTTAATGGTAAGATCAAGGTTCAACCCTTTTTTTAATCAGACCTCTTTTGTTAGTTCAAGTTTATTTTACGAACTTATTATTTTTGTCTAAATTCACCAAAAATTGGAAAAATAACCTAATCCATGAACAGTCTAAAACGAACATGATCAAACAAAGAGCAAAAGCACAAACTGTTCGTGGAATGCACTTTGATTACACCCGTCAAGATCATATGGGAGCTTGAGATAGAAGTTTGAGTTCAGTCTAGAACAAGTCTGTAGTCTCAATTCTCAAACCTCGATCGAGGCACGGAGCCAAAGCAAAGAAATTGCTTGGTTAACAGCCTGCATCTCCTGCACGGTGATGTTCTTCCTTTCAACACCAGCCACCTAAATGCCAACATACACATTCAGACCCGAAGTAACAACAATAATAAAAGCTTAGACATTTGAGCACTTGATTACATAATCCAGCAGTAATTGATAAAAGAAAGGATACTCAGTTTTGAGTTACTGAATCAAAATCTGGTTGAATTGAAAGAAATCTTGAACTGCACACTTAAGGAAATTATAACCGTAATCCAATACTAGACCTGAGGCCAGCAGTTACGATTTTAAGATACACAACAAACCAAATAATATATGTAATACTAAAATGTGATGATAAGGATGGCATTCACAACAATTCACAGTTGAAGTTAAAAAACGAAGGCTACATAGGAATCTGGAGGAACATGTAATTGCCCACCAGATTTCTGATACTTCTCAAAAGAGAGACGACCATCTCCTTCTCCTGCTCCCCCTTTGTTTTAGTGATGATGCATCTGAAACCTGAATTTGATGTTGGCCCCATGAAGCTAGATTGCAATGGCTTGTGGATTCTCTTCTTCCAGTTCTCGGTGTGCTTAACCATAACATAAGAACAACACCAATGACACCAGCAAAAGGAGCAGCAGCACGAAAAAGCCAGTCTCTACCACCCTCCCTGGCAGAGCTACGGATGGTGGGATTCAAATGTGGCTCCTCCTGTAATCGGCATGAACTCAATTCGCAAGCTTCATCAGCTTCAGCTTCATCAGAGTCATCAGAGGAACTGTTCTCGTTTGCATCTTGCTGCTGAATTTCATGCATCTCCATCCCATTGTTCATGTGTTGCTTCCCCTCTTCGTAATCTTTGTCATCAGTAGGAAGCTCATAGCGGCAAAGGGGGCATGAATTCCGTGCACTCAACCATGGCAAGATACATGAAGGATGATAGACGTGGAGGCAAGGGAGCTGGTTTACTTCAATGCCAATGGGCAAAACATCCTTGCAGATTGCACAGGCCAAACCATCATGCTTAGTGTTGTCAATAGCGGCCATAGCGGCCGCTATAGCGGAATAGCGTAGCGGGTTTTTAACTACTGCTATAACAACATGTATAGCGTAGCGTTTTTGTAATAGCGGCCAATAGCGGCCGCAATAGCGGATTGCGGATAGCGGTCAATAGCGGCGCTATTGAGTAGATCTGGTAAAATGTCCATTTTTTTTGTTTGATTTAATTTCAGCATTGATTTTATTGTATTTAAGGACATTTAAGTATTTTAAACTTTTTTTTAGGTTAAATTTTTTTTATTACCGCACATTTTTTATGTGCAGTTTTTTTAAATGAGTTTTTTTTTATTAAATATTAAACTAAAAGTAAAAATATTAATTTAAATCAAAAACCCTAAACTAAATAAAAGCCATCGGTAAAATTAAAAGCCAAAGACTGTGAAGCATCTAGGGGCTGGAACTATCGAAGCATCTGGGGCTGGAACTCTCGACAGCAGCAACAACAGTAGCCATCGACTGCAGTCAGCTCTTTACCCATCATCAAAACCAGGTAATTTTCTTCCTTTCTTCCCTTTCCCCCTTTTCTCTCTCTCCTCTCTATCCTCTCTATTCTAAGATTTACATTTTTTTTCTTGATTTTAATCAACAAACATCAAAATCTGGAACAATGGGTGAAAACCCATTAATTTTTTTTCTCTTTTTTTTTTCTATACAATCTTAATGGGTGAAAACCCATTAATTCTTTTTTCTTTTTTTTTTCTGTACAATCTTAAAATTTTTAAGAAAATATGCTGTTTTTTTCCTCAATTCAAGTGAACCATATCAACTGCTATTCTCAAACTCTCAATCCATTGTGTCAACAGCCAAGTGAACTTCTTCCCTTTTCAGCTTTTCTCTCTACCATCCTTCAATTTGTTTTTGACATATTATTCTGTCCATCACTGCACTGATCACTCCATCTTCTTTATTTTAAGATTTACATTGTTTTTTTGATTTTAACCAACAAATACCAAAATGTAGAACAGTAGGTGAAGTCCATCGAATTTTTTTTTGTATAATCTTTAAAAATTTTAATTCATATACTTTTTTTTTATTCAAGTATTTACTTTCTTCAATATGGTAAAGTATGGAACTTGTTTCTTTTTTTTAATTGAAGAGTTGTTTCCATGTGATGCTTATTATCTAAATGGAAATGGAAATCTACAATTTCTTGAGAGAAAACCAGGTTTATGCTTGGAAAAAAATCAGATCAATGATGTTTAATCTATTTCTCTTATTAGAAGAGCAAGTTAATTTATTTTCAGTTGTGTTCTCTGTTCAACTAGACAGCTATTGCTTTGAAGTTTGAAGTGCTAGAATAAATTTTGAATCTTGTAAATTTTTTGCTTATAGGGCAGATACAGAATCATGACAAGTGAATCTCATGATTTTTCTGATTCAAGATCAAGGACAGATTCTGATGATCCCGGATGGAAGTATAATACTTTACCAGATTTGGTTTATGAAAATGATAATTTGACATGGGGAGATGTAGAGAGGGCATTAGGAGCAAGTGAAATTAGAACTTACACTAGAGGTCAAACAAGAAAAAATGTAAATCCAACAAATTATAGAACTCCAGCCTTAACCTCTAAAACTCCAGTCACAAAATCTAAAATATCAGCCACAACCTCTAGAGTCTGTGGGGACTATGAAGCTACTACTAGAGTTATTGAAGCGGTGGCTAACCCTGCTTTGGATCTTGAAAGATCAGATGAAGAAGAAGAGGATTTTGACTTTGAGCTAGCTTGTGGTGGTAGAGCTCGAAAAGACCAAGTTGATGATGATGATTTTGGGACAGAGCAAGAGGAATTAGAAGCTGAAGAAGATGAGGAAGATCAGTAGATTGTGATTCTTATTTCTTAGGAATTGCATTTGTGTTTATGCTTGTGTTTTGTTATCTTATGCGACTTCATTTAGAGTTTTATAATCTTATGTGACTTAGTAACTTATTATTTGCAATGGTTTTATTGGCTTGAGAACATTATTTGAGTGCTTTGTGTAATGTTTTTTAGTTATTATGGTCATTATTTTGTTTTCTATTAAATTAGATATATTTTTTATAAAAAAAATTTATAACCGCTATTGTGTCAATAGCGGCCGCTACGCTATCCGCTATGCATTCATAGCGGATTTTGGCCTTCCCGCTATCATCCGCTATTCGCTATTGATAACACTTCTCATGTTCATCACTGACAATCACACGAGGCAGATTATTCACGAAGGATACAGATGCAGGTGGTGCTCCTCTCCTTGGGCCATCAGTCTCAGTCAGATGGTCAAGCAGCTGTACAAAGCCAGCTCTGGAGTGACGGAAATTAAAAACAGGGACATTGGTTTCATTTGGACTGGAAATAAACAAATCTCGAAGTCCAGCTCTAGATATAGTAAATTCAACTGCATCTTCCTCAACATCACCTTCTTCCCATTCACCATCTTCGTCCTCTTCATCTTCTTGTGATTCATCCCAGTTCCATTGGTTCAGACCAGTATGCATTGGATCAATATCAGTATCACTGCTATCGCTCCTATTGTCAGCTTGAACAAATATTTCTGTATCCAGGAAACTCTGTCCATCCACAGAAGCGTCTGAGTCCCCTCCATAAGTACTAAAAGACATTGCATCACTCTCACTCCGAAAAACCATGTACCAACCAAGACTAACATTCGATTCACTATCTCCATAAACAGAATCCAGGTTATCAAAACTGTCACTTTCAGAATCTGAGAGGATTCGTCGCCATCTTCTAGAACCACTAGGAGTTGTAAGGGAACTGCTGTGCTGTATTGACCTCGCAACGGAACCACCATCCATAATTTGATACTCGTGCCCAGACAGAGTGGATTGGTTGTGCCTTGCCAGATTAATCATATGTGAAAAATGTTGGGAGAAAAGATTTTCCATGGATGCCAAACTGCTTTGCGTATTCCTTCTTCCTTGAGTTGTTCGTCTGAGATGAGAGTCTTGAGGAGGTGTGGCAAGATCCTCAAGCAACAAAAATTTACAGTCCCCACACAGACCAAAGGGTTCAACATCGTATGTTGCCTCGTATTCAGGTGCAAGGCTTCTTCTACATCGAGTACACAAAGATGGAAGGCCAGAACGATTAACTACCAAGCCACCACCATCAGTGTAGCCAGGAGCACCAGACAAAGGCGCGTCTTGAAGATTCCTTTCCAAGTTCGAATCCATCTGTCCAAAGAGAAAAATACAACAAACAAAGGGCAACTGAAAAACAGAAAAGAAAAGGAAAAAAGTTACCAAAAAAAGACATGCTAATGCCATTGACCAATGAGATAGATGATGAACCATCACCAAGAGAATGCAACCAATCCCTCTCTATGCAACTAACAACAGGTAAAGTCGGAAATCTGGCTAAACCGTGAGGAAAATTGAAGAGGGGAATAGAAAGCCGGACAATAAGTTGTATTAGTTAGAAGCAGGGATATTAGAGAGAGTAATTGGTAAGGTTTATAACAGGGGTTAAGTGTAAGCAAGAGAAAGAAGACAAGCATGAAGAGACACTCAAAGCATCGTTCTTTGACATAGAATGCTGCATTACAATGCTTATCATCAAACGGGCACATTATTTTTCTTTAAAATATTGCTGGTGATTAGTTGTAAAAGATCATTGCCAGACAAAAGATTAAAAAAGTTATATTTGTAGCAATGGGATAATCGATAATCAACACGAACTGAACAATACAAATGCAGATAGTCAGATGCATACATGAAACACGATTAAGAATGAA
The DNA here is from genome assembly GCA_031772115.1 of Heritiera littoralis. Classification (NCBI taxonomy): domain Eukaryota; kingdom Viridiplantae; phylum Streptophyta; class Magnoliopsida; order Malvales; family Malvaceae; genus Heritiera; species Heritiera littoralis. The sequence goes on along the minus strand of JAPDPK010000121.1, from coordinate 257,655 downwards.
GACAGCGGAAAATCAGAATAGTGAGCGCAAACGAAAAGCTTACAGAAATCAGTGCTTACCGGGTTAGGTAAAGTGGCGGTGGTAGAAAAGCTCCGATCTCTAGAAAAAGGAAAAAACAGTGAAAGAAGAAAGGTGGGTGATGGGTGAAATAAACGATAGATTAGGGATCGACGAAAGAAGAAGGTATGCGACAGAAAGAATGGGTCAAAATTGTTAAACAAGAAAGAGGACGAGAAAGAGTAGGTCTTATATTTATATAAGATAAAAAAAAAAAATTAGACATCGTTTCAACCGCGGAGAAAGTCAGTGCGCCGACTTCCGCTTCCGCCCTTCCTATTTCTTTCCTTGTTCACCTTTTCCTTACGACTTTGTACTCTACATAATCACCACCTTGTTTGTTAAACAGTAACTCTTTTATCTTTATTTTCTACTCCAAATGTTCGATATATGTATAATCTTAAATTAAAAAAATTATTTTTTTCAATTTGGTAAAATATAGATATTTATATATATTTAAATTATAAAATAAATTAATTATTTTTTAAATCAATTATTTATTTCTTTTTCTTGGTGCAAAATATTAAATTCATTATATGTATCAATACATATTTAAATACGTAAAATTAATCTGTGCATTAAATGGCTAATAAGCTTGTATTATATTAAAACCAAAATTGTTAACTAAAATGATAATATCCAAATATTCTAAATTTTTTACATGTATATTATTTTAATTTTCTTACTTTAAGTAAAAATATATTATTTTAGGATTTTTTTAAAAATCAATTTTTTTTCAAATTTATTTATAAATATAAATAAATTTTAAAAATAATTAATTATTTTTCAAATAAATTAAAATTAATATCAATTATCTTTTTGTATGTCTTTTTTAATATATTATCTTAAAATTTTACTTTTACTTTTATTTATTCTATGTTTCACAAAATTTTATTGTCTTTTTTCAATTTTTTACCCATATAAATAAAAATTTAAAAAATCAATAATAATTTTTTCCAATAGATATCTTTTATTATAGCAAATTTGTTTTATATTTATTTAATGATGCACTTTTGTCACTAAAGAATTAGTGATCATATATGGTGCATGGAAAGACATTTATAAATCAGTAAATTTATATATAATATACTTTGTTTGAAACTTTAAAATATAAGTTATTAAGTTTATGAAAAAAAATCTAAAATTTCTGTCTTTAATATTTTTTATTTCTATTTTGCATATATCGAAACAATAAAATAAGAAAATTATATATCTGATATAGTTATGTAATTTTCATCAAAGTTATATAAAACGCATATTTAATTCATTCCAAGCAACAAACAAACAAAATTCAATCATATCTTTGATTCGTAGAAATTGGAAAGTTATACATTTTAACATTATAAGCTACTTTTATCTTTTTTTCTCTACCCTTCATATCTAACTTGTCGTAAATCTCTTTTACAACCTTCGCTTTAGGTTTTACCATTGCCTTCTTTGCCTCCTTTGTCGCTAATTTATAATTTGTAAGTCTCTCTTATGTGTTGTTCTTCTTTAAAGTAGTGTGACACACTTACTTAATCTTCATAGCTTCTTTTACTAATGCAATCCACCATGTTGCATCTTTTTTAGTTGATGCTCTTCTGTTTGATACTCTTAGTGTCTCCTTGTCCACCTTCTACATAGATTTTGCCATCTTACTCCACAGTACATTTGATTTCTCCTCTGTTGTCTAATCTTTTTTTTTATCCAACCATCTCTACATACTGCATTACAATATTCTTTTAGATTCCACCATCGAGTTTATTTCATTTCTTTTTGTTGGTTCCTTCGATGCCATGAATGAATCCTCATTTTTACGACTAAAAGTTTATATGTTGCGTGGTAACACTCTCACCTGAGATAATGTTATAGCCCAGACATTTACATTTATCTCTTTATTAGTGAAAAAGAAATCCGACTTACTCTCAGGCCACTTCTAAAGGTTATAAGGTGAGATTCTCTATTCCTAAATAGTGTGTTCACTGGGTTAGGTAATATGATAAAGTAAAATATAGGATACCATCTTCACTCTTGTTTCTTAAACTATAACTAAAGCCCCCACGTATGCTCTAAAAACCCTTTACTCGCAAGTAGAACTTACATGGCTATTAAGGTCATTGCTGATAAAAAGGTTTTTTGCTATAACCACTTCTTATACTACCTCATCTAAATCCCCTCAAAACTGTTGTTTACTAGCCTCAACAAGTCCTATTTGCAATGTATACAAGCTAATAATATTCAAAACTTCCCTTCCTAGAATTACCTTAACCAAAATAATCTCTTTGTCTCTTAACTTGTACAATATCCCTATGATACTCTTTATCTATAATGATACATGTACCATTTAAATCTCTATCTTTCTTTGTGTACCAAAGCTTATATTGCCAATATGTTATCTTCCTAGCCTTCTCTCTAGTCCATTTGGTCTTTTGGAGACACAAGATATGAACTTTTCTCCTACTCATAACCTCATAAATCTCAATTAACTTACCATTAGGCATACATATATTTTAAAATCCTAACTTGTGGTTATGGACTAACTTCTTTACACACCTTCGTTTATTTTGTTGTGGGAACTTTCACCAATTTGACACCACATCTAGGCATCGACGTGACGTGTCACTTTCGAGTGATAACCTAGCAACTATTGCATACTTTTCACTACACCTAGGCTCTAGGACAACACGTTGCTAAGTAGGGTACGCCCCAATGAGGTTTTGCTATTGGTTCATTTTACGAAATTAGACTAGTTTTTATTGTTCGTTATGAAAATCTACCACCACTCTTCTCCTTTATCTAAACTTGGGACCAATTGCATTTCACTCAATACAAGTGGAGTTAATTTTAAAATATATTAATATGTATTTAAATTGTAGTGTGGTTGTAAATTGCGATTGGCTCGTAATAAGTTTAAACATTTGATTGCAAGTAACAAATATCAGCCATATAATACTTCATAAATTAATGTTACAAAATTTTAATATATGTACTTCAAATTTTAGTTTAAAAATATTTATATTAATGAAATATATTTTAATGCTAACATAATATATTTGTTATATATTAATGAAATATATTTTAATGCTAACATAATATATTTGTTATTCTTCTATGATCAATACAAATTAATTAATAATTAATAATAAGATGAAATGAAATAATAATAAATTTTTTCCAACAAACCGGTAGTTCAAAATCTTTATTCCCAAATAAAGGTAATTTTAAACTTATTTACTTAAATGGTGTATTTTAATCCATGTCAATGCCACGTCATTTTTTAAAGCCATGTCATATTTTAAACCGATTGCATTGAAAAGTCGAAAGTCTTAAAAGCATCAAAACCAACTACCAAAAAGCCTTGAGGAATTTGGCTCTGCAGTTCTTCATTTTGAAATATAGTTAATTGATAACAGCCATGAAACAGACAAAAGAAAGAGAGTATTGCATTCAATTAGCTTATTAGGGGATGGTATCGATCATGGGTTTTCTGTTCCCATTCCATTCTATCTCAGGTAGTGTCTCCATTTGAATCGGTCTTGGATACTCACGTATGGCTGAAGTGGGTTTTATATGTAATCTACTACTCTGGCTTTTAAATAGTAAATAGCATTGTTATTTGTATGTTCCAAGTGTTTGCAGTTATTCCTAAAAGAATGTGTATTCCTTGAGTAATTATTTCGATAGCTGTAAGGGAGAGTAGGAAAGTGGTTGAGTTTTTGGGGCATTTTTTGGGTTCATTAAACTTTCTTTTCTCCATTGTCATAATGATCATTCTCTTAATTATTGAAATTGGTCTTCCCTTATTTGTTTCCAAATAATATCCTTGACCATAGCTTTTGGAAATTGTGTTACGCTTAATGATCTATCAGTTAATAACTTGCAAGCACTACACAGTTACAGTGTCTCAATTTGCAAATAAAGGCTTATAGTTAGGTACATGTTTTGTGCAGGTTCTTTTTATTGAAATTGGTCTTCCCTTATTTGTTTCCAAATAACATCCTTAACCATAGCTTTTGGAAATTAGGTTACACTTAATGATCTATCGGTTGATAACTTAGACGCACTACATAGTTGTAATGTCTCAATTGGCAGATAACGTCTTATACTTAGGTACATGTTTAGTGTAGGTTTTTAGTAAAGATATGGACAAAGACACTATATTCTGCTTGTACCAAGAGCCTTTAGACTGGAAAATCAATATGCTATTGATGCAACCATCATTAACATGCTTGCATACACATCATTAACAACCAGCAAGAATAATTTGGCTTCACTTTAATGTTAAATACAACACTATTGCAACTTGAAATGCTATTGGAGGAAAGCAGGGGAAGATGGCTTGGCAACTGTTGCAACAGTAATTGTGTGGCATTCCTATAAAACTGGAGACTTGTCTAGTGAGTTTGCTTGGATGCAATAGAGGAGAGCCAAGGCTTTGATCTCAATCATCCTTGGAATCTGTTGTAATGTATCTACATGATTTAGATTGAAAAGAATTGTAGAATGTATAAGAAGAAACAGTGAACAAGGAATGAACTTGTCAATTGCATTGAAGAGACTATCATGTTGAGCTTGCAATGTAACCAGGATTTCTTGTGACTCATTCAATAGGGACTTAGTGAAAGACTATTCAAAATGTAATTCTTTGATTTTAATATTACATTTACTTTGAAGTAAACACATATATTTGTAGTTGAATCATGGAAGTTGATATTCATGTAGGCTCAAAAAATTTAAATCATATTTGTTGTTACTATCTTTTAAACAAATTAATTATGTCGAAACTAATGAAATCACAAATAAATCAAAGTTTTTCTAATACAATTAAAAGATCAAACCAGTAAATTGAAAATCAACTCATAAAACCTTCATAAAACTACGAAAAGAATAACTTCATGTCTTAAAAAGAAAAACAATATACTGGCTCAACAAATTACTTGGATATACTAACAATCATCACCCTTTTGAATAATTTTGGACAGAAAACTTCGTAGAATTCTTGGTAATCCTGCAAACATTTGACAAAATATAAATTAAATAACTTTCAAAGGTAATTTATCATTGTAATAATAATTAAGCATGTTGACAGCCGTCGTTAAAAGACCCAAGTAAATAAAATAAACTAAATGTTAACAAAATTAGATTAAGTGTACATGAAAAATATCATATCATATTGAAGTTTTAGAATGAAAAATTAGTGAAACCTTAAGTTAATACATTTCTTTAATTTTTTTTTCCAATAAAGAGTTAGATCAAATCATTATCAATAAACTAAAATGAAAAAGAATAAAAAATACCTTATAAAATTAAATTGTAGCTATATTTGAATCTTTATGCCTCCTCATTTGACATGTCCTACGATCATAGCTCGATTGTTTGCAAAGTCTACAATGAATTGTTGTCTGACCTTCATTCTTTGAGGAATAGTTGCAAACACTTGGTACATACAAATAATAAAGCTACTTGCTATTTAAAAGCCAGAGCAGTATATTGCATATAAAACCCACTTCAGTGATACATGTTAATTATACTATACAATATGCACACTTCCAATATTAATTAAAAAAGTCAAAAGTTCTACTTTCTTTTAGAAATAGAAGTTAAATTTTCAAAATAAAAATGAATCCATTAAAAGTGTATCTACATGATCTAGATTGAAAAGAATGATACATAAACGAAGAACCAACCTAAAATTTTCACATTGTTATTTCTATTGTATTTGCTAACAATTTTGACTGACTGAGAGAAAGCAATATCTACCTTTTTCGGTGAGTATCGAAGATCGACTCAAATGAAGACACTAGAAAGATAGAATGAAATAGGAATAGAAAACCCATGATTGATACCATCCCCTACTAAGCTAATCAAATGCAATTCTCTCTTTCTTTTGTCTGTTTCAGGCTATTATCAATTAAGAACTACAGAGCCAAATTCCTCAAGGCTTTCCGGTAGTTGGTTTTGATACATTTAAGACTTTTGACTTTTCAATGCAATGAGTTCAAAATATAACATGGCTTAAAAAAATGACATGATATTGACACGGATTAAAATACACCATTAAGGTAAATAAGTTTAAAATTACCTTTATTCGGGAATAAAGATTTTGAACTACCGGTTTGTGAGAAAAAAAAACTCAAATAGTAATATTTAAAAAATGCTAAAATATAATATCTTTGGTCAGCATTAGCCACGAATGTGAGAACCGAAAATTTTTCTATTTTTGGTATTAAATTACTTGGGAATTTAATTTTTATGCAAATAAATAAGTGAAAGTAAATAAATAAGTTTATTTGCGAGATGGGAAAATTGTTGGAATTTCTGAAACTGATGAAGTGATGAAGTTGAGGAAATTATTTTGAATAATTTTCAAATATTAAGAGATCTAAATATTAAAGAAATGAAAGTGAGTATATTTATTTTGGATATTAAGAAATCTAAAATTCAAGGAATAAAAATGTGTATATATATTATTACTAATTAATAATTATATTTATAAATATTTATTTATAAATATAATTAAAAAAGGAAAAGGAGCGGGAATCGGGATACAAACCCGATTCCCTTGTTTTCTTTTCTGTTTTGGTAAAACAGAGGAGAAACAAAGGAGGCAGCCGACCCCCGTCGGTCGGCCGATAGAGAGAGGAGAGAAGGGCGTCGCCGGCGAGACGAGGAGGAAGAGGAAAAGCAACCGGCGACAGCTCGAAGCGGAAAAAGAGAGGAGAAATTGGAAGAAAATCGAGAGGAAAAGAGAAAAGGAAACGGCAATGCCGGCTGATCCCGCCACCGCCACCTCAACCCCAACCCCGACCCTAGCGAAGGTAAGGGGAAGGAAAAGAGATCGCCGACGGTGAAGGAGGAAGAGGAAAAAGGGAGAAAAGAGAAGAGAAAGAAGTCACCGCTGCCGCTTCCATATCCAACACCGTCGCCGACAATGGGGAAGAATGAAGGCCAGATCCAGCCTTGTTGCCACCCCAACAAGCTTTGGAGTGGCTGAACCGTGAAAATGGTGGCTACCGATGGCTGAACCGGCCAAGCAGAGGTGAACCAACGGAACCAGACCGATTCAGGCCAGAAAAAAAAGGAAAGGAAAAAGAAAAAAAAAGAAAAGAAAAGAGAAATAAAAAGAAGGAAAGGAGAAAGAAAAAGAAAAGAAAAAAAAGAAGCAAAGAAAAGAAAAAAAAAGGGAAAAGGAAAAGAAGGAGAAGAAGAAGAAGAAATGGGTAAGAAAAATTAAAAGATTTCACTATATTTCTATGAAGTTTATTAGAAATTGTTGGATTATTTTCTAAATGAAAATATGTGTCAATTATTGAAATTGTAGCAAAACGGAAATAAGACGAATGGTGGATTTCGGTTAGGCTCGGAAATCGGGAACGCTCTAAGCTTGAGGCGAATTGGTAAGATACTTTTATAAAGTAGTGGTAGTGTTATATTGTATATTTTGGAATTGTGATCCTGATGATAATGATTATTGAAATGATTTTTTTAAATGCTAAGAGGACCTACAATTGGTGATAAGGGTTTAGTAAGAGATAAATAAATGGTGAGAATCAACGGCTGTGGTTATAAATTGTATTTTCTTGCAGGAGGTTTTGATAAAATTAAGTCGTTATGCTCCCAAAATTTATATGAAAATAATTGATAAAAAAAAAGGGTTAAGGCTTCCTCATGTAAATGGAATTTCAGAAAGAATTATTGAAAGATAAGCCTTGAAAGGACCTTGTTGTATTGTCAGAAAAATTTGATTTTTTGGAATAGTTTGAGGAGGTAAATGGTTGAACAATTGAATTGTGGAATTATTGACAGAGTGATGAATTTGGAAATTTATAAATTTCGATTTCTTGATTTTGGAGTAGTTTCGAACGTGATAACACGGATATTTCAAGAGATCGATGTGGAGACGGTTTTATTGTATTACGTTGTGATGCCGAATATGCGTGAGATAATAAACGGACCTACACTTGTGGTAGAGGTCCTAATGCCAATATTGTGGTGCACGATGGATAATTATAGTGTCGAGTTATGACAAATGTATGACTCGAGCATGTATAATCTTATTGAAATCGATGTTGAATCTCCGATATAATATAATCATTGATGGATTCAAATAAATGAGTGTCATACAATGTGATTATATGGCTTAGATTATAGTTTGAAATAGGTATTGAAAAATACTCTCCCACATTTGAGTGATTTGGAAAAATTGAAGGACGTGATGAATGGTTCAACTTAATAGTGTGTTTGAGATGATGAGAATAAGAAAGTGGATTGTGATGTCTCGTGGACATTTGATAGGACACACCTCTACGTAAAGGTATGCTTGTATATGTCTATATTAAGTAGATGTGAACTGGGATTTTTTGTAATGAAATGGATGGTCGTAAGGCGACTTAAATGATTGAAACATTGTTGATAGTGGAAATTGGTCAATCCTCTTAAGTGAGTAAACTGTTAACAAAAAATTGAATTGATAATACCGTATAGACAATTCTAGCATGATATTACATTGCACAGGCCATATAAAAATTGATTGAAGACTATGGTTTGAATTTTTGAAGACTATGGTTTGAATTTTTGATAGTGAATGAAATTGAACCTTAAGTTTGGAAATTATGAATGTGCGCCAATAGGTCAAACCATAGATGGATTTGATAGGTAACTATTGATTTTGTGGTTCTGTTATCTTCAATGTCGACCATAGAATAGATATTGAATGATGATATTGGTATTTGCATAATTTTAGTATCTTAATGGCTATATAGAAATGTGACATTTAAATATTCAGAGATACTAAGAAGACTCATACTGAGAGTGGTGGTCCTAGTATTGAATGATGAAATGTACAAGTGATTTTTATAATCGATAATTATTGCGAAATGATATTGAATATCGAGGAACTACAGTGAATATTGAAATTACCTATGAGGTATGATTCGATTGAAATCAAAAGAACCTATGAGGTATGATTCGATTGAAATCAAAAGGATGGAAATGAGGAATTTAGATTATAGTTAACACTATAATTAACTGATATATTTCACGAAAATGATAATTCATTGTTTTGAACTCATGATTGAATTTACATCGCATTTAAGCATACCTTGTTACAACTTGAAACATTATAATAATGTTTATATGAATACTATAAAGTATTGATTAGTTTTGAAAGGAAAGTATATGGTAGATATATATATTATATATAAAACCTCTTACATAATGATACCATATGCTTTACATGATCTTTGACAAGAAAAGCTAAAGATTTAAATGTTTTTATGAGACTGTAGGCACCCTAAGAGAGTTAAACTCAATAAAGCATAGTGGAAACCGCCTAATTGGAGATTACTCATTAGGCAGAGATGCTTGTCCGACAATAGTCGTGGACAAGGCTCAGTCACACCTGATCCGTGAGGCTGAGAGAGATGAGGTCTATGACCATAGATAGCGCCCTAGTTGGTTTCCAGGGGACGATGATATGATTTCACTGCTAGCTACAGTGATCTAAGTCTTTATTGATAAAGTATTAGGGATCTAGCCTAGTCTCAAACCGATATGATATGCAGTTTAGAGTATGCTTTTAAATTGATATGAACTCTAAACTGATATGATTTTATAGTATATGAAATGTGTTTTGATATTGTAATTGATTACACATGATATGAAAAGAGAAATGTGCACGTTTTGATTTGAAATGATATGAAAAGACATGTTTTGAATTGACATGATATGAAAAGAGAAATGTACACGTTTGATTTGAAACGATACGAAAGACATGTTTTGAATTGACATGATATGAAAAGTGAAAAGACATGTTTTGAATTGACATGATATGAAAAGACATGTTTTGATTTGACATGATATAAAAAGAGAATTGTGCATGCTTTCAACCTTGTCTTAAAGGTAAATATGAAATGAATTGAGAATTGACGTGTTGGAACATGCCCTAAAAGTACATGAAACATGATTTGAAATTATAGTTATCTTACATAGTGAAGCTTGCATAAGTTTTGCATGCTGAGTCATGACATAACAACATTCTAACTATATGATGTCATGATATTATACGGTACATGAACATAAGACTGATATGAAGAGAATTATGACCTTACACTATCATCATCATGATTTCTCACATGAAAAGTGATATGAGTTGATGTAATACAGGAGTATAATTATTGAATGTAAAGTGACTTGATATGATATCTCAATTGAGCATGATATACGATGAGATTGATGTGAGTATGGATTAATAGTATATGATATTCAAAGTATACACGATTCATTGTTGTGCGATGCAATGTCGTATAAGGACAAGAAGATCGAAAGTGATTAAGTTGATCTATTTAGATGTCTGAGTGATAGACAGATGACAGGAATTGAGATAACGAGATGTTATCGATGAAAAAGGTGAACTGTAATTGCAAACTTGCAGGTTTTAAGCATTGTGGTTAAGATAGTATAATTCTACTCCTGCATTTATATTAGTATCTTATTGAGCCGTGGTTTTGCTCACCTTACTTAATTTTATCTCTTTTCAGATAATTGAGTTAAACTCTGCCATGAGGGCTTCTGAGTGGGCCTTCGGATACGGTATCTGGACTTGGTACTAGTCTTCTGAGGGATATGTTCCTTATAAAACACTTGTTTATATGTAAGACTTTAATTGATACACAATACATATTCTGTTAAACAAGTCGGGATGTAACTTATAACCGTTTCCTCGCTAGTTTAATATTTAAATGAAATGACTATAGGTCACCTAGATAGTATAGTAATTATACTGACACCGAATACAAACCTTAAAATGAAAAAGAAAAATTTAGTCCATAAATTTGTAAGAGAGAAAAAGTAAAAGAATCAAGTGAACGTCACGGTCTTCGGGTCGTGACAACGAAACTCAAGCGGAATATAATCTCATACCCAATATGATGTGGAGATACCTAGTGATTTATACAAAAAAATTATTTTATAACTTATTATACTATTTATATTTTTTTAATATTTAAAAATTGTTTTTTATTTGTATCTTATTTTAAAACTTTATATTATTTTGCTCTTCCAAAAAGTTTCACACTCGAAATGACTAGAATTTATAAATTAATGAATAAATAATTTTAGGAAAAATAAATCATATTTTAATAAAAATGAACAAGTAGAATTAAAATTTTTATTTAGAATAAATCCTTTTACCATGAATTTATAATTACAATTAAAAATTAATTAAAAATAGCTATTTAAATATAAAATAATTTTGTTGTCACTAGAAAATGCTACATGAATATTTATATTTTTTGTATTTAATAGATTATGGATATAAAATTATGTTGTAATTTTTTTATAAAATAAATGGTTGTATGTTTAATTTTTTTTTTTTTTTAATTTTGACTATAAATTATTGAAGTGGTCATGGGTTAGAAATAAAAGCTGATGAGGTTTTGGCTTGGTGACAAGGAGAAGGCCATGAGATTTTGAGATTTTAGGTTCGAATCTCACTGAATGTGAGATTTATTTAATTTGTTATTGTTTGCATAGTTTGTTATTATTTTTGTATTTACTAGTTTATCAAGTTACTTGTTTATCGAATATAACATCCTAATTATGATTGTAACTTTAAATGAGAATATACCCTTGAAAAAGAAAAGAAATAAAAGACGTTGCTTATAGACTTGTGTATTGTGGTAAAAAAAGAATCAAATTGAGACGAGTTTGTTATTTAAAAAAAAAAAAGAATGTGGGCTAGCTTTATATTTTAACATTAAAGATCTTAAAGATCAATAAGGCAACTGTATCGTTTCCTCTTCTTTGCTATGCTCTTTGCCTATTTTCACATCAACTCTCGTGGGTTATTTGAGATTATTGGAGTTTTAATTTGTGTTTGGATCGGATGTGAATCTTCTAATTATTGAGTGTATCGGAGTTGAATATTCGAATATTTAATTAGAATAAGTTGTTAATTTAATTAAAGTTTTTTTTATTAAAGATTTAAATTTTTAATTTTAAAATATTTTCATAATTATCTTATTTACTTAATAATCTTATCTATATATATATATATATATGAAAAATTATCCTATACACTGTCAGTGAAGTTTTTTAACTTCACAAGCAGGGTTAGGATGATGACATGTGTCTCATTTTATTTATTTTTATTTTCTTAATATTTTTAAAGGACACATGTTATCATCCTAACCCCGTTTATGGAGTTAAAAACTCCACTGACAGTGAATAAGATAAAAATCCATATAGATAAGCCAAACAGTCAACTCAAGGTAAAACATCCTATGTGAGTATTCTAAAAATTTGACATGTGTAATATCCTAAAATAAAAATAATAATTTTATTTAATTTTCTAAAATATAGGAATCTATAAACATTAAAATTACAATATAAATTAATTATCTTTTTAAATCAATTATCCATTTCAATTTCTAAAAGATAAACATCTATATATATGTATATTAAAAGTAAAAAAATTCCATATCATTTATCAATTTCTTTACTAATCTTTTATTAATATACATGTACTGTTGTTATATACATCAAAAACATATTTATAGAAATAATTAATTTTGGTATAAATTTTTTACTTGGAAGAACTTTTTTAAAGAAAAAGACATATTTTATATGAACACATAATATGTGTGGTGAAATGAATTTTTTTTATCGTTAAAGTATAAAATGTTTATGAAGTATTACCTGATCGTTGATCCAAAGTAACACTTCTAATTTCAATAAGATTTAGTTTTTGATAATAATATTCTATGTTATACAAATATATAAAAGCCCAAGCTCTTAGAATAATAAATTAATTTTAAATTTTTATAAATAATCTTATTCCATTAATAATTTAATTTTAAAATATATGAAGTTTTAAAAAAATTATATTTTAATCGTATTATATTCATTTAAATCAAATAAAATTTATTTTAGAATTTGAATTTTTTGTTATCACTTATTATGTTATTTTTAAATTAAAAAATATCCATATATTTTGATTGGAATTACATTAAAATTTTAAATCTTGTATCAAAAAATTAAAATGGGTATTTAAGCTATATATTTTAGTATTAAATTAAACTTCCATGTCTTTTTTCAATTTTCATTTCATTCTTTTTTCAAATTTATTTATTCAATCATTTATTTATTTATTTGTTCAATAAATTTTTTAGTGTATATATATATATATATATATATATATATATATATTTATATATATGGTGTAGACATCATTTTTGTCCATGTCTATTTCAAACAATTTTAATTAGTTTTTATATTTTTAATTTAGATTTAGAAATAAATTTTGGATTTTGATTTTGATTATTTTATTTTATTTTTATTTTTGATAAAATAATAAAAAAGGAAAGGAAATCAAAATTAATTTTGATGGGAAAATGGAATTAAATAGGACTATTAAAAGATTGAAAATTAATTTGAATTTGGTAGAAAGAACCATCAGAATTGATATTGAATTTAAGATTCAACTCTGAAATATAAAATTTCCTAAAAAAATGGATTCCTGATCTCCAATTATTACAAAAAATTTAAAGATCTAGGTTTATAAAAGAAGGGCTTGAATACCAAAAGAGGGGAAGCAAAAAATACACGGGCAATTAGATAAAAAAAAAAAAGAAAAGAAAAACTACTGCCCCACTTCCCTGCCTAGTGCAGTTGCCTTCCTAGTGGACCTCCACCACTGCTCGAACCGCAACCTGCTTCCCTGAGTGATCATCCTCAACCCTGCAATGCTTGGATCCCCTTGTTGCTTTAGTCTTCTATTGATTTACCATCTTCTACCCAAGCTTCAGACCGAAGCTGCCCACTGCCATCCTGCTTTCGTTCCACCTTGCCGCACCACCGCCTGTACTGCTGTGTTCTTTGTTGCCCCGCACGTTTTGCACTTGCTGCACCGCCATCCGTTCTTGCATTTTGACACCACTGTAGAAGCTACGTCCTGTCGCTGCGGACCTTACTCTACTGAAACTCATTTGCTACTGCATTATACCTGTTCTTGCACCATAGTTGTTGCATGTTCATCCTGTCCCTTTTGCTAGAACCGAGACTTGTTTAGAGGCGAGTTACTCTGATTTTGTGAGTTTTTTGTTGCTGTTTGCTAAAAAGAAATAGAAACTTGCTTTGCTGCTCACGAGTTGCTTCAGAATTTGAAGAATGTTTGGGAAGCCACGTGAATAATTAGAAAGAAAGAAGGCCAAACAGAAAGGAAAGAAGGAAAGAAAAGGCAGGAAAGGAAAGATACTTTTTATTATTTTATTTTATTTAATTAACTAGATAATAAGTATTTAAATTTAGATTTAATTAGGTAATGGATTTAATAATTATATAGTTTTAGATTGATAATTAACTTGGCTAACAATTAGATGTTTTACTTACTTAATGTAATTTAAATTAATTAATATAATTGATATGATTTAAATGATATGATGATATAATTTAAATAAGGTTGATATGATTTGTTTGATTTGGAAGTAATTTAATCTATTTAATTTAATTTTTTAATTGTCACAACCCGAAGGCCGCGACGGTACCTCTTACTTATATAGATGCGTAGAATTTAGGGCTAATTTTTTTTTTGCTTTTCTATACTTATTTTGTCTAAGTGCAATACAGTGAATTTTTATTTCAGGAAGTTAACTCCCTCGCCTATTTTTATTACTTTACTCAGGTTAATTACCTGCATAAAATTCACAAGTAATAACCAGCTCATGCTTCCCACAATAGCAGTTGATTATATTCTAGCATTACTATGACCAAGTTCACCATTATTCTTTCTTCTAATGAGTCTAAACTTTCTCCGTAACCTAAGTCCATTTCCAATTCATAACATTTCATCTTACGGTTTACATTTTCTTACTTGGTCATTTGTTCATGCTATTCTATCATATATCCATCTCATGCAAAATCAACAATTCTATAATTCATCTTTACTATAGTTAGATGCTATTCTCTATATTAGGTTACATCCCATCTAAGTACTAAATCAAAAACAGCCTGAATTGATATTAATACAAAAGAAGAGTGTGTATACCCAAAATGTTCACAAAAATCTCCTTGGAGAGTTGGGACTATATTTCAGGCTTGGGACTATTCAGAAAGCTTCGAAATACTCCTCCAACTCCGTGCTCAATCTGAAAAATTTAAATAGCGTTTAATGAGCAAGGCTCAGTAAGTCATTTATATAAGTGCAGAGTTAGAATTATACTACTCTAATGCATATGCATGATGTCACGTAAGGAGAATTTACTATCAATCATTCTCTTATTCATCATGTAACATATGTCTGTTATGTTCTCAAGCTCAATGCAACCATACCTCAACATGTCAGGAGATGTCTAAGTCATGAAATCATAATATGACTTTTAACATGTAACTATATATGAAGTGATTGCAGTCTTAAAACATATAATACATATTCTTTTAAAACATGTTCAAGACATGCAAAAATATCAATACTTTTCAGTTTTTCTTTAAAGACATGCTTGAAGTATGCAAGCTTTTTCATTTCATGTCACATATACTTTTTTGAAGCATATTTCATGTCACATTTTATTTTTGAAACATATTTCGTGTCAACATATACTTTATGATTTCGTGTCACATATACTTTTTGAAGCATATTTCATGTCACATTTGCTTTTTGAAACATATTTCATGTCACATATACTTTTTCATATGTTATAAAACTATATTGAGTTTAAAGTTCATTATTGTTTTAAAAACCATACTCTAAACTTTATTTCATATCATTTGAGACTAGGCTAGATCCCTATTTCACTATCAATAAAGGCTTAGATCACTGTAGCTAGTAGTAAAAAATCATATCATCGTCCCCTGGAAACCACTAGGGTGCTATCTATGGCCATAGACCTCATGTCTCACAGCCCCATTGATCAGGCGAGACTAAAACCTGTCCACGACTATTGTTGGATAAACATATATGCCTAATGAGTAATCTCCAATCAGGCGGCTTCCACTATGCTTTATTGAAATTTAATTTCTTAGGGTGTCTATAGTCTTATAAAACATTTGACTAATCTCATGAAAATAGTGCCAAGTATGTAATATATTTCTTTAAACACTCATTTACATATATATATATATATATACACACACGTACATATGCATACACTATAAATCCATTCTTTTCAAAGCCATTTAAGCATCCAAAGTATTCTTATAAACACGATAAGAATAAATCATTTCGAATTTCATGTATAATAATAAAGCATGCTTAATGGCAATAAATTCAAGAAGATGAAATGAAAACTGTAAAATGGAATGCTCATGGATTGCATGAATGTTTATCATTTCATCTCATGATGTCTATGAGTCTATACCATATCGATTCATTGCCGGTTAATATCTCACTACTATGGTACTTTATCAAGTCTAATATCGTACGTGCATTTCATTTCGTTATATCCAATCTCTAGGTATTCAAATCATTTCATCGTAAAATTTAATCCTATACAAGATAATCCTACTTCTACATTATATAAACGTCTTACCTAGTGTGAGCTTAGCTTGATCTTGTCCCGTAATTAGCTAGACCGTGTCTGTTGTCCTCCCGTCGTGCTACACATTCACAAAAATCCAACTTAATTATGTCTAGCCCATATCTATATACTTGAAAATTTAACTTCCAACTTAATACAAATATAATATATATATATATATATATTGATATTCATATACACACTTAACATTAATATAATTTAAATTCTCAAATCGGATTTATCTCATCTTCGTACCTCTATATATATATATATATATATATATATATGCATAATATTTCCACATATATATATATATATATTTCCTTTCTTTCTAATCCTTTTTCCTTTCCTTTTATTTCTTTCTTTTCTTTGTTTCTTACCTTGTTTCCAAATAAGTAATATATATGTATATATCTATCTATATATATATATATTTAACACTAATATAATAAAATTCTTAAATCTATTTTTTTTCTCATCTCCATATATACAAATATATATTTATATATATAGACATACTTTCTTTCTTTTAAATCCTTTTCCTTTTCTTTTATCTCTTTTCTTTTTCTCTTTCTTTTCTTTAATTTCTTTTCTCACCTGGCTTTATGGTTTTTGGCAGCCTTGCATGCAACACCACCAACGGGAGCCCTTGACACTCCTTAAGCAGCCCCTTTCGATGCTCTGGTTCAGCACCCAAACCAGCGACCACTATAGCCACCGAACAGCTCTTTTTCGACCCTGCAAAGTCCCTCTTTTGGGGCTGGAAATACCCGACTCAGCCACCACAAAGCTCCCTTTTTGATTCAACACCAAATTCAGCCAACAATACCTTCTCCGTTTCAGCCTCTCAAAGCCCTAACCTAGCTTCCAAGAGTTACAGCTTACCTCTTTTTGTTTCAGTTCGTGACACCACCCAGCTCAGATTTTTCCTTTCCCCCTCTTTTTTCTCAACTCACGTTCAGCTCCGGTGAGCATTTCCGGTCATTCCTTTCTGCTGCATCGCCAGCCTCAGTCCGACGTCCTTGTACTTGCAAGCAACTCCTTCATGATCTATTCGGCTTTGCCCAACAATGTGATACGATGGAGAGGAGTAGAGGATACGATGGAAAGGTAAGAAGACTTAGGAAAACAGAGGAACGGGAGAAGGAAAAACTAAAAGAGGCTGAGTACTTTAGTTGTTTAGGTCTTCTTTCTTTTTCTTTTATCTTATTTTATTAAAATTATAGGTGTAGGCTGCTATTCGGCAGAGCACTTTGGATTTTGTGTGGGATTTTTCCCACCCAATCCCGGTATATCCTTTTTTTTTAATTGTATAATATATATATAATATAATATATACATGTATAACTTTTAACATAAAACTATTATACTTCAAAACTTTTAATATATATAGTTTTTATTAAAGATTATAAAATATATATATCTCATATATTATGTATAGTATATATAATCGTAATACACTTATAATATATATTTATTTATCCATTTTCACATATATATATATATATATTACCCACATATATATTTTTCCCATTTATATAATTGTATTCTATATAATATATACTTGTATATTTTCCTTATACACTTATATATTTAATTTATATGCTTATGCATTTACATTTATTTGTATGTACATATATCTATACTTATGTGTATAAGTATGATTATATTTATATCTATACTCATACATCTATTTTTACATATATATATGTACATTAATTTATTTTCTTATTCCTTATAATTATTTGCATATGTTTATACGTATGCATATATGCATGTGCATTGCATGCATTTAGCCCGGTGTGTGTATATATATATAATTATACTCTTTCTCTATTTTAGTCAATTCATCCTTGTATATATGTATCTCTTGCGAATTTTTAAAATCATTCATAACTTTCTATTGCCAAATTGGACAATATTCATTTGTTAAATTTGAAGGTTCCATCTTCACCGTTAATACATTTACAATCATACGTCTCATTATAAGTCCAGGATTGAAAATTCGTGATCTTCACATTAATGAATTTGTATGATATGAGATTTAATTGGTGTGAATTTATATGATTGCTATGATTTTGTATAATTTAATTTATGTAGTTTAATTTTATTTATTTAAATGATACGAATGATGTGTAATTGATATTGAATTGTATGATTTATTTAATTTAATTGGTATAATTTAATTAGTAAAATTTTGTTGGTTTGACTTAATGTTTATTTTATCGATTATAAAAATTATGAATATTAGAAAAGCATGGAATTTAATAATTTATAAGAAATTCTAATTACTAAAAGATAAATATGACTATATAGATGATGACATTTTGAGAAAGTCAATTGAAACAACTTAAAATGGCTAGGTGAGAAAATTCTTTCTTAAGTTGAGCCATATTGATGGAATACTTTTGAAAAAAATTTTCAATAAAATACAATTCTTTATTAAATAAATATAAAGATAAATAGAAATAAATTAGATAAATAAAAAACTTAGAATAAAAATTATAAAAAATAAAAAAAGAGAGTAAATATGAATTATGCTAATGATGAAATTCAAGAAAGTCAATTGAGACTCTTTGAAAATTTCTAGGTGAGAAGATTTCTTTTAGGCCAAACCAAATTGATGGGATGTTTTTAAGAAAATCTTCAACAAATCATGATTCATGTCTATTTTCTAAATATATAAATAAATAAATATATAGATAAATATAATACGAAATAAGATTAAAAAAATATAGAAATTAATATGGAGTCAAAATTAGAGCCAAAGTTAGAAAGAATAAGATTTTCATAAAATATTTAATTAATCCGACAATGGAGTTCATGAAAGTCAATTGAGACTACTTGAACATCTTGAGGTGAGGGAAATTTCTAAAGTTGGAGCTAAATTGATGGAAAAATCTCAGAAATATTCTCAATACATAATCGTATCGAAATTAATATAGACACGAGACAAATTGTAAAGATAACCTAAAACCAGTTGGTATCATTTTAAGATGGATATTGTGGGGGTGCTAATCTTTCTCTACATGTAATTGTACTCCCGAACCCTAGTTTCTTTAAACATGGACCAAGTCTTATTTTAGTTTGAGTAGGTGATCAATCACACCTAGATTTGAATGATTGGTGGCAACTTCGTAGTTTTAATGTCTAGCTATTAAATTCCCGAAACCTAATACATTATGACATATGGATTATCTATTAATTTGAAAACATGTATTATTTTAAACATTGTATTTTTTTATTTTAAATTAATTTAAATTTTAAAATTTTAAATAATAATTTATTTTTATTTTTAGTTACATTTTTGCTTACTTTTAATGTTTGATACTGTTATAAATAATTTTTTTAAAAAAAATTCTTAAAGATAAAGTTTTCAACACTAATTAATTTTATAAGATTAATTTGGAATCATTTAAATTCAAATTTTAAAAATAAATCAATTTAAAATATGCAACATTAACCAATAATTTATTAATGATAAATGAAGTAAGAATTATTGTCATTAAAATTGTAGCTATTTAAATATATTAAGATTTGTGATATTTAATTTTTTATAATTTTATAATTATTTTTTAATTTGTGTGTGTGTATCAAGTTTTTCAATACATTATTCAACAAGTATTTCAAAATAATTTTTTAAATTCTATTTTATTTTTTAAAAATTATTATAAATTAAAGTCATCATCGTGCATTACACAGGTTGAAATCTAATTTAAAATTAGTTTGCGACTTGTGTTATGCACGGATTAATTTTATTTAAATATTTAAATGTAAAAAAAATTGAATTATTCAGCTATTTTAATTTTTCTAAAAATTATATTTAATTAATTTAATTGTTTTAAATGTATTAGATAATTAATTTTATTTTTTAAATGGATTAGATACTATATAATATTTTAATTATTTTAAAAATTTTAAGATAATACTTAGATATGCATGAACTTTTTCATTTAAACATGTATAGATATGTAAATATTAGAGAAATGTTAGGGACAGTCACTTTTGACAATAACTTTTAGCCCTTTCACTCTCAAAAAGCCACATTACATTAAATGTAAAAGTTAAAACTGGTAACATGTTGCTTACGTTGATACTCCATATGCTTTTATAGGTAGAAGAGAAAGAAAGCAACTTGTTATAACAAGTTACTAATATCAATAATATGACATGACTTTATGAGAGTGAGAGTATTAAAAGTGACTGTCAAAAGTAACTATCCCTAGCATTTAAATATTATTTACAAACTCATATGTTCAAACCATGGATGAAGATACACGTGATACACTCAAAAAAATATATGTAAACAAAATAAGATATAATCAAAATACAATTAAAAATATAAAATTTATCATAATAGAGCAATTGAAGTTCTATCACTAATTTTAGTGCCAACCTCTTGTAAAGATATCCTTAACCTATAATTTTGTATAAATCAATTAAATAAGTTCGAGTTCCTTAACATCAGTTGCAATCAAATTAAAATGCCAAATTTAGGATACTATTAAATAAAATTATAAGAACTTTTGTAAATTTTTTAAATAAATATATGTTCAAAATATTTGTAAAATAAATGTGATATAATAAACTAACCCAATGTTTGGACTGAGGGTGGGGAAAGGAAAGGAAATAAAAGCAAAGTAAAATAAAAGAAGGTTGTAAACCTTTCCTTTGTTTGAGAAAATTTTTTAACTAGGGAAAGGAAAGAGAGGGGGAGTGAGCACCCCTTGCTTTCCTTTGACTTACTCAATTTTTTAAAACCCCAATTTGGGGAAGGAAAGGAATCTTAAAAAAAAATTTAACATGTAGAATGTCAAATTTAACCTTATTATCTTATAAATTTTAAAACAAAAAGGGTATAATTGGAAAAAAAAAGCATTACAATGAATCATTTCCTTTCCTTTCCATTGTTTAACCAAATAAGGGTTGTTAGGATTACTTTCCTTTCCTTTCTTTTATTAATTTTAGCTATCTAAATAAGGGGTACATGTATCATTTCCTTTCCTCTCTTTTCCTCTAATTTACATTCCTTTCCTTTCATTTCTTTCCTTTACTAATGTTTATCCAAACATAGTATAAAATAAAAAATACAAAACCTACTAGAACAGAAAAATTGAAGGTCTATTACTAAACATCTAATTTTAGGGCCAGCCCTTGTAAAGATATCTTTAACCTGCAATTTAAAAAAAAAAAAACAAAAGACAAATCAATCAATCATATACGTTTAAGATCTTTAACTTGAGTTGCATTCAACTAAAATTCCAAATTTGGGATACTATTAAATAAAATTAGACCGAAACAAAACAATTGAAGTTTTATTGCTAAACACCTAATTTTAGCACCGGTTCTTGTAAAAATATCCTTAACTTGCAATTTTTCTTTATAAAAAGACAGATTAACCAATCAAATAAGTTTAAGATCTTTAACTTAAATTGCAATCAAGCAAAATGCTAAATTTAGGGTACTATTAAATAAAATTAGGGAAACATTTGTAAATTTTTTTAAAATACAATAAAAAAATAATAATAACAAAAATTAAAAAGAAGAAAACATGAAGAATAATTTTCTAATTTCAAGTCACTAGGTATAAATAAAGGGAGAGACCTCAAAAATCTTATTAAGAAAAATTAAAAAAAAAGCAAGCAGAACCACTCAAGCTGAATAGATTAACTTAACAAAAAAAAATAGAATATGAACTTATAAATAACATATAATAATCTTATATATATATTTAAATAAAAGCCAAAGCAGTTGTCATGACCCAAAGCCTCGACTTTCACTTAATACCTATACTTTTCTTAGTCTACAAATTTATGTACTAAATTTTTCTTTTTCATTTTAAAGTTTGTATTCGGTGTCAGTGTAGTTACTATACTATCTAGGTGACCTATAGTCCTTTTATTTAAATATTAACTAGAAAGGAAGCGGTTCTTAGTTACATTCCGACTTGTTAAAACAGAATATGTACTGTGCATCAATTTAAGTCTTACATGTAAACAAGTATTTTATAAGAAACATATACCTCAGAAGATTAGTACCAAGTCCATACACTGTCTCCGATGCCCACTTAGCAGCTCACATGGCAGATGTTAACTTCAATAGTCTGAAAGAGATGAAATTTAGTGGGGTGAGCAAAACCATGGCTCAGTAAGATACTAATATAAATAGAAGAGTAGGATTATACTGTCTTAAACTGCAATGCTTAAAACTTGCAAGGATGCAATTACAGTTAATCCTTTCTCATCGATAACATCTCATTATCACTTCTCATGTTCACTTTTCATTTCATAATCATACTTTTGTATTCTATCATCTCATATCAATTCTCATATTTACTTTTCATCTCAGAATCATACTTCTATATTCTATCATCTCTTATCAATTCTCATATTGTGGATCATGATCACGGTGGTACGAAGTCATAGTTCTCTTCGTGTATTTCTATATTCATGTTTCATATCATATAATGACATCATATAGATGAATTATCGCTACCACCGAGTCATGACACTCCTCATATATTCTTCATGTTTAATTGAAATATCCTATCGAATTCACTTTACATTTAACAATCATATTCCCGTATTACATCAATTCATATCACTTATCGTCCGGGAATTTATGATCACGATGGAGTAAGATCAGAATCTCTTCATATTAATCTTATGTTCATATATCATATCATATCATGTCATGTCATCATATAGATGAAACTTTATTAACGTCGAGTCATGACATTCCTCGTGGAATTCTCATGTACTAGGCATATTATCATGTCTGGGTTTAATATGCAATGTATGAAATTATACTGTATAAACCGCTATCATTTCAACTCATATCATATATACTTTAGAACATGCTCAACATATGAATTTTCAATTCATTTCAAATTTGCCTTCAAGGCATGATAGAAACATGTTCAATTTCAATTCATCTATTCGTTTTCAGAGCATGTCTAAAACATGTGCGGTTTTAAAATATTTTTCATATACTATAAGTCATATCAGGTCTAGAGTTCATATCAAATCAATCTATACTCTAGACCGCATATCATTTTAAATTCGACACAAAATCATATATAAATCATATAAGTGTCGAAATCATTTATCATGTACTTTTAAAACATATACTGTAAATCATATCAGGTCTAGAGTTCATATCAAATCAAACTATACTCTAGACCGCATATCATGCCATGTTCGACACAAAATCACATATAAATCATATAAGTGTCGAAATCATATCTCATGGACTTTTAAAACATGTTTAAAACATGTACTGTTTCAAAACATATTTCATTTCAAACTTGTTTCATGTACAGCATAAATCATGTCAAGTCTAGAGTTCATATCAATAAAATCATACTCTAGACTTCATATCATATCAGTTAGAAACTAGGCTAGATCCCTATCATCTCTATCAATAAAGACTTAAATCACTGTAGCTAGCAGTGAAAAATCATGTCATCGTCCCCTGAAAACCAACTAGGGCGCTATCTATGGCCATAGACCTCACCTCTCTCAGCCCCATTGATCAGGCGTGACTGAGACCTGTCCATGACTATTGTTGGACAAGCATCTCTCTGCCTAATGAGCAAAGCTCCAATTAGGCGGTTTCCACTATGCTTTATTGAATTTAATTCTTTTAGGGTGCCTACAGCCTCATAAAACATTTAAATCTATAGCTTTCTTTTCAATATGATGTAAAGCATATGGTAAAATTCTGTATGAGATTTCATATATCAAAATATATATATTTACCATATACTTTCATTTCAAAACAAATCAATATTTTTCAGTATTCATATAAACATTATTATAATGTTTCAAGTTATAAGAAGGCATGCTATAAAACATTTTAGTATGCAACTTCGGTAGTATTTTCCTCTAATATAGTGGAGAAATTCATTTACATTCATCACCATCAATCATTCGATTTCGAGACTCTCTTTCTGTAAAATCAGTAATTCAATTTTCAAATCATTCCATATTCATTTCATTCGGTATTCACATTGCTCGGTACTCCAATTATTCAATAAATCGAATTACTTGGTATTCAATATCTCTTTTACGATAATTATCAACTATCACAATCATTTTATTATTGCCACTAATATCACATCATTAGTATGGATCCTCTTAGTATCTATAAGTATTCAAATATCATGTTTCTGCGTAGCCCTCAAGATACTGTAATTATGTAATAACAATATCATCATTCGATATCTACTCTAGAGTCGACATCGAAGATAACAGAACCACAAAATTTGTAATCACTTATCAAATCCATCTATGATTTGATCTATTGATACATTTTCATCATTTCTGACTTGATGTTCAATTTAATTCATCCTCACAAAACCAGATCACTATCCTCAAATCAATTTTTCATATGGCTTGTATGATTTAATATCGAACTTATGCAACTGTCAATCTTATTATTCAATGTCTATTCTATGGTTTCAATTAAACCATATATTCATAAAATTTCATCACTCATTTATTTGAATCTATAAATGATCGGATTTTGCTGTAGTTCCATATCAATGTCAATAAAGTTATGTATGCTCAGTCATATAATCGTTGTGACTCAATATCATAACCATCCATTGTGTTTTTCGAATCATTACTCCATTTATAGTTCTCTAATTCAATCGCTCGACTATCAAAATTTCAACTGTGGTCTTCACTTCTAAGCTGCATCGTATAGTCATCATTACTTTCCTCATTATTCCAGCGAACTAATATTCCATCTCATTTTCAACTCAAAATCAACTTGTAATGTTGAGATAAATCGAATTGTCGATTCTATAAGACTCACAATACGATTCCTCACGTTATCGTGTCCATCCATTTACCTTCTCAATCATTTAAAAATTAATTTTTTTCCTATGACACAATAAGATCCTTTCAAGCTTATCTTCGATAATTCTTTCAGGATTCCATTTATATGAGAACTTAATATTTTTCCTTAAACATTTTTGTGAAAATTTCGGTAGCATAACAGCTTAATTTTCTTTAAACCTCCTGCAAGGAAACACAATTTATAATTGCAGCCGTTGATTCTCACCAATTTTTATCTCTTACTAAGACCCCCACCAACAGTTGTGGGTCCTCTTAGCATTTTTAGCATAAATTCAATAATTATTCATATCAAAAATCAAATTCCAAATTATACAATATAAAGCTACTAATGTTTTATAAAAGTATCATACCTATTCGTCAAGCTCAACGCACTTTCTGATTTTCGAGCCTTGCCGAACTCCACCATTCGTCTCATTTCCGTTTTTGCTACAATTTCAATATCAATGCACTACTTCAATATAATCATAAATTATTCAATAAATACCATCAATTTATTTTCTATATTTTCCTTACCATTTCTTCTTCTTCTTTTTCTTCCTTTTCCTTTTCCGTTTTTTTTTCTTTTCTTCTTTTTCTTTTTCTTTCTCTTTCTTTCTCTCTTCTTCTTTTTCTTTTTCTTTTCCTTTTCTTTTCTTTTTTTTTTCTGGCCAAGTCGGGTTAACCGGGTCAAATCGGGTCGGATCGGGTTGACCGGGTTGGGTCTGCTTCTGCTGGCCGGTTTGGTCACCGGCAGTCACCCTCTCCGCCGGTTCAAGCCTCCCACAGCTAGCTGACCTTGTGAGGATGCCGGATCTGGCCTCCGTTTCTCAATCGACGACGCAGGCAGTAGCAGATCTAGGATGGGCGGCGACGACTCCTTCTCTCTTTTCTTCCTCTCTTTTCTCGTCGTTTTCTTCACCGTCGGGCCTTCTTTCCTCCAGATCTGGCTTCATCGGGGCTTCATAAGGTGGCGGCGACAGGTGGACGGGCCGGCGTCGCCTCCTTTCCTTTTTCCTTTTTCTTTCGGTTTTCCTTCCTCCTGCTTTAGCTTCCGCCCAGTTTTTCTTCTTTCCTCTTTCGGTTCTCACAGCCGCTGGCCCCTCTTCTTTCTCTTCCCCGTCTGATGACGGTTCCCCTTTCCCTCTTCTTGCCGGCATTACCGGCCTTCACGCCTCCCTCCCTCTCTTCTATTTTCAACAGAGGGAGTTGGGAATGGG
Source organism: Heritiera littoralis (assembly GCA_031772115.1). Taxonomy (NCBI): domain Eukaryota; kingdom Viridiplantae; phylum Streptophyta; class Magnoliopsida; order Malvales; family Malvaceae; genus Heritiera; species Heritiera littoralis. The sequence goes on along the minus strand of JAPDPK010000121.1, from coordinate 231,045 downwards.
GTTGGCACCCCGATTCCCCCCTTTTCTTCTTTTTATTTTTTTAAATAATTATTTATTTATTATATATATAATTATATTTATATAATTATATATAATTAAAATTTAAACACACACACACACACACACACACATACACATATATACCTTTTTTCATATAAACCATTTATATATATATGTACTTTAATTTACACTACTATATATATCTCATATATATATTATATATATATATATATATATGAAAAATATATTTTTCATATAAACTATTTATATATTATACTTTGATTTAAAGTACTATATATATTTTTCATATATTTTATATATATATATATATATATACATAAATGTATAATAAAATTCATATGTATTTATTCCATGTATAAATATATATTTATCAAAAGCATATTTATATAATATCATTATATAAATCTATCAAAATACATATTCTTATTTCTTATTTTGTTTTGGGTTTCTTGATATCCAAATTTATTTTCTCCATTTTAATTCTTATTTAATTTGGATTTCAATTTGTCCAAATTAAGTTTTTCGAATACCTTTTATTTATTTAGAAAATTCTCGGCCTTCACATTCTCCCCACCTTAAGAAATTCGGTCCTCCGAATTTAACTTAGATTTAGAAGGTTGTACTATCCTATACTCTTATCTTTCTTGTCCTTTCAATCATCCTTTAAATGATGCTACCAGCATACTTTCAAAATCAGATTCACTTTTAGATCACTACATCTCGCCTTTTATCATATATCTATACTCCCTTACATTCCTTATCTATTTGGGAGTTAACAATTTTCATCTCTCTTTGTACCATAGCTGATTCATATTGTTCATCGTCCATTTTTTCTCATTTAGTGCCAAGTTGGTATAGCTTGGTAGCTATCATTTGAACAATTTAATCAGTAGTATGTAATTGTCCCAGTAGCTTTTAAATTCAGTGCACTCGCTCTTAATATATCTGTAAGCGTTCACATATTACGCTCGAATATTCATATCAATACGGAGCGGTGCTATCAATAAATTTGGAATTCTCAAAGGCTCTTGCTATTTTCTATAAACATATGGCAATTCGAGATTCCATCACATGTAATGCTCACTGGAACTTCACATACATTCTCACTGTTTCATAATCGTGTTTTGACTATGACAGTAGAGAATCTAGGAGCCGGATAATGGAAAAGTAATTCAATCTGATTAACCCATCTATAATCACTTCCATGACATCATATTTCTTTTGTTCAATTGGAAAAGATAAAGACTTTTCTCTTTCAGTAGGCTCTCAAATTTCCATGTAACCTCTTTACATGGGTGATGCTACTAGAGAACCTTCATTAAGGGGGAGGGACTTTGACCTCAAAACTTTCTCCTTTTCGTCCACCATCCATATCAGCCTCCCAACAACTCTAATGTGTGTTGTCATTTCATTCCTTGCAATACGCATTCTCTTATAATTAAAAATCGTAATTTCGATTCCCAATAGTCCTTATAATTAAGGTGGGATTGTACTTTCAATCAAGCCATATACTTCTGTTCTATCATTTTCATTGGAAATTTCTTCACCCCTATCAATCCTTTTCAATTCACATATCAATCGTATTCTATACAATCATTTTATTATCTTCCAAGTATCAAATGCCCCAATCAATCATTCTTGATCATTCATATCCTATTCCTTTAAGGTGATACATAATTCTTCTATACCGCATCGATACCATTCATTAACAGTTTCCAATCTGTTTCAATAGGCCATCGATTGGCATCTCTATGCTAAAGCCCAGCCTGTTTTAATAGGTCGTCGACTAGTATCACCCATACCACTAGCTGACTAATCTTGGTACAGATTGAAAATCAACAAGTTTACATGTAGACACTACACAGTACATGGGATGTAACACTATCACTATCTCAACTACACCGACACGTACTAGACAAACCATGCTATGATACCATTAAATCTGTCACGACCCAAAGGCCTCGACTTTCACTTAATACCTATACTTTTCTTAGTCTACAAATTTATGGACTAAATTTTTCTTTTTCATTTTAAGGTTTGTATTCGGTGTCATGTAGTTACTATACTATCTAAGTGACCTATAGTCGTTTCATTTAAATATTAACTAGCAAGGAAGCGGTTCTTAGTTACATCCCGACTTGTTAAAACAGAATATGTACTGTGCATCAATTTAAGTCTTACATGTAAACAAGTATTTTATAAGAAACATATACCTAGGTCCAATGGTTAGTCGTTACTCGAATCGCTTGGATGTCAAGGGTTCGAGTAGCGGCGGACGCGAAAGAAATCCGTGAGGACCTAAGTGCCACGTCAGCCGAACTGACGGGGGCACCTCTAGAATCCAAAGCGGACAATACGGTTGAGTACGACCGGCCCCACGAGATACTGGTCATCACAAAAAAATGTGAAGACCGAGAATTTTCTAAATAAATATAAGGTATCCGAAAATTTAATTTGGACAAATTGAAATCCAAATTTAAATAAGAAATGAAAAGGAAAATTAAATTGGAAATAAGAAATGAAGGAGGAAATTTAATTTGGATAAATGAAAATCCAAATTAAATAAGAAAATGGAGAAAATAATTTTGGATATTTGGAAATCCAAAACTTAATAAGAAATAAAAATATTTTTTTGATATATTTATATAATGATATTATATAAATATACTTTTGATAAATATAAATATTATTTTTGTATTAAAAGTGTAAAAATATGTATATGTATTTTGATACAAAAAAAATAATATGTATTTAAATACATATTATAAAGGCATATTTATATATAATTATAATTATATGTATAATTATAATGTATATATTTACTATTATTATTTAAGTATATTAATAAAAAAAAAAAACGGAAAGGAGGGTCGGGCACCCCCCTTCCCATTTCCTTTCTCCTCTGTTGCAAACAGAGGAGAAAGGCCAAATGAATGCCGGCCCCTGCCGGCCGGCCAAAAGAGAAAGGGGAGGGGAGGAGCGACGTCACCGGCGGAGAAGAAGCAAGCGGTGACGGCGCGAGGCGGAAAGGAAAGAAAAATTGGGCGGAGACCGAAGCGGGAGGAAGGAAAACCGAAAGGAGAAGGAAAAAGGAAAGGAGGCGACGCCGACCGATCCACCGGTCGTCGCCGCCTTCGAAGCCCCGACGAAGCCAGATCTGGAGGGAGGAACGCCCGACGGTGAAGAAAACGGCGAGAAAAGAGAGGAAGAAAAGAGAGAAGGAGCCGTCGCCGCCCGTCCCAGATCTGCTACCGCCGGCGCCGCCGATCGAGAAACGGAGGCCAGATCCGGCATCCTCACGATGTCGACTAGCTGTGGGAGGCTTGAACCGGCGGAGAGGGTGACCGCCGATGGCTGAACCGGCCAGGCGAAGGTGAACCGGCCCGAACCGGCCTGAACCGGTCCGAACCGGCTCAGGCCAGAAAAAAAAAACAGAACAGAAAAGAAAAAGGAAAGAAAAAGAAAAGAAAGAAGAAAAGAAAAGAAAAGGAGAAAGAAAAGAAGGAAGAAGAAGAAGAAGGAAAGGAAAAAAAAAGAAGAAAAGGAAAAGAAATTGGTAAGGAAGAAACAATAAATTGATTTATATTTATTGAATAAGTTTATTAATATGTATTTATGCAAGTGCAATTGGTGTTGTTGAAATTGTAGCGGAGGTGACAAAGACGTGATTTGGTGTCCGACGATGCTAGGAGCTCGTCAAGGCGCTAAGCTTCAACACCAAGTAAGATACTTTTATAAAGCATTAGTAGCTTTATATTGTATGTGGGAATTATGATTTTTTTTATATGATGCATTCATTTAAATTGAATTGCTAAAAATGCTAAGAGGACCCACAACTGATGGTGGGGGTCTTAGTAAGAGGTAAAAATTGGTGAGAATCAACGGCTGCAAGTATAAATTGTATTTCCTTGCAGGAGGTTTAGAGGAAATTAAGTCGTTATGCTGCCGAAATTTCCACGAAAATGTTTAAGGAAAAATATTAATTTCTCATCTAAATGGAATTTTGAAAGAAATATCGAAGATAAGCTTGAAAGGATATTACTGTGTCATAGGAAAAAAATGGATTTTTAAATAGTTGAGAAGGTTAATGGATGAGCACAATAACGTGAGAAATTTTGTTGTGAATCTTATAGAGTTGATGATTCGAGTTATTTTAATATTATAAGTTGACTATCGAGCAGAAATTGAGGTGGAATATCGATAATTGGAGTATTGATGGAAGTAACGATGATTATACGATATTACCTTGGAGAGAAGATCATAGTTGAAAATTGATGGTTAAATGATTGGATTGTGAAGCTCTTAACGGAGTAGTGATTTCCAGAATTTACCGAGTTCGGTTTCTTGATCTTTGAAATAATTCCGAACGTAATAATATGGACAAATTCGAGAGATCGAAATGGAGATTGAATTACGATACAATCCGATCAATTATGGATTCAAAGAAATGAGTGATAAATATGTGAAAAGATGATTGTGCTTATAACCTTAGAATAGATCTTGAATAATAAGATCGACAATTGCATAAGTTCGGATAAAACCATAAAGGCCACATGAAAATTGATTTGAGGATTTAGATACGATTTTGTGATAGTAAATGAAATTGAACCTCAAATCGGAAATGATGAACATGTATCAATAGATCAAATCATAAATGGATTTGATAAGTGACTATCGATTTTATGATTCTATTATCCTCGATGTCGATTCTGGAACAGATATTGAATGATGACATTATTATTTGCATAATTTTGATAACTTGATGACTATTTAGAAACTGATGTTAAATGCTTATAGAAACTTAAAGGATTCATACAAATGAAGCGATCCTAATATTGATGATGAGATGTATAAATGATTATTATAATAGTTGATGACGATTGAGAAAGGATATTGAATACCGAATGGTCTGAATACCAAGTGATTCGATTTCCGAATGAATTGAGTACTGAGCAAAATTGAATACTAAATTAAATGAATAGTGAATGAATTAAATAGTGATTTACTGATTTGACAGAAAGAAAGTCTTGAAATCGAATAATTGATGGTGATAAAGTTGAATGAATCGCTTCTCTGTATTTGATGAAAATATTATCAATTTACATACGGAAATGATTTCATAGCATCGCTTTTAAGCATAATTTGCTATAGTTTCAGATGTTATAATAGCATTTATATAAATGCTATAAAGTATAGAGTAGCTTTAAAAAGAAAGTATATGGTATATACGTATTTTTATATACGAAACCTCTTAAAGAACTTCACCATATGCTTTACATGATTTTAAAAAAAGAAAAGCTAAAGATTTAAATGTTTTATGAGACTGTAGGCACCCTAAAAGAATTAAATTCAATAAAGCATAGTGGAAACCGCCTAATTGGAGCTTTGCTCATTAGGCAGATATGCTTGTCCGACAATAGTCGTGGACAGGTCTCAGTCACGCCTGATCAGTGAGGCTGAGAGAGATGAGGTCTATGGCCATAGATAGCGCCCTAGTTGGTTTCCAGGGGACGATGACATGATTTTCACTGCTAGCTACAGTGATTTAAGTCTTTATTGATAGAGAGATGATAGGGATCTAGCCTAGTCTCTAACCGATATGATATGAAGTCTAGAGTATGATTTTATTGATATGAACTCTAGACTTGACATGATTTATACTGTACATGAAACAGATTTGAAATGAAATATGTTTTGAAACAGTACATGTTTTAAACATGTTTTAAAAGTCCATGAGATATGATTTCGACACTTATATGATTTATATGTGATTGTGTCGAACATGGCATGATATGTGGTCTAGAGTATAGTTTGATTTGATATGAAATCTAGACCTGATATGATTTACAGAATATGTTTTAAAAGTATATGATAAATGATTTCGACACTTACAGGATTTATATAAGATTTTGTGTCAATTTGAAATGACATGCGGTTTAGAGTATAGACTGATTTGATATGAACTCTAAACCTGATATGATTTATAGTATATGAAAAATGTTTTAAAACCGCACATGTTTTAGACATGCTCCGAAAACGAATACATGAACTGAAAATGAACATGTTTCTATCATGTCTTAAAGGCAAATTTGAAATGAATTGAAAATTCATATGTTGAGCATGACCTAAAGTATATTTTGATATGATTTGAAAAGATAGCGGTTTATACAGAAAAATTTCATGAGTTGCATATTAAACCCTGATATGATAATATGCTTAGTATATGAGAATTCCATGAGGAATGTCATGACTAGACGTTAATGATGTTTCATCTATACGACGACATGATACGATATGATATATGAACACAAGATTGATACGAAGAGAATTCTGACTTCGTACCACCGTGATCATGATCCACAATATGAGAATTGATAAGAGATGATAGAATACAGAAATATGATTATGAAATGAAAGGTAAATATGAGAACTGATATGAGATGATAGCATACCAGAGTATGATTATAAATGAAAAGTGAAAATGAGAAGTAATAATGAGATGTATCGATGAGAAAGGATTAACTGTAATTGCATCATTGCAAGTTTAAGCATTGCAGTTTAAGACAGTGTAATCCTACTCTTGTATTTATATTAGTATCTTACTGAGCCGTGGTTTTGCTCACCCCACTAAATTTCATCTCTTTCAGATTATTGAAGTTAACATCTGCCGTGTGAGCTGCTAAGTGGGCATCGGAGACGGTGTATGGACTTGGTATTAGTTTTCTGAGGTATATGGAACTTATAAAATACTTGTTTACATGTATGACTTTAATTGATGCACAGTACATATTTTGTTTAACAAGTCGGGATGTAACTAAGAACCGTATCCATGTTTGTTTAATATTTAAATGGAATGACTATAAGTCACCTAGGTAGTATAGTAACTACACTGACACCGAATACAAACCTTAAAATGAAAAAGAAAAATTTAGTCCATAAATTTGTAGACTAAGAAAAGTGTAAGAATCGAGTGAAAGTCGCGGTCTTCGGGTCGTGACAAAATTAAATAAGAATTAAAATGGAGAAAATAAATTTGGATATCAAGAAATCCAAAACAAAATAAGAAATAAGAATATGTATTTTGATAGATTTATATAATGATATTATATAAATACGCTTTTGATAAATATATATTTATACATGGAATAAATACATATGAATTTTATTATACATTTATGTATATATATAATATATATGAAAAAAATATATATAGTACTTTAAATCAAAGCATATATATATATATATATATATAAATAGTTTATATGAAAAATATATTTTTCATATATATATATATATAATATGAGATATATATATATAGTAGTGTAAATTAAAGTACATATATATATAAATATAAATGGTTTACATGAAAAAAGGTATATTTGTGTATATATATATATATATGTGTGTGTGTGTGTGTGTGTGTGTTTAAATTTTAATTATATATAATTATATAAATATAATTATATATAATAAATAAATAATTATTTAAAAAAAAAGAAGAAAAGGGAGGGAATCGAGGTGCCAACTTGATTCCCAACTCCCTCTGTTGAAAATAGAAAAGAGGGAGGGAGGCGTGAAGGCCGGCAATGCCGGCGAGAAGAGGGAAAGGGGAACCGTCGCCGGACGGGGAAGAGAAAGAAGAGGGCCGGTGGCGATGAGAACCGAAAGAGGAAAGAAGAAAAACTGGGCGGAAGCCAAAGCAGGAGGAAGGAAAATCGAAAGAAAAAGGAAAAAGGAAAGGAGGTGACGCCGGCCCGTCCACTTGTCGTCGCCACCTTGCGAAGCCCCAGTGAAGCTAGATCTGGAGGAAGGAATGCCCGACAGTGAAGAAAACGGCGAGAAAAGAGAGGAAGAAAAGAGAGAAACAGCCGTCGGTGCCGCCGATTGAGAAACGGAGGCCAGATCCGGCATCCTCACAAGGTCAGCTAGCTGTGGGAGGCTTGAACTGGCGGAGAGGGTGACCGTCGGTGACCGAACCAGCCAGCAGAAGCAGATCTGACCCGATCAACCCGACCCGGTCAACCCGATCCGACCCGATTTGACCCGGTCAACCTGACCAGGCCAGAAAAAAAAAGAAAAGAAAAGGAAAAGAAAAAAAAGAAGAGAGAAAGAAAGAAAAAGAAAAGAAAAAGAAGAAAAGAAAAAAAAGGAAAAGGAAAAGGAAGAAGAAGAAGAAGAAGAAGAAATGGTAAGGAAAATATAGAAAAATAAATTGATAGTATTTATTGAATAATTTATGATTATATTGAAGTAGTGCATTGATATTGAAATTGTAGCAAAAACGGAAATGAGACGAATGGTGGAGTTCGGCAAGGCTCGAAAATCGGAAAGTGCGCTAAGCTTGGCGAATAGGTAAGATACTTTTATAAAGCATTAGTAGCTTTATATTGTATAATTTGGAATTTGATTTTTGATATGAATAATTATTGAATTTATGCTAAAAATGCTAAGAGGACCCACAACTGTTGGTGGGGGTCTTAGTAAGAGATAAAAATTGGTGAGAATCAACGGCTGCAATTATAAATTGTGTTTCCTTGTAGGAGGTTTAGAGAAAATTAAGCCGTTATGCTGCCGAAATTTCCATAAAAATGTTTAAGGAAAAATATTAAGTTCTCATATAAATGGAATCCTGAAAGAATTATCGAAGATAAGCTTGAAAGGATCTTATTGTGTCATAGGAAAAAAATTAATTTTTAAATGATTGAGAAGGTAAATGGATGGACACGATAACGTGAGGAATCGTATTGTGAGTCTTATAGAATCGACAATTCAATTTATCTCAACATTACAAGTTGATTTTGAGTTGAAAATGAGATGGAATATTAGTTCGCTGGAATAATGAGGAAAGTAATGATGACTATACGATGCAGCTTAGAAGTGAAGACCACAGTTGAAATTTTGATAGTCGAGCGATTGAATTAGAGAACTATAAATGGAGTAATGATTCGAAAAACACAATGGATGGTTATGATATTGAGTCACAACGATTATACGATTGAGCATACATAACTTTATTGACATTGATATGGAACAACAACAAAATCCGATCATTTATAGATTCAAATAAATGAGTGATGAAATTTTATGAATATATGGTTTAATTGATAACCATAGAATAGACATTGAATAAAAAGATTGACAGTTGCATAAGTTCGATATTAAATCATACAGGCCATATGAAAAATTGCTTTGAGATAGTGATCTGGTTTTGTGAGAATGTCTGAAGATCGAGAATTTTTGAAAAATAAATAGTAAATATCCAGAAAAATTTAATTTGGATAAGTTGCAATCCAAATTAAATAAGAGAAGAAATGGAGAAAATAATTTTTGGATATTAGGAATTTAAAAATTTAAAGAAATAAAAATGTGAATAAAAATATAATTATATAAATAGATTATATAATATATTTTTACACGTTTTCTTTTTAAATAGGTATATATATATGAAATATATATATATATACTATTTAGATCAAAGTGTATATATATACATATATTTTAAGATAAAGTATGTATATAAGTATATATATTAAAATTTAATAGTATATGATATATATATATAATCTAATTTATATATAATAAATAAATATATAAAAAAAAAAGAGAAGTGGGAATCGGGGAACCCGATTCCCACATTTCCTCTTCTGTTAACTAAACAGAAGAGGAAGACCAAAAAGGAAAGCCGGCCCCTTGCCGACTGAGAGGAAAGAGAAGGGAGAGAAGCAGCGACGCCGCCGGCGAGCCAAGGAGAGGGAACCAACGCCGACGCCGACGGTGGGAAAGGAAAAGGAAAACAAAAGCAAAGCGAAACGGGGAAGAAACCGAAAAGGAAGGGGAAAGGGAGATCGGCGGTGCCGACCGATCCAGGCACCGCCACCGCCACCAACGCCAACGGCGAGGGCCAACGAAGGAGAGGGAGGCCACCGGCGGTGAAGGAAACGGCGGAGGAAGGAAGAAACGGAGGAGAAAGGAGCCGAAACCCACGCCACCAGATCCGGCGCCGTCGCCGGTGATGGGGCGAAACCGAGGCCAGATCCGGCTTCGTGGCAACCGCGGGATGCTGTAGGGTGGCCGAACCGCCGGAAATGGTGGCCGCCGGTGGGTGAACCGGCCAAGCGAAGACTGAACCGGCGGAACCAGTCCAACCCGATCCGACCCGGTCCGACCCCCTAACCTGGTTAACCCGACCCGCCTGACTCGATCCGACCCGGCCCGACCCGACTCGATCCGGCAAAAAAAAAAAGAAAAAAAAAGGGAGAAAAGAGAAAGAAGAGAAGGAAAGGAAAAAGAGAAAGGAAAAGAAGAAAAAGAAAAGAAAGAAGAAAAGAAAAGAAAAGAAAAGAAAAAGAAAAGAAAAAAAAAAGAGAAAAGAAAAGGAAAAGGAAAAGAAAGAAGAAAAAGAAGAAGAAGAAATGGGTAAGGAAAATTAAAAGCCTTTTTCGCTATATGTCTATGGAATTTAGTAGAAATTCTTGGATTATTTTCTAAATGAAATTATATGTCAATTTTTGAAATTTTAGCAAAACAAAAATGAGACGAATGGTGGAGTTCGGCAAGGCTCGAAAATCGGAAAGTGCGCTAAGCTTTGGCGAACAAGTAAGATACTTTTATAAAGCATTAGTAGTATTATATTGTATGTGGGAATTATGATTTTCATATGAAGCATTGATGGAAATGATTTTTATGGAATTATGATTTTTATATGATAAATTGATGAATGATTTTAAATACTAAGAGGACCCACAACTGATGGTGGGGGTCTTAGTAGAGACGTAGGAATTGTGAGAATCAACGGTTGTTCTATAAATTGTGTTTTCCTTGCAGGAGGCCTAGTAAGAATTAAGCCGTTATGCTGCCGAAATTTTAGGAAAAATATTTGAGGAAAAAGATTAAGTTTCTCACATAAATGAAATGTTGGAAATAATTATGGAAAATAAATATTGAAAGGACTTTATGGTATTACCGAAAGAGTTCGATATTGAAATCGATGAAAAGATAGATCGTTGAAAACAATAATGTGATGAATTATATGGTTTAAACCTTATAGAATTGATAAATCAAGTAATTTGAATATCACAAATGGTATCAAATTGAGATTGAGGTGAAATCATTTATTAGACGGATCAGTGATAAAAGTGACGATGATTAAAGGATACAACTTAAAAGAGAAAAATTGAAGTTGTGATTTAGACGGTCAAATGATAGAAGTGCGAAATTATCAATCGAGTGATGATTATAGAATTGATAGATTCAAATAAATGGGCCGTCTTAGTGGTATGAACTGAGATTTTTGTAATAACATGGATAGTCGCAAGGCGACTTAAATGATTGAAATACTATTGATAGAGGAAATTGGCAAATTCTTTTAAGTGGTAAATTGCCAATCAAAAAGTGAATTGAGGATTGTGATATGATTTCATGCTAGTGAATGAAATTGAACTGCAAGTCGAAAATTCTGAATATGTACCAATAGGTCAAACCATAAATGAATTTGATAAGCGATTATTGATCTTGTGGTTCTATGATCCTCGATGTCGACTCTGAAATAGATATCGAATGAGGATATTAGTATTTCATAAATTCAGTATCCTGATGGCTATATGAAACATGATATTTAGATGCCTATAGATACTAAGAGGATTCACACTGATGATGTGGTTCTAGTATTGAAAATAAAATGTACAATGATCATTATAGTCGATAGTTGTCGAAAAAGGATATTGAATACCGAATGGTTTGAATACCAAGTGATCTGGTTGTTAAATAATTAGAGTATTGAGCAATCTAAATACTGAACGAAATGAATCTTGAATGATTTGAATAGTGATTTACTGATTTGACATAAAGAAAGTCTTGAAATCGAATAACTGATGGTGATAAAGTTAAATGAATCGCTTCAGTGTATTTGATGGAAATAATACCGAAGTTGCATACTGAAATGTTTTATAGCATCACATTTAAGCATGCTTTCTTGCAACTTGAAACATTTTAATAATGTTTATATGAATACTGAAAAGTATTGATTTGTTTTGAAATGAAAGTATATGGTAGATATATTTATATTTTGATATATGAAATATCATACAGAATTTTACCATATGCTTTACATGATATTGAAAATAAAGCTATAGATTTAAATGTTTTATGAGACTGTAGGCACCCTAAAAGAATTAAATTCAATAAAGCATAGTGGAAACCGCCTAATTGGAGCTTTGCTCATTAGGCAGATATGCTTGTCCGACAATAGTCGTGGACAGGTCTCAGTCACGCCTGATCAGTGGGGCTGAGAGAGATGAGGTCTATGGCCATAGATAGCGCCCTAGTTGGTTTCCAGGGGACGATGACATGATTTTCACTGCTAGCTACAGTGATTTAAGTCTTTATTGATAGAGATGATAGAGATCTAGCCTAGTCTCTAACCGATATGATATGAAGTCTAGAGTATGATTTTATTGATATGAACTCTAGACTTGACATGATTTATACTGTACATGAAACAGATTTGAAATGAAATATGTTTTGAAACAGTACATGTTTTAAACATGTTTTAAAAGTCCATGAGATATGATTTCGACACTTATATGATATATATATGATTTTGTGTCGAACATGGCATGATATGCGGTCTAGAGTATAGTTTGATTTGATATGAACTCTAGACCTGATATGATTTACAGAATATGTTTTAAAAGTATATGATAATGATTTCGACACTTGCATGATTTACATACGATTTTGTGTCGAATTTAAAATGATATGCGGTCTAGAGTATAGATTGATTTGATATGAACTCTAGACCCGATATAACTTATAGTAAATGAAAATGTTTTAAAATCGCACATGTTTTAGACATGCTCCGAAAAACGAATACATGAACTGAAATTGAACATGTTTCTATCATGCCTTAAAGGCAAATTTGAAATGAATTGAAAATCCATATGTTGAGCATGTCCTAAAGTATAAATGATATGATTTGAGATGATAGCGGTTTATACAGAAAAATTACATGAATTGCATATTAAACCCTGACATGATAATATGCTTAGCACATGAGAATTCCATGAGGAATGTTGTGACTCTACGTTAATGATGTTTCATCTATACGATGACATGAGATGATATGATATATGAACATGAGATCGATATGAAGAGAATTCTGATCTCACTCTGTCGTGATCATAAATTCCCAGACGATAAGTGATATGAATTGATGTAATACGGGAATATGATTGTTAAATGTAAAGAGAATTCGATAGGATATCTGCATTAAACATGGAGAATATGTGAAGAGTGTCAGGACTCGGTGATAGCGATATTTCATCGATATGATGTCATAATATGATATGAAACAGGAATATAGAAATACACGAATAGAATTATGACTTCGTACCACTGTGATTATGATCCACAATATGAGAATTGATAAGAGATGATATGAGAATTGATAAGAGATGATAGAATACAGAAATATGATTATGAAATGAAAAGTAAATATGAGAATTGATATGAGATGATAGCATACCAAAGTATGATTATGAAATGAAAAGTGAAAATGAGAAGTGATAATGAGATGTATCAATGAGAAAGGATTAACTATAATTGCATCCTTGCAAGTTTTAAGCATTGCAGTTTAAGGCAGTATAATCCTAATCTTGTATTTATATTAGTATCTTACTGAGCCGTGGTTTTGCTCACCCCACTAAATTTCATCTCTTTCAGATTATTGAAGTTAACATCTGCCATGTGAGCTGCTCAGTGGGCATCGGAGACGGTGTATGGACTTGGTACTAGTCTTCTGAGGTATATGTTCCTTATAAAATACTTGTTTACATGTAAGACTTAAATTGATGCACAGTACATATTCTGTTTAACAAGTCGGGATGTAACTAAGAACCGTTTCCATGTTTGTTTAATATTTAAATGGAATGACTATAGGTCACCTAGATAGTATAGTAACTACACTGACACCGAATACAAACCTTAAAATGAAAAAGAAAAATTTAGTCCATAAATTTGTATACTAAGAAAAGTATAAGAATCAAGTGAAAGTCGCGGTCTTCGGGTCGTGACATTCTTGTACCAAAAAAATTAAGAATTTCTTTATCATTTTAGAAGCAACATGTATTTTTCAATATGATCAATAAAAGGATTTGCTTTTCATCAATTTATTGAGAATTATTTAAGGACAAAATATTAAAATATATTATCATAATTTATTATGATATTATCATAATTTATTATGATATGCAAAATTAACTTTTTTATGAAAATCAAGAAGATAAGATTATTCTGTTACTTAAAATTCAAATCAAATGGAAGTTTTTTTTTATTTAAAATTCAACGACAAACAATTTTTAGAGAAAATATCTTGGAGGCTCACTCATATAAACCTGGATAAAATGTAACTTTTAATGCCTGAAATTCAAATGGAAATTCTATCTGAAATAAACCAAAACCACAAAACAAAAGATCTCAATGATATTAACATAGATTGATACAACACCCCACAAAATAAGAAATTTCAACCAAACGTTAGTATTACCATTTTCTTCCGCATTGTTCATATCATTGCGCACATCATGGTATTCTTCTTACTTTTTGAGGTTGACATGTGAGATTATTTTGAGGCTATCACTTCTTAAGTTCCACAATAATGGAGATTACATTATCGTAACCAAGACCTAACACAAAATAAAACACAACTTACCTCCACAACCAAAACCCACAGCAATACAAACAAACAGATAAATAACATTGTACTTACCAGCCAAAACAAAACAAAATTATAGCATAAAAGTTTATTAAAATAGTCAAATTATATAAACTAAACTCTTTCGCTATTATTATAGCTTTAATGTGCTGCAATCAAATTGTTAAAAATATCAATTTCGGGAAATATCTAAAAAACGGTAGAAAATAATAAAAAATGAAAATTATCTCTAAATTGATAAGCAAGAGAAAGTGAAGTGCAGGAAAAGCAAGGAAGCCAACGCAAGAAAATTTACACATTCTCTACAAAATCTTCAACTGTTGACCAATCACTCCACGTTGTTGATGTGATAAGTTGTTAACTTTGAACAATCATTTTATGCTTGTCAGTTATTCTTCTTGTGAGAACCAAAAATTTTCTAGCTAAATATGTATTCTTATGTAATTGAGTGACACAAAGAGATAATGTACTTATGAGATTTCAAATATAAGATTATAGTACGTATTCATAGAAGTCAAGTACCCAATATTAATGTGAGCTATATGATAAAACGATATATGAAGTGCACACTAAATAAGTACGAAAGGAGTTATAATCCTATGATTGAAAGGGGTTACGTGTGCACATAAGTCAAACTAAAAGCATGTAATGTGTATGCATGCAAACGTACATGCATGTATGTATACGTATAAACATACGCAAATAACAATTAGAAAATAAATTATTGTACATATGTACACATAAGTATAGTTATATGTACATACAAATGAATGTAAATGCATAAGCATATAAATTAAATATATAAGTGTATAAAGAAAAATACACAAGTATATATTATATAGCATACAATTATATAAATGGGAAAAGTACATATATATGGGTAACATATATATATATATATATATATATGAAAATAGATAAATAAAAATATATTATAAGTATGTTGAGATTATAAATATATTATATATAATACATAAAGTATGAGATATATATATATATATATATATATATATATTTTGTAATCTTTAATAAAAGCTATTTATACATATATATTAAAAGTTTGAAATATAAATCATTTTATATTAAAAGTATGTATATATTATCTATTAAAAAAAATATGATGAATGACCGGATTGGGTGGGAAAAATCCCACCCAAAAATCAAAAGTGCTCTACCATTCCGCAGAGCACTCAACTCAACAGCGCCCTATATCTATACTAGTAATAAAATAAACTAAAAGAAAAAGAAAGAAAACCTAAAAACAGCTAAAGTGCTCAGCCTCTCTTTCTCCCGTTTTCCTTCTCCCATTTCTTGTTCACCATCTGGAATTTTTCTAGCCTTCCATCGTGCCTTCCTCTTACGTCCCTCGTGTAGCACATTTCTAGGTAATTAACGAGGGCTGGTCTAACTAGTGTTGTGAGCTGAAAATAAAGGAAAAGAAGCTAGGTTTAAGAAGGAGATTAAGGAAGGAGAGAGGGCTGAAAATCAAGGTTTAATTTTCTGAAGATTCAAGGCTGTTTGGGAGTGCATGGTGGCTGAGAGAAGGAGGAAGATGCGTTGAAAGAGAGCACAAGGAAGGAGGGGCTGCTTCACGGGGTGCTGGAGGTTGCTGTGGGTGGTATTCTTCACCAAGCCACCGGAAATACAAGGTAAAAGAAAAATAAAAGAAAAGAAATAAAAGAGAAAGAAAGAAGAAAATAAAGAAAAATAAAAAGAAAGAAGATATATATGAAAATATATATTTGTGTATATATGGAAATGAGAAAAATAGATTTAAGAATTAGATTATACAAGTGTTAAATATATCAAGATGTAGAAAGTTGGAAGAATAAGATTCAAGAAACTATATTATACTAGAGTTAAATATATATATATATATATAAATATATATATTTCTTATTTGAAAAACATGGAATTAGATATATATATATATATGTAGGTATAGTACATATATATAAAGATGTAGGAAAAATGAGAGAATGTGATGTACGGACTTGAAGTATATGGTGTTAAGAGTATATATATACATATATATGTTTATATATAGATATTATGTTGGAGTGTAAATTTACATAAGTGTATTGAAAACTTGAGCTAGACTTTATTAAGTCGAAATTCCTTGTGAATGTGTAGTGCGCCAAGAGGACAACGGACACAGTCTAATTGGACACGATCTAGCTAACCACGGGACAAGATCAAGCTAAGCTCGCACTAGGTAAGACGTTTATATAATATAGAAGTAGGATTATCCTGTATAGGATTGAATCTTACAAAGGAATGATTTGAATACATAGAGATTGAATATAACGAAAATGTAGGTATGATATTCGACGTGATAAAGTACCAAAGTGGTGGAATATTGACCGGAAGTGACTCGATATGGTACAGGCTCATAGACATCATGAGATGAAATGAAATGCATTCATGCAATGCACGAGCATGCTATTTTACAGTTTTTACTTCATTTCCTTGAACTTTATTGCCATTAAGCATGCCATACTTACAGTACATGAAATTCAAAATGATTTATTCTCATCATGTTTACAAGAATACGTTGGATGCTTGAATGGCTTTGAAAAGAATGAAATTATAGTTTTCATATATGTACGTATATATATGTAAATGATCTTCAGAAAAGTATTACGTACATTGAACTATTTTCATAAGAAAGATTGAACGCTTTATGAGACTATAGGCACCCTAAGAGAATTAAATTCAATAAAGTATAGTGGAAGCCGCCTAATTGGAGATTACTCTTTAGGCATAGATGCTTGTTCGATAATAGTCGTGGACAGGTCTCAGTTTCGCCTGATCAGTGGAGCTAAGAGACATGAGGTCTATCGCCATAGATAGTGCCCTAGTGGTTTCCAGGGGACGATGATATGATTCTACACTGCTAGTTACAGTGAACTAAGTCTTTATTGATAGAGAAATAGGGATTTAGCCTAGTCTCAATGATATGAAATGAAGTTTAGAGTATGCCTTGAAATGAAAATGAACTCTAAACTCCATATTGATTTACAGCATATGAAACGCATTTTGAAGCTATATGTGATATGAACTATACTTCAAAAAAATATATGTGATATGAAATGTGTTTCAAAAAGTATATATGATATGAAATGTGTTTCAAAAAGTATATGTGATATGAAATATACTTCAAAAAGTATATGTGATATGAAATGTGCTTCAAAAAGCATATGTGATATGAAATGTGTTTCAACAAGTATATGTGATATGAACTATACTTCAAAAAAGAGTATATGTGATATGAAATATGCTTTAAAAAGTATATTTGACATGAAATGTAAAAGCTTGCATATTTCAAGCATGTCTTAAAAGAATATTGAAATGTATTGATATTTTCATGTTTTGAACTTATTTAAAGGAACATGTATTATATGTTTTATGATTGTAACCACTTCATTCATAATTACACGTTCAAGATCATATTATGATTTCGAGACTTAGACATCTCATGCCATGTTGAAGCATAGTTGGATTGAGTTGGAAAATATAACATGTAAATGTTGCATGATGAATAAGAAAACGATCAATAATGAATTCTCCTCACATGACATCATGCATGACATTAGAACAGTATAATTCTAACTCTGCACTTATATAAATGATTTACTGAGCCTTGCTCATTAAACGCTATTTAAATTTTTGAGATTGAGCACGGAGTTGGGGGAGTATTTCGAAGCCTTCCGAATAGTCCCGAGCCTGAAATATAGTCCCAACTCTCCAAAGAGATTTTTTTGTGAACATTTGGTATACACACTCTCCTTTTGTATCTATTACCAATTCAAGCTGTTTTTGATTCAGTACTTAGATGGGATGTAATCTGATATAGAGAATAGCATCTAGACTAGCAATGATGAAGTATGAAATGTTGATTTTGCATGAGTATGAACTGTGGATTGAATAGCATGAACAAGTGACCAAGTAGGAAAAATGTGAACCATAAGA
Source organism: Heritiera littoralis (assembly GCA_031772115.1). Lineage (NCBI taxonomy): Eukaryota > Viridiplantae > Streptophyta > Magnoliopsida > Malvales > Malvaceae > Heritiera > Heritiera littoralis. The sequence continues at coordinate 212,342 of JAPDPK010000121.1, read as the reverse complement.
TGAAATGTCATGATATGGAAATGAACTTGGTCATAGGAATGCTAGAATATAATTAACTGTCATTGTGGGAAGCATGAGCTGGAATTATTTGCAAATTTTTATACAGGAAATTAACCTGGGTAAAGTGATAAAAATAGGCGAGGGAGTTAACGTCCTGAAACAAAATTCACTACATTGCACTTAGACAAAGCAAATATAGGAAATAGAAAAAAAATTAGCCCTAATTTCTACGCATTCCTACAAGTAAGAGGCACCGTCGGGGCCTTCGGGTCGTGACAGATTTATTGGTATCATAGTCGAGATTGTCTAGTGCATGTCAGTGTAGATGAGTTAGAATAGTTTACATCCCATAGTACTGTCATTGCCTGATTGTATAGTGCTCAATAGTGCTCAATAAGTGCAGAAAAAACTGTTCTAAATGCATTGCTGTAATATTGAATACAGAAAAAGATATGAAGAGAGGACGAGGATGTGGACGAACCCCGCGTGCAAGGCAAGCTCAATCCCCTCCACCGTCACCACCTCCAAGTCCGAACACTCGGTTCGCACGCTTGGAGCAAACCATGTCCGGGTTAGTTGCCGTGATAGAGCAGCAAAATGCTAGGAGTCAAGATCAACAACAGACTCCACTCGAGTAAGAACCGGTACAACCCGCTCCACCACCCCCACCACTTAATCAACAGTCACTGACCCTGCAATCACAGACTGCACCACCACCGCCTCCACCTACACAGATAGTAGCGCCCACATCATCAGCAACTAATATGAGGCAGAATGTGAAGCAGTTTATACAATTCCAGAAGATGAACCCTTCAGTGTTTAAAGGGCAATGGACACTAAAGCAGCCGAGACATGGCTGATGAAGATAGAGAAGGCCTTTGAGATTTTGGGATGCAGCTCAAAGGATAGGGTGAACTTAGCTGCTTATATGTTTGAGGGTGAGGCCGAGCACTGGTGGAGAGCAGCCAAGATCGTGTTACAGAGCAGGAACTCTACCATCACGTGGGAGGCATTTCTCGGGGCCTTTAATGATCAGTACTTCCCTGAGAGTCCCCTTGAAAAGAAACAAGTGGAGTTTCTCAGCTTGGTTCAAGGTTCCATGACAGTGGACCAGTATGTGGCGCGGTTTACCACCTTGTCTCGCTATGAGCCACATATAGTGAATGATGAGGCGAGAAAGGCCAAGAAGTTCATTAATGGGTTGAGGCCAGTGATTCGAGGAAGACTCTCAGCTCTTCGTATCGTGTCCTATGCCGATGCTATCCAGAGGGCTCAGTTTGTGGAGCAAGACTTGGAAAAGACACAGAGCCAGTATAATAGCAGAAATAAAGGAAAGGGTAAGAGGACCGATACTAGGAGGCCCGAGCAGAATAGGTCCTAGCATAAGAGGCCGAAGTATGGAGCTCCTCACACTCAGGCTTTTAAGCCTAAGATAGCTCAGATTTGTCCGAGGTGTGATAGAGATCATGGCACCAGGCCATGTTATATGGACATAGGGGCTTGTTTCAAGTGTGGCAAGATTGGGCATCGATTTAAAGACGGCTCCTGAGAGGCGACCTGAGATGAAGAGCACGGATAAGCAAAAGCCCACGGATAAGGGCAAGAAACCGGTGGCATAGGGCCGAGTGTTTGCTTTGGACCAAGAGACTGCTGATGCCTCCGGATCCGTCATCAAGGGTAAGCTCTTAATTAATGATTCAGAAGCCTTTGTACTTATTGATTCTGGCTCCACGCATTCATTCATATCACCTACATATGCTAGGAAGCTAGAGTTAGAGCTTGAACCCTTAGGCCAATTGCTGCTTGTTAGTACACCATTGAAAGAATCTCAAATGACAGACTTAATATGTAAAGGATGTAAAGTGAAGGTGGGAGATAAACATCTAGTAGCAGATTTGATATTATTGAACATGCACGATTTTGATGTTATACTAGGCATGGATTGGTTAGCTAATCATCATGCTAGTTTAGACTGCTATGGAAAAGTAGTAACCTTCTCCCTACCTGAAAAGTTTGTACTAAACTTTGATAAGATGAAATGAAAAGCCTTTCTCTTAAAATTGTACTAACACAAAATGAATCTTTGTTTGTGAAGGCTATCTCGCGTTTGTCGAGGATGTCAATAAGAGCCATCCGGAACTCTCGAACATCTTCGTGGTTAAAGACTTCCTTGATGTATTTTCGGATGAGCTACCGAGGCTACCTTCGGAAAGAGAGATGGAGTTTATTATAGAGCTACTCCCAGGCACTCAACCAATATCGAAGCCTCCATATCGAATGGCCTTGGTTGAGTTAGAGGAATTGAAGAAGCAGTTGCAAGAGCTATTAGATAAGGGGTTTGTAAGACCAAGTGTGTCACCTTGGGGGGCTCCGGTATTGTTTGTTAAGAAGAAGGATGACAGTTTAAGACTGTGTATCAATTATAGGTAGTTGAATCAAGTGACGATTAAGAACAAGTAGCCATTGCCAAGGATTGATGACTTATTGGACCAGTTGAAGGGTGCTCAGATATTTTCCAAGATTGATTTGAGATCTGGGTACCATCAGTTGAGGATTAGAGGTGAAGATGTATAGAAAACAACTTTTAGGACAAGATACGGCCACTACGAATTTTTGGTGATGCCATTCGGATTGACTAATGCCCATGCAGCCTTCATGGGCTTGATGAACGAAGTGTTTAAGCCCTACTTGGACAAATTTGTCATAGTATTCATAGATGATATTTTGGTGTATTCCCGATCTCGGGAGGAGCACGAACACCATCTTTGCATTGTTCTTTAGACCCTCCGTAAGAAAAAACTTTATGCGAAGCTTAGCAAATGTGAATTCTGGCTTGAACAGATTAGTTTTCTAGGGCATGTGGTATCGAAGGATGGAGTGGCAGTAGATCCAGCAAATATAGAGGCTGTGATTAATTGGGAAAAGCCTAAGACGGTGATTGAGATTCATAGTTTTCTGGGGCTAGCGGGATACTACATGAGATTTGTCGAGGGATTTCTAAGCTAGCAGGACCTTTGACTCGTCTCACGCTCAAGGATGTCAAGTTCGAGTGGAATGATGCGTGTGAGCACAGTTTCTTGGAGTTGAAACATTGATTGACTACAGCACCCATCCTCACCATTCCTAGTGGTTCTGGGGGATTTGCTGTATATAGTGACGCTTCACACTAAGGTCTAGGGTGCGTATTGATGCAAAATGGAAAAGTGGTGGCTTATGGTTCTAGACAGCTAAAGAACCATGAGAGGAATTACCCCACCCATGACCTAGAGCTAGCAGCAGTGGTGTTTGCTCGAAAGATATGGCGTCATTATTTGTATGGAGAAAAGTTCCAAATTTACACAAATCACAAGAGTCTGAAGTACCTCTTTTCAAAAAAAGAATTGAACATGAGACAGAGAAGGTGGATGGAGTTACTTAAGGACTATAACTGTGAGATTCTCTACCATCCAGGCAAGGCTAATAAGGTGGTTGATGCATTGAGTAGAAAGAGTATGGGCATGGTCAGCTACATGATGGTTAGAGAGTTGGAGTTGATAGAGCACTTTTTGGAGATGAATTTGAATCTAGAGCCTACATATGAATGTCTGATGGATAGTTTGAGGATAGAGCCTAGTATCATAGAACAAATTAGACAGGCTCAGAGTGAGGACCCGAAGTTGATTGAAGTTATTGCTTTGATACGAAAGGGTCAGGAATCAGAATACGAGATTAGCAGTGATGGTTTATTGAGGTTCAATGAGAGAATATGTGTTCCAAACAATGAAGCCTTAAAGAGACAGATCATGGAAGAGGCACATAGTTCTAAGTACACGATGCATCCGGGTAATACGAAGATGTATTAGAACTTGCGCAAAGTGTACTGGTGGTTGGGTATGAAGAAAGACATAGTGACTTTTGTGTCTAAGTGCTTAGTGTGCCAACAAGTTAAAGTGGAGCATCAGAAGCCGGCAGGATTGCTCACCCCTTTGTCCGTGCCAACTTGGAAGTAAGAGCACGTGACCATGGACTTTATCATGGGACTTCCTAGGACCCAAAGAAACCATGATGCCATTTGGGTGATTGTCGACAGACTGACTAAGTCAGCACACTTTTTGGCTATGAAAGCCACAGATTCACTCAGTGCCCTTGCAGAATTGTATGTCAGGGAGATCGTAAGATTACATGGAGTCCCTGTAAGCATAGTATTAGATAGAGATTCTCGGTTTACCTCTCGTTTCTGGGAACATTTCCAGGATGCTTTGGGAACTAAATTGAGTTTCAGCACTGCTTTCCATCCTCAAACTGATGGGCAATCCGAGAGAACAATTCAAACCCTTGAGGATATGTTGAGAGCATGTGTCATGGATTTTCAGGGTTCATGGGATGATCATTTGGCACTGGCTGAATTTGCATATAACAATAGTTTCCACTCCAGCATTGGGATGGCACCATATGAGGCGTTGTACGGACGTTGGTGTAAATTCCTGATAGACTGGGAAGAAGTGGGTGAAAGGAAGATATTTGCTCCCGAACTTGTAGAAAAGGCTTCAGAGAGTGTCAGATTGATATGTGATCGATTGAAGACGGCACAAAGTAGACAAAAGAGTTATGCCGATAATCGCAGGAGACACTTGGAGTTTCAGGTTGGAGATAAGGTGTTTTTGAAGATCTCTCCATCTAAAGGCATAATGAGGTTTGGTAAAAGAGGGAAGTTGAGTCCTCAGTACATTGGTCCGTTTGAGATACTAGACAGAGTGGGTGATGTGGCATATCGATTAGTGCTACCACCAGAGTTGTCGGGTGTGCACAACGTCTTTCACGTGTCTATGCTTAGAAAATATCATCCGGATCCCTCCCATGTGATTGACTATGAACCTTTGGAGATTAGAGAGGACTTAAGTTATGTTGAGAGACCGCTTCGGATTTTGGATCGAAAGGATAAAGTGCTGCGATCCAAGACAATTCCCTTGGTAAAGGTGCTTTGGCAACATCACTCCTCAGAAGAAGCTACATGGGAGTTGGAAAGTCTCATGAGAGAGAAGTACCCCCCACTTGTTCTAGGATAACTTGTAGCAATTTGGAAGACCAAATCTTTAAGGTGGGGAGGATGTGAGAACCGAAAATTTTCTAGCTAAATATGTCTTCTTATGTAATTTAGTGACACAAAGAGATAATGTACTTATGAGATTTCAAATATAAGATTATAGTACGTATTCATAGAAGTCAAGTACACATAAGTATAGATATATGTACATACAAATGAATGTAAATGCATAAGCATATAAATTAATGTACATATGTACACATAAGTATAGATATATGTACATACAAATGAATGTAAATGCATAAGCATATAAATTAAATATATAAGTGTACAAAGGAAAATACACAAGTATATATTATATAGCATACAATTATATAAATGGGAAAAGTAAATATATATGGGTAACATATATATATATATATATATATAAATATGAAAATAGATAAATAAAAATATATTATAAGTATGTTGAGATTATAAATATATTATATATAATACATAAAGTATGAGATATATATAGTTTGTAATCTTTAATAAAAGCTATATATACATATATATTAAAAGTTTGAAATATAAATCATTTTATATTAAAAGTATGTATATATTATATATTAAAAAAAATCTGATGGATGACTGGATTGGGTGGGAAAAATCCCACCCAAAAATCAAAAGTGCTCTACCATTCCGCAGAGCACTCAACTCAACAGCACCCTATACCTATACTAGTAATAAAATAAACTAAAAGAAAAAGAAAGAAAACTTAAAAACAGCTAAAGTGCTCAGCCTCTCTTTCTTCCGTTTTCCTTCTCCCATTTCTTGTTCTTCGTCTAGAATTTTTCTAGCCTCCCATCGTGCCTTCCTCTTACCTCCCTCGTGTAGCACATTGCTAGGTAATTAACGAGGGCTGGTCTAACTAGTGTTGTGAGCTGAAAATAAAGGAAAAGAAGCTAGGTTTAAGAAGGAGATTAAGGAAGGATAGAGGGCTGGAAATCAAGGTTTAATTTTCTGAAGATTCAAGGTTGTTTGGGAGTGCATGGTGGCTGAGAGAAGGAGGAAGAGGCGTTGAAAGAGAGCACAAGGAAAGGGGGGCTGCTTCACGGGGTGTTGGAGGCTGCCGTGGGTGGTATTCTTCACCAAGCCGCTGGAAATACAAGGTAAAAGAAAAATAAAAGAAAAGAAATAAGAGAGAAAGAAAGAAGAAATAAAGAAAAATAAAAAGAAAGAAGATATATATATATATATATATATATATATATATATATATATATATATATATGAAAATATATATTTGTGTATATATGGAAATGAGAAAAATAGATTTAAGAATTACATTATGCAAGTGTTAAATATATCAAGATGTAGAAAGTTGGAAGAATAAGATTCAAGAAACTATATTATACTAGAGTTAAATATGTATATATAAATATATATTTCTTATTTGAAAAACATGGAATTAGATATTTATATATATAGGTATAGTACATATATATAAGGATGTAGGAAAAATGAGAGAATGTGATGTACGGACTTGAAGTATATGTATACATATACATATATATGTATATATATAGATATTATGTTGGAGTGTAAATTTACATAAGTGTATTGAAAACTTGAGCTAGATTTTATTAAGTCGAAATTCCTTATGAATGTGTAGTGCTCCAAGAGGACGACGACACAGTCTAACTGAACACGGTCTAGCTAACACGAGACAAGATCAAGCTAAGCTCGCACTAGGTAAGACGTTTATATAACGTAGAAGTAGGATTATCTTGTATATGATTGAATCTTACAAAGGAATGATTTGAGTACATAGAGATTGAATATAACGAAAATGTAGGTATGATATTCGACGTGATAAAATACCAAAGTGGTGGAATATTGACCGGAAGTGACTCGATATGGTATAGGCTCATAGACATCATGAGATGAAATGAAATGCATTCATGCAATGCACAAGCATTCCATTTTACAGTTTTTACTTCATTTCCTTGAACTTTATTGCCATTAAGCATGCCAACTTACAGTACATGAAATTCGAAATGATTTATTCTCATCATGTTTACAAGAATACTTTGGATGCTTGAATGGCTTTGAAATGAATGAAATTATAGTTTTCATATATGTACATATTTATATGTAAATGATCTTCAGAAAAGTATTACGTACATTGAACTATTTTCATAAGAAAGATTGAACGTTTTATGAGACTATAGGCACCCTAAGAGAATTAAATTCAATAAAGCATAGTGGAAGCCGCCTAATTAGAGATTACTCATTAGGCATAGATGCTTGTCTGACAATAGTCGTGGACAGGTCTCAGTCTCGCCTGATCAGTGGGCTGAGAGACATGAGGTCTATGGCCATAGATAGCGCCCTAGTGGTTTCCAGGGGACGATGATATGATTCTTCACTGCTAGCGACAGTGAACTAAGTCTTTATTGATAGAGAAATAGGGATTTAGCCTAATCTCAATGATATGAAATGAAGTTTAGAGTATGCCTTGAAATGAAAATGAACTCTAAACTCCATATTGATTTACAGCATATGAAACGCATTTTGAAGCTATATGTGATATGAACTATACTTCAAAAAAAATATATGTGATATGAAATGTATTTCAAAAAGTATATGTGATATGAAATGTATTTCAAAAAGTATATGTGATATGAAATGTGCTTCAAAAAGCATATGTGATATGAAATGTGTTTCAAAAAGTATATGTGATATGAAATATACTTCAAAAAGTATATGTGATATGAAATGTGCTTCAAAAAGCATATGTGATATGAAATGTGTTTCTAAAAGTATATGTAATATGAACTATACTTCAAAAAAAAAATATATGTGATATGAAATATGCTTCAAAAAGTATATTTAACATGAAATGTAAAAGCTTGCATATTTCAAGTATGTCTTAGAAGAATATTGAAATGTATTGATATTTTCATGTTTTGAACTTGTTTAAAGGAACATGTATTATATGTTTTATGATTGTAACCACTTCATTCATAATTACATGTTCAAGATCATATTATGATTTCGAGACTTAGACATCTCATGCCATGTTGAAGCATAGTTGGATTGAGTTGGAAAATATAACATGTAAATGTTGCATGATGAATAAGAAAACGAACAATAATGAATTCTCCTCACATGACATCATGCATGACATTAGAACAGTATAATTCTAACTCTGCACTTATATAAATGACTTACTAAGCCTTGCTCATTAAACGCTATTTAAATTTTTGAGATTGAGCACGGAGTTGGGGGAGTATTTCGGAGCCTTCCGAATAATCCCGAGCCTGAAATATAGTCTCAACTCTCCAAAGAGATTTTTTTGTGAACATTTGGTATACACACTCTCCTTTTGTATCTATTACCAATTCAGGCTGTTTTTGATTCAGTACTTAGATGGGATGTAATCTGATATAGAGAATAGCATCTAGACTAGCAATGATGAAGTATGAAATGTTGATTTTGCATGAGTATGGATTGTGGATTGAATAGCATGAACAAGTGACCAAGTAGGAAAAATGTGAACCATAAGATGAAATGTCATGATATGGAAATGAACTTGGTCATAAGAATGCTAGAATATAATTAACTGTCATTGTGGGAAGCATGAGCTGGAATTATTTGCAAATTTTTATACAGCAAATTAACCTGGGTAAAGTGATAAAAATAGGCGAGGGAATTAACGTCCCGAAACAAAATTCACTACATTGCACGTAGACAAAGCAAATATAGGAAATAGAAAAAAAAATTAGCCCTAATTTCTAAGCATCCCTACAAGTAAGAGGCACCTTCGGGGCCTTCGGGTCGTGACACTTCCAATATTTATAATTGGTAGTTGTTAAGAATGATTAAATAACTGAAAATAAAGAGAGATATCTGTTTAGTGGAGATTTTAGTGGAGATTTGAATTGTCAGCTGTTAAAAAAGATTTTAAAAAAAGATACGTGGCATTTAAACAAATTTTACATATCAGCATCCATGCTAGCAAAATTATACATGTTTTTTGAAATATAATATATATCATTAATAATTTGATAAAATTTTGAATATAAAATATTTGATTAGATAATCACTTAATGCTTAAAATTTTTTAAAATTAATATCGGTTTATTATTGATAATATCATCAATAATTTGATAAAGATTTAAATATAAAATATTTGAATAGATAATTTGATAATTAGTTAATGCTTAAAAATTTAAAATTAATACCAGTTTATCTTCAAGTATAATGCATCCATATTTATTTGTTAAAGATTTAAATAGATAATGAAAGTTTAAATTTATAAAATGTTATTTTTTCATATTTGTTTGAAGGAGAAAATGAAAGTTTTTTTTTTTTCAGATTCACTGTTTGAAAAGAGAAAATGAGAGTTTAAATTATTGGCTGAATGCTCAAATAAAGATCTAACGTTTTCGAAAATGTTCAATTCAGGATCTAAACTTTTATTTTGCTCAATACAGGATAAAACATTTTCGATTTTTCTTAAATAAAGACTTTTTAACGCGCGTGAATTACACGCGCCGTTAAAGAGAGTGGGTGACGATGAAAGGACAATATTGCCACATGTCACACCCACACGCCGCCACGTGTCCACGTATTTTTACCTTTTAAAAGAAAATAATTATAAAATCACTGCCACGTGTCTCACTCACAGGCTACCACGTGTCTCACTCACAGGCTACCACGTGTCCACTTCTGCCACGTGCCCCACTAATAAGTCACTGTCACGTGTCTCACTCACACGCTGCCACGTGTCTACTAGTGCCATGTGTCCCACTAATACGTTGCCACGTGTCCACTTATTTTTTTACTTTTCTTTCTTTTTTTTTATTCAAGAAAAACTATATATTTTGCAAAATAATATTTTCTTGAATAAATTTTTTAAAATTATTTTCTGAAATAATTAAAATTTTTAAATTTTTTTTTAGAAAATAAATTCTCAAACATATAAATTATTATAAAATTTTTTTAACTAGTATAATTATTATTTTTTCTTTCTTAATTTTTTTTCGTTTTTACCATAAAAAAAAGGAAAAAAATACTATTAGCCATAAATTTATTAGAAATTATATATTTTTTAAAGAATAAAATTTAAATTACTAAATTTAATTTGTATTTTTCTTCTTTTTTTGTTTTCTATATTTTCTTCTAATTGACAAAAAAAGAAAGAAGATAAAGAAACCATAAAAATAAAGAAAAATATGTAAGAATTGTCTTTTAAGAAAAATTAATGTAATTAAAAAAATAAACTTATTTCCTAGAAAAATTCCATTTTTTAAAAATAAATATATTTAATTTACAATAAAAAATTATTTTAAATTTAAATAATATAAAAGAAATAAAAATAAAAAGGAATGAAAAAAAAAAGTGAAAAAAGTACAATAATATTTTTTATAAAAATTTATTTTTTAACAATTTTTTTTAAAAATGTAATATAAATTTTTAAAAGTTATTTTTTATTAAAAAATCAACTAATAAAATTAACTATTAATTATAATATTATAAATAATATTTAAATTTTTAATTTTTTATTAATATTTATAACAAAAAAAATTTAGCTATTAAAAGAAAAATAATTATAAGTCACTGTCACTTGTCACACTCACATGCTACCACGTGTCCCACTAATACGCTGCCACGTGTCTATGTATTTTTTATCTATTAAAAGAAAAATAATTATATGTCACTACCACGTGTCCCACTTTAATGCTGCCACGTGTCACACTCACACGCGGTCACATGTCTACTCATGTCATGTGTCACACTAATACGCCACCACGTGTCCATGTATTTTTACTTATTAAAAGAAAATTAATTATATGTCACTGCCACGCGTCCTACTCTTATGTTGCCACGTGTCAACTTTTGCTACGTGGCACAATCACACGCTGCCACGTGTCTTTTATAAACATTGTTATTATTTTAATGGTGCGTGTAACTCACGCTCGTTAAAAAGTCTTTATTTGAGTAAAATCAAAAACATTTTATTCTGAATTGAGTAAAATAAAAGTTTAATCCTTAATTAAATATTTTCGAAAACGTTAGATCCTTATTTGAGCATTCAGCCTAAATTATTTCACTTGGATAGTTTGGCAATATGTCATCAGCGTTTTCTGTTTTATGGTACGTATGATTTTATCCTTGTATATGAATATATATGTAAAACATAACAAAACCCTACCCCTAAACTCATTTTCCCTCCCGTCTGGCCGCATCCCGCAGCCGCACACCTTACCTAGTACACAACGGCACTCCCACTCCCAGGCTCCTCCCACGGGCACCGCCCCTTCCTGGCCGCTCAAGTTTTGACTCCGTCAAACTTCCACTCCGTTTGATAACGAAGATTGAAATTACACAGTCAATCTCTTCGGGAAGGTGAACGTCCTAATATTTCCATATGTATTCCTATAGTTAAGATTTCTGCTTTCATCATGATTTCTGATTTAATGTTTCCCTACATTCACACGGTCTTGATCGTTTTATTTTTTTCATTCTCTTACAGTTTTTGCTTGCTGATGAATTAACGGGAAAAAGGTAGAGATCAAGCAAATTTTGATTATTATTAGAGCTTGATTTACGGAAAGTTTTCATGTCGTTTTACTGGCCTGGAAGCAGAAGTGAGTGATTTTGATATGTATTATTTTTATTAATTTGTTGGCGTAAATCTTCTATAATCGGCCTACTTTGGAATGGGTCTTGAGCGAATGTGGATGATTTTCTTCGCTGCTTAATTCCTCCAATATTGATTTTTGCAAAATTATTTATAAATATATATATATATATATCCACAAACATAAAGAAAAAAAGTGTTAATAGAGAATTTGATAGGTAGTTTTGACATTTATTTTGGCATTTGCATTTGATTTATCTGGATTAATTTATTGATGAAATGCACACCATATCCTCGAAGTCTTCTTTGAGAAAATGGGTAGTAAACTAAGCATTTATAATTTTGCTCTGCCTAAGAAATCAAGGCCTCAATGATAGCTTTCTTTGCCTTTCTACAGAAAGGGAAAAGCTCCAGAGTCCCTGAAGTTAGTAAGGCAACTGCTGCCTTCTCTGCTCTGCTCTCTGCCACCTTTTATCTGTTGCACACGCATCTTCCAATTATTTTATTTTCTACCCTCAAATTGGAAAGATCATAGCTTCTTTACACTGTAGAAGACGTCCCAGCCCCAATGCTCCTCAAACTTTACCAGACCAGCTCAATTGACTGGAAGCCCTCTCCAGTGATTGCCCTTGCTACCAGCGCTGATGACTCCCAGGTTGCGGCTGCTCGTGAGGACAGCTCCCTTGAGATTTGGCTTGTCTCTCCTGGCTCTGTTGGCTGGCACCATCAGCTGGTACCTATGCTTTCTGCCGCGCCTCCATGTTGTTTTTATTGTTGTTTTTGTTATATTTGTTTAGTTTTAGTTTAATTTGTTGCTGACATTGTGCAGACTATTCATGGGGATTCTACTTGTCGCATTTCTTCGCTTGTGTGGTGTTGTGTTGGTTCAAAAGGCCTGCCTTCTGGCAGGTTGTTCTCTTCAAGTATTGATGGCTCGGTCTCCGAATGGGATCTTTTCGACTTGAAGCAGAAGGTTATTTTCGCTCCTTTTTCACTTTTGCCATTTCAAGCCAACCTTTCCAAATTAATGGTTCAAGCCAACAAATCTTTATTGAATGATTCCAACTTCAATGGTACTCTTTTTGAATAATTATTATGATTTTATTGAACAATGAGCACGGCAATCTGAGGCCTGCTCCTCTCATTTTCATCCAGAGGATCCTTTTAGGCTTAACTGTTTATGTTGGTTTCTATTTATGAGTGGCTATGATCCAACGAGAGTGATATTTGGTTGCACACATTCTGTTTGATAGAATCCTCTTGATTTTTTTTTTTCACTTTTAAACTTCTTTGTAATGTACAATGTCAATAAGCTTTGAACTGAAGTCATATTTTTTTTTGTTTATTTAATGTGATTAAACCATTATGCAGATAGTGCTAGAGTCAATTGGGGTTTCAATCTGGCAGATGGCTGTGGCACCAATTAATAAGCTGCCAGCTCTTGAAGAGCCTAGGTCTCAACATTCTGGAAATGGATATTTGAATGCTAACTATGAATATAGTGATTACAATCATGAGGAAAGCTCTGAAAGTGAAGATGATTCTGACTCAGAACAAGTTCATCAGCAACTAGTTGAGGATAGACGTGTAGCAATTGCCTGTGATGATGGAGCTGTGCGGATATACACTATTTCTGATTTGGATAAGTTAATCTACCATAAATCTTTGCCTCGTGTCAGTGGTGAGATATCTACACCTGAGTGACTTTTCTCTCTAGTTTATTGCTTTTAGTTTTACTGAGTTTCTTGGTGTTAATATAATTTGCAGGACGTACTCTAAGTGTTACCTGGAGCCATGACTCAAATAGGATATATTCAGGGAGTAGCGATGGGTAAGTCTGTCATCAAAGCTAATACCATATGATACATCTTAGTTTAGCTGACAGCTAAAATTAGTACTTGTGATTTTTCTTTTCATAATCATATCATTAATTTCTATTTCAGTGACTTGTATGAGCAGATAGTGCATGCTTGACTGACAATTTGCATGTCTTATACCATTTAATTTTGTCCAGTGTAGTAACATCTGCACTAACCATTTTGCAGGTTGATAAGATGCTGGAATGCTGATTTGGGTCATGAAATTTTCAGAAGTACAGTTGCTCTTGGAGGCATGTGCAGTGGGCCTGAGCTTTGCATATGGTCATTACTTTCATTGAGGTACACGTGGAATCTTTTATGTCAGTAGAGACATGTATGTGCATGCATGCATACATAGAAATATCAATGGTTACTGTATTATAAATGCTTAATGTGCTTTCTTTTGATGATTGGTTATTGTTAAATTCAGGTGTGGAACTGTTGTTAGTGCAGACAGCACAGGCTCTGTTCAGTTTTGGAATGGTGATAATGGAATTCTTCTCCAGGCACATTCTAACCACAAAGGTGATGTGAATGCCTTGGCAGCAGCTCCAAGTCAGAACATGGTGTTCTCTGCTGGGTCTGATGGGCAGGTACGGATAGCAAGGGGAAGCTTGTGTTGTGCTGTCTTCACACTTTGTTCTAAGAAAGGCCTAAATTTTATGAAGGAAAAAAATAGACAATTGAGGTGTATGGTTTTCAGTCCGGCTGTAATGTATTTTTTTTTTTAAATTGTCTGCATCATATATTAATGTAGTTCTCTGTTGCTAATGTCTACTTGTTCCTACATTATGTAGGTTATTCTTTATAAGCTTTCAAGAGAGTTGCTTCAGTCTGGTAATGACAAATCTTTTGAAATGATGAAGAAATGGGTATATGTCGGTTATGTAAGAGCTCATACTCATGATGTCAGAGCCCTGACAATGGCAGTGCCCATCAGTTCTGAAGGTCTGTTCATGTTTTTGATCCATGTCTATTTACTATTTTATTTATTTCAGTAAAATTTATTTCCCTTTTTTGGTTATCCAATTTGTGCACATATACTTCTTGATTTTAAACACTTTTTCTTTGTCATGTTTAGGCTCTTTATCTGATGAGGCAAAAGACTTGCAAGATGAAAATGGGAAAAAAGTAAAAAGAATTCGATGTAGGAGGAAGAAATCCCTTGATTTTAGTTATGGTAAATGGGCTCATTTTGGAGTTCCGATGCTTGTCTCTGCTGGAGATGATGCGAAGCTCTTTGCTTACTCTGCTAAGGAGTTCACTAGGTTCTCTCCGCATGATGTTTGCCCTGCACCTCAGAGAGTTCCAGTTCAACTGATCGCTAATACAAGTTTCAATCAAACTTCTTTTCTCCTGGTCCAGGCTTCTTATTGGTTAGATGTTCTATGTGTTCGGATTCCTGATGTGGGTTCTGGCCCCTATGATGGTCTTGTGACCACTAATATAGTGGCTCGGGTTAAGAGTAAGGCAGGCAGGAAGATCATTTGTAGTGCAATGTCTAACTCAGGGGAGCTTTTTGGTTATTCTGACCACATCAAATCCAGCCTATTTGCACTCGGTAGGCAAGCTGGCAAAAGTGCATGGACCATTACTAAAAGGCAACTCCCTCAGGAAGTTCCATCTGCACATTCTATGGTTTTTACCTCTGATGGATTGCGGTTGTTGATAGCAGGGCACGATAGAAGGATTTATGTAAGTCCCCTTCTTGGCTTTTTGTATTATTCATCTTGTGTATCTATACTTGTGAATTTGTGCCCCAAATTACATATTTTATGATATTTTTGCTTTAGTGAGTGGAGTATTTTCGTTCTCTGGAGCAACTTGTTGGTTTATGAGGTCTTTTCTCATGATTTACTGAAGCACTAGATTCTCACCTCAAATTAGAAAAGCAAATGCCTTAGCTGTAGAAACATTGTCTTATATTTTCCCGCTTCCATGTCTTGTAACATTTTAGCAACAAACAAGGAGTTTGCAATAGAAGTGTAGAAGCTCATTTAACCTTGATAAGCCTCACTATTACTGAAGCACTAGATTCTCACCTCAAATTAGAAAAGCAAATGCCTTAGCTGTGGAAACATTGTCTTATATTTTCCCGCTTCCATGTCTTGTAACATTTTAGCAACAAACAAGGAGTTTGCAATAGAAGTGTAGAAGCTCATTTAACCTCAATAAGCCTCACTATTACTTCATCATCATCATCATCATCATCATCATCATCAGGGCCTTTATCCCAAGAGATTGGGGTAGGCTATATGAACCAATATCTGAACTTACGTTAGATCACATTAGATCGTCTATATGAATTCTCCTCCTCTACATATTCCTATTCAAGGCAATGTGTTCATCCAATTCTAATACCTCCATATCTTTTCGGATTACTTCCATTCAAGTCTTTATCGGTCTTCTTCTAGTCTTAACCCTTCTTTCAACATCATAGTCTTTATTCTCCTAACTTGAGCATCTATAGGTTTACGTCGTACGTGTCCAAGCCTCACTATCACTTAATTATGTAAATTAAATAATACACAGTATATCTCATCCACATCTCTTTTGTATCTTATGTATGAACATTGTTAATTTCTTACTCTTCTTGGCATTACAGATTGTAGATTTGGAGAATTTGAGACTACAGCATACCTTCATACCTCGTCGTGAGGAGCATGAGAAGCAAGGACCACCTAGTGAGCCGCCCATAACAAAATTGTTCACGAGTTCTGATGGCCAGTGGTTAGCTGCTATCAATTGCTTTGGTGATATATATATATTCAATCTGGAGATAGAAAGGTGAGAACTAAATTAGAGAATTATTAAATTATGTTACTTAATAGCTATCTCGTTGACGGTGCCATTTCTAACTAAAGCTTTTATGTGGCCATGGGAGGTTGAAAGTTTTTTGTTTTTTCATTACTTTATTGTTCTTTGATTAACTCTTGTTTTTTTAGCAGGCAACACTGGTTTATATCAAGATTGGATGGCGCCTCTGTTACTGCTGGTGGCTTCCCTCCTCAGGATAACAATGTGCTTATTATCACAACATCTTCCAACCAGTTCTATGTGTTCGATGTGGAAACTAGACAATTGGGAGAATGGTCCAAGCAGCATACATTCACTCTTCCCAGAAGATACCAAGAATTTCCTGGGGAGGTTATCGGTTTATCTTTCCCCCCTTCATCATCCTCCCATCTGTCAAAATCATCATCACTTGTTGTTTATAGTGCCAGGTATTGTTCTTCTCCAGTTTGTTTTATCATGCTGCAGTGGCTTAACAGGTACTTTTGTCATGCCACATCTATACTTGCATTGCCATTATAGCCATATCTTAATAATATTGAGCAGTGTGATTCACACCACCAAGATAGGGACAAATGATGGATCTAGGTGCTTTTGTTTTCTTCTATTTTATCTTGAGTTCCCATTGATGGTTGTGCAGTTATCCATGTTAGCATGCTGGTTTCTTCCGTTACCTTTTCATCCTTCATAGTTAATGTGCTATTATTTTGCTAATATGTATCTTAAATTGACAAGCTCATCTCCCACCAAATTTTTGGGGCTGATTAATTGTCTTCTTATATATGCATTTTGGAGATCTGGTAAATCAATGGTCCATTCATAATTTCAGGTGAGATATGTTGAAGTCCCATTTGGTGAAAGTTGGCAATATATTGAAACATCTAAAAATAGTAAAAATGGACTTTAAACTTAAAACAGATGTAATATATGGACAATTCGTCCTTTTGCACTCTGATCTGTTTGGTCATTTTTCCCTCCTTGCTACTTTGTTCAAATCCAGGAGTAGGGAGTTTTCTTTTCAACTTATTTTGCCTAAGTTTGGTACGGGACAAGGAGAAATATTCCCCGTGGCTAATTGTGTGGCATTTATTTTCTTTTCATTTTTTTTCAGCTTGATTATTTTGCAATAAAAAATGAAACTTCTGGCTGGCCTCAAATCATTATTTTGCATACCCTGGAAAACTTCCACTTCTGTGGTCCATAATATATTTCTCGTTAAAGCCTTTTATGTATAGCATTTGTAACTGCAGGGCAATGTGTTCGATTGACCTTGGGAAGCCAGTGGACCAAGGTGATGAAAGTGACCTGGTAAATGGAGCTTTGCTGAAGTTTCAAGGTTCTCTCACCAATATGAAATGGAAACATTGGTTGAGAGATAGTCAAACAGAGTCTATTAGAAAAAATAATTTCGATTTAATTGTTTTCCGGGAACCTGTTTTATTTATTGGACACCTTTCAGATCATTCCATCTTGATCATAGACAAACCGTGGATGGAAGTGGTTGAATCTTTTGATGCTCCACCTGTTCAGAGACATATTTTTGGGACATAACTGCATGTAGAAGAAAGCTTGTTTACTGCCTTCCAAGAGAAAAATGCAGCATCCCCTATTAGGAGTTCCACCTAATTTTTATTGTAAATGGGGTGGGCGGGTCTGGGATCAAAATCGTGTTGTGTATTGTATTCCTCAATTTTGGTTAACGAGCTAAAGTAGTTTCTATATTATCTAGATGGGTTATTTGAGCAGATTTAAAATGTTTTGTTTTATCCCAAAAAAAGGCCATTATTTTTTTCCAGCCGACGATACTCGAACGTTGCGGCGATGTACTTCTTGCTGCTACGGTGCTACTACTGTTGTGGTAACCGAGGAGGTTACTTTGGTGCTGATCCACACGTTAATTGACAGCTTTTCTCAAGCAAAAACTAAACGGATTGAGAATATTTTATTGCGAAGCGTCTTTCCATTTCCAACACCAAAATCTCTGAGGTTCTTACGCTGCCGATGGCGAAAACAACATTAAGGTCACAAAGCATTTTGTTGGAGATTAAGTGGAAATATAAAACCATCTAAAAGTGTCTAAATCAAAGAATAATTGAAAACTTCAAAACCAAAATTAAACATAAAATTAAAAGGGAAATAGTTTTATGGTACAGAAGTGCATAAAGACTCTAAATAACAATAGACAAACATGATTGAAACTTAAAAAAAGCATAAATGTGAAAAATCAGAAGTTAGCTATTTAATAATTAATTAATTAATTAAAAAATGATTTTAATAAATATCAATAGAGAGTAGCAGTGTAGTACATAATTATTGAAGTGTTTTATTCCATTTAGAGTAGACATTAGATTTGCTCTTGAATAGGGCTTGCAGGTCTGGCTAAATTCAAGTCCTACAGTTCTAGCCGGATTTGAGTTGGGTTTTGAAAAGAAATTGTTTTATAAATCCGGGCAAGGCAGGAGCTGGTGGTTTATTCAGAAATGCTGAAGGGTTGTGGATCTGTGGATACATTCGATCTATTGGATTTGCTACCAGTTTAGTTGCAGAGTTGTGGGGATTAAGGGATGGTCTCCGGATTGCGGTTGAAAGAAAATTTGACAACATCATTGTTGAATGTGACTCACAAAATGTGGTAAGCTTAGTCTCTACTGATGCTCTCCCTTCTCATCCTTATAGTGCTCTTATTTGTGATTGCAGGGAGCTAATGCTGAAGCTGCAGAATGCCAAGATTGTCCATATATACCGTGAAGCAAATAATTGTGCAGATAGTCTTGCAAAACTGGGAACTTCCATTAGTTCCCCTTTTGTTTTGTTGGATTCTCCTCCTCCTTGTTTAAATCTTAGTCTGTTGTATGATAAGATGGGCTGCTTGTTGCCTAGACTGGTGAATTTGTAACTCCGTCAGGGAGTATCTGTAATTGTGTGTTTATTTTATGAAAGTTCCTTTTTACACCAAAAAAAGAATTTTATTAAAAATTTTAAGATAATAAAAAATATATTATTATTTTTTAAATGCAATCATTCTAAATACGTTGAACTCAATTTAGAAGAGTTAACTGGGCCGGTAAATTGTAACGCAAATATCCCACGTGCAACGAGTTTCGGTTGGCCTTGGCCCTCTCTCCACGGTGTCAGTCAGTGACTGTATACTTAATTAAGGCTTCAACAATTAGTAATTAGTTAGTAGGATTAGTCTACGATGCGTAGATGAGATTGAGCAACTCAAAACTTTTTAGTAAAGCCAGAGATACGGGAAAGAGAAGAAGAGCGGTTTAGCGGCGAGAGATACCGAACAGGAAAGAGCTGACGTCTCTCTGCATCATTATATAATACATATGCAGTTGCACTGCAAATCATAAATAGTGTTTTTGCTCCAAAATCCAAATTGTTAGTTTCGAAAGTAGTAGTTAATAAAAAAATAGTAATAATAAGGTGGAGAAGGGAGGAAATGAAAGGAGGGGGTGGTGGAGTTGCTCCCGCGAAGCGCCGATGGAGAGGTCTGGCCATTGGCGTCCTCTTCCTTGTGATCCTCTCGATGCTCGTTCCCCTTGGATTCTTGCTTGGCCTACACAATGGCTTTCACGCTCCAGGTGCGACACTCTCCATCAATCTTACACTGGTAGATCTGTTTTGATTAGGGCATCTGCATCTGCATCAGCTGCTCTCATTGTGTCCGATCGGAGTCGGAGTCCTAGATCTAGATTTTACTCTGTCTTTTTCTCTATATTTCTTTTACTTTTTGCCTCCTTGTCCTCTCTGCTTTCTTTTTAACGCACGCTTGTCTCTTAGCAATATGAACCAGATCTCTGATTCTACTTACTCTTGCTTTTTTTACCTCTTCCGATCTCATTTGCTCTTTGCTGTGCCTCTGCAGGATTTATGTCTCATCAACACGCTTCACCTTCGGTAAGTATTTTACATTGCTCGTCTATTCCATTTACTGGCTTTCACTCCATTTATCTTCGCGAGTTTTCTTTTCTGTTAAACTCTTGGCTATATGGTCTTTATGATCCTTATTGAACCAAAAACTTAATTTCTGGCCTATCATTAGTTTTGGCTGCAAAGATGTGAACGTTTTACATTATTTTTCTGTTTAAATCAATTTCTTTCTTTATTATCAAATGAAAATGTATTTTATCCAAAACAGAAAAAAAAAGAAAAAGAAATGTCAAGTTAAAGTGGAAAGCAGATGAAATGATCAATTTTCGTCTTTTGGAAAAATTCAAATAGTCCTACAATAATATATCCTGCATTGAATTTTATGACAGGGAGATCGTTCAAGCCATATAGATAACCTTGTGAGAAAATTAGGACCTACTCTACCTAAGGTTTGTTTTCTGCGATGCTACTTTATTCTCTATTGTTTCTGGAATATGATATGTCTTTCCGTCTCTTTCCGTCCTCCAATCTCCCTATAATGTTTATGATTGGTGTTGATATAAACAGAAGATAATCTTTGCCAATAGGGCAGGAAAACAGAAGATAATTTTTCAAATTAAATGGTGGTAATGAGCTAATACTATGATTTGGTATATAATGTTGGAGAGTAGTTTCTGTAGTTTGCTTCTAAGCTAGCTTTAGAGGGCTTCAGCTCCAACCTTCAGTTTTTCCCTTCTCTTTAGTCCTTTTCTCCTTTTTTTTTTTTTTCATAATTTAGAGAAACTGAAAGATTACTTGTAGCCGCATTCTGCATCTGTTGGTTGGGAAGCAAATGAGATATGGCCTAAGTACAAATCTAGCTTTCCTAGTATATTCCCTTTGCATTGTACTAAAAACTTATGGTAGATCCTACATTCACTGATAATTGGGATTAAGAGATTGGATGAACAGCTCTCATTTTGTAATCTATATCATTTTAGTGGTTGATCCCCGTAATGTTAGTCTCTCATGGATAAGTCTCGTTTTAGTAGCATCTTTTTCTGTTATATGAGGAGGTCCATTAATTTGTGACCTAATGTGAATAGATTGATTTCTTATGCAGTTTGCAGTTAAGCACCATAACCATTAGTGCTGAACTTTTATGTGTTATGTTATTAAGGTACACATGTTCCAAGTGTCTGGTGACTCCTGATGAGGCTTATAAAAATAACTCCTACGTGCTTGTAGTTTGCTTATGATCTTTACTAACATATCAGTGATTATATACATGTTTGTACTTAACTGATTTATCCTTTTTTCTTTTTCCATTTTAGGATATTCTTAAAGGCTTTGTGAATGAAGCTAAAAATGAAACCAGCAGTGCAAATGCCATATCTAAAAGTCAGCAGAAAAAAGGTCCGGTTGAACTCATTTTCTAAACTGTCTCTGAATTTTCCTCGCTTTTTTATTATATTTTGGTTAGAACCCACTTTTTTTTTTCAATAATATACAGGTATTCCAGTTTCGCCTCAAGTTGTTCTGCAACCACTTGCCAATAGAAATGTATGGATATTGCTGAAGAGTTTGTTGCATTTATGAAGTAAATTTTTTTTAGTGCCTATAAATAACATTTAAAAATAATTGATTTTATCTCACAGATTAGTGAAGTAAGAGGTCGAGCGGGAATGAAAGCCAGTGTTGGTGAAAGCGAGGGATTATGTGAGTTGAAATATGGGAGCTACTGCATTTGGCGTGAAGAAAATAGGAAAGAAATGAAAGATTATATTGTGAAAAAATTGAAGGACCAGCTTTTTGTAGCCAGGGCATATTTTCCAAGTATTGCAAAAATCCCAGCCCAGAACAAGCTGTCTCGTGAACTGAAACAAAATATTCAAGAACTAGAGCATGTTCTTAGTGAAAGTACTATCGATGCAGATCTTCCTCCACAGTAAGTTATGGCGCTTTTATTTCATGACTTCATAAAATTCCATCAATAAGGCCAATTATTACGGTTTTGATCATTTACTGACTAGAATTGTTAGTTTACATATACAATTTTGTACTCTCCTTTTCAAATTGAATGTCGCTATGGCACAAAGCTTTAGGAAATGGGAAATATTATACCTTATTTTATAACTTTCACCCTTAAATCGTCATAAAAGCTAGAGAGGCCACCTTAAGTTAGTATTTCAGCAACATTGGAAAAATGGATCCCATTAGCTGAAAGTTGGCAATATATTGAAACATCTGAAAATAGTAAAAATGGACTTTAAACTTAAAACAGATGTAATATATGGACAATTCGTCCTTTTGCACTCTGATCTGTTTGGTCATTTTCCCTCCTTGCTACTTTGTCCAAATCCAGGAGTAGGGAGTTTTTCTTATCGACTTATTTTGATCATTCTCTTAATAATTGGCTGCCATATGTATTCCTGAAAGAGTATACCATATTAGGTGTTTATCCTTCACATGATATGCTAATGTGTTGCATCTGGATTTGGCAGAACTATATCATGCCAGTGTGCTTTTAAAATTCCTTTTATAAGTTTCCTGATGTTTTGATATAACCTGAGCACACTGGAGCCAACTTCTTATACTTAGTATTTATTTACTTGGTACTGAGTCAAGCTGAGATGACAAGCAGTATTAAGTTAAACTGCCCATCACAGCAGTTTAACCGAAGTTATCATTACAAATTATAGATGGCAAGTATCACAGAGTGGGTTCAAAATCTCTGTGGGTAATGCGGTGTGCTTTGATCATGCAGTTTTCTTGGGTTCTCTCTCTCTGTCTCTCTCTCTTTATCCATCAATCTATAATTTCCTTTTGGCAGATTGGTCAGATAATAGTGGTGACAATAATCCTGTGATCTCTACCAAACTAGTAATGTTCATATTTGTTGCCTAAGAATCAAGCGTATTTTACTGATTTATATCAGGATTGAGAAGAAGTCGCGAAGGATGGAAGCTGCAATAGCCAGAGCCAAATCAGTCTCTGTGGATTGTAATAATGTTGACAAGAAATTGAGACAAATATTTGACCTGACTGAGGATGAAGCTAACTTTCACATGAAGCAGAGTGCCTTTCTCTACCAACTTGCTGTCCAGACAATGCCCAAGAGCCTTCACTGCCTGTCTATGAGATTAACGGTGGAATATTTCAAAGACCATTCATCTGATAAGGAGCTGTCTGAGAAATATTCTGATCCCACATTGCAGCATTATGTTATTTTTTCCAATAATGTCCTTGCATCATCAGTTGTAATAAACTCAACTGTCATGCATGCAAGAGTATGTTTTGGTTATTCTTTGACATCATTTCATTGTTTTCTGCCTGAGTTCTAGTGGTGACACTGACAAGTTATCCTGCACTATTTCAGGACAGTATGAACCAGGTTTTTCATGTGCTGACTGATGGGCAGAATTACTATGCGATGAAATTTTGGTTCCTCAGGAATACTTTTAAGGATGCTGTAGTTCGGGTGTTGAATATTGAACATCATGATCCAGATTTCTATGATAAAGCAACTCTATCTCACCTGACCTTGCCTTTGGAGTTTCGAGTTTCCTTTCACAGCAGCGATAATGCACCAGCAACCCATAATAGAACACAATATGTATCTACTTTTTCTCATTCTCATTATCTTCTTCCTAAAATATTCAAAAACTTGGAGAAAGTTGTGGTTCTGGATGATGATGTTGTTGTCCAGCAAGACTTGTCAGCACTATGGAGCCTCGACATGGGAGGGAAAGTGACTGGTGCTATCCAAATTTGCTCAGTGACGTTGGGTCAGCTTCGGAGTTATTTGGGTGAAAGCAGTCCCCACAAAAATTCGTGTTCTTGGATGTCTGGATTGAATGTTATTGATCTGGTCAGGTGGAGAGAGCTAGGAATTTCTGAAACTTACTGGAAGTTGATGAAAGAGGTGCGTGAATGCTTATGTTGGATATATCTCTTATCAGTTCAATTACATGTGCAAAACACTTTTAAAAATGACTTTTTTTTTATACATGACTTGGTACAGAATCAACCTGAAACTAAATACTTTTAAAATGTGTTGTATGTATATTTTGCTACAGCACCTTTGATAACGGATTTTGTACTCCAATTTAATGTAGAAATCATGCATTTATCATTTTATTGAGCAGGTAGTGTTTTTTAAACGATGATTGGGACAATACAGAGCTAGTGCAGTTAAAATATATTCTGCTGTGCTGATAGATTAGCTAAATATGGAGGGGCGATGGAAACTCCTTTTGTTTTATTCGAAATGCCTCCGGAACATATAAAATTACCGTTGTATTTTGATGCAATGGGATGCAACTATCCCAGAACTATTAATTTGTAACCTCATGAGGGGTTGATTCTATTGTATCTGCTAACTTCATTTTATTCACCAAAAAAAAAGTTATATTCTGATATATTTTTTTTTACTTCATTTCACACTTGAACTGCAGGTCAGCATGAAAGAGGGATCAGCTTTGCTTTCTAGCTTGCTTACTTTTCAGGATCTAATATATGCTCTTGATGGTGTGTGGGTTTTATCGGGCCTTGGTCATGACTACGGGCTTGATATTCAAGGCATCAAGAGAGCTGCAGTTTTGCACTATAATGGAAATATGAAACCTTGGCTTGAGCTGGGAATTCCCAAATACAAGACGTACTGGAAGAAGTTTCTGAACCATCAAGATCAATTTCTAAGTGAGTGCAATGTGAATCCATAAGGAGTTGGTTGTAAGGTTGGCTCGTTGAATTCTTGGAATATTGAGGGGCTCAAGGAACAAATTGCTGAGAATTTTGACATTGAGCTATAGTTTCGAAGGTATATAGATGGCAACAGTGTTTGGTGCTAGGGCAAGATGGATTTGAGGTTTTTCAAGCTATTGTTGGAGAAATTCAAAGTTATAAGAAGAGCTTCATTACTAGCTTCTAGCTTTGTTTGGTACATTGAATTAAACTGTGAGAAAACACAAAATAATCACGGAGAAGTATTTGATGACTTGGGATTTTGATCGACTTCAAAGGAAATGGGTCAACGAGATTGAGATATCAGGGCTTGTCACAGAGGAGGATGTGGGAGTTGGTACTTCGGAATGTGTTCCACCGTTCAATTCAGAGACGAACGCCGTGCAGCTGTATATAATTGCGATAAGCTTTGAATCCTTTCTACGTACTTCGACCTTCATATAACTTATCAAGCTTGCTGTATTTGAGAATAGTTATGATTTTGTATTACGGTGATTCTATTCAAAAGAATTCCTCCATGTGCAGATTCAATCCTGAGCTGACTTGCTTTTGGGCTGTTAAACATGAATTGGGCAG
Source organism: Heritiera littoralis (assembly GCA_031772115.1). NCBI lineage: Eukaryota > Viridiplantae > Streptophyta > Magnoliopsida > Malvales > Malvaceae > Heritiera > Heritiera littoralis. The sequence goes on along the minus strand of JAPDPK010000121.1, from coordinate 186,853 downwards.
TCTAATCTTGTAATGGGCCAAAAGTCGTAGCTTAATATTGGATCATAAAACCTAAGCTAAGCTAAATATCACAGCAATGAATGTGATTTGCATACAAAATAATCATATACAGAGAAAGTTGTGATCTGGACGTCTGTTCCAAAGATTTTCAATGGCTGTTCAAGACAGAAGACAGACAATGGATGGTTGTTGTTGGGAACAGGACTGGTGATGTGCTCTTCATATTTGGATTTTCTATTTGATTAAAGATTTGTTTTATTTAGGTCATAAAGGAACACAGTAGTCAACTAATTAATCCTCCATTTAATCTTGTACTATTTGATGATGGATTCAGATGAACTGACGCAGAACTTGCTGCTTTATCATATACTCGCATATTTTTTTGAAAGCCAAATACGGTGACATTATAACGTAAATCATACTTAGATCAGGAGTTGTCCAGAGCGCTGTATTTGTATCATTGTATGTATAGCTTCTTCTCTTAAGGATTGAGTTAATTAAATTAAACGTAGGCTTGAATGTTGATTAAAAATGTTGAAATATTTTTTTTTTATGTTTAATATCGAACTATACTTGTTATTTGAAAATACCAAACATCAGTTTGTGGTTTTAAATTAGACTATTTAGAATAATTAGAAAATTGTTTTTTTATTTATCCTAAGTTTTAATTAGTGTTTACTTAATTTTTCTGTTTATTTTCAACCCAAAATAAAACATATTTTTTTAATAATCTCTCTCCTAGTCAATTATAGGAAATAGATCAAATTTTTTTAAAAAAATAATTATGCTAATTTGATACTAAGAAAAATTAAGTTTGGTGCACTATAAATAAACTTACTAAATATTAAAATTACTTAAAGAATAAAAATATCAAAGATTAATAGATAATAGTTGTTATCAAAATATTCTTAGCAAATTAAATACACAACAATAATATTTCCTTGGAAAGAATTCAAAAAGTTAATTAATTAATTACACTAATAAGCTCTCTTTCAAAAAAATAAAAAGTATAATATTAGATGAAATTATCATTTTTAAGGATTAATTAATATACCATTTTCTTTCAAAAAAATTAATATATCATTTAGCAAAAATATAAAGTTACACCAAAATATAATATTTGATATTTGTCCTGTGCATGTTTAATTTATACAATTGTTAACTTATATGTACATCAATATTATACCATCATGTAAAATGTGCATTTTGTTTTCCTTTTTATTTATATAATTGTCAATAAAAGACTATTATAATGCATATACTAAATTGGTGCTTATTCACTTAACATATGATGTATGTAATATTTGCAGATTGTTGCATTTTACCTTTTTTTTAAATAATATTAATCCATGTTTCTAAATATATCATTAAACTTTCTTTTTTATTAGATCTATATCTAATTCAAATATTGAATTCTATAATTTCATAGACTTTTTAATTAAAATATTCAGGATTTTTAAACTTGAAATTAAAATGTGAGTTTAATAGATAATTTTATTTTTCTTTAATTTATGTAAATATATATTTATATATAAAAATTTAATAATATTAAAATAAAATAATCATCCACGTACACGAATATAGAGCTTATCTAGGATGTTTCCTTTTGTTTTCAATTATTAATTTGCGGTTTTGTTTTTGATTTGAAAATTGAAAATTGAAATCCATGGCTTGGTGGTTCTCAAGCACCAATGTTTTACGGCTGCAAACACTTGAATGAAATCCTTTGTCTACTTCTGTCTCTATTTTTATTTACGGTGGCTGTACTAATTCATGTTCTCTGAATCTGATATAACCCTTCTTTTCTATTCCTTTACGTAAATAAAAAAACAAGTTCAACAACACCCATTTCATTTATTCAGTAGTTGTTTTGTGGATTCCATTTTTATGAAATATATAATAGAAAGCATAGAGCCTCTAAAGTCTAGACACATTGTCATTACGATGAAATGAAATGGGAATTTTAACTCAGCTTATGCTACTGGGGTGTAAGGGATTCGTAATTTCCTTCAGATAAAATGCTTGAAAGCACTAATAAATATACTCCAACTAAAAAAAAGAAGGAAAAAAAATCTACATCTCATAATTAATAATATAAATTGTAAGAGTAAATTGTTGATCCATTGAAGCATAGTCAAGACATACAAACATATCCATATCACAGCTGCAGAGCAAAGAACATTACTACAAAAGTAAAAATACCTAGTGGGAACAGCGGTGGATAGTTGTGGCACTGGCAGCATTAGCATTAGCATTAGCATTAGCATTAGCTTGGAAGGGCCTCCAGGCAGAAGCAGTAAGCAAGCAAAGGTCTTTCCAACCAAGCTTGAGGGCACCATTGTCCTCAACCAGGGTATAACCATCAGAGGGGAACATGCCTAAGAGCAGGGTGGCCTGCGTCGCTGCATTGCCACCAAGAGAGATGCCCTTGAAGCCGGACTGCTGCAGCTTCTCCCTCCAATTGTGGAATTTCACCTCCTGATCACTTCTGGAAGGGCCTCCCAGTGCCAGCACATTTCGTATCTCCTTGGAAAGTAGCTGCTGCTCCACCACGTGCCTCTCCTCACTCTCCTCGCCATAGCTTGCCCCTAGAGAATCAAACAGGGCTGAGTAGTAGTGTATGGCTTCCACAAACCTTCCCAAAAATGATCCCGCGTGGCTCAAGTCTTGCTCTACCATCGTCACTACTTTGGGTGCCAATCTGAGCACCTCAAAAAGCATTACATTCATCAGTACATGCCCACGTGTTAGGGCAATTAGATTGCTATACTACTACTACTACTACTACAACAACATTTTTTATTATATGCTCTGGAGTGGATAGACAGAGTCTGGTTTTATAGGAGTCAAATAACCAAAGTATATTTAGATTTCATTTTGTATTCATGGATAGTTATGCTTCAGAGTTCAGACCATCGAAACGTGCAGAAAAAAAAAAAAACCTGCTGTTTTTAATCAACAAGTCTTCGATTGTAAAAGGGCAACAAATTAAGGTGAAAAGAAAAAGTGACATGAGTGTGTATTTAATGATCCCAGCCTTGTGCATGTTTACAAGTACTACTAATAATTTTGTGTTAACTATACGCTTAAATGAACAGTAACTAAACAATGAAAAATAAAAAAAAAAAGGAACTTTTGAAAGCAAAGGCGAGCAAGTAAAGAGTAAGGACGTCATTAGTCACCTCTGCAAGAGCCAGAGCGTATTGGTATCAGAACCAGTTACGTCGTAGAGAGAGTGCTGCAGCCAGTGAACTGCTACCGCCTCCCTCTTGCTAACGTTGAGCCTCTCTGGTTCCAAATTCCCCACCTTCTCTGCCACCGGGCAGAATTCGAACGGGAGCCCCAGTTTGTCTGCAAAATCAGATAAACGCTTCCCGGTAGCCTCCAGGGCTTCCAAGGAGGTTCCCAGCCCCGTGAGGCGCACGTGCGGAGGGCCGCCTGGTCTTGAGGCAAGAATGTGAAATAGCCCAGGCCATTGCAGGCCTTGCATTATGTCAAGATCTATTATGTGCACTCTCTCTTCCCTCTCGAAGGCCTCTTGTATGGCTTGATTGGCTGTGAAATGCGAGAACTTGACGAATGGACTTATACCGTTGAACACCTGGAAGGCCGACACCAGCTTTTGCGTATGGCTCTGTGGAATCGAGGGCAGCGCAGCGCATATTCCCAGGCACGAGCTCACCAGCCTTGCCGACATAGCCTCTGAGAAATATGCTGCTACGCGCTGAGCAGACGTCCCAAACGGCGTTGATAGTTGCGAGAGCTCTAACAGCATCCTATTTGCTTCCTCAAAGTTATTAGCTGAAACCGCCTCAGCACACTGCAGGAGTAAGGTCAACAGGTGCAAGCCTTCTTCGTCTCTCTTCTGCTGCCTTAACTCTTCTTTCCTGTCTCTAGCGCTGCATGCTTGGACTGTTTGAACAGCGGACGTGGGCGCTGAAGCAGTTGTTGAGCTGCTTATCTTCTCCACTGGGGAAGAGTTTTCTTCTGGCAGCGACAGCTCCTGAGCCTGGTGGTGGTGAGCTACTTGAGATTGTGTCTGATTTAGTGAAAGAACCGGTTGTGTACTCGCAGAAGGGCTACTTCTAATCTGATTGTGATGTTGGTTGTTACCTGTGGCTGCGCTGTTAGAGATGGGAAGTGGAGTTATCCCCCAGTACTGACTCATGGCACAAGATTCGGTCAAGGAGTAATTAGGAAGGCTATCGAGGGTGGAGTCCAAGTTAAGCGAGAGTCCAGAGGAGCCTTGTTGTTGCTGACTATGATGCCTCTGCAACAAACCCTCTGGCAGATGCAACGGTGGCGCCTCCTTCCGTCTCCTTTCAAGTGGATCCATTAGGGAGCGAAGCCTGTACTCGAGGAGGGCAGCGAGGTTTGGGTTGCAGGGATAGATGATCTCCCGGACGTTGTGGATTAGCTGAGGAATGGAGACGTTAGAGGAGGTGTGGATGAGGTCTCTTATGATGCCGTCTATCCATGCCGTGGCAGAAGTGTCATCCATATAATTCGAGATCGGAGTTAAAGAACCAGGGGTAGCAGTTGCAGTTGTGGTGGTGGCGGCGACAGTGTTTCGATTTCTGTCTGTTGGTGGGAATAAAGGCAAACCCGAGAAGCCACAAACGGCAGGGGGCTGAGGAATATTAGCGGAGAGGGTGTCGATGCAAGTAAAGCTGGAGGTGGTTGTAGGTAAAAAAGCAGGTCCGCCTGACGTCACGGCGGTCAAGTTTGCAGAAGGTATTATGGTCGTATTCATATTCATGGTGGAGTAGGTGAGGAGTGGATTAGGGTTATTAGTAGTGGTTGCCGCTGCCAAGAAAGAGCAACCCATGTTCTCGGAGGCAAGGCTGCGGCGAGGAAACCTGTGGTAGTCAGCAATCTCGGAAGCCAGCCTCTTCCTCATTTTTCCTTCTGAAGTATTGTTGTTGGATGCGCTTGTTACTGGGCTCTCTCGGGTGTTGCTGCTGCCATTGATTTCACTACCATTTTCACCTACCAAATCACAAGCGGCCATGAACGACAAGGTATTCGCTTTCGCTTTTCATAGAGTGGATTGAAGCTCACTGATGGACGTAGCTAAAGTAAGCAAGTAACAGTAATAAATTAAGTACCAGCAGCATATAATATTACACCAGGAGATGCAAGCGAGACTAGCTAGGGGCATCCAAACAGAAAACGGTATAAGAACTGGGACAGCGGCTTTGGGATTCCTCCCACTTTACTCGACTCTCTAATCTTAGCAGTAGCACGACCTTCTATGCCAGCTAGGCCTTAGTACTACTCAGTTGTTTTGCTTTCCTTTTTTTTCTATTAATATATAGCTCTCTTTCTCCTCTTTTAGGAAAAGCAAATATTTTAATGCATGTACGCCATAGCCATGCTGGTAAATTTTGATAACCGGAAGGAATTGAAGAAATTACTATATAAAATGAAAAAGGAAGAAGGGAGAATGGTGGTGGTGGAGGAGGTGGGTGGCGGTTAGCTACACGTCCTGGTGTGGATGAAGTTATTGCGACTGGCAAATATTATGAATGAAACGTAACAGTGCTGAGGAGAGGATATTGAGAATATTAATTAGTGATGAAAGAGTGAAATTAGGAGAGGAATTAGGGGCGGGCAGGTAGAGGTGAAGGAAGGCTAGACAGAGTGGAAGCAAAGGGAAGCAGCAAATGACTTTGTGGTGTGGTGTGCTGGGAATGATAGCCTGTTGTTCGTCGTTGCCTGTTTGACGTCTTCGCAACCGCTCTTCCAACGACCATTACTATGAATCTATGATCCTCCGCTCCCCTCCCCTTTCCAAGCAAAGCAGGCTCAACGCACACCCAAATTCTTGGATTCTTTATTATCTACTGGTACTACTAGTAGAATTGTCTTTTTAAAATCAAATTAATCACCCACCTCAACCTGCTGCACAGTGAATCTTATTCTATTTCCCTTATTTACAATTTTCTTCATACTCTGAAATGAAACCATAGGCACAGGAAACCTTGAAAAGTCCTTGTAATTTTAACCTGTGAATCTTATTTGGAGGAAAAGTAGGTAGGTCATTAAGATTCAATACGCAAGCATGCAAAATAAGTTTCCTGACTGTGAAAATGACCTCCCTCTTCCAGCCTTCATTTCATTAAATTTGCAGCACATAAATACCAGTAAATTTATTCTAATGAAAATTTAAAAATTGCATATTCATATATAAATAATGTTATCGTTTTAATCTTGTTTATGAAGTTTAAAAACTTTACTAACAATATATTGAATAATAATTTTTTAATACAAGACATAGAAAAGTATAGAAGAAGAAACCTTTTATGCATAAAAAATATTTTAAAAGTTTTCAACCATTATTTTTAGTTTCTCCTTTTTTTTCCCTAAATATTTTGTAAGGAAAAGTTCATGGTTTAAAATAGTTCCAAACAATACCATGAAATATACATATTTGATTTAGAAGCTTTATTTTAAAAATTGAACAAATGTAACAAAAAAAATTGAACAAAGAATAGGATAAAAGAAGAAAAAAATTATGGAGGAAGAAGAGAAAATTAAAAAAAAAAAAGAAAATTTTTATCACCTTACTTTTTTTCATTCTTTTTTTAACTTTATTTGCTCTTCCTTTTATTAAGTATTTTTTTTTCTAAAAATACATTTAACTTAATATAATATAAAACTTTATGATTCTATATATCCTTAAACAGTTTAGATTATGAGAAATAATTGTATGAAACAATTATTTCACGTCAACATATATTACTTCCATTCAAATCAACCACATAATTACATTATTTTGAAAAAAGTCAATCATTTATTGTCAAAATTATTAATAAGTCTCTTGAAATAAATACTCACTATTTAATTATCAAATGTGATGTGTAATAAATGATTGACTTTTTTCAATAATGTGATCACATGACATAATTTGAATGAAAGTGATATATACTGACATAGAGAATTGTTTCATGCAACACGTTTTCTTAAATTATATAAGATCATCCTAAGAAATAAGATTTTAAGCACCAATAAAAAAATTACTCATAATTATCACTTTTAGAGGACATATGATTAGTACTATATACTCCCAAAAACCAAATAAATCATTTTTATCCTAAATTTAATCAAAAAATTTATTTATCACTTTTTTTTGGATAAATTTTTTTATCTCTTCTTCTTTGATTTTTTTTTTTTACAATTTCGTGATAAACTTTTATTTTAATTGAAAAATAGCTTTAAAAGTTAGCTTCAAACCTTTAGATTTAAAATAGAATTACTTTTTTTATCGAAATTATATGTTTTTCTTTTTTATATTTTTAAGAAATATTTATTTTTTATTATGTATTTTTATAAGTCAATTATTGATTTTGATCATAATAAATAATGTGAGTTAATTGAGTTAATAATTAATTTGAAGAGAATGAATTTATAATATCAATTACATGTATTTCAAATAATATGATACGACATTATTTCATTAGTACCCAAAAAATCACTTTTTTAAAAGATGCTATTATAAATTACTCTCATTTTTTTTGGTGAATTAAATTACTCTCATTTTTAATATCTACAACTCCAGCAGTTGAAAAGTATTTCTAATTTTATTATTAAAAAAGAGAGAAGTGAATATTTTATTTGGATATCAAAAAACGAGGCATAATTTTAGCGGAAGAGATAAAAGGTGGAAATGACTTCAATGCGTAGAATATTTTTGCAAACAACACTATATGCTAAATTGGGTAGCAGATCCAACTTCCAATTCTTGGCTGACAGTAAAATTGGCCTTTGAAATAAAGCTCGTAGTATTGTTGTTCTTTGTTGCGTTATTTTGACGATGCAAAACATTATATGGTCCCTTCTGTCTCTTTTCTTTTGTTTTGAAGATATATTAGTGGTTTTATTTTCTTTTCTTTGCTTCTTCTTTTACAAATACACTGTAGGTAATGCAATCCATTTTCCGAGGTGCAATATTTTGGTTTAAGTCTAATCCATTAATAGAAACAAATAGTCAACGAACTTTGGACAGGTCTCCTTGTAATTGGCAATCGGCAAATTAAGCTAGGGTAGACTCCCATTTTTCTTTTTCCTTATATTACTGGCCAAAATAGAAGAGAGAGAGAGTGTGTGTTTGTGTGCTGTATTCAACGTATTAGCTTAGCCTTAAATGGGGTGAAAGAATCTGAAACTAGAGAATACTAGGGATAGAAACACCCTCGCATTAGACAACAAAAATGCGAATTCAAAATAATAATAATAATAACAGAATAGAACTAACATGAAAAGTTAAGAACCTTAAGGTTCGCAAGTAAAGGACAGAAGAGGAAGGCAAGTAGTGTTGTGGTCGAAGAGGAACTGTCAAACCCCAGTTCCCAAAACTGCAACTTAGTGTTTGACATTTTGCACTAAACTGCATCATCGTCTCCGTTCCCCACCAACTTTTGGTTTACTTTTTTTTTAATACCGGTGAATTACTTACCATGTGTGCAGAGTAAAGACTATATTATATTAAGATTTTAAACAAAACTAATTTTTACTACTTTAATTGGATTTGTCTTCAATTTCTACATATATTGTATTATTAATGCGTGATTATTTTCTCTCTTCTGGTCGGAGGGTTGAGGCGGCCTTGTTTGACTCGAGCCCCAGAGCAAGCGGCGAGCTCCACTCTAGTCTGTAGACTACTTTTTGGGTTGAGTTTTTCATAGATGACGAAGGGAAATTTGCAATCCTGTACTAGTTGTAGCGATCCATGAAAAGGCGACTGCACACTGGCAACGAACCAAAAAGAGAACAGAGGACACATTTTACGAGGAAAAAAATTATTAAAATTTAACTTCACATGGAGATTTTGAGAGCGCATAGGCACAAAGGCCACAGTAGTAGTTTGGCGTGAAAAGTTGGACGTCTTTTAGGGAGGGATCAAAGATAGCATTGTCCTTTTCGGGGCAGAAGCACAAGTTTTCTCTCCTCTCCCCCTACCCTGCTTGTGCCTGGGCTGCGCACCAGCACCACCACTACCACACCTACAACTCCAACACGTGAGAGGCACATTTTTCGAGGCAGACAGACCTCTGATTGCGATGAAAGATCTCAGCCGCATCAGTCTTTTTCAAACCTTCTGATTTCTCTTCAATTCTCCCTGCAAGACTATCCGGCCCCATCCACACGTCTCTGTTACTACAGTCTCTCATTGTGCGCTTCTGCTTATGGCCGTTTCTCGATGGGAAAATTTGAAAAATGTGCCATGTACAGGAATATTTATTTAATGGTATTATCTAATGATAAAAAATTAAGAAAACGAAAATTTTAAAAATTAATCTCAAATGAAAATATTTGTAATTATACAAAAAAAATATGACTATTTAACCCCTAATAAAACATTGAAAAGAATCTCACATTCTTTGCTCAGTTTTTTTCACTTTTGATTTCAACACTTCTCTTTAATAAACTTATACATCAAAACAGCTCTTAAATTAGTTTTTATTATTTTCCACACTCCCATCTTTGCTTTAATCACAAAAAATAAAAATGAAAAACTCAATTCGTTGGTCCAGATAGTTAATTAAGTGAAGACATGTCTTTTTATTACTTTCTAAAAAACCTTAGTTCTTTGCTTTTCTTTTTTGTTTTCTCTTTTTTAGGGTTACTATATATATATGAAAGCAATGGAATTAAAAAGTCAAACTTAGAAAATATGAAAGAGCTGGCCAGGAAAAAAGGAGCTAGAAATAGTATATACTAGAAAATTATCCGTGCTTCGCTACGAGGAAATTTTTTTCTTTACAATTTTTTGTTCAAATTCAGTGCATACAAATGAAGAGTTAAAAATTAAAATACTCAAGATTTGAACAATCATGCTCGTTAATTTGTTACAAAACCTAATTGAAAGTTTGGTTCAATATAAACATGGAATAACAAAAGAAGTAAAAGTATAAATAATATCACTATTGTTACATATAGATTAATGTCACCTTTAGAGAAAGTATTGCAGCAATTGAATAAAATACAACAAATCTAGAACACACAATAATGTTAAAGATTTAACTAAAAAAATTGTTGAGAAAAAAAAACAAAAGGACCAAAGTAAAAAAAAAAATTGGTGAGGGCAAAAAAAAATAAATGGACAAATGTCAAGCAAATAGAGAGGAGGAGACAAATATATATATATATATATATATATATATATATGTATGTATGTATAGATGTGTATACATATAGAGATTAATAAATGTAAATTTCATATTATAGCTTTGTATATATGTGTACTCAAATACTTAAAAAATGTATTTCAATTTCTAATATTAATCATTCTCGAAAAAATGTTTATGTGTTATTATTAAAAGTACACATATTTATCCTAAAATGTACATATGTTTACAAATATTTTTACATCTCGTCGAGGCTTTGAACTCATCTTAAGGTTATTTTGATATCTTGAATTGCTCTTTCTCACCTGCTTTAACCATTTCTAGCTACTTCTTCCAGGTTAGCTAGCTCCTTCATATTATCTGAGTTTTTGACTTCTTAATTTCATTGTTTTCATATGCATAGTAGCTCTTGAAAAAGAAGAAACAAAGAGAGCCAAGAACTGAGCTATTTCAGAAAGTAAGAAAAACATGTTTTTGCTTGGTTAACTATATATCTGGGACTAATGAATTGAGGCTTTTCTTATTTGTAATTACAAGCAAAGATGGGAGTTTGAAGGAATAATGAAGAGTAAATTAGGAGTAGTTTGATGTATAAGTTTAACAATGAAAATTGTTGAAATCAAAAGTAAAAAGAACTGATGAAGGAAGATGGATCTCTTCTCTACGTTACATTAACGGTTTAATGATCATTCTCATTTCTTCACTACTAAATTCTAAAGTTCTCATTTTCTTTTCAGGCATTACACTTGCGATGGTACCATTTAATAAATATTCACGCCACACAGCATCTTTTTCAAAATTTTCCTTTCTCTTTTCAGTTCCATTTTGTTTTGGAATTGGCCTTTTTTTTTACCGTGACCATTACGGTTATTTTCTTTTTCTTTTCTCTTGTCTTTATACATTGCTGCCCAGAAAAAAACAAAAAGATAAAGTCAATACAGAGAGTTACAGACAATGTTAGACGGATTCATTGTGCGATAAAAATCCTCTGTGGTTGAGCTTGACAAATTCAATGCCACCTTTAATATTTGATGTACGCACAAGCACAAGTTGGGTTGGACATATCCATTTGTACTTAATTTACTTAAATAATACATTAGATTTAACAAGTTTCAGGCACATGTATGCACGCAGGCATGCACCGCACAGTACCGCGCCTCTCTTTTTGACAGTCTCGTTGACAATCCTAACTCGATCCGTATGATGCATTGAGGCCACTCAAAGAGACGACTGTGGATTGATGGATGGATCGGGGGTGCCACAGCCAATTGCGCAACTGTAATGAGTATCCAATGATGAAAGGGCATTATTATTATTATTATTATTATTTGAAGTTATTTTCTTGTTTTTGTGGTTGGCCCTGGGAGAATTTTGTGTGTGTCTTGTTCTGTCAAACAGACACGTACAAAGGGTTGGATTGGATTGGTGGTGTGGGCGGAGTGGACTACGTATCTTGGTTCTTGGCTTGGGCAATGCATAGAGGGGGCAAGGCTAGGACAGAGGTGAGACAGGCATGGTCATGTCAAAGGGCAAAAGCAGGGTCACACTCACATGACGCTGGAAGACTAAGCTAAATTCGCATTACGTTAAAATATATTCATGCAGAAGCGATAATTTGTATTGATAGGAAAAAGACACAAAAACATTCGAGGCTTAACAACACAACAATGGCGTCCATATAAATTTAACACGCAAAAAGTTGCATGCGGCTCATAGCATAGGCCAAAACCAACTGCTTCAAAGTGCTAACTCCTAAGCTTCCCCATCACCACCCTGCATTTATTTATCACATCCATAATTCCGGTAGGCTGTCAAATGGCGATCCTTTTGGGGGCCTACCGCCCTCCATTCACCTAGATTTGTCAACAGTTCAAATGGGTAAGCCTTTAGTTTGTTTGTTTATTTCATCATTTATTTATCGATGCCTCCATTCTTTATTTCTTTTTCCATTATTAACCGCCTAGATTTATGGTGTGATTTGTTTTTATTGTTTTTTATTTCATTATTACGGAGTTTAACAAATAATAATAATGGCTTCCTGTATGTTCTATTAAAATATTTTATTTCTATATAAAATTTTTAATATAAAAAGTTACAAAAGTAAGATTATTAGCTTTGGAAACAAGGACATAAGATAAGAATTTGGGCATCAAAACACTGTTCAAAGAAAAAGAAAATAAAGGAACTATTATTAGCTTTGGAAAAAAGGACATAAGATAAAGATTTGGGCATCAAAATACTGTTCAAAGAAAAAGAAAAAAAAATAAAGGAACTATTTTTAGGAATTGAATGAAAATATTTGGCAGATGCTGTTACGGATTTACTCTAAGATAACTTAAATACCTACCCGTCTCAAATTGAATGTCAAAGTTTGATATGAAATCACTACAAAAAAAGAGACTTTCAGCGACGGAATTAGCGACGGAATTTTCCGTCGCTAAAAGTCTTATTCCGTCGCTAAAGGGTTTTAGCGACGGATTAGCGACGGATTAGCGACGGAATAATTCCGTTGGAAAAATCAATGTCGCTGATGCTCATTCCGTCGCTGAAAGAAAATTCCGTCGCTAATTCCGTCGCTAATTAGCGACGGAATTTGTCCTTATCAGCGACGGATTTTTTGTTATCAGCGACGGAATTTTTCTGTCGCTAAAATGTAAATCGGTCACCTATTATCCGTAGCTAAAAATTTCAGCGACGGAATTTTCCGTCGCTAATTCCGTCGCTAAGTTTTTTTTATTTTTTAAATTTTATGAAAATATTCCGTCGCTAAAAGTTTTACCGACAGAATATTCCGTCGCTAATAATAAAATTTTCCGTCGCTAAATAATTTTACCTACGGAATTTTCCGTCGCTGAATGTTATCAGCAACGGAATATTCCGTCGCTAATAATAAAAATTTTCCGTCGCTGAAAGTTATCAGCAACGGAATATTCCGTCGCTAATAATAAAAATTTTCCGTCGCTGAATGTTATCAGCAACGGAATATTCCGTCGCTAATGCTATTATTTCCGTCACTAATTTCTTTGAATTCCGTCGCTAATAATATATTTTTTTATCATCATATATTATTTATGCATTTCGCTACCAAAATGTTAAATTCCAAAATTGTTTCCAAAAGTTTTCCGAAATATATTTAAATTTAAGCTTAAGCTTAAATTCATGTTAAAACCCTAAATTCATGACTATAGCAACATTTAAAAGACCTTAATACATAAACATAAATTTTTAATAAAATTCATACATAATCATAAAATATGATTAAAATTCAACAAATTCATAACATCTCTCAACAACCATCAAATTCTTAAAACATAAAAAGAACAAAGTACTTAAATTTCTTACATTATAACAGAGATCTATGAAGAAGGCCCATCTCCGAGGTTCGGTGTCTGGCTATCATCGGGATTTGAAGGGCCTCCTTTGCTACTCTTCCATGCATTACTCATCTCAGCCATCCATTGGTGCATTTGCGGTAAATATTTGAGAACTTCATCAAGTTTCTCTTCTATAACATCGATGCGCTCATCCTGGCTTACTGTTGCTTGAGAAACCGAGAATATTGGACTTGCTGAGGAGGCGGATGACTCAAGTATATCTCTGTTTTGTGAACTGCTTCCAAGGTCGTACACATGTGTGCGGGTTGTTTCCATTCCTCCAATACAGTCACACCAAGCAACAGGATCAAAGTGTGGTTGACTGCTAATATCCGTACCATACTTTTCAACCAATGAAGCATTATATTTTTCCTATAAAAAAAATTTATTATTATAAATATATCTATACTTAAAAAGTAATTAAATAATAATTAACATACATAAAACAAAATAATTTTAAATATACGTACACTGACAACTTTTGACTTATTGTCCACATATTCACCTTGGCCAGCATTTTTTTTGTGAGTGCGATCAAATACCTCCTTATATGTAGGTGTTCGATTATATTGATTCCTCTTCACAAGTAAAACAAAAAATAAATAAGAGATTAGCTGTAAACAATATATATTTTAACTATAATATCATACATATGATTTAAAAAGTTACATACCAGTCTATATGCATGCACAGGAAAAGAAATCGATCCACCTGTATGCTTGGTAACAGTTCCTTCTTTTATGGTCAATCGATTTTGCTTTCCTTTCTGTGACTTCGCCTCCCATTCCGATTTGCCCCATAAGTCATCAATCAAGGAGTCCCATATCTCAACTTTGATCCAGCTGGACATATACCCTTTACAGTCAGCAATTCGATCTGTGCCAAAATGTTGCATTGCTTTTTTTCTTTCAGCTTGCAACAAGTCACGGAATCGTGTTTTGCAAATGTTCTCCCAAATATTTTTCACAATAATCGTTTCTTCAGGAGGCCACGCAAAAATTTCCTAAATCAATTGAAATCATTAGTAAAAAATCATGTTAAGTAAAATAATAAAATAAAGTAATGTATTACTTATTTGCGATTGACATACCGAAAATTTTTCCCATATTTTTGTTTTCACAGCAATTGGAACACTTTTCCATGTTGGCCAAGGATCAGTAAAATACTCTTTAATTAATGTTGTAATTGTCCGAACAGCTTGAGGCTCCAGAAAAGCGCTGCGAAAAAAAGTAAATTCAAATTTTTTATATAATATTAATTAAGTAACTTCATATAGCAAAATAGTATTATTATTTTTATTACCCGTTATTCAGACAAGTAAGTCGTGCCCTTTGATCCGGATTACTTGGAGTCGAATATCCTTGATTGGGCCCTCTTGTTCGTTTTCTACCTCCACTGCCACTACCATCGGAACTCGCACCACTGCCTGTATTTGTCCCAGTATGATCGATGTTAAGCTGCTCAATCGGTATTCCGTCAGGGGATATACCCTCGGCAGATGATGAGGCTTGGCCAGATGGACCATGTGTGGATGGGCCTTGGTCAATTGGACTATCTCTCTGGTCAATCAGTTGGTCAGTGGGTGGGTCCATCTCATCAGTATCCACTTCTATTGATGGAAATAATTGTGCTTCAAGGTTAATTGCTGGGGTCTGAGATCGTGGAGTAGGCATGAAAAAAGACTTCCAACTCGATGTAGAAGATCCACCGGAGCGAGCCTTCTTACCAGATGATTTTTTTGATGATTTCATTATACCTACAATACATGAAAAAAATAATATATGTATTAGATAATGAACTTAACATACAAAATAAATTAACATTTTACAAAACATCTTACAAAATATCGTAAATAAAAGCAAACAAAAAAGTAATTAAGTTATTAAATTCACATAAACATTTTCTTAAAAGAAATAAGAGCAATTAGCTAAAAAAGACCTCGTCCTCATCATCATCATCATTGTCGTCGTCGTTGTTGGTGTCGTCGTCGTCGTCGTCGTCATCATCATCATCATCATCATCATCATCATCTTCTTCTTCTTCTTCTTCTTCTTCTTCTTCTTCTTCTTCTTCTGCAATATTTACCTCGTCATAATCTCCGCGAACGAGAATAGTGGGATTGTCAAGGTCTTCTGAATATTCAATATTTATAGGATGTGGATTTTCAATTTCTTGATAAACCCCATCATTTAAATCCACTATGTCCACATCACAATTTTGAATATTAAATCTAGCTCTTGCTTTTGTCTTGAAAACAACCCACCAATCACGACGATCTCTTTTTCTAGATGGATAAGGACTAAAATACACTTGCTGACTCTGTTGAGCTAATATAAAAGGTTCATTGCTAGCAAGTATAGACCTATGTTTGATTTCAACAAGAGCATGTCTAGGATGAACACGATAACCTCTCTCAGTGTCAAACCAATGGCACTTAAAGAGTATAACTTTATTTCCAATCCCAAAATATTCCAACTCCACTATATCTATCAATATACCATAAAAGTCACGGTCAAAATCATTGTAACAATCACCTTTCACACAAACACCGCTGTTCATTGTTTTTCGAGTTTTTCCATATTCAAAGGTATGAAACTTAAATCCATTTACAAAATACCCTTGATAACAACTTGCCAAACGTGCTGGACCATGAGAGAGGTCAATGATACGTTTATCAATTGCATTTCCTTGTTCACGAACCTACATAATAGTGATTCTTGTGATGAGTGAAATGCAGTATCATCTATTAAAACAAAACGAATTATATTTAAATTACTTACATATTGTCTAAACCATTTCGTAAAATGCGCTTGACGTGTTTTCTCCAATTGTCCATCGTTCATCTCTGGTTCATTTCTTTTGACCATTTCATCAAATATCCTATAAAATCAATATATAGCAAGTATATATGACAATAAGGACAAGATCAAAAAGCCTTCGCTGTATTTATTGTATGATATGTAATGCTATTTACTTACTCAATGTACGGGAGAACTTCTTCACAATTCATTAGCACATATATCACCGCTGCATCAAACTCATCTTCTTCCAGATATCGACGATTGTTCTTTGCCCGCCCAAGTGGTCGCCCAGGATATTTGAAAATTGACAAACGTCCCATGGGATCTACGTCTCCTCCATCATCATTCCGTGGTGGACGAGTTAGCCTTGTTTGAATATTGGGATCAAAGTATAATGCACAAAATGTTGCAATTTCCTCCCTCATATATGCCTCACATATAGATCCCTCCACATGTGCACGATTTTTCACCTTCTTTTTTAGGCGATTCAAAAACCTAATTAAAGTATACAATACACATTTAATGGCATATAATAAGCGCTCTATTTCTTATAGCACATTGAAAAATGCTCATAGCAAACAAATTATTACCTCTCAAATGGATACATCCATCGGTATTGAACGGGTCCACCAACCTTGGCCTCGTAAGGTAAGTGAATGGGGAGATGTTCCATGCAGTCAAAAAAACTTGGTGGAAAAATTTTCTCTAATTTGCAAATTGTTTCTACAATGTTGCTCTGCAACTGTTCCATGTAATTCACATGTAATTCAGTTGAACATATATCTCGAAAAAAATGAGATAGCTCAGTAATAGCATCCCATATTGAATTAGGTATGAAATCACGAAAGGCAATCGGAATTAATCTTTGCATAAAAACATGACAGTCATGACTTTTCATTCCATAAAACTTGCCTTCCTCAATATTTACACACCGAGATATGTTTGATGCAAACCCATCAGGAAGCCTTAGCTCTTTCACCCATTTACACACTCTTCTCTGATCCTCTTTGCTTAAGGTAAACGATGCTTTAGGTGCGAAAGTTTTTCCATTACTTGTCACCAATTCCAATTCCTTTCGTTTACAAATCAGCGCCAAATCTAACCTTGCATTTGTGTTGTCCTTTGTTTTGCTTTTAACATCCATTAATGTATTGAATAAATTGTCAAACACATTTTTTTCAATATGCATGACATCTAAGTTGTGACGAATGAGGTTGGTATGCCAATAAGACAGCTCCCAAAAAATGCTTTTCTTCACCCAATTATGAGTTACCCCAAAACCTTGAGGTTTTTGTTGAGGACATTTTGTCCCAAATGTTAAGTCTTCCAAACTATCTATCCGAGACAACACTTCTTCACCTGACAATCTCATAACCGGAGGATCATAATCAACCCTTTTACTAAATTTATCCCTTTGCTTCCTAAAAGAATGATTAGGAGGTAAAAATTGACGATGACAATCAAAAAAACAAGGCTTTCGTCCATGTTGCAATCTAAAAGCTTTTGTATGTTCCATACAATAAGGACAAGATAATCTTCCATGTGTACTCCACCCAGACAACATTCCATATGCAGGAAAGTCATTAATTGTCCACATTAATGCAGCCCTTAACAAAAAAAGTTGATTTCTATAAGCATCATAAGTTTGAACACCCTCATCCCATAAGATTTTCAACTCATCTATCAAAGGCCTTAAAAAAACATCTATGTTTTGTGATGGATTGCTCCTTCCCGGAATTACCATATTCAATAACAAATATGGTTGTTTCATACACATCCAGGGAGGTAAATTGTAAACAGCAAGCATAACTGGCCAACAAGAATATGACCTCGTAGCTGGCCCAAACGGACAAAACCCATCTGCACATAAACCAATTCTAACATTACGAGGTTCCATATCAAATGATGGATGAGTACAATTGAAATGTTGCCAAGCTTCACCATCAACTGGATGTCTAAGCACTCCTGAAGAACTTCGATTGTGCGCATGCCATGTCATAAACTTAGCAGTTGCAGCTGACATATAAAGCCTTTGAAGCCTAGGGATTAATGGCAAGTAGCGCAAAATCTTGTACGGTGTCTTCTTTCCTCTTACCCCACATTGTCTATATCTAGGATGCCCACATATCACACAATGCATTAACTCGGCATATTCTTTCCAAAATAAAATACAATTATTCTTGCAAGCATCTATCTTAACATAACCAAGACCGAATTTCTCCATTTTTTTATTCATTTCATAAAAGTTTTCCGGTAAATGATTATTCTCCGGAAGCATACCTCTCACAATCTCCAACATTCGATTAAAACATGCTTCACTAACATTGTGCTCCGACTTCCAATTACACAATTGTGACATAGCAGATAATGTCGTGTGCTTAGAACATTCTATCCACAATGGTTCATTTGCATCATTTAACAGAGAAGCAAAGTTTTGTCTTGATGAATTTTGTTCATGCTCATAAAATCTTGACTGATTAGCATTCCCGTCAAAATTAATATGACAAGCATCCCTCACCATTCTATTATACGGGTTTTGTTCTGAATACATTTCATACATCAGATCACCAATCTCGTCTCTATTTCTTGAGGATTCTCCTTCAACAACTTCACCATGTTTTTCCCAAATAGTATAACCACCCATAAAACCTTTGTAAAACAAATGTTCCCGTACCTTATCACATTCTAAAAAGATTCTATTTTGACATTTGATGCAAGGACATTTTATTCTATCTCCACTGACAAACTGCCTATTTGAACATGCAAATTCGATAAACTCTTCAACTCCATTTAAAAATTCATTTGTAATATAACTATTACTATCTAACCGGTTGTACATCCAACTCCTATCCTTATTCATGATACGATCTGAATAAAAGATCTGTAATTAAAAAACAAAACCACACAAAATAAATAAAATATAGCAATCAAAGCAAATATCTCAACCAATTTAAAAACAAAATAAAAATTTTAAATCAAAATTAACAATTATTTATTATAAAATGCATAATAAAATAGTTAAAATATTACCTCACGATCACAATCCACCAAAGCACTCCTTATTAATATTAAATAACCTACAAAAGCATAAAAACTACATATTAAAAATTCAAAATTTCTAGTAATATTATTAAAAATACGGACAAACAAAAATAAACAACTAAAAACAAATTAACATTTTAAATATATATTTTAAATAAACAAATTAAACAAATAAATAAAAATTAATAATAGTAGTTCAATCAATCTATTACTATCATATAATTAGATACAAAAAACAACAATAAAATTTTTATAATTAATACTAATATGACCAAATTAAATTTACATAAATAAATTTATATATTTTAAATCTAACAAAAATAATTTTTCCCAATAAATACAAAATTTCTACTAAAATTATTATAAATACAAATAAATATATATTTTACATAAACAAACTACCAAACAAATAATTATATCTTTTAAATTTAAAAATAATACAACTACTATATACCAAGAGTATGACCGGCGGTAAGGACGACCGGCGGCAGGTCAGCGGCGGCGGGCAGTGGCGGCAGCAACGGCGATGGCAGGGGCGGGCGGCAGCAGCGGCGATGGCAGGGCGCAGTGGCAAGCTTCAGAGGAGTGGGCTGTGTTGGTTTTTTCTTTAAAAACTAGAAGGCGCCGGCGGTGATGAGAGGGGAGAGGTGACCGGCGGCGAGCTTCGGACCTTCGGTGGGGCAAGGGACGGCGGCGCAACGGGGAGAGGAAGAGAAAAACAAGGAGAAATTGGACCATCACGGGCGGAAGAAGAAGAAAAAGAGAGTGGATTACGAATTTCGAGGTATTAGCGACGGAATTTCAGTCGGATTAGCGACGGAAAAATTCCGTCGCTAACTAGATCTAACACGCTACACGAGGAATTAGCGACGGAATTTTTCCGTCGCTAATTCCGTCGCTAATTCCGTAGCTAATGGGCTTTAGCTACGGAATTACCGACGGAAAAATTCCGTCGCTAAGCTCCATGAACATTTTGCACCGAAAATCATATGAGAATTTAGCAACGGAATTTTTCCGTCGCTAATTCCGTAGCTAAATCCCATTAGCTACGGAATTAGCGACGGAAAAATTCCGTCGCTAAATTCCACCTATGTTTTGGGTTTAGCGACGGATAATTCCGTCGCTAATTCCGTCGCTAATAATTTGGCGCAATTAAACAGTATATCCCGCCATAATTAGCGACAGAATTAGCGACGGAAAATATTCCGTCGCTAATTACCGACGAATTTCTGTCGCTAATCCGTCGCTAATTCCGTCGCTAAATTCATTTAAAATTCCGTCGCTAATCCGTCGCTAATACTAATTATCAGCGACGGAAAAATTCCGTAGCTAAATTTCCGTCGCTGAAAATCATTTTTCTTGTAGTGAATGGAGATAATGAAAATAACCAAAAAAACTATTTTTTTGTTCAAAAGAAGATCCGACCTTTGTGTTGGAAAGTTCTTTAAGTAGGCCTACATATATCAATTAATTGTACATTACAGGCTATCTAATTTATTTAGTCCATTTAAAAGTGATTAAATAAAGTTTAAGTTATTGGACTTTAAGGCATTTCAATTAGCATGGGCTTTATAATATGTAGAGACCCAATATTTTATTTTACTTTCATGACGGGCAAAAATAAAATAAAATAAAATATATTTCAAGTATAAATAGGTTATGATCCCTAGTCTAAACATAACGTAATTCTCATTCTCAAATCCCATCATTGAGTGAGATACAGATTCTCTCAAAAAGGTTTAGACGTGGAAGACTCTATCCCCAAAAAATTAATTCTCAATGGATTCAGGTACGTTTCGTATTACTCTTTTCTTGATGATTGAACATAAGATCCTGTGTGTTTATCTGTATGAATTTCCAACAAATGGTATCAAGAGCGTGTTTATGTTTGATCATTAAGAATTAATTTTTTTTGTGTAAAACCTTAGGGCTTTTATTCCTTATGGAATAAGATTTAAAATCATGTGAACAATTTTCTGGAATTTTGTTTCATGTTTCATGAATTTTATCTTTAAATTTTTAAATCTTGAAATTATATTTCAACCAAAACAATTATATTTAATATATTTTAATTCAAATTGATGAATGATAATTACTTCTTGTGACTTCTATAGTTGAAACAAAGTCACAATTTCGGTAAATTTTTGGTTTTGGTTGAAAGAAATCAAGAAAAAGAATTGTTCCATGGTAGAGTTTTCTTGAAACTTTTTCATCAAATTAAACACCAATTTTTGATGTTTTGATCCGTTTTTTTGGCCTAGGTTTTGTAGAATAATGACTTCATTACATGATTGTGTGTTTAATTTTGCAAAATCACATAAAAAAAGGGTGTCAAAAATCAAAGAGAAGCAAAACAAACTCGAACGGGTTTGTTTCAAATCCAGCCAGGTGAGGAAGGAGATGATCAGTCCCACGTGGGACTGTTCCCCACGTGCACGGGTGGTGCGTGGGGCCCATACGCCTATCTCCGATGGCCGTTCGACCACCAATTTTTCCAGTCCAGCCTATTTTTTAATTTCCTAATTTTTGGTGATTTTTTGAAATTTTTTTAACAATGTCAAATATTTATTATTCAATTTTCATGATAATTTTAGTGTTTTGATATATTATGCACTTGTTTCCTGAAATTTTATTTTATGATAAAATATTTCATGATATTCTAAGTTGATTGACAGTACTCACTCTCCCTATTGATGTGAATAAACTTGTGTACTTTCAATATTTTGTATATGTGCATAATTGTTGAAAATAAAGTTCAAAATAAATTAAATTAATGTAAAATGCCACTAAAGTGACATCTTTTATGTTAATTTATTTATTTTGAAAATTAAGGTTGTCATTTAAAAATTTAAATGATTGTTTTTTTAATCCTTGTGAAAAATAATTAGCCCAAATGAAGGTTATTTTTTGGCCAGATTACAAACACAATAAGGTAGTAAATAGTGATAAAATTATTTTGACCATGCATGCAATATGTTGGCCCAAAGGAAGGCAAGTTGTTGGCAGGATTTGATTATCAATATTTACTAATAAAGTTTAAGAGTACCGCTTACAAATTGAAATTTCTGTCCAAAGACTAAATTTCAATGTTGTGCTTGGTATCTTATATGGCTCAAAATTATTATTTGTTAATTGTGAGCTTATTATTGTTATTTTTCTGCTTATAATAAATGTTTCTTCACTATCTACCAATTTGGACAATATCTCAGTGCTTAACGGCACTAAGTTCGAGAAATGGAAGGAGCACATTACCATTGTGCTTGGGTTTATGGATCTAGACTATGTGATCAGGTCCAACAAACCTCCTGCCCCTACTGATAATAGTACAACTACAAAAAGGGCACTTTATGAAAAATGAGAGCGTTAGAACCGCATGAGTCTGATGATCATGAAGCACTCAATTCTAGATACCATCAGGGGCGCAATGCCTAAGAAAGAAAATGCTAAGAGTTTCCTGCAGCAGATTGCAGACAGATTCGCTGCAAATGAAAAGGTTGAAACAAGTACCATCCTGTCCAAGCTTATTTCAATGCGGTATAATGGCAAAGGGAACATAAGGGAATACATCATGGAAATGTCTAATCTTGTTACAAGACTAAAGGCACCAAAGTTAGAGTTGTCTAAGGACATTCACTTAGTCTTAATATCTCTTCCTGCACAATTCAGTCTTTTTAAGATAAGTTATAACATTCAAAAGGAGAAATGGACTCTTAATGAGCTCATTGCTCAGTGTGTGTAAGAGGAAGAGAGATTGAAACAAGAGAAGACAGAATGTGCTCACTTAGCATCTTCTTCCAATGACAATGCTGCCAACAGAAAGAGAAAAAAGAACACAGGAAAAGACATTGCATATACTGAAACTTCACAGCCTAAGGGGCAATAGAAACAAGATATGGTGATCACTTATTTCTTTTGTCGTAAAGGTGGTCATGTGAAGAAGGATTGTTCCAAGTTTGCTAAATGGATTGCCAAAAAGAGTAAACTTCTCAACTTTGTTTGTTTTGAACTTAATTTGGCTTTAGTACCCAATCACATTTGGTGTATAGATACGGGTGCAACTACTCACATAAGTGTGACTATATAGGGTTGTCTAAAGAGCAAAAAGCCAACTGGTGCTGAAAGATTCATCTATGTAAAAAATGGCGAAAGGGCTCCTGTTGAGGCTATTTGTCTATTTAGATTAAAGTTAGGATTTGGATGCTACTTAGATTTGAAAGAGACTTTTTATGTACCATCATTTAGATGAAATTTGATTTCTATATCTTATTTGGACAAATCGAGATATTCTTGTTCATTTGGAAATGAAAAATTTAGTCTTTTTCAGTATTCAAATCTTATTGGCACAGGTTTTTTAGTTGATAATCTATATAAATTAGACCTTCATGCCTCACACATTAGTGAATCCTTGCATGTAAATAATTGTGGTACAAAACGCAAATTAATTAATGAGAATTCTTCCATGTTATGACATAGGCGTTTAGCACATATTTCTGAACAAAGAATAAAGAGGCTTGTGTCAGAAGGAATTCTCTATTCCCTTGATTTTTCAGATTTCAAAATATGTTGAGTATATTAAGGGAAAACAAACAAATATCAAGAAAACTGGTGCTAACAGGAGTTTAAATGTCTTGGATTTAATTCATATTAATATTTTTGGTCCTTTCCCTACAGCTTCTTAGAATGTTCAACAATATTTTATTACTTTCATAGACAATTATTCTTGTTATGGATACCTATACTTGATTCATGAGAAGTCTCAAGCATTAAACGATTTCAAAACTTATAAAGCTGAAGTTGAAAATCAACTTGGTAGGAAAATTAAAGTCGTTAAATCTGATCGTGGCGGTGAATATTACGGTAGATACGATGGATCAGGTGAATAACGTCCAAGCCCTTTTGCAAAGTATTTAGCAGAATGTGGCATCGTTCCTCAATACACCATGCCAGGGACTCCAAGTCAAAATGGTGTAGCTGAGAGACGAAATCGAACCCTAAACTAAAGGACTAGTTAGAAGTATGATTAGTCATTTTTCTTTACCAGAATCACTTTGGGGAGAAGCCTTAAAGACTGTAGTGTACATTCTTAATCGAGTTCCAAGCGAAGCAGTAGCTAAAACCATATATGAATTATGGACAGGAAAGAAGCCAAATATTAGACATTTACATATTTAGGGTTGTCCAGCTGAGGCTAGGCCGTACCAGCCTAATGAAAGGAAATTGGACTCACGAACAATAAGCTACTACTTTGTTGGATATTCAGAAAGATCAAGGGGTTTCAAATTTTATGATCCCTCAAATAGATCTTTTTTTGAAACGAGGAATTCTAAGTTTATTGAGGACATTGAATATGATGAGGGTGCCAAACTCAGGCAAAATATGTTACAATTCCTACAGTTGCAATTGAGAATGATCAGACAATTATGTCTGACATTGTTCAAGATGCAAATCCGGATTATCAAGACACTCCTGAGTTACCTCCTACTCATATTGAAGAGAAACAACAACCTCAATTAGAAGTGCCATTAAGGAGATCCTTGAGAGAGATGAGATCGGCGATTCCAAATGATTATATTGTATATCTCCAAGAACACGAGTTTGATATAGGACTAGAAGATGATCCAAAATCTTTTAGTGAAGTCAAACAAAGTGTTCACTCTCATAAATGGATTAAGGCCATTAAAGATGAGATGAAATCAATGGAGGATAATAACGTTTGAGATCTTGTCGAATTGCCTAAATAAGCAAAACCAATTGGCTGCAAATGGATTTTCAAAACCAAGCGAGATTCGAAAGGCAATATTGAAAGATATAAAGCACGTCTAGTTGCCAAAGGTATCACTCAAAATGAAGGCATTGATTATAAAGAGAATTTCTCTCCAGTTTCATCGAAAGACTCTTTTAGAATCATTATGGCACTTGTAACTCATTATGATTTGGAGCTACATCAGATGGATGTAAAGACAACATTTCGCAATGGTGACATTGAAGAAACAATTTATATGGTGCAACAAAAAAATTTCGTGTCGAATGAATCAAAACATCTGGTGTGCAAATTAAAGAAATCTATCTATGGTTTAAAGCAAGCATCCCGTCAATGGTATTGAAAATTTGATCAAGTGATCACCTCTTTTGGTTTTAAAGAGAACATTGTTGATCAATGTATTTATCATAAGATCAGTGGAAGTAAGTTTATTCTTCTGGTGTTATATGGCGATGACATCCTGCTGGCAAGCCGCGATATAGGCCTATTGCATGAGACCATGAGATTTCTTTCAGATAAATTTGAGATGAAAGATCTTAGGAATGAATCTTTTGTGTTGGGCATACAGATCCATCGAGATCGTTCTCAAGGAATACTTGGCTTATCGCAAAAGGCATATATCAATAAGGTGCTTAGCAGATTTGACATGAAAAATTGTGCATAAGGAGACACGTCCATTGCTAAGGGTGATAAATTCAATTTGCTTCAATGCCCAAGAAATAATATTGAAAAGGAAGAGATGCAAAAGATTCCTTATGCTTCAACAGTAGGGAGTCTCATGTATGCTCAAGTTTGTATACGTCCATATATTGCGTACATAGTTGGAATGCTTAACAGATATTTAAGTAACCCTAGAATGGATCATTGGAAAGCAGTAAAGAGAGTTATGCGATATTTACAGAGAACTAAAAATTACATGCTCATTTATCGAAGGTCAGATCATTTAGAGATCATTGGGTATTCAAACTCTGATTTTGCTAGTTGCCTTGATAGCAAAAAATCCACTTCTGATTATGTTTTAATATTAGCTAGAGGAGCTATGTCTTGGAAGAATGTAAAGTAGTCACTCATAGCTTCTTCCACCATGGAAGCAGAGTTTATAGCTTGCTATGAGGCATTGAACCAGGCAATATGGTTGCGAAATTTTATCACTGGGCTATGCGTTGTCGATGCTATTGAGAGGCCATTGAAGATTTATTGTGATAATAAAGTCGCAGAATTATACTCTAAAAACAACAGAAGCTCGTCAAAGTCAAAGCATATTGATATCAAGTTTCTTGTTATTAAGGAGAGAGTTCAGAGTCTTCAGATATCTATTGAGTATATTAATACGAACTCCATGATTGCGGATCCGCTTACTAAGGGTGTACCACCTAAAATGTTTCATGAGCATGTAACTCGTATGGGTGTGGTTTACTTTGATGATATGCTTGTATAGTGGGAGTTTGTTTTATTTATATTCATTTGTTATTGAGATATTTTTTTGATCAGAATAAAGTATTGTTATTATTACTGAAACTCTGAAATAAAGTATTATTCTTTCAAATTGCAGTTGAGTATAAAGTTTTTGAAAGTAGGACCAGTTGGAAATAGGCATGTTTAAGGGTTAATGTTGCATGTAATTTCCATGCTACACATCCATACATGATCTATGTCGTTGATTATATTAATATGCGTAACCATTGATGAGTCTAGTTACGAAATATATCGCTTTAATCCTATGTTAGCATAATTGATGGACCAGATTGTTTAGAGATGTTACCTTGTGAAGATAGCAAGTTTAGAGCTCTTAAAGTTATTTTAAAATATACAATTATCAGGTGACATATGTGGCCCAAGTGGGAGATTGTTGAGAAATTCTTTAATTAGGCCTACATATATCAATTAATTGTACATTACAGGCTATCTAATTTGTTTAGTCCATTTAAAAGTGATCAAATAAAGTTTAAGTTATTGGACTTTAGGGCATCTCAATTAGTATGGGCTTTGCAATGTGTAGAGACCCAATATTTTATTTTATTTTTATGATGGGTCAAAATAAAATAAAATGTACTTCAAGTATAAATAGGTTATGGTCCCCAGTCTAAACATAATGTAATTCTTATGCTCAAGTCCCATCATTGAGTGAAGAAATAGATTCTCTCAAAAAGGTTTAGACGTGGAAGACTCTAACCCTAACAAATCAATTCTCAATGGATTCAGGTACGCTTTCGTATTACTCTTTTCTTAATGATTGAACATGAGATCCTGTGTGTTTATCTGTATGAATTTCCAACACTTTGAACTTAATCCCTCATAAAAAGGAAATAGTTAAATCAAGTCTTGATTGTTAAAAAAAAAACTCTTTGACTTTTTTTTGTGTGTAAATCACAAGCTAAGACTAATCATGTTCGGAGCTTTATCACAGTTAAGGCTCCCCACTCCTTCCCAAAGATGTGTTTAGTAGGGATCAAACCTGAGAGCTCTTCGCACAAACTTAGCATACATTGCCAACTGAGCCACAACCCATGAGTGACTTTATTGTTTTCACATTCCATTACTTTGCAATTATTCTTTATAACGGTAATAAATTATAGCTTTTAATCTCAACAATTAAGAAAAAAAATAAAATTATTATACAACATTGAATAATTAAGTTGTAAGTATTTGAAAGAAAATGTGGACATAATTTTGAGATAAGCCAAAAAAAATTATGAACATGCCGTATATTTTCCAAACATATATTCAACGCATGTGTGAAAAAATTAGTTCATGTCAATTCTTAATTCATCCTCAAAGCAAGAACATCTTTTAATCCAATTTCTTTGATTTCCATAATGTTCTTGAATTTCCTAAACATAAAGAGAAATTAAATAAATTTAAGAGAGGATTAAATTAAAAGTGCAAATTTTATTCCAAAATCATGTAATAATAGACCCTAAAAAAAAGAAATTTTAGAGACTTATCAAAACACAATCAATTTGGAATGAAAGAGTATATAAAAATTGCATGTCGTACCTAGTCTATATAAAAAAAAAAAGATCCAATGCAAATGATCTATTTTTTTATATGAAGACAATTTCAAAAGTTAATTTTCTATTTTTTGAAATTAATCATTACAATACAATAATTAAATTTGTCCAGAACAAACCAAAAAAAAAGTAATTAGGAGGAATTTATTTCAGGGTTTCTCTTTAAAGCCACTTTGTTTTGGGTGAAATTAACAAGATTGGGCTAAATTTTGAAACCGACAAATCTTGGTATATTGACAGTAGAGTTTGTTTTTTTTAATTAGAAAGTATGAGTATTATTTCTTCAAGTGTCCCTATATAAGTTATTTCTTTTACGCTATAGGTTGACATGATGTGATTACTTTTATATTATGGAATGACATGATTTTATCTTAAGGTGAGTTTTTAGGCTTTTATGTGCTGAATTTGAAAATTAAAGAGACTGAAGGTTTTTTGGATTGTTTTTCACTATCATTCATTGGGCTAGTAAGACATTCCAATTACCATCCATAATAAACTTATTTTTTGGTTAAGTACAAATATAAAAAATTTAACTTGAGTGAAAGTATTTCACTAACTTATTCAGAAATGATAATTTAATGAGAAGTTAAGTAAAAAATAATTTAAAAAAAATATGTGATAATCTATTAATTTCATTTGTAAAATTAAAAAAATTTTATCAATAAAAAGAAAAAAAAAAAAATGAAACCGAATTCTTTTCGTACAAACCCTCTAGATTTTCCGGCCATATGACGTTTTTCCCAAACATCTTGAAGACACCGCCGAAAGAAAATTCCAGACGTTTGTGTTTCGCGAACGTAAATTAAAGAGCTGAAAATTTTTCAACCTCGAACTATTTTAGGCCTTTTTGCTGAGCTACAGACGGAACCCTCTCAAGCCCCTCTACTTTTCAACTCACACTTCTCAACCCACAACTCTCCCACGATTTTAGAGCTTTTCTATTAAATCTCACGGTTTTGGTCTCAATCTCGCAATATGTCACTTTCTAACGGAACTCATTTAAAAATCTGTTTTGATGCTAAGAAGATGGAATTAAAAGTTTTTGTTTTCTTTCCTTTCCCCGAAATTCTATCCTCTTCCCCAATTGGGTTAAAATTTGTTTAAGATTTCAATTATGTTTGGTCTCAAAAAATTTATTTTTCAATGATTTATGATTTGCGAAGAAATACCACTCTTTCATTATTAAAACAAGAATCAAATTCTACTGATTGCTGGGCAACATACAACACATAGGCGTGTTTTATGAGATTGTCTCGCATAATTAAAACCAAAATGACAGGATTGATAGTATAAATAAAATGTGAGAGAAAACCACAAAAGGATAGAAATATTAGACATGCTACATCCAAGGTATCATCATCCTTCCGCTTCATTTGTCTGGGCTGACTCCAGAACCGGAGGAATACAGTCCACTTTGTATCGAAGAGCCTGTCCAACGAGACACATGCTAACTTGGTTACTATTGAATATTGACAAAAAAATAAAAAAGAAACACTCGATAAAAGTAGTCAGCTCATTGATTTCTGAAGAAAAAGAGCAAGAATTCAACATAAATATTCTTATGCCTTTTTAGTGTAAACCATAAATATTTTCATCCATTATAACGATTTGAGACTAATTCTACTCGAAATTTTGTCACCATTAAAATTCCTCACCCCTCTCAAAAATGTGTTTAATGAAAGTCGAACACGAGACGTAAATTCTTATATCATAGCACTTTTAGGTTGCATATATGCTTTAAGCCAATATCAAGATATTTTAGGGTCTGTATAGTTGTTATTTGGTTAGATTACTAGTCTTTTTTCTTCACAGAAATGCTACAGAAAATAATATTTTGAATAATAACAAAAAAATTTAAATTCAATATATATATATATAAGCAAAATGAATCAATTTAATGAACAGAACATTAACTCAAATGACATGCCTAACAGATTCCAAAAAATTACAAGAGTGTGGAGAAGAGTTAAGCACGGAATGTCCTCTAAGTTAATTAGATAGGGACTGAATCAGTGAAGGATTAAAGGATAAATTAAGAATTACAAAAAAAAAAAAAAACCAAAACAAAACAAATCAAAATGAATCAGTTTTACTTTACATAAAACAAATACATTGTTACATACTACTCTACTCGCTTTTAGTTGAACATGTTACTCAAATTTTTTTCATCCGCTCTTCTTTTCAAAAGATTTTGAGAAAAGCGAAAAAAAGAAGTAAAGGCAATTATAAAAATGGACCTTTGTAAAGTTAATTATACTATAATCATAACAAAATTAAATGAACAACTAAAGGATCGTTGATAAAGTCATCAGAACCAGTGAAGTCTTTGGGAGGCTGTTAAGAGACATAGACCTTGGAGCACCACAAATAGGAAATTAGGAATTGCAAACACATGAGAGATGCTAGGGACGGTCACTTTGACAGTCATATTTCAACACTCTTCATCTTATCGGATCACATTATTTTCTAATTTTATATGAAAACCTGTTACTTATTATTACAAATTACTTGGAAAGTACTTTTTTAACATCCACATACTTTAGCTTTTCAACTTCTCACATGAATAATTGGTTTTCATGTAAAACTAAAAAGTGATGTAGTCCAATAAAATTGAAAATACTGAAATGTGACTGTCAAAATAACTACCTCTTAACATTCTCCACAAACACATTGCGTGGAGAGAAAAAGGAGAGATGTCTTGTAATGGCTAAGTGCAAATGCCAGCTTTAGGGTGTGCTTGGCAAAGTAAAAAAAAATGAAAAGGATAAAAGTGTGTGAAAAAGTGAAAACAACAATAGCTTTTTATAGTGCTTGATAAAAGAAAAAAATTTGAGGGAAAAAAAATGGTTATTTTCTTTAATTATTAACAAAAGCAATTTGTTATCTTAATTAATTAATGATATAATAATAAAATAATTTAATTTAATTTTCTTTTTTTTCATTTTCCAATTCTACCAAGCAATGGAAAGAAAGAAAATTATATTTTTTAAATTTTTTTTCATCTTTTGTACCAAGCACATTAATGAAAAGAGAAAAATATTTTCTATCTTTCATTTTTCTCATCTTTTAATTTTTATCTTTCCAATTTTCTTCCTACTCTACCAAGCAAAGTCCTAAAATTTAAAAGTTAAACTCAACAATGAAACTTAAAAGTTAAAGTCAAACGAGGACCCCCAAAAGGTCATAAGCAACATGAAAATACAATTCTCATCAACCAAAATTGCATAACTATAGAATGCATCAGCTTCCAGAAGCGGTACTCAAATGCATAGAAGAGAATCAAGCAGCAAAAAGGAAAATTAAGAAGAAATTCAAGAAATCTCAAAACCAGCACCTACCTTCTTGAAAAATGTTGAATATGAATTATCCCAGATGAGTTTGTAGTTTCCAGCCATGCATGTGCTGAAATTGCCCTATATAAATATAGGGGAGAATTAAAAGTGTATCCATGACAGGTAAAACTTAACACTTCATAGCCAAGTAACCCAATAACTTACTTGATCAGACTCATAACGCCGGTGAGGTAATATTAGCTGAAGAATAATCAGCATTGCCCCAAGGCAAACAGGGAGAAGACATTAAAGTAAAAAATAAGTAATCATAGGAATTCAAAAGATAGAAAGGAAAAAGATAGGTAAGGAAGAAAAAGAGGGGGAAAAAAAAACCCAAAAAAGGCTACAATTGACTGAGAAGAGATAAGATCCAATGATTGCAACTCAAGAAAATAAATCAGAACATCAGAGAGCAATAAAAGAAATATATTTCTCCAACTTACAGTTTTTTCCCCACTCGTATTTGTATACTCCACACTAAATCCAACATCCTGACACCAGGAATGTGAAGTTTAACTCAACAATAAATGATCCAGCATCTTATTAATTAACATCAAATGTAGAATGCTTTTCAATGACACCAAACCAGCAAACTACTTTATTTGTTCTTGTTAAAACAGAATCATATTGAAAATACTTGGTAAAATAGTTAACCGAATGCTTCATTAAAAGTTCAAGAAGAGAAAATAATGACAATACCATGTTCATCTTGCCCTGCACCACTGAGAAATCCCAAGCAATATACGAGTTTATTGACTCCACTGTCAATGAAACCTGCAAGGAAATACAATTTAAGAAGCATAAAATAAAAATAAAATAAGAGAAGAAGAAGAAGAGCACAAGTAATGTTTACAAAATTCTTTGCCTGATAAAATAAAAAAAAAATCAAATAAAAGAACATTAGTTTGAATACACAAATTCATTTCTGAAGTTAATTGACTTCCATTGAGTCACAAGCAGTTCTAATTTACAAAACTCAGTCTACCCTGTGCTACAAGACTC
Organism: Heritiera littoralis; assembly: GCA_031772115.1. Lineage (NCBI taxonomy): Eukaryota > Viridiplantae > Streptophyta > Magnoliopsida > Malvales > Malvaceae > Heritiera > Heritiera littoralis. Next base: position 154,400 of record JAPDPK010000121.1, on the reverse strand, counting down.
AACAAAAGATACTGATTCATTATAAATTCAAGTGACAAATCCAACTCAGAATTTAGTAAATAATACAGTGAAACATCTGTAAATATATTCTTATCATTAATTTCTACTAGTCACCAATGTCCAGCAAAGTGCATTTGTAGTCTCAAACTTTTTATATAGGTTTCATTTTGATCTCTAACCTTTAAATTGTTTCATAATAGTCTCAAACCTTTTTAAAATAAAGTCAATGTAGTCCTATCATATTTTTTACTTAAACATAAAGAAAGAATTACAAATTAAGGTAACAGGTTTACAATTATTACTCTTTTCTATCATATTAAAATTTATTTATTAAAAAGAAAGTAAAACTTTTAAATTCTTAAGAATAAAATAGAAGTATCATTTTGTCCTTGATTTTTAAAAATTCTATTAAAACTAAGAGAAAAAATAATATTTTGGTTTCCTTCTGAATAATAAAACCTATATTTATAAATTTTTATAAAAAAAAAATAAATTAAACCTTATAAAAACTAAAGGTATAATATTTTTAACAAAAAAAAAAAGAAAAAGAAAAGAAACATACTCAAACAAGTTTTAACACTTAACCAAATAGAAGTAAATATTATTTAAAAACTGCTTTTTGTAAATTATTACTAATATAATTTGAAACTTTTTAAATTTATGTCAACCTAATTTATTTACAACTATAATCTTTGGAGAAAATAATTTATTAGAAGTAATCTATTAAAAATCACCTATCAAATGAGCTCAATTCCCTCTCCATTTATGTTTAAGACTATAGCTAGATTAGATATATTCATGGGTCAGATTAGGTCGAGTTCGGGGTCAACCTAGACAAGATATTAAGAGATTAAACGTGAGCCAAGTCCTATCCTATTTTTGAACCTAACCTTTTGCCAAAGCCTGTTTTTCACACAATGTATGAACCCAACCCGCCAAAATACAATTAATTTTTCTTTAAAAATTATATAATAAAATATAAAATATTAAAACACATAATAGTTAACAAGTATAACACAATAAGTTTAAATAAATTTTTACATAAAGACTACAAAAAAGGGTTAAAATTAAAGTCTAAAAAAAATACAAAATCAAATTAAATTATACAAAAAATCTAAAATTATTAAAAATGTATTAGTATAAAAAATAGTAAAAAAATTATAATTATTAGGAAGGATCAAGCTGAACTTGGATTTTAAAGGATGAACCCAAGCCCAACCTTTTTTATCAGGTCCTAATTTTCAAGTCTAAGTCCGATTAGGTGAGCCTTCAAGCATGGATGGATAACTCGACCCTTTGAATAGGTCTAAGCTAGATATAAACATTATTAATTAAGTTCCTTATTGTAAACAAATTTTTTATTGGGTTAATGTATCATTTGGTCTTTAAACTATATCACTTTTTTCACTTTGGTACCTAAAGAAAATTGTCACTGCTATACATTTGACACATGATGCGCCATGTTAGCTTATTTCTTTTTCTTTAAAAAAATTTTTAAAAAATTTAAAAAATATTAAAAATACATAAAAATATTTTTAAAAAATATTTAAAATTATTTTAAAATACTTAAACATATTTTAAAAATATTTTAAAATATGTTAAAATATATGTAAAAATACTTAAAATATGTAAAAATTTAAAAATATAAATTTAAAAATATTTAAAAATACTTAAAAATATTTAAAATATATATAAAATATAAAAATATGTAAAAATACTTTAAAACATTTATCATCATCATCATCATCATCAAAGCCCTTATCCCAATAGATTGGGGTAGGCTACATGAACCAATATCTGAAATCACGTTAAGTCATCCATATGATTTCTCCTCCATACATTCGTATCTAAGGCAATGCCTTCGTCTAACTCTAATACCTCCATATCTTTTCGAATTACTTCCTTCCAAGTCTTTTTCAGCCTTCTTTCCTCATTCATTGCCTCCACTCTCCTAACTAGAGCATCTACAAATCTACGTCGTACATCTCCAAACCAAAGTAAACGACTTTCACACCTTATCTTCAATAGGTAATACTCCAACCATCTTGCGAATATCTTCATTTCTCATTCTATCCTCTCTTTTATATCCACACATCCAACACAACACTCGCATTTCTGCTACACTCATCTTTTGTGTATATAGTCTCTTACTCGCCCAACATTCACTACCATATAGTAATGTTGGTCTAACAATTGTCATGTAAAACTTGCCTTTCAACCATATAAGACTACCTTTATCGCACAGTACACCTCTGGCACTTCTCCACTTACTCCGTCCAGCTTGGATCCTATGGTTCACATCACTATCAATCTCTCCATCAATCTGTACTATCAACCCCAAATATAAAAAATGCTCCCGCTTAAAAATATTTAAAAACATTTATAAAATATTTAAAAATATTTTTAATAACATTTAGAAATTATTGAAAATATGTAAAAATATTGAGAATCACTTCTTCCTCGCTATGCTTTAGCGATCTAGTAGAAAGAGGATCAAGTTATGAACCAAAAAAAAGGAAAGAAATCCCTCCTCCAGCTATCACCAAATTTCTCAATAAGTGCCTCCATACATCCCAAATCACCTTCTCTTCTATTTAGCCTGAATATTGAAGAAACTACCCAAAAATAAATAAAAACTTTTTCTGCCTTGCTCTCTTCATCGAATTTGCTTGGGTTATTATTATTTTTTTTTTTTTTATCTTGCGTTGACTGAATTACTTCTTCTGTTACTGATCGTGTTTTTGGGTTCTGCTGGGTTATTATATTTCTGGTGGCGTATTGGATAGTAGATTGGTCTTTGTTTTTGGCTAAGAATCAAGTAAATATGGTTTTGAGATGGAAGATTGTTACGGGCAACTAAATTTCTTTATGAGGGATTTTGATATATTTTAGGTTTAATTGGAATTGTGGTTTATTGATGCTAGGATTCTAACGAAATCTTGGTTTAATTGGGATTCTAATGGAGCTTTATCAACTAATTTCAGTTTCACCAAACACCCTGCATTTTGTGTTCATCCTCGATTTTTCTCTCTTATTTTGTTAATATTTTTTCATATTTTTAATATTTTTACATATTTTTAAAATATTTTGAAAATTTTTAAATATTTTTTTAAGTATTTTTAAATAAATTTAATATTTTAAAAATAATTTTACATTTTTTTAAATATTTTGAAATATTTTTTAAAAAAATAATAAAGCTAACGTGGCTTGCCACATGTCAAAATCTTATTTGGCATATAATGTCACATCAGCTTTTTCTTAACAGCGTTAACTTTTAAGGTAAAGTGACTAACGGAAGTGAAGTTCATTTATGAACTTGACAATTTTCTTTAAGTACCAAAGTGTATAAAATAGTATAATTTAAGGGCCAAATGATACATTAACCCTTTTTTATTTTTTTAAATTATAAAAATCATTCACTTGAAATTCGAAATTGTTTAAGTATATTCTATTTTTGTGAAAAAAATAGTTCTATTTTTAATAAGATTTAATTATGCATTTTTATCAAAATTTGTAAATATTCGAAAAATAAAATTTAATAAAATAAAAAAGAAAGAATATAAAATTAGAGAATGGATCCAAACTTAGTATACTTTATTATCCTAAAAATATATTTATTAGAAATGAAATAAAAATTTTAAAATTATTAAGAAAAATAAAGTACATTTTTCTTTAGTTTTAAGTTGAATTTTTAAAATTATAAGCAAAAATATACTCTTGTTTCCTTATAAGAAATTTAAAAAATGTTAGTTTCTTTCTAATAAATAAATTTTCTTTAGTTTTAGGTTGAATTTTTAAAATTATAAGCAGAAATATACTCTAGTTTCCTTATAAGAAATTTAAAAAATGTTAGTTTCTTTCTAATAAATAAATTTTGATATAATAGAAATGAATAATAATTTTAAATTTACTACCTTAACTTGTAATTCTCTCTTATTTTTATTTAAAAATTGATGTTAGGACTATGTTGACACTCTTTTTAAAGATTTAGGACTATTATGGAACAACATAGATGTTAAGGATCAAAACAAGACTTATATAAAGGTTTAGGACTACAAATGCACTTTACCCTACTAGTGTCTCATGGCAGCCCCAGTGACTACCTCCAACACCAAAAAATAGTCGTCACAAAAATATTAACCATTATGATGTTTGTAGTCATAGCATGCACAATTTAATTCATTCAAGTAACAAATATATGGCGAAAATAAAACACCTCCTTGTTGGTTTGAATCAATTTGTAAAGATAAGATCGGAGTGGTTTCTCTACTTAAACTTTAATGGCTGAAATGCATATGGCAGCTATGGTAAGGAGACAAGTAGTAAAAAATTATTTTGCAGGACACTTCTAGAATGATTGAACCACTCAGAAGTTACAGAGGGGTGGCAATATCCAATAAGGAAAGTGTGGGAAGTGACAAAGAGAAGATTCAATCAAGAGAAGATAGAACAATGAAAACATCCAGAATCTGACCCAAATCCGAGAGTATGTTAAGGTAATTCTGAAATTATTTCTCTTGATGTTGATCTAAACTATCTCATAGCATTACGAAAAAGTGTTAGATCATGCACACAACACCCAATCAGGAACTGTGTCTCATATAGAGCTCTCACCTGTTTTTCGTGCCTTTATCACAAATTTGAAAGAGATACAGGTTCCTCATTACATACAAGAGGCTCTTAAGAGACCACAACGGAAGAAGGCAATTTTTGAAGAAATTTGAGACTTGGAGAAGAGTGGGACTTGGGAAATAATGAAATACCATCAAGAAGAAACCCTAACGGTTGCAAATGGATATTCACCATGAAATATAGAGAAGAAGGGCAAATTGAAAGATACAAGGCCCGTCTTTTGGCAAATGGCTTCACTCAATCATATGGTATTGATTACCAGTAGACTTCTGCCCCAGTAGCTAAATGGAACACTATCCGGGTACTACTCTCTCTTGCTGCAATTCTAGATTAGCCTCTCCATCAATTAGATGTCAAGAATGCTTTCTTAAATGGGGACTTAGACGAAGAAGTCTACATGGAAATTCCTCTAGGATTCGAGACTGAAATCACAGAGAACAAAGGATGCAAACCGAAAAGATCACTGTATGGTCCCAAACAATCACCTAGAACTTGGTTTGAAAGGTTCACAAAGGTCGTCCGGAGTCATGGATATACACAATGCCAAGCAGATCACACTCTTTGAAAGGTAAAATTTCTCCTCACTGTATATGAAGATGACATTATTGTCAGAGGGAATGATCAATTTGAAACAAGATTTCTCGAAGAAATGCTTGCAAATGAGTTTGAGATCAAAGACTTGGGAAAACTAAGATACTTCTTATGCATGGAGGTTGCATGATGGGTCAACGGAAATACATTTTAGATCCTTTAAAGGAAAGAGGGATGATGGGTCGCAAGATGGATTCCATCACAAAACTGCGAGAGACTTATGGGAAGATTTATATACCTATCACACAATAGACCGGATATAGGTTTTTCTGTAAGTGTTGTGGGCCAATTCATGAATAATCCTAAAAAGGAACACATGGAAGCAGTGTATAGAACCCTAAGGTACTTGATGTAAACTCCAAGCAAAGGATTAATGTTCAGAAAAAAACACAAAGAAAGATATGGAAGTGAATAGTGATGCAGACTAGGCCGGATCTGTTCAGGATCAAAGGTCAACTTCAGGATATTGTCCATGTGTGTGGAGAAACTTGGCGTAGTAAAAAGCAATTAGTTGTTTCTAGAAGCAGCGCAGAGGTTGAGTTTAGGGCTTTAGCTCACAAATTCTGTGAAGGAATGTGGCTGAGGAGACTTTTGCAAGAGATGGAAATTCATGTTGATAAGCCAATGAAGGTATTCTATGACAACCAGTCTGCAATTAACATTGCTAAGAATACAGTCCATTATGACAGGAGAAAACATGCGGGTTGCGTTTGGTACGAGGAAAGCGCCAACTTTGAGCTGCAATTTAATTGAGCGCAATCACTTTGCAGCATTTGATATGAACTTTACGACTGCAAAGTGAGGTCCCCACTGCAATCACTTTGCACTCTAAGGCTGCAAAGTGATTGAAACCTAAATTGGTTGCAAAGTAGTTTCAGTTCGAAAATGCCCTTTTAATTAAAAAAACCCAACCCTTTAAATTTTTTACTATTATGATTAATAATAGTTTTTATTTTATATAAAATTAAATTTTGTAAACAATTTTGATTAAATAAATAATAACTTAATAGGTTTAGTTATATCTTTTAAAATATATTACAAATGATGAGCAAATCTTTTAAAATATTTTAATATAATAATTAAAATTTAAATAAAAACATATAACTTTTATTACTAAATTATTTTTTATATTTTTATTTTTAGGAACAAGATTTATAAAACAATACATATCTTTTAAAATATATTACAAATTATGAGAAAATCTTTTAAAATATTTTAATATAATAATTAAAATTTAAATAAAAACATGCAACTTTTATTCCTAAATTATTTTTTATATTTTTTTTTAGAAACAAAATTTATAAAATAATACATATCTTTTAAAATATATTACAAATGATGAGCAAATCTTTGAAAATATTTTAATATAATAATTAAAATTTAAATTAATAATAATGTATATAAATTTGTTATTACAAGTGATGAGCAATGTCAATAAGTATAACTTATATTATTTACATTTTCATATGATAATTATATTTTTAATTAACTTCAATGTACCAATTTTGTTTTTATACTTAGGGGTACATTTGAAATTTGACACTATATTCCCAGCAAAGTGAGTGCATACCAAAAACTACAATGTTACTTTCCTAGCAATTTAAACATAACTTTACACTGCATACCAAACACTATAATATTACTTTCCTAGCAATCACTTTTTCCGCAATTACTTTCTTAGAAATCACTTTGCTCTGTAATCACTTTGCCTGCAATTTACCAAATGCAACCGTGGAGATTGATAGGCATTTTATCAAAGAAAAATTGGGAGGAGAAGCATTTAACTTCATCTATGCTCCTACTACCAGTTAAGTTGCATACATATTTACTAAGGCTTTACCAAGAAGAACATTTGAAGACTTTAAGTTGCAAGCTGATAGGATGTAAAATTAATAATTATAAATATTTTATTATTATTAATTTATTTTTGGTAACCACGACACTACCACAAGCTTGGTCCAAACAACATACTTAGCTTAGCTTGAGGGGGAGTGTGGAATATCTTGGCAATGTGGAATATCTTATTCTCGTATCGATATACTACTTTTAGACTCTTCAACCAAGTCCGTGAGTCCAAATGCTCAAGCAAATAGCGACTCAAAGACTTAGGTACATATGTGTATTCGATACCCATACCTAAGTCCATGTAACTTAGTCTCCTTATGTAGGATGTGACAGCAATTACACGACTCATAAACAGACATGCACTGCTAGATATCAGCATAGATAGGTCAGGTAATCAAATATAGTAATGTAACTGCTTTAAGAACAAACCTCGTAACTTTTCCCAGCAGGAACAATTATCTCCTTGTACTCATCATTTTTCCTAAAAAAAAAAAAATGCACACTATTTGAACAGAAAAAACAGATGCAAGCTTAGGCAGAAAATTGGACACTTACCTCATTTCTATCATGCTGGCATGCTCTGCTGAAATAAAGAATGGCGCATTTGCAAAGACCTCACTGATGGATAGATACATATATAAGTAAAAAATTAAATAGTTCAATACAGCTGGATAATTAATATGTAAGTAGCTTATAATTCTGTGGTTATAGAAACTGCTTAGACAGTTAAATCATCATTTGTATACCTAAAACTTCTTAAGCAATTGTTTCATTTTTGTTGTCACTTCAAGTAAATTAATATTGACAGGTTCGACATGCAAAGGAGGACCAAATCTGATAAAATTTCCTTTTCATAAAGTAGATATGCAAACTGAATGGCAGTCCAAAAATATTTCTCAGATGTACCCAAGTAAAGTTGTGCAAATAACAAGATTGTCAAGTAAGATCCTTCATCAGATAATCATTCATTTTGAAATCCCAGTTTAAGACTCCTTCAGCAGAATGAAACTCAAGTGAGTGATAGCATGGTCATTTCTAGTTAGCCACAAGACAGACAGGCAGGATTCCAACTAAAAGGTAAAAATAAGGAACACAGTGAAAAGTTGGCTGAATTGTTAAAACCAAACCCAGCAGGCAAGTCTACTAGCTTAGCAAACACCATCTCATAGGTACAAAGTTATAAACTAGACCTACATCCCCAAACCGAAGTCAATCACTGAAAAGTATCCCAACTCCATAAAGCATCTCTTGTATAAAAAACAATTATCATTTTCATTATTGTTGCTATAAAACAGCATCATCATCATCATAATAATAGTGTGATGAAGTAAATCGCAACCCCTATAAGTGAAGAAAGAAATAACACCTTATAAAATTTAAGAACCTCTCAAACTCAGAGGTGTAGACATCAACCACTTCTTCGAGGACTGAAATTTGATGCCTATTTCTGAAGAAATGATAAGGTAGAAATCACCCAGAAGAACGCATCAATACCACAACCAGCCAGGTGCAATAAAACATTGTTCTTGCCGATATTAATTTATGCAAGTCTAGTTCCCGAGTACATAAATTCACAAAATAAAGAAACAAAAGAAATTAAATATAAAAAGACCGCAGGATATCTCACAGTTTAAAAGCTTCAAGTCTCTGCCACGCTAATGAAAGAAAGAGACGGATAAAAAGCACCATCCTTGTAAGGCTATACAAAGTGGGTCCATAGCGTTGCCGTTGCTCTTCCATTGGCCTATTTATAGGAAGAAATTATTTTTCATTCAAGCTTTTGGCAATTCCTAAATAATCACTTCTAACACTTCTAACAATTCTACCAAGCAGACACATAACTATTAAAATATCAAAAGGACTATGTGAAGTGAAAAGAGCTTACCCATCATCATCATTTATTTGCCGAATAAAATCCAATAAAACCTGCATAGAGGTTTTATATGCAAAAAATAAAAAAAAAAAAGACTTTAGCACGCTACCCACAAGTATTTATGCTTAAAAATACAAAATGTTCCAATATTAATCAAAATTTTCATATGAATCCCAACTTTGCAAGTCCCTATAGATTGTACAGCTCAGGATCTCTTCTTGAGAAGGAGAAACTATTAATAGGTCAAGCAAAGCCATCAGCAAGAGAACACTATAATTCGTATAGTTGATCTACAGAAGCAATTCTGCACATTAAGCACTAATGACGGAACTAAGAACAATAAGCTAAAAGATATTCAGATGAAGGCTTGAATAATGTCCCAAGAGCCTTTAATGCATAAGAAGTAAAGGATTAAAGGTAAATAATTTAAGATTCATCAGCTGATTGAAGGAATGAAATATCATGCAATATCATCAGCAGAAAACAGGCTAAATTGCATAGTTGAAAGCTGAGAGAGAGTAGACAGGGTGCATATAATAGAATAGAGGGGAGGCAGCTATTTCTCAGTTTAACTCAAAGAATGGGAGTGGAGGAGTAACGTTATCATGTTTGGTTGAATGGAATAAGAACAATGAATATAAAAGGAATTGTACAAATATATCAATGTAGCCTTCAATTAAAATATTGCTATTTTAACTACACTGCATCAATGAGGTTGCAGTGGTGACTGTATTAGGGATCTAACGTGCTAATCAGTGCTACCAGTGATCAAATCTAGTCACAATTTGCACCAATCTGGAACATTCGCCACCAGATCTGGTCACTGGACATCATATCAGCAATAGCATGCCTGCAACCAGATCTAGTTGCTAGGGCACAAATTTGGTCCTTGATGACCAGATTAGGAGTTTGCAATGCTGCCTTCAAAAAATCACACAAAATATTGTAAAAGAAAAGGTCGAGGGGCAAAATTATCCTAATTAGAGTGTTCCTATTCTTGCTCATTCCACAGAATACTCATTTTGTGAACCAAACAAAGAACTACTCCTCAACTTATCAATTCTGTACCAACAAACAGGCAGTAGTGATCTAAATGATGTCAGAGAATAAAACGGGGCTACAAAGACCAACCTGCGGAACTCCAACCAAGTACTTTACAAGGGTTTTATAGACACCTGTTGCAGAACCAAGCTGAGCTAGCTGTCTCCTCCTGATACGATATTGCATGATTACAGCATTAGACACTAATACAATATACAATTAAAACTTGCAAAAGGAAAACAAAGGAGGCTAACCTGTCCATTTGTTGCTTCCACAGCAAAGCATATCGATCATGTATGCTTCCACCAGAACTAACCAGAGCATCTACCTCTGCTTGCTTATTCCTCTCTGACCTCTCCTTTTGTTGTCTGATGAGTGTTCCTCGAAAATCTTGAGGCATATATGTCATAACTGCAAAGCATAGAAAATGTAATTAGTTAATCATAAGAAACATTCAAAACCATAAAGCTATAGATGTCACATCAGATGGGTCAAGAAGACAAATACTTGTCAGTAGTGCACACTGTTTAGTAAAAATAGTTTCCCTCTTGCCAAATATAAAACACCAAAAGATGTGAAAATGCAAAGTTCGTTTTGATTTGTAAAGCAATTGGATATAAAATATATAAATAAATAAACAAAGAAGTCAAGGTTATCAAGGGGGTGTCCAGCCCTTGACATAGCTAAAATTGTAAGTACTAAATATCAATCTCAAATTCAACAAATACTACTTATTAAACCAAAAAAAAAAGCATTAAACCACATATCTAGGAGATTTTTTGATGACGGTTCTTTGTCATCCTCAAAACCACACTTTTGCTTACCCTCAACAAAACCAAAATAGAAAAAAAAAATCAAGAAAAAGGATGATCACATTTTCCTGTTTGGAAAACAAAATTCAGCTTGGTTTGAATCTTCCTTGAAATAGAAGCAAATAGAATTGTGCACACTCCTGAAGCTTAGCTACCAAGCTACTGTCAAACTAAAAATGGAGGAACAAGCATTTAGAATGCTTTCCTTTTCTCCAACCAGTAAAAACAGATCTGGGAAAAGGCCCTTAATAGGCATCATCACACAAAAACTCATGCCAAAAGAAAGAGAACTTCCACTCCCAACATCAGTAGAAACTTGAATAGCAAATTAATTCCATCCTAATCCACTTCCGCACAATCACAACCTTTCTAGGAATCCACCCACAGTCAGCAAGTTTACATATATTAGTCAGTTTAACAGAACTTTCAATTTTGATTGACTAAAATTAAACCTTAGAAGAACATTGACGTGAAATATAACATGACACCATTCATTGGGATACTTCAAATAGAAAAGCTTCCATAAGATTATAATTGAATTGAACTCATCTTACGGTAGAAAAGCATTTAAATGAAAAATACAAAAATAAGTATCATAAAAAATCCAGCTGTCAAAATGAAAAAACTATTGAAATAAGAGTGAATGAAGCACTTATGCACTTCTTTTTAGGTTAAACCTATAAGACACAGAAATGTCAGAATCCCCAGCTGGGACACATACCTGACACCCCAACATGGGTTGGCTATGGCAGTGAAAGGACAAAATGCTATAGATGTCACCAGTAAGAAAGAAGAAAAGAGAGAGAAATGGTAAGAACTGTTTGATCTTTCAGTGCTTAGATCAAAGATGAAACTTGAGTGGAAGGTGATATTTAGGGAATGGATATAGTGGCAGCATTGCATTGGTGAAGATGGAGAAAATGAGCTTCTTGTAGTCGGGAAATAAACTATAAAATTGAGATAGGCCAAGTGAACTTTTGATTGAAAGTTTCTAAAGTTTATTTGATTAAAATTTCTAAGCCAACAAAGCCATTGGACCTGATTAAGTTGAAAAATATATACAATAAAAGTATAATATGTGCATAATAAGAAAATTACAATATAAATTTGTGATGAAAACATGAAAATTTATAAGATTGAGACACCTTTTACTACATATTGGTCAATACTTTTTATTCAAAAATAATGAAATTAGAAACAATAATTATATATTTATATATATAAATGTAAATATAAATATAAATGACTTTTTTGTTGTCATATCTAAGGGTATAATCGAGCCGAGTCGAAATGATCTAGTACTAAGATCAAACTCAGCTTGACTTGAAAACTCGAGGTTCGAAGCTCGGCTCGAGCTCAATTGAGTTTGGTTTTTGAAACTCAAGCTCAACTCGACAAAATATTCGAGCGACTCGAGCTCGACTCAATAGGCTCGATCTATCAATTTTTAACTATATATTATGAGGGTAAAATTGCAAATTAATAATAATATATTAAAAATATATATTAAAAAAAGTTCGATAAGGCTCGCGAGCCGCTCGAGTCAAATATTAAAAAGCTCGAACTTGGCTCGACTCATTACTAAAGTAGCTCGAGCTCGGCTCGAAAATAAATGAGTCAAATTCGAGTAATCATCGAGTCGAACTCGAGTAGCTCACGAGTAACTTGACTCATTTACACCCCTAGTTATATCCAGCAGTGTCCCTACCTAATTTTTTAAAAATTGTCATATCTCTGTGTCCGCACTATATGGTACCCATACACATTGTCCTTATCCATTCCTATGGTTAAACAAAGGAGAAGGAAAGGAATATAATTGAAGTATAAAGGAAGTATAAGATAAAAATGCTTGGAAGAAAAGGAAACAATTTTCTCATCCTATTGGACCTTATTAAGCTTTCTACTTCTTTGTCCTCTGTTAGCTATCCTATTCAAGATCTAGTGCCCAAGAAACAACTCAAAAAATCAATGAAATTCAAACTGTACAAAACAAACAATATTAGCAAGAGTTCAAGCATTCATGGTGTCAATACATCTGCTTCAAATCTTACTTCCCCAAACATGGGATTAATCCTTACAAAAAAAAGGTGAAAAAAAAAATCTGAACTTGAAGACAACATTGTACCTACAAAAAATGTAGTTCTGATTACTAAACTAAAACATTTCCCTAAACTCTACCAACTTATTAAACCAACTATAGCCATTAGCATACTCAACCACACACTTGTCACCATCAAACAATGTCATTAGCACCCAGCTAACTTCATGTTCATATACACATAAGGCACTACAACTTTAGAGAACGTTCTTTGAATATCTGCAAAGCTTAATGTCAACACTCTGCAGTAATTTCTTTCTGAAAACTCTACAAGTCTACATACAGCCAGTTCTAACAGAGAAAATAATAGCATTTAAACAACATAGTTCAAATCAAAATCAATACAGCTTAGTATTCTTCAACTTAGCAATGAGATAAAAAAGAATGACATTCATCCATAGCTCCTAACCCTTTTAACAAGTTTAATTTTGGTCTCTAACCTAATTGTTCCAATTGAATCCTCAACCTTATTAAAATAACAACCACTTTAGTCATTCAAATTTGGATGTTAAAACCAATGGAATTTACACCTAGCAGAAGACATCAGCACCAAGTGGCATTTAAGAGTTAGAAATGATTATAAATAGGAAAAAGTATTCTTTTCATATAAAATTATCTGAAAACAACAGATAATCACATATTGCTGATCGAATAACCTTCAACATATAAATATGCAGAGGAAATATACTACTCAAAATGTTTGATACTTAAAAGCCATATCTATTGCAAAAGGAAAGCTCCTGAAATTCCAAGAAAGTTACAGAATTAGCAATTAGCATGGCTACTAAATAAGAAGTTTCAGAAAAAAGCTTTGACACAGAATTTCTTTCAAATCTAGCAACCCAGACAGAATCTTTACACCCAGCTACGCATACAAAACATACATGTACATTTATGATCATAAAAACAGGCAAACCCAGTGCAAGCCTATGAAGTTTATGTTCATGTATATAGCTATGCATTCCCACACAAATAAAGGTGACCTGTGTTGAATACACGTTCTGAGTTTCTCGATTGGAAAGATTCCAAATTCCATAAAGTCCTCTGAAGTTTATCCTTGAGCTGCCCAAGAATAGTAACAAATTCAGCAAGCTCCAATGTTGATGGATGCTGAAGCTGCAATAATGAAAGAGATGCGTGATAAATTATAAATTATGAAATCAAATATAAAAAAATTCAATTTTGACAGAATTAAAAGATGCAATAATGTAAAAAAAAAAAAATTCCATAACCAAGGGGGACAAAGTGCATAAGAAAGGTTATGTTTCTTACTGGGGGTGGCCAGTGAGATCTTTCAAGTAAAAACAGAATTTCTTCAATATGTTCTCTATTTTTCCACATGTTCTCATCCATTTTATGTGGAGGCTGAGTATCTGCTTCTTGTATTAATAAGCTTTCACCTAGAACATCAACGAAGAGAGAATGTCAAAACCACTATATAATTGTTCCATTGATATAATGTTACCAAAAGATAAGCACTTTTTTTGAAAGCGAAAAATCAAACCGTGTGATTTCATTTATGTTATCTATCATCAATTATGTTATGGTTTTGATTTTGCCTTAGGACAACATTCAGGAAGGAAGAATATAAAACAAAGCACGTAGAAGCAATATTTTTTATGTTCTTCTCAGATATTTTGAATTTTAATACTAATTCAATAGCTGAATAGAAGAGGAATAATGTACGCTAAGATTTTGCACTTCTAACATCAACATTTGTAATTGTAACCCCTAATAGAAACAACAAGTCCCAGTACATTCAGTTTTCTCATTATTTTTCCTGTAAACAAGAAAATGAAGTTGCAATTTCCGATCCCTATAAGAGTAGGCCAAATATAGGGAAAGTGATAATGTTACCGCAAGCTAATAATTGTAAAACAAAAACAAATTTATAAAATATCAAACAACCTTGAGTCGGGGGAAAGCCTTGAAGCAAATCCTGGGCGAAAGAGCGAATCTGAGAGGAAAGACGGGATACGCCGTCGGAGAGTGGGTCGAATGGGTACTTGTCGTAGTAAGAAGCGAGAAACGTCCTTGTTATGGGCACCAGACCCTCCGTTGACGCCATATTTTAATTTTACTACTAGACCTACCTTCTGATAATTACAAATCGTATTGGCTGGAAATCCAGAATCAAAGGAGGCTTAAAAGGTTGTGGGTTTTGGTTGGATCTAAACGGAAACCATCTTCTTCTCCAGAAAGATTAACAGGCAAGTAAATTTCCACGGTAACGATCAAGAGTGGGTGTGTGGACGCCTGGACGGGCTGTCAGTCCTTTTCCTTTTTCAATTTTCTTCTTGTCCGGGTATTCCTATTTTTGAAGTATTTCGTGTCATGTCACTTTTTTTTGGCTTAATAACTTTAAAAAGGTTAATATAAATTTTTTACTTTTTGTCATGTATAAATAAGCTTAATAATAAGCCCTTAACCTTTAGTCCAAAATAGAATTCAGCCCTTAAATTTTTATCGCATGAAATTCAGTCCATAAACTTTTATTTCAGTAGAAATAAACCCTCAACTTTTTAAAATTATGCAATTAAATTTAAATCTGTTAAATGACACTAAGGTGGCGTTTGGTGCTTTACATGTAAAGTGATTACAGTGTAAAATGATTGCTGGGAAAGTGATTGCTGGAAAAGTAACATTACAGTGTTTGGTATGCATTGTAAAGTACTGTTTAAATTACAGGGAAAATAACTTGCAGTGTTTGGTAAATTATCACTTTACTGGTAATGTGGTATCAAATTTCAATAATACCCTTAGTTATAAAAATAAATTTTATTATTATTATTATTGTAAAATGTAATTATTACTTACACAAAAAAAAAATAATTATTACATTAAAATGCAACTAATTCAAGTATAAAAACAAATTTGCTCTTTATGAATAAAAACAAATTCTCACATTATTTATTTATTTATTATTATGTAAATATAATATATTATAATACATTGCTTTGTATGGACGGAAGAGTGTGAAATACACTAGTGAAAGAAGCAACAACTGGAGCAAAACTTGCAAGGGTCGAGCGAGAAGACAAAGGCGTGGGTTAAGGGGTCGGTAGAGAAGACAGAGGGGTTGAGATTGGGAGGGTATTTTGGGAGAGTTTTTAGTTTCATTCACTGCAAAGTAACTTTGCATAGGGTGGAGGCTGCAATCACATTGCAGCAAAATGAGGTAATCACTTTGCAATGGGAATGTTATTTTGCAGTGTATTTTTACTATCCAAACGTTGTAAAGTAAATACATCCTTTTAAATTGCAGTGTAAAGTGTTTAAATTACCAATACCAAATGCCTTCTAACTGTCGTTAGTATTGCATATGTGGCATGTCACGTGGCAGCCAACAAGCTATCCACGTCAGCTTTCACGTTAGATATACTAACGGCAGTTAGTGTCATTTAACAGATTTGGACTTAATTGCATAATTTTAAAAGGTTAAGGGCTTATTTCCACCGAAATAAAAGTTTATGGACTGAATTTCATGCGATAAAACATTGAGGGCTGAATTCTATTTTGGACTAAAGGTTGAGAGCTTATTTGGCTATTAAGCCTATAAATAAGCACTTAAATTTTTATTTTATTATAAAGAAACATTTATTTTTTTAATTATGCAATTAACTTCAAATATATTAATTTTTGTTTATATGGCACACAAGATGATGTACGAAATTCTTAACGTCAATTGCTATATGAATATTCAAATGGCAATTAACATCATTTAACATATTTGAATTTAATTACATAAATTTCAAATTTTATGATTTAACTATATTTAAACTCATATAACGTACAATGTCAATTTTAATTTATAATAATTTTTTAAAAATAAAAGAAATTATTTTGAAGTATAGGTTGAATAGTGTATTAAGAAACTAGATGCATACATAGAACATACAAATTAAAAAAATAATTTGAATTCAAATGCTAATTAGAAAAATTATAGAAAAATTAAATAAAACAATTTTAATATTAAATTAATTAATTAAATAGTTATAATTTTAATGCAAGCAATTCTTATTACATTAGTTATTAATAGATCATTAGTTAAGGATTATTATTTCATCCACCGTCGGTGGAATTAAAAAACTCTACAAGCAGATCTCTTTACATTGCCATGTGTCTTTTTAAACAAAAAGTTAATAAGTCAAAGTTATTAAAAGGACGTATGACATATAAAAAGACCCGCTTGTGGAGTTTTTTAATTCCATCGGCGATGGATGAAATAATAATTCATTAGTTAATGTTTCATATTTGAAATTGATTTAATTTTAAAACTGGCTTTTATTCGTTCGAAGCACGAATTAATTTTAATTATTTAAATTTGTAAATATATAGAATAATATTATTTAATCTATATGTTTAAAGTATATATGATATGATTATTATTTAATATACTGTCAATGAAATTTTTAAACTCCACAAATGATGTTAAAAATGATGACACATACATTCACTTTATTTATTTACTTATTATTAATATTTATAAAGAGTATATATCATCATCTTAGTGTCGCTTATGAAGGCTAAAAACTCCACTAACATGTATTAAATAATAATCATAAGATTAATATTCAATACACCATCAGTGGAGTTTTTTACCCCAAAAGCAAGATTAAAATGATGACACATGTCTTTGAAAAAATAAAAAGCAAATAAAACAGGATATATGTCATCATTTTAATCTCGCTTTTATACTTTTTAGTTTAATTAATAAAATATTTTTTAAATAAACTAAAATTAAATTATTTATTTTATAATATAAATAGATATAAATTATTATTTTATTTAGTCTTTCAAAAAGATAGTATTAAAATTATATATTTTTTAAAATTTTTTGGATTAGATAGTATTAAAATTACTTTAAGAAATTTTATTAAAAAAAATTAAAAAATTTTAGGAATTAGAGAAATTTTAGGAAAGTGGAAAGGTGGAGAAATTAATAAATTTTAGTATTTATTGTTTGCTTTGAATTACATATATAAGTTAAAGGATGCTTACTTGTCATTCAAAGAGAATGTCCAAGTAAATATCCATGTAGACATCTTACCATAGTTGCTATGTACCTTATAATATAATATAATATAATATAATATAATATAATATAATATAATATATATAAATGACTACAAATTAATCTTACAAAATTAATTAGTATTGAAAATTCTATTTTTTTAGTGTTTTTAAAAAAATTATTTATAATAATCTCAAATATAAAAGGTAAGTAAAGAAAAATTTTGAGTAAAAAAAAATTTATTATTTGAGTTTTTAAAAATGTAAATCAATTCAAAATAATTCAATACAATATTTAATATAATACATGTTTGAAAAGAATAATAATCCATATAAATATTTTTTTTACCAAATAAAATGATTGAACAAATAAATAGACAAAATGATTGAACAAATAAATTGAAAAAAGAATTGAATGAAATTGAAAGAAAAAAGTTTATATATGATGCATTGATAGTATATAACTTCTATATACTGTCAGTCAATCACATAATGCTACCTCATTAATTAGCAAAACTTAAAAGTGTAAAGGCCTTTAAAAAATATTTTTAAAAACTTCTTTAATATTTACATTTAAGGATAATTATTACATACACTGACAGTGGAGTTTTTTTACACCACAAGCAACGTTAAGATCGTGACACATGTCCTATTTTATTTATTTTAATATTTTTATAGGACACATGTCATGATCCTAACGCTGCTTGTGGAATAAAAAAACTCCACTGTCAGTGTATGTAATAATTATCCTACATTTAAAGGCTTACACATTTTTAAATTTTACTCATTAATGAGTGTCATTATGTGGTTAACTAGTAGTATATAACTTCTATATACTGTAAGTACATTATATATAAACTTAAAAAATACATAAAAATTTAATTCAATGCTAAAATATATAAGCTTAAATAACTAGTTTTAATTCTTGATAAAAGATTTAAAATCTTAGGATAATTCCGTTTAATATATATGGATGGTTTTTTTAAATTTGAAATTAACTTAATAAGTGATAAAAGAAAAATCAAATCCAAATAAAAATTTTATTTGATATAAATGAAAATGAAATGGTTAAAATCTAATTTTTTAAATTTCAAATATTTTAAAATAAAATAATTAACTAAATAGAAGTATATTTTAGAAAATTAAAATTAATTTATTATTCTAAATATCAAAAAGTTAAGCTATCCATGTAAACTATTTGGCTTTCATATATTTACTAGTTTTTAAACTTGTGCGATGTATGGAAATACATTAATTAAAAAAATAAATTAATTGATAATATATATTTTAAAACTTTATGATATAAATTATTATGTTTATGAAAAAGACAACATTTGTTTATTTAATATTTTTTTATTATAATTCGTATATTACAAAACATTAATATAAAATAAATTGTATACTGGATATAATTATGTAAAATTAGTAAAAAGTTAAATCAAACTCACAAATTGAATGAAAATAATATATAAAGAAAATTTAACATGTATTTGATTTGAAGAAATTGAAAATTTTCCCACTTGAAATCTATCTCGTGTGTATATTTTTTTAAATAAAGATTCTTAAATGATTTCTTGTCAAGATGAAAAGATAGTCAATGATTTTTGCGTATTTTTTGTTATCTTTGAATGTTGTGTCATTTTACTTGATAATCTAATAAATTTCACAGTTTAAATAAACGATATGGATAAAATACTAACATGCAATTTTATTAAATTAAATTTTAGTTATAACATACTTTTATAAAAAAAATATATAAAAAAGATAGTCATATTCTATATTATATGTAGATGTTCCAATAACAAAAATAGTTACATTTTTTATGGTTATGACATAAAACTTTTTGTCAATACTTCAATTAAAATGTGTATTATCTCAAATTGCTGAATAAAATATTATTGGTTCGTATTTTGAATCTTAATATAAATGGATAAATGAATGAAAAAAGATAATTGATTTACTGTTTTGATTTTAATATATATATTTTAATCTCTTATTATATTTTATTAATAGTATATTTATTTAAGTTAATTGTTAACACGTTTAAAAAAATAAATTGAAAAAAAGATAAATTTAATTAAATGGTTGATGTTAGATGATTCTTGCTCTTTTGCCAAAAATAGATCGCATTTGACTCCTTAATATCCATGAATACCAAGCATTGATGAAACAAAGAGTGACCTACAATTTATATAATAACAATGGAAAAAATAAAAATTTTAACATACATAGATATTTTGTTATCATTTAGACAATTAAAAACATTTAATTAGTAAAAGCTATAAATATAGATGTTATATTTTGTAATATTAATGTGAAAAAAATGAGTACATGTTATTTATTAATTAAAAAATTAAAAAAATGATGTTATCTTTTAAAAATTTAAAAAAATTAGTAATCTAATAATACCTTACATGTTGTTATGTTGATATTGCATGTTATATTACATTGTTCATACTAATTTAATATTTATTTTTTGATACATTTTATTTTTTATTTTTTAATGGGTTTATATATGAAGTATTGATAGTATATAGTTTTTATGCATTATCAATATATCAGAGATTGATATCTTATCAATATACAAACTAAAAATATGCTAAACCCTTAAAAATAAATTTAAATAAATATTTTTCAATTTGCTCATAAGAACTTATTGATGATGTGTTAATCTCTTATGTATTTACAGTGTATAGAGATTATACACTATCTGTGTATCATATAAAAATTCAATTTTAATATATATAGATGTTTTCTTTTAGAAAATAAAATATTAATTAATAAAAGCTATAGAAGGCTTTTTATTATCAAAAATTGTTTTATTTTTGTTTAAAATGATTTTTTTAAAATTTATGTCAATCAATAATTTTTTTCAAGTATCATTTTCTTTTCTTTTTTATTGTCTATTCAATTTGTTTTTGGTTACAGTCTATTCAATTAAACTATAATGTCATCAATTTTTTTTGTAAGTAACTTTTAACAGTTGATTTTTTTTTGTTGCATTTTTTTATTAATTTTATTTTCTAAAACACATTAAACTTTAAAATTGTAAAATAATTTAAATTTTTTATTTAATTCTTAAAAATCATGAAAATTTTATTTTATGAATCACGCCGCCGTGTGATGATCATGACAAGAAATTCATCGGTAATAAAATAATTTGACTAATTAAAAAAATTGACAAGAAAATGATCAGTCGGTTGATTTATTCCTACAAAGAGAGAGAGAGAGAGAGAGAGAGAGAGAGAGAGAGCGCAGTTAAAAAGTCCAGAAGGACGGCCGTTCCTTTTAACTTCACTAATTAGTCACTTCATTCCCCTTCACCTCGCTGTGGCTGTTGCTGGCGCTGCTGCATTGCTTCCGCATTTGAGTCTGCTTCCTTTTCAATCCTTAGGTAACCACGTATAACCTTTTGTTATGCTTTTTATTTTGAAATATTTTGTTATGTATTTTTTTTCTTTCACGCGTATATTTACCGTTGTTGATTTTATTACATTTACCTTTCTCCTTTTTATTAAGGATTTTGTTCGTCTTCCTAGCATTTACAATAACTGTTTCTCAAATTGAAATTTTTATGCGTATATGTATTCCATTAGTATGATAGGAGGGTTATTAGGAATTTTTTTGCCTCCCAGATGGCATAGAAATTCCTTCTGCTGGATTTCGAATGAAGAACGATTCTTCTTTCTTTTTTCTTTTTATTCATATTTGATCCTTAGATTTCCTTTTCTATTACTGTTACTTATGAATTTAGGCTGATTTCATCTCAATTTCCTCTTTCCAACAAACTCAGTTTTGAAACCCTATGTTAGGGTTGGATATTTGGGGCTGGAATTTCTTATTTAACTGCCCTTTTAAAGCTTAGCCAATATAACCTAGCCATGGGCTACCTTTTTCTTTTTCCTTTGTTGTAGCTTCCTTGGCTTTGTGTTACTATTCGATCTATGGATACTGGAATCTGCGCAAGCAAATGCCGAGACCTTTCTCTCAAGTTCGTGAAAATATCAAATAACGTGTGCATAGAGGAAGCTAATGGGGTAGTTGTTGATCGATCTACAACGACAAGAGAAGTTAATAAGGAAGTTTTTCTAGGGCCTATCACTCCTGGTGCCAACAGAGAAATCGGGCAGTTCCCCTATAATTGTAACTCTTCGCCCACAGCAATCAAGAACCCACCAGAAATTCCTTATATTGGTCCTGATGCCACCATACAACAAGAGTCAATGGCTTCTGCAAACCATAGCAGTCCCAGAACCCCAAAGGATGGTGTTTTTGACCCATTTGCTCCTAGCCCAGAAGACATAGTGTTTGCTCCCATCTGCCGGAAATATATTGATGAAATGAGAACTAGTGTTGCACGCCGTCTAAATTTCAATTACTATGTCAGAAATGTGGATTCTGGAACTCGTAGAACTGCTGCAGAATCTATTTCCGATGAAGAAATATTTGAATCTGTTTATGAAAATCTCCTGGAAGCTATTGTTTCTAACCAAACTGAGAGTTTTCTTACTGAATTGTCAGATTTAGAATGGGATTCTGATTGTTGTAAGACACCTCCTTCAGCTCCTTGCTCAAATGGAGTTGCTGAAACTTGCCCTGGTGCTCCTATTAAGCCCACTAGGAGGTCAAGGAACATTGATCTGGGATTATGCAGAAAGCTTGAATTCTAACAGTAATCACCAGCATTATGTACACTTAAAGACATGGCAAGGGGTTCTATTTTGCTTTCTATTAATCTACCCGAACAGCATGCCACTTGTTATAGCTTTTATTCTTAGAGATATGTATTTGACTGGAGTTCACAGAGTAGAAGTAACATTGTATAGTTATTTCGTAATTAAACTTTATTTATACATTTTGACAAGGGACAATGTTTGCAATATATAACTGGTTCTCTGTGTCAGATGATCTTATAGAGAACCCTTCTCCTCTTATGTCTTTCTCTTTTTTTTTTTTCCTTTCTTTTTTAACCCCTGAAATGAAATGCTTGTTGTTCAGGGTATACATATCATTTATGTTCCCCTAGCACGTTTAAGGTATAGTCTTTCTTTGAACGGCTAATATATGTGCATTCAGTATTCCTTTGGTATCTTGTACGTGTACGAGGATATATTAAACATGCAATGCTCTCTTGAACCCCAGAATTAAAACAACCGTTAAGTTCAAAAATGAAATAGGGAGGGAAGCTGTCATTGCTTCAAGAATAGTGTGTGGCTGTCGGAGTTCGTCATTTTGAAATATTTTCCAAATAAAGGAAGTACTACATATTGCAATTTGCAAGCCTACATACACTTGAACGTTGCCGCTGAATGGGATAAAATTCTTTAAATACTATCTTTTATATTGAAAAATCGAATTAATAGTATAATTATATATAAGCAGTAAATATTTTGCAAACCTTAAATTTACTTTAACAATATTGAATTTTACCTGCATTCATTGTGATAACATAGTCTTCCGTAGGTTAATATCGGAGAATTAAATTATATATTAAAAGTGAATATGACAAGAATATTAAGAAGGTGGTTTTTGATAAATCAGAGAATTTTAAAAGAAAGAATTTGGAGAGTATAAAATTGAATTTTTTCGCGAAAGCAATTTGGAGTAAATATTTTTAAATTCCGAAAAAAATTTAGGATGTATGGTTTTAAATTTATTGAAAGACAAAAATTGATAAATTTTGGTATTTGTGAGTAACTCACGGTACCGTCTTTTTAGCACTGTTTTCCAGGATCCGTTTTGCCTTCAAAAGAATTACAGTAATCCTAATTCATGTCCACATTTTTTTGTCGGCCTTGTTACTTTGGAGAATTATTATCCGCATGGCTTTTCACACACAAGTTGCGTTTACGATGTAAGCCTCCTCAGACGCCAGCGATTAAAATCGTTGGCAAATTTAAAGAATTTCAAAATTTTAAGAGCAATTTGAGATCTTAATTTTTTTTTCTTGAAAATCTATCCAAATAGGTAGTGTTTCAAAAAAGATTATTAAAATTATTATTTAATACATTGTTAATAAAGGTTTTTTTTTTATCTCCATAAACTGGATTAAAAAGATGATTGATGACACATAACCTTTTAAGAATATCAAAAATATAAATAAAAAAATAATGAGATATGTGTCATCTTTTTGGATCATTATATGTTATAAATATCATAAAAATATGATTATCAATGTAAATAGCAATGCCAATAAATTTAAACACATTATAATTTTAATATAATATATGTTTATGTTAATTATCACGTGTTTATATACTTCTAACATATTATACACTTAATAATTTAGATTATGCTTAAATATATATTGTTTATATTAACTTTAAGTTAATTATCAAATGTTTATGATATTTTTAGTATATTTTACATTTAATAACTTTAAATTTACGCTTAATTATGTATTGTTTAAGTTGATTGTTCACTAAAATCAAAATTTATGACATTACTATAAAATTTCCCATAATAATATATTAGATAATAATTTGAATTCAATTTGGATATAAACTATGGAAATAAAATACACATACAAATTAATTAAAAATCAATTATTCATTTTGAAATATAAATCTCTTATTCAAACTGAAGTTCAAATCTTTAATTCATTTTTTTTGCAATTTGATCTAATAACCACACAATCAATTAAAATAACAGTAGGATAAATTTTAAGTTTCAACTCGACTATTGACAAATATAACCGAAAGAAAATCATTGTCAAAGAAGCAGCCGAGATGACTACAACCAAATTATATATATTACCAGATAAAATATGTTCGATTTGCTTGGATAAAGGTTTAGAATACAAACACCTACAGCAATCATTCCTCATGCTTATGCAAGCAAAGCTGAGGGCAAAATATTCTGAGGTACGACAAGAGGGCATATTGATAGCACGTTTATGAACTTGAATTGGTGCGACTGTCCTTGAGGCTCTACAACCAAGCATGTATATTATGAAGCATCAGCAAAATCCATCTTGTCAAGTATCAAGTTTAGCATTTAGTAACATACCAGACGTTTGAAAGATCTTGTATGTGCTGTTTTCTTGGTCTGATCCTGATCTGGTTTGGCACGATTGAGGGCCTGAATGACAAAAAAAAAAAAGATTCTTAAAAGCAGTATAAGCTTATCCACTGTCAACCTGAACGTGCTGTTGACAAAAGCATAATAAAGCAACAGAAAATACTACCTGAATTAGTGACTCAACACGCCGCCTCATCCGGGTGTGCATAAACCCCTCGGAGCACTGAGTAACAGAATAGAAGTAACAGAGATTAAATAATTGCATAACTCTCTATCCTGCAGCAAGCTAAATGAAGTAAAAGACTACAAAGTCGGTATGTTTAAAATGCAATTGATGCATGGTGTTCTCTGAAAATCCTTAATAAAACAATAAATGATAATGATCAGGATGCAGTGTAGATAGCGATCTTGTAATTTTAAATATAAGAAAAAACTATAACAGATTCTGTAGGAAATCAAAGTATTGTTTTGAAAGACTTAAGATAAAACTGTACATAGGTACCCTATTTATATACAAAGAACTTCTAACTAAATAGGAAAGTATATCACTCATAATCCTAGATATTATTCTAATTAATAGAATCTATAATCGAGTGATTCTCTAACCCTAATGCTAGGGATACACATATATACTGATTTCCTAAAATAACAAATTAATTAAAACAGTAGTTGACTTTCCAATAATATTCTTGAAACTCCCCCTCAAGCTGGTGAATAAATATTGTCCATTCCCAGCTTGGTTACAATCTTGTGGAAGAGTGGATTGTTAAGTCCCTTGGTTAGAACGTCTGCTAGCTGTGATTCGCTTGGTACATAGGGTGGGCAAATGAGACCACTGTCAAGCTTCTCCTTAATGAAGTGTCTGTCAACTTCAATATGTTTTGTTCTGTCATGCTGCACAGGATTGTGTGCGATGCTAATTGCAGATTTGTTATCACAGTAGAGCTTCATAGGGCCATCCCACTTGAGTCTTAGATCTTCCAAAATGATCTTCAACCATAGTAGCTCACATACACCTTGCGCCATTGCCCGAAATTCTGATTCTGCACTTGATCTTGCCACAACATTCTGCTTTTTGCTCCTCCAAGTAACTAAGTTTCCTCCCAAAAAGGTGCAATAACCTGTGGTGGATCTTCTATCAACCACTGAGCTTGCGTAGTCAGCGTCGGTGTAGGCCTCCAAAGTGAGCTTATCACCTTTTTTGAACAAAATTCCCTTTCCTGGAGTTCCCTTCAAATAGTGCAATATTCTGTGAACTGCATGCAAATGGAGTTCCTTAGGGTTGTGCATAAATTGGCTCACCACACTAACTGCATAGGAAATATCAGGCCGTGTGTGGGATAGGTAGATTGGTCTACCAACCAGTCTCTGATATGATTCTTTGTCTGTAGCATTGTCTCCCTCTACTTCTCCAAGTTTATGAATAGGATCAATTGGTGTGCTGGATGGTTTGCACGCCAATTTTCCCGTGTCTCGCAAGAGATCGAAGACATACTTTTGTTGGGATATAAAGATCCCTTGTTTCGACCGTGCCACTTCAATGCCCAAGAAATATTTCAAGTTTCCTAATTCCTTAATCTCGAACTCCTTTGCCAAACATCTTCCCAAGTTCTGCCTTTCCTTTTCACTATTTCCTGTCACTATGATATCGTCAACATAGACAATGAGAGCAGTAACTCCCTCTGAACCTGAGTGTTTTATGAATAAGGTGTGATCCGCTTGGCTCTGCTTGTACCCCATGGAATGCATTACCTTGGCAAATCTCCCAAACCAGGCTCTTGGTGACTGTTTTAGGCCATATAGTGCCTTCTTGAGCTTGCAAACCTTATTTGTAGCCATGTTTCTATTGAATCTAAGGGGTATTTCCATATAGATTTCCTCCTCAAGATCTCCGTGCAAGAATGCATTTTTTACATCAAACTGTTGTAAAGGCCAGTCAAAGTTAACTGCTAAAGATAGAAGAATTCTCACCGTATTCATCTTGGCAACTAGAGCAAAGGTTTCTTGATAATCTATTCCATATGTCTGTGTGTATCCTTTAGCCACTAGCCTAGCTTTGTACCTCTCAAGCGTTCCATCTGCTTTATGCTTAACTGTAAAGACCCACTTACATCCCACCGGTTTCTTTCCTCTTGGTAGCTCCACAATCTCCCAAGTATTGTTCTTCTCCAGGGCCTGCATTTCAACATTCATAGCATTCTTCCAATTTTCACAATTTAAAGCCTCTGATAATGTTTTTGGAATGGATACTGTATTTATGTTTGTAAGGAAACTTCTATGAGATGGAGAGCATTTCTCAAAGGACACAAAGTGGGATATTAGGTATAATGAATGTTTTGTGCACTCTCTAGTTCCTTTCCTAAGGGCTATGGGCAAATCAATGTCAGATAAGAAATCACTTTGAGGAGTAGAGCTAGAAGATATTACCTCATTTCCAGGATTTGAGTATGATGATTGGTCCGGCCTTGGTTCAGGGGCTAGACTTTTCCTTCTTGAGTAAACCTGTGAGAACCGATTGTCAGTAGTGGCCTTTCCCCCATCTGCTTGTGAACTAGGTTGTAAGGAGGATTCATTTTGGGTTTGTGAAGGTGGAGGCTCAGGTTGTTCAATTGTAGCTTTAGGAGAGGTTTCGATCTCGGGTTGGAATTTAGAAGATGATGATGGCAAGTCAAGGAGAAAGAAGTCTCGATCCTTATCTTCCACAAATGTTGTCTCCCCCTGAAGATAAGGTTGAGTGAAATATGGTTCTGTTTCAATGAAGGTAACATCTGCGGAGATTAGGAGTTTTTTAGTAGGTGGGTGATAGCACTTGTACCCTTTATGTGTTGAAGAGTATCCCACAAAGGCACACTTGATAGCTCTAGGGTCTAACTTTCCTCTATTTTGGCTATGGACATGAACAAATGAGACACACCCAAATATTCTGGGAACAAGATGGTTTGTTGTACTAAGACTTGGATAAAAGTGAGACAATACCTCCATGGGACTCTTGAAGTTTAACACTCGGGATGGTAACCTGTTTATGACATGTGTGGCTGTAAGAACTGCTTCCCCCCAAAGGTATTTTGGCACATTTTTCTGAAATAATAATGCTCGAGTAGTGTTTAGGAGATGGCCATTTTTCCTTTCTGCAACTCCATTTTGTTGTGGAGTAGAGACACAGGATGACTCATGAATAATACCTTCTTGTCGAAAATATGGGGAAAGTGTTTGGTTGAAATAATCTTTTGCATTATCTGACCTAAACCTTTTGATTTGGACCCCAAATTGGTTTTTTATCATGGAAAAGAAGTTTGGGAGGATATCACTCACATCAGATTTTGATTTAAGCAGAAATATCCAGGTAACTCTTGTACAATCATCAATAAATGAAACAAACCAACGTGCCCCAGAAATATTTGGAACTGTAGATGGACCCCATATATCACTATGAATCAACTCAAAAGGAAAAAGACTTCTTTTGTTATTGGTGGGAAAGGTAGCATGTCTGTGTTTTGCAAGTTCACATGCATCACAATGAAACTGCTTATCAACTAGTCCTTTGAACAAAGAAGGGAACATAATTTCAAGTGTTGAAAAAGAAGGATGTCCGAGCCTAAAATGGTGAAGCCAAATTGTGTCTTTATTGGTGAGGTTTTGTCCAGAAAGGTAGGTTAGGGGCTGGTTCCACTTACCAACTTTCGATTTCTCTAATTCCTCAAGATAGTATAATCCGTCCTTCTCCTTAGCACGTCCAATCATCATTCCCGAGCCCTGGTCTTGAAATAGACAATAAGACGGAAAAAAAGTTACTTTGCAATTCATGTCATGAGAAAGCTTGGATATTGATAAAAGATTGGTGGACAATTTGGGAACATGTAGGACATTTTTCAAAGTAAGGTTAGGACTGATTTTTATTTCTCCTACCCCAGCTACCGTGGCCAAGGAGCCATCGGCAGTAGCAATTTTTCTACTACTAGAACAAGGTGAATATGAACTAAAGTTTTGAAAGGAATGAGTCATATGATCTGTGGTTCCTGAATCAATAATCCACAAATGTTTAAAGGTTCTATCTGAGACATTTAAAGTGTGAGAGGTTGGAAGTTTACCTGAATGTATCAATGAATAGGTACCTGAAGGTTTTTCGAGGATACTTAGGAGATTTCTCAGCTTTTCAATCTCTTCTTTGTTGAGACTGCCCAACTCCTTTGGTGCTGTAGTGGTTGTTTCTGCAACTTTTGACATCTTTCACAAATCAAAACTTGCTGAAGGATAGGTGAGAATCAGGGATAAATCGGCAATGAAGGCCAAGCAACAAAGAGAAACCACCAATGATGAAGAACAGAGGAAAAATTCAGCTATGAAGGCTGATAAAAAAGAACACATGAAATACTCTGTTTTGTCTTTAGAAAACAGAGCAAAGACAACAGTGATGAAGGCTGGAACAATAGAACCAGAACCGAGCCTATAGAGATGAACAAAAACAAATTTTGGTGATGAAGGCTGGATGAGAAAATGGCTATGAAGGCCTAAGGCAAAAAAAATCAGCAATGAAGGCTGAAGAAGAAACTGCAAAAAATCAGCAATGAAGGCTGAAAAAGTGACTGATTTCCAAGAAAAAAACCTAAAGCTCTTGATACCATGTAGGAAATCAAAGTATTGTATTGAAAGACTTAAGATAAAACTGTACATAGGTACCCTATTTATATACAAAGAACTTCTAACTAAATAGGAAAGTATATCACTCATAATCCTAGATATTATTCTAATTAATAGAATCTAATGCTAGGGATACACATATATACTGATTTCCTAAAATAACAAATTAATTAAAACAGTAGTTGACTTTCCAATAATATTCTTGACAGATTCCAAACAGAAACTGATTTTCTTAAAAATTCAATGTGTTAGGGCATTACCTTGAAGTAACAATAGAATAAGAATCCGAGCCTTTTCCCACTATAAAGGTTGATTTAGTTATATGAATGCGTTATACCATGATCCTATTCAAACTCACGTCCCCTTTTTTTTGGCCATTTTAAACCACACTATTAGTAATTTCAGTAAAAAAGACTTACTATTTTTTCGGTCTTTCTGTCTTCTCTTGTCATGGTACATTCTATTGAGTCACATCTTCTGAAGAGGGCAATTATAGAGCTCCAGTTTACATGTCCAAATTTGTTCGCAATAGACACAGTCCAATCTTTTCCTTTATGCAATCATTTCTGTTCTTGTCTTTCCTTATACGCCCATACATCCCCCTTACTTTTTACTTATGCTGATATTAGCTGCCTAACATTCGGTCCTGTACAAAATCGCAGATCTTATCAACAAAAAGTCTTTTGTTAAACAATAATTCCTCTTTCCTTTTGGACAACTAAGTTGCTCACTTCATGATATGTCTTGATCTAAAGTTGTCATTAACCCTAGCATTTTCACTGCTGCTTGTACTAAATATGCATTCAGAAATACATTATTTTAAACCAAGAGTGAAAAAATCCCTACACTTCAACAGTTTCTCATCCACCAGGCACTATATCATCAGCGAAAGCACACACCAAGTGCTATATCTTGAATATCTCTAGTAAGTTTGCCTATTAATAGTGCAAATGATATGATTTTAAAATTGATCCTTGGTGTAGACCTATAATTATAAGAACACTTTATGTATCTCAAAATGAAAAGAAAAAAGAACACACTCTGTCATCCTCAGCGAGTCCCTTACACAAGATTATAACTGCTACAGATATGGCAGTTATACTAGCAAATGCTACATTATAAATAGCAATTTGAACCGACCAAAAAGTAAAATTTCAGTTTTCTTTTGAATGTTAAAGTTGTGCCGATATCTGAGTTGTTATTAAACAACTTATCAAAATAACTTCCATATGTCTTTAACAGATTTCTCAAACAAGCACTTTCTAGCTCTCATGCTTGATAGCAATTTATTTAAACCCCAAAACCTTTTCTCTTGTTTTTCCAAAAAAATTGGTATATATCTCATTCTCACTTCTTTGTTATTCAATTGCATGCAGAAGTCCTAGGAGGAAAAAAGTCTTCAGGGCATATTGGCAAATACTACCTTCTTAACCTCTTTCTTTTCCATGGTGTACTTGTCCAGGTTTTCTCCCTATCTACGCCTATGCAAATCTTCATGATAATTCCTTTTTTCACCACCGAGATTCCTTATGCAGAGGTAAACGCCTCAGTTCTTCCAGAACTTAGCATCTTTCAAACCCTTTCAATATGCCTAGCTATAACAACCTACAAAATATTTGCATTCTAAACCCTAAACCCAATTTCCTCATCCAAATAATTTACTAAGAGCTATATAAATTTTGTTCAGTAAACACCCAAATCAATCAAAAATGAAACAAAGAAATACATGATGAAGCACCCTTCTGTTAGTCAAGGAACTAAAAAGGTGACATGTTGCATCTAAGACGGTAATAATGGCCAAATGGGCTATTGGAACAGGAAAAATGTCGATAGAAGAAAACAATGGTTAGGAAGGAACATCAATGGTATTTGAATTTATCATTCACACTACTGTATCCTTTCTAACAATAACATAATACAAAAAGATATAGAAGCATGCAAAAAGATATAGAAGCATGCATTTAGAAGTTGAAGGTATTAAATGAGCTCCAAAAGCAATTCAGAATCCAACTCTAACAAGTATTAAATGAACTTCTCAGTCATGAATGCTGTAATTAGGCTACAAGTTCAGTTTACCTCTCATATTTCAAAGAGCTAGAAAGTCTAAAAGAATCTTTAATACATAGAGCAAAGCAATTTATGCAAAGTGAAACTCACCTTAACATGATAATTCACATATGCATGAAATGTTGATAAATTCCACACAGTACGGTCCAACTTTTTGCCTTCCACATGACGAGGGAAAATAACTGCATTTATTACACATAATGGAGTTTGTCATATTGGCAACAGCACTAAAAGTGGAAAAGGAAACTCTAATCTCCTGATATTACCAAAAGTAACAAATCCTGCGTTTGCTGATAATGCATCATCAGTTGCTCCCTTCAGTTCCAGTGGAGGAGAATGAGACCACAAACAAAGAGGTGCATTGCTCAACCCAGCTGTACGCCTTGATTCCACAAATTCCTGAAAGATGACGAAGCATTTAAAAGAAAGCAAGAAATATAACCGAAAGAGCAGCGTAAAATTTTTGCACCATCTAACTGTACCTGCAGGAAGGAGGTTGCCAGAACAGTGTCTATTGAGTCCTTGAATCTCATTGGAAACACCACTGTCACCTTCTCTGCCTGCTAAAGTATAATTTTCTACCCAGTTAAATTACAAGACAGCTATAGTCATCAGAAAAAAGTAGACATGTTTGCTCCATCAGAAACAATAAAAAGAAGAAGAATTCGAACAATTACTTATAGAAAAGAGAAAGAGAGACAGAGTATCCGTGAAGCAAAACAAATAAATCCGTAACCGTATGACAGATGATCAGAGAAAGAAATATAAAATAAACATAGAAAGTCATGTCCATTCTCAGCATTAAAACTTAATCAGGCTAGTCACTTGTAACAATACCTGAGGAATGACGAAAAAGGACTCATTTGGTCGATGCACTAGAGCAACAAGCCGATCAATATCTGGAGCAACAGTCCTTGAAGCAAGATATTTTAGGATTACTCTTAAAGGGGCACCTAATACCACTTCCCTAACAGATGCAACCTTTAACAAAAGAGATTGTCTGTACTCTGCAGGACATCAAGAGTTGCATCAGTCAAAAAAGAATAAGAATGATGTAGACCAATGGAACATGTAAAAGCTAAAATTCAGAATGGGTGAACAATAAAGACTCACACACATGCAAACACTTTTAAGTCACCAAGTATGAAAGTCTGCTCTAAGGCCAAGAGTGCTGACTTGTTGCATCTAATTAACAACTACAAATAAGTTTTCTGTGAAAGTCAGCTAAGAAGGATATTTAAGCCATAAATCCTAATCAACAATGAAAACAAGGTAAATAATAGATAGGGATATCCATTTAATATCCTCCCCCTGCCACAAGTTGAACAGCATCCCCTCCCCGCCCCCTTCTCTCCATCCTTTCTTATCAGAAAGGACCACATATTTATTTTTAAGGAAAACTCAAAATTGTTTTGTTAATGGTAGAAATTCATTGGTAACTGCTGGCACTAACAGTTAAAAGTTGCTTATTTCCTTTTTGCAGTTATGTTAAACATCAAGGAATAAGTTTAATTCACAAGAGCCAGAGTAAAAGAGATGTCATTAGCCTATCCTGGGCAATTTTACAAGGTTAGCTGATGGGTGCTGAATATTGAACAGGTTTCCTTCATTCAAATGAGAAACAAATTGCATTTTCAAAAGTAACACTTACATCTATGATAAGACTTGACTTTGGTAGTAAATTCAACTATATCCCATTTTCCCATATACGAGCAAGCATTGTGACATTGATGGAGAAGGCTATGGAAGTAGCAAAATTAGAAGATGCAATAAGCCCAATTTGAGGGTGGAAGCTACAAGAGCAAATTACCACATTTCAGCGTTCAGAGAACACTTTAAAAGCAGTAAGCCGATTCTATTGGGCTATGACACTGACTCACTTGGTCACTGGTCAGATTATCATTAAATTCCAGTAAAAGCACATGCCATTCTTGAGAATGATTGATATAAATGCAGTGAATGCAGCAGATACTAAAGAAGTAAGACATCATATTAAGAGGTACACAAATAAATAAACACGGCTTCCTCATATTAATGTTATATTAATATGCAATGTTCTCAGTTGTTTATTATAGCGATTGACGCACATTCCTTCCCACATTCTGCTGAAACTGCTAATCCCTTTATACAGTTTCACTTGTAATCCCAAAATACTTAAAAATGATTATTATGTCTATATGAATATGAACATATATGAGACGTATTTGGCATATTTCATTGCTATAAAATATTGCCATTATGTTTAGGATACGTCATAAAAAAGTGAGACAAGCATCTGACCTGATATGGATATGGTGAACATTGCATATATATTTGACAGGGAAGCTACTTATTAGAAGCATCCCTACCAAATATGATTGATCTGTTAAATTAAAGCTCCTATTAAGTTCCAAAAAAGGGTATATAATATCTTTTCTAAAAGCTATAACATTAACCTAGGAATCTTGAACTTTTCAATTTTAGGTAAAGCAGTACTTGTCCTCATATCCAAGCTTAAAACCAAGAGAAGAATTCAGTGCAGCAAAGTCATTGAGAAAATATTCTATGGAATAATTAAGACAAACTTACAGACATGAATATACTCCTAAAACTGGTTTTATAGCTCATTTATAATGAAAAATTCGAATTTTAAACAGGTTGACCTAAGTGTTTTGGCATGTTATGGTGCAAGGACATAATGACCTTAGGAAAGGAACTAGCAGACCTTCATCTGGAGGAAGTTTGGACAAATTCAGTTTCAATGTGAGATTGAAGCCATCCCTTGGAGGATCAAGAATTTGCACGGTTCCACCATACGATGCTTTTATAGCTTCTATGGCTCCAAATGGAAGTCCACCAAGGAAAAAAGTTTCCAAAGGTGGGCTAGGTAATGATACCGAAAGCAGTAGAATATGTGGATTCTTCACTGACACCTGCATATTATTTGTAAACTACATGAGCATAATATACTTGCTGTGGTATCTTAACTATCAGTGTAGGGAACCTAATGGAGCAAGCAGCAATAAATGTGCATGAATAATTCATAAATCACCTGAACATGGTAACGAACATCATCAAACTCAACCCAGTGATAGTCTAGCTCAACTGACTTTTCCAGACTGCAAAATGAGATTGAGAGAATTTAACAAGCAGTGAAAAACAGTGAAAACAATAAAATCCTGAAAAATATTCAGTGTTTACAACCCAATGAGCACTGGGAAAGATGTTTCTACACTCAATACCAGTGTTTGTAAATTGATATAGAAAAATTAAAGCACTCAACACAGGTATTTGTAAATTGATATACAAATATTAAAGAACCGCACATATGAGTCCAAGACCATCAACAGCATGCACACATAGATGACTCCAACCTGGCATTTGCCTTTATCACTAAAAATAGCACAATTTTTAAGCTGCTCGCGCTACTTTATTTGTCGGCTTGTGGCTTGTGCAAAATGGGAAATAGGAAAACTAAATATTAATTAAACTGTAAAACACGAAAGCTCATGAATTGAAACTCATCTGAAATGCCAAACTCTGCCCAATTGCCTTGATGCCTCATCAATTCATTCTGTCTAAAAGTTGAAGTATGCAAGAGAAAATAAGCCTTCTACACTCAATTTGTACACTTGTGTTACTCTAACATAGAATTTATTATTGTTTCTGAATGGGAATTTGTATCTTTTACGTTAATTATTTTTAATACATATCATCTTTACAAACAATAAAATAAAAGACTAATTCCGGAAAAGCTTACGGCTCAAGGCTTTAAGAAAGGTGCAAAAGGAGTAGCCATATTTGTTGATAGTCTCATCAGTCCACCTCATAAATCTCTTGCATACCAAGGCGTAGGGTAGGGGTCATGTATTTAAAAGTAACATTACTAGTTAAAAAATCCGGATGAGGAACGCACTGCAAATAACAACGAGAATGGATGCGGCAATAGGACCATAGAAGACTTGATCATCTGCAAAAGAACCATCAAACTCTTCACAAGAGCAGGCTCCAGAAAATGACAGATACATCTATGGCGGAAATGCACTGCGATTCCTTAGCCTAACCATAAACATGCTCGAATTCCCAGCAATGTATTTCAAATTTATCAGATTGTTTAAGAATGAAGATGCAATAAAAGACAAAGAAGAAATCAAATTAAATAATAAAAGTTTAAATTTTATCGGACTAAAGGAAATGAAATGGAAAAAGAGAGAAACAAGAAAACGAAGGAAAACTCACTTCTGCACTCGATTCAGCAAAGTCTGGAGAAGGAATCTTGAATGGCACTGTAACAGTATCATCGGTTTCTTATTCGTCGATCAAAAAGATAAGAGGATGGAGAAGACCAAATTGGAACTATCGCTCAGAATAGTTGTTATTGTAGGGAAATGGTAATGGATCTCGTATAAATAGGGGAACTACAAATTTGGGGGGTTGACTAGAAATAAGCATACAAACATTTATAAAAAAGAAAATGCTAATAAATAACCGTAATTATTACACATATATAATTATATCATGCACTGTTAAAATATTTTTTTCAATTATAATATATGTTTTTTAAAAATATTAAAAAGTTAATAAAATATGTATTATAATCTTAATCTTATTCGTAGAAACATCTTTGAATTATTGAAAAATAACACATTGTTTGTTTATTTGTTGATATAACGCAACTAAGAAACAATTTCATGATGTAAAAAAAAAAAACGATAGAAATCTTTATACAGTATTTAAATAAAAAAAATGAATCACTTCTACCGAAAAAATAAATAAAATGAATCACTTCTTGATAGGGTTGAACAAATATTTTCACTGACAACAAGAGAAAAAATTATTTTAAATAGAACTAAATAAATCTTTATTGCATTTTCCTTAACTTGATCTAGAATGGAAATTTTTTCAAGTTAAAATAATAAACCATAACACTAACTAAACCATCACGAACTCAGAAGAAGATTCGAATGCATCTTAATTAATATATGAAACCTTAACCAGCAAAATACTAAGATAAACAACACTGATCCTTGAGACATACACCTAGACACCAAAATGCAGTATATTTAAACAAAAAGGGAAAAGGAGAGAACATCTGGACTCTAGGCATTATTGCCATGTGAATTTGGGATCTAGGGTACAAAATATGGTGAAAACCATATGCCGTGACTGTTATTTTTTTTGGCACTACTCTAATAACGCTGTTGTCTGCCTCTATATCTCCCTGCTACAGTGTTAAACAATTTTAAGTTTGACCCTAGACATCTTATAATGGTGCAACAACTATCCGTCCAATTTCTTGTCAGCAGGATAGATTACTATTTATTTGCTTAATGATTGGAATGGTTATATGAATAGGAAGAACAAAGGCCAAATAACACTCAAGTAAATTGACTGAAGTTATAACCTTAAAGAATCCCTCACTCTCCAAAGTGGCCAAATTCTCAACCTCTTCAATTTCATCTGATGTGCTATCTTGGTCCTTATTATCAGGCATTTCATTAGTCAGTGGCAAATATAGTGGTGACTGGTCGAGCAGAATTAAGGTATTGTTTCCCTTCTGGACTAGCACTGATGCATTAAAGAATCAAATTAGCTTGTATAATCTCACGGAAAATTTTGAACTATAAGTTGCAAGAGAGGTGGGAGAAATAGATGGAAAAACTTAAGTCTATGAATAGGTACTAAACTCCTGATCAGAACAAACGAAGCAATCTACCTTACAGTTTGGTATACATATCTGAAGTTTTTTCTCATCTACATTCTGGGATTATGGAAGCTGCTTGAAGAGTTATGCTAGATGAAATAATCAACATTATGATCTCGGAGTCTGTTGCTGCAAAAAAAGGTTAGAGACACTATATAGCATTAGTTATTATGATCGTGATGAGACCTAAGGAAGCATATAGAAATATATAGTTGTTAGTTAAATAATCAAGTTGTACTTACAATCCACTTTTAGTGCTTAAGGCATTTCAGTTATCAAGTAATAACAAACTTGGATTTTGATGAGATTTAACTCAATTCTTACAAAAAGTTTGAAGGTTGTTCTTTGTAGGAATGAGTGATAGTCTAATCAATCACCTGATTTTTTTTATTACACTTTATCAGTGCAAATTAAGCACCGTCCGCACTAAGAATAATCTCTATTTTTTTTAAAGTCAATGATCTCTAAATTTTTGGTGGAAAAGTGTTTTATATGAGGTTTATGTATTATATCCTTTGTTCATAGGTGCTCGAAATGTGACAAAGATTTTGAAGCTTCTTCAAAGATAGGAGACTTTTATGAGCTTGAGTTGAATGTCAAGGGCCTGAATACGCTAGAGGAGAGTTTAAATGAATACTTGAGTGTGGAAGAGCTACATGGCGATAACCGATATTTTTGTGTAACATTGGAGTTGATGCTTCTCACAGTATCAAGCTGCGTTGATGAGTGTCGTCAGTCACCAAAAATAAAATTTCCTAACTCTACTATGTAGATAGCGGAGCAAGGGTCGAACCCACAGAGACTGAATTATTTAAGTTAATTATTAAATTAAAAATCTAATCATAGTGTTTAGAGAGAGAAGAAGAAATTTTTGGGGTTTGATAAGCTATGCCTAAAATAGAGAAAACAAGAATTATTAAATATCAAAAACAATTAGCAAAAAGCTTCAGTTACGAGGCAATCAATCATTCTTGGATTTTGATGTTGATCATTGATTACAAAATATTGCTGTCAATTAAATAGTCAACCGTAGCATAACAACAAGCTCTGTTACACCATCTTTCCTTACTGAGTCGTTAGTTAAAACAGGCTCTTTAACTAATCTCTAACTACTTAACCTACCTAGAACAAGCTCTCTAGATATAAGATGTAGCAGCATTAACAACAACAAAAATATAGGTTGACATTAGATAACAAACACATAAGCTCGGTTCATTTAATCTAAACCTTAATTCTCCTCCATCCCTAGTGATTAACTCCACAAGCAATTACGGACTTATGTTTTTAATCTGGCGGTAGATTATTTAATTTAACTAAATAGTATGCACCATATCTAATCAAACAAACAATCATTATAATGTGCTCAGATAATCTTGGATATTTAATCAACAATTATAATGTGTTCAAGAATCTCACAACATGCTTTTCCCAAAAACAATTAATTTACCTCATAACTGAACAAGAAATCTACTCACTATTCATATTCAAGATTATAAGTTCCAAATTATATATTATAATGATTACAAATATCATGCAAAAAACAATCAAAGAAGCAATCTTTAATAATATAAAATCAGAATTAATAATCAAGATTATAAACTAGCAAGCAAGAACACACAAACAATATAAATTTAAATAAAGAAAACAAAATCAAAATTAAAAATAATAAAGAAACCAGCAAAATAATAAAAATAAAATTTTTATTAAATCTACTCTAAAACTATACAAGAAAGAAGAGGGGGAAGAGAGATCTGATTTTTATGAGAGCCAATGTGCTTTTTATATAGGCCTAAGAATCTGAATTAGAGTAAGAGTCTAAGAAGAGTTTTAATTTGACTCAAACTCTTTTTAGAACTTCTCTCTCTTTACAATTCTTTTTCTTCTTAAACTCTATTTTCGTACTTTATTATATTGTCTTAAAAATAATTAAAGCTTTAAGACATAACAAAATTTTTAGACATGTTTTGTCTCAACCAAATCTTGTCTTAACCTTGCTTTATTGGAATTCTTTTCTAAATCACGTTATTCTGCCCAGAATTTCGTACTGATTTTATCCATATGTTTGACCCATCAAACGAACTCCAATTTTTGTGATCTTGTACATTCTGGAAACCTTGAGAAGTCCTCTACAACTTTCATGAATGCCACTTCTTGAGATCAGGTCGTTAAGTTGGTCAAATTCATCAATCTTTTAAATTGGACAGAAAAATCTGCACTTTGCTCCTTTTTATTCTAACTTTGATATTTAATACCTAAAACATAAAATAAACATTAGTAAACTCTTTTAGGCATAAAACATCAATATAGATAATATATTAGCATATATAAAATTCACAAAATATCATCCTATTATGCGTACACAGCCTAATGTGCTTAATTTTCAGCTTAAGCGCCATGATTTCCTTCAGAAGGTAAATGATGGTGTATATAGCATCATTTTACTATTTGCTTAAACATTTTACAGTCAATTGATTAGTAGATCCTTTTCCTTTTTATTATAACCCTTTTACTTGAAGTGCAAGCAATTCCTTTTATATTATGTGTGGTAGAAGCTCCTTTCAATAACATGCTTCATCAAACAGTCATAACACTTTTAATTTTTTATGTGTTTCAATGTGTTAGTAGACTATGACAAAGAAGAAAATTACTTCTGGGTTCTCTTTTCCTGGAGAGCTAGATATGTAGGGGAGACTGTCTGAGACATCTCAAGTGGAATTAATATATGATTTATCAGCAGTTCTTATACACAAAGGAACTGCCGCAAACAATGGTCATTACATAGGTCATATTAAGGATGAGAACACAGGGTCGTAGTAGGGGTTTGATGATAAGCATGTCACAAACTTGGGCCATCATCCATTTGGAGAACGATATTCAACTTCTAATGCTAAATCTAATCAAACCAAGCCAGTTTTTTTATTCATCTTGTATAGGAGTGGATGACACTGCCAATGGAAGTCATTTGGATCCCATTCAGCTACAACAAGTAGAATCTAGTATTAGGAGTCATGTAGAGATATATTCATCTACTAATGCCTACATGCTAATGTAAAATCTTAGGTGTACTAAGAAGAATGGTGTGAGGGGATGTAGGATTAATGGTGCCAGCAGCATGGAAATAAAAGGGGATGCAGATTATGTACATGATGGAATTTCTCTCCCATCTCATCTTTGTCAGGAGATAAAAAAGTTGAATGTCATATGTTGATGCATGTGAACAATTCAAACTAAAGAAGGAAAGAGAACTAGATCACATAACAACGAGGAGACTGGAAGTGAGATCAGTGCTATCTGAAACTCCTATTCATTCAGTTGAAGAACCATTTTATTGGATTTCCTCAGACTGGCTTCGTCAATGGGCTGATAATATTTCTCCACTGTAAGTAGTGCCACATTTATTTGAATCTTTGTTTCTTATTGGCTTGTGCACATTTGGCAATTAAATATACTTCTTGTAGGTAGAAGTTGTTGAGCAATGATTTGATATATTTTTTACTGGCTACTATTGCACATTTAGTTGTAAATTTATGCATTCTTGCATAAATTTGTGATGTTTTCTTTTTGAATTTAATTGTCTGTTTGATATTTTGTAATGGTCTGTGGCAACTGTTGCAAGGTTTACTCTTTTTTCCCCTCTGTACTTTTAGAGTTGATTGTTTACTTTTGATGGTCTGCAGTGTTTTAAATAATGCATCTATCCAATGTTTTCATGGAAAAATTCCAATTTAAATGGTAAAGTTCCAATGTTTTCATGGAAAAATTCCATTTTCAATTTTATTTCCACTTTAAATGGTATCACTACTTTGTTATCTTGCCCAACTGCATTAGATTATTATAGGTGAGGGTTCTTTAATTATTTTTCTTCTTTTGCCCGTAGAAGGAAAAACTGTTCTTTTCAACTCTTTGGTTGTGGGCTTGTGGCATGCTGTAAAGTTTAGGTTCAAGTCCAAGCAACCTTAATCCTTATTCCCCAATTATTAAAAAAAAACTTTTTTTTAACTTTTTGGTTCTCTTCTTCAATTTTCATAATTCTATGTTTTACATTTTTTGTCAACTTTATTCAGTTTTATCTAGGAATCAATTAGGATGAAAGTTATGGGATGATGAAACGATGCATCCTGGAGAATAAAATTTGCTCACTTTGCTCTTTGTTGTTGTGTTCTAGGTGTATATTGATGCTAGAGATTTTCTACTTGTAGGTTGCAACAATGGGTGAAAAGAAAAAACCTTGATACACATAGTGAAGCAGATGCTGGACCAACAAAGTCTATTAAGTGTTGTCATGGGCAACTGATGCCGAAGCAAGTTGCTTGTACTAAGAGATTGCTAGTTCTTGAGAAGCTATGGCTTTTCTTTTATGAAGATGCAGTCACAATAAAACCTGATGATCCTTCAGGTTGTTCAACTTTTCCTTCTGACTCTGAAAAGTGTCCTGAATGCAGCAATGCACTTTCAGAAGTTGCATGCTTGGAGGATTGTATAAGGTTATTTGAACTAAGTTCACATTCATAGTTTATTACTATTTGTTAATGTTCTTTTGCAGTTGATTGACTTCTATGTTCATGCTGCAGAACAGTGAAGCTTAAACAGCGTCAAAATCATGAAAAATTAGCCATGGGCAAGTGTATTCCACTGTCTTTAAATTACAAGTATTACTTGCTGCCTTCTTCTTGGATTTCAAAATAGAGGAACTATGTCACTACCAGCGGCAAAAATATTTCATCTATGGAACCTGAAATTCTTGATGGCATCATTAATTTGCTGGAATGTGAAAAGGTCACTTGCAACTTTTACAATACTTCCTTTCATATATATTCTAGCACCATTGCAGATCATTTTTTTTTTGCCAAGAATTGGTGCTTATTTATCATTTTCCTCTCCTATGGGAAGTAGCTAAGATTTTTCTTCAGTAGTTAGTTAAAGAAAATTTCAGGAATAATGCACTTATGAAGGGCCAACAACCTTTTTATAACTAAAATTGACTTTAAGCCAAAATGTGCAGGAACTTGCTGGTAGAAGTTAAATTTTATCTGTAGATTATTGGGTCCTATTTTATTTCAGTTTGTGAACTTTCACCTTTTTTTACTTCTAGTCTTATGGATAATGGTTGTGATGCCCTTCTTCCTCTGTTTTCATCAGCATTTACGTCTTCTAGAAAGGCCACCAAAAGTGGACCACAAACATGGTTCCTTTTTCCAGAAAGATACTACTGTAATTGTAAGTATATGAGTGTTTATATGTATTCGTTTGCTTGAATAGGCAAACACTGATGCCTACTAGTGTTATTTATTATTTTTAAACTTTTTTGGTAATATCTAATGTGCTTCTTCATCTAGAATATTAGTTCAAAATTAAATTCTCTAATACTTGCTACTTGCTTTCTTTGCTTTTTGTCTCTTACCTCTTTCCTCCTCTCATCTTTGGATTTTAGATAGATAGATTGACCATTATCATTGAGAATGATTGGAAATGCTTTTGTGAAGAATGGGGTGGTAATGAGGAGAATGGCATATCTACTGTGATTGAGCTTAATCGTGCTAATGATTTGGTTGGATGCTGTGCGAACATGCCAATATGTGAGCAACAAGTTGATCTTTCAAATGAAGTAAATAATGAGATCGAGTTAAGACAACCAGTGATTAGGACCTGGCCAGAGGTAATATTGATATTTGATCCTAAATTTACTTCACGTTGTCTGATCTACGTAATGGAGTTTATTTTGCTTTGGACTCATGACTTGGATTCTTTTTGAAAGTTTTGTCCTAAAACATATTGGAAATTTTGTTACTTTTGTGCTCTTGTGTAGGTGGTGAGAAGTGTTGGTTGCTGCTGTCATTAACTTTCTGTAATGAAATGTGATGTGTATGTCCTGAGGTATGCATGATGGTTTTTTTCTTTTTTGTGTGGGAAAAAAGATGCAAATTTAAAGAACAAACAAAATAATGGGAAGAACAGAGAGCATGCTATAGTTTCTTTTTAATTATTTATTTTTCTTCATATAAATGGTGAATTTGTCTGCATTCAAGTAGAGAGATCATCATCATCATCATCATCATCGTCAGAGCTATTATCCTGGTAGATGGGATAAATAGAAAATATTATTATAGATGAGGAAGAAAGAAATTGATGCTACTTGATATGCGTTTCTAAAAGATTCCTGGGGAGGGCAAGAATGCATTTTGCTCATGGGTTCTTAAAACATTCTGAGGCATTTCAAAAGTTATGAAACTTGAACTATGTAATACTGGCTAAAGTGGGTTTGTAATATTCTGCTGAGGTTGTTGAGGCTAGGGAATGGCTTACCAA
This sequence comes from Heritiera littoralis, assembly GCA_031772115.1. Classification (NCBI taxonomy): domain Eukaryota; kingdom Viridiplantae; phylum Streptophyta; class Magnoliopsida; order Malvales; family Malvaceae; genus Heritiera; species Heritiera littoralis. The sequence continues at coordinate 110,781 of JAPDPK010000121.1, read as the reverse complement.
ACTAATTGAAAGGAATGTAAATCACACTTTGAGAAATTATTTGTTATAATTGCCTTCGTTTTTCATACTTCATAGAACATTGTTGGGTATCGCAGAAGTCCATAATATTTAGACCTTAGAATTGTGGATAGGGCAAGTTATGATATGCATTCGTGTCATTGGGAAAATGACCAGATAACTTAATTGAAAGAAATGTAAATGATGCTTTGAGCCTTTTTATTTATATTTGCCTCAAATCTGGGGAATAGTATATATTAAAATTTTCTGTCCTAGACATGGTTTGCCTTTCAGCTGTTAGTACTCCTATATTTGAAGGTTTGAATGATGTATGTTGATATTTTTCTAAGTATGTGAGGAGTGCATTAGAGAAAGAGAAAGCTGTGAGTTGATGCAAAAGCTTAACTATGTCACGACCCGTGACCACATTTCTCACCTTATTGTACACAACTTAACCGGTTGGGCTGTCTGTGATACTTCACTTGTACTGACTGTTAAACAATTTTACATAACATTGTTTATATTATACACATCCCTCATCGTAATTAATCAAATAAGTAGTACTGTTGACATGTCTAAATACAGAAAATAAATGATCATACCTCAAATAACTCAGTCGGTCTATCACATTTTCCTTCGTGTACAGCTGGGATCCACAATCCACTGAACTTACAATCATCAAAACCTGAAATGTTTAAAATTAAAGGGTGAGCAAAACCACGGCTCAGTAAGGGAATTATATGCCTCACTTGATACTCAACTTCCTATATGCTGAAAATCTTTTTCATTTTTTCCTATGGGCTCTAGGCTCGCATGTAGGAAGGATACTACAGTCGGCTAGGGATCCGAATGGAGTAAGGTAGGTATTTTAGAATACCATACTTGTTCCGGAACCTAGAAGCAACTGTAGAGAGAAATTTTTATTTCGTTTTGAATTAATAAATCCTTTTCTTTTTCATTCCATAACCTTTTCATATTCTTTTCAAAATAATGCTTTTATGAGATAAAGCATTTAAATAAAATAATTAATATTCGTATATTCCTTGAAAAGAATATTAGTTAAATCATCGTCTTATTTCTTTAAAACTCATTTCATGTTTTATTGTACTCTCTTAATTAGTACAGTACTTTAAATAGCAAAATAAGCTATTAAAATCTATTCCATTTATCAAATTAGCAAAGCAGTAAGCACTTCGATAGATTGGTCACTATACACGTTGATAAAGCGGTTACTATGTAAGTTAATAAATCAATCCATTCATAAAATGAAAATCCATAAACTTTAAGCGTATAGCTTAACTCATTGAAAATAGTTCCAATATAACCGAATTACTTAATCACTTTAGGCGTAAGCCCCAATTCACTGATTCAGTTACGACATCCATCCTAACTAGCAATGGAGTTAAGTGTCATATCGAGGAACTCGTGTAGCACGTAGGTCTTTCGGGATTCTAGAGGTGGCTCCCACTGTCCAACTGGTATCCGTGTAGCATGTAGGTCCCTTGGGATTCTAGAGGTGGCTCCCACGGTACAGAAATCGAGTCTTCACTTGGTTTGGCCTTTAGGACACAGACTTCTTACTAACACATCGGAACTCGTGTAGCACTTAGTTCTCAAAGGATTCTAGAGGTGGCTCCCCATAGTTCACAAAGAATCTATGTAGCACTTAGGTCCCTTGAGTCTTCTAGAGGTGGCTCACATGGTACAGAAACTTCTTACTAACACATCGGAACTCGTGTATAACTTAGTGCTCAAAGGATTCTAGAGGTGGCTCCCCATAGTTCACTAAGAATCTATGTAGCACTTAGGTCCCTTGAGTCTTCTAGAGGTGGCTCACACGGTACAAAGATTGAGTCTTTACTCGGGTTGGCCTTTATGCCATATATACCTTCCACTATCTTATCATAACTCATGTAGTACTTATAATCTAATATTCCATTTAAGACCATAGTAAGAATATTAGCTTTATCATTTCTTCCTTTTTGAAAACATATTACATGTTTGTATCACAAGTCTTATAAAAATCATCTCACAGTACTATAATCAGTTTCGAAATGAGCATTTTGTAAAAATGCTATAAATCAATTGATTTTCTTCTCATATCATATAAAACATGTTCTTTTCACATGTCACGCAATCATATATCACATTTTCCATTTGACATATTCCATATCATGTAAAACACTTTCCTTTTTAACATATCACCTATCATTTATGGAGTCTAAGATAGACATCAATCTTATCATACTATAAACCCCGGAGGGTAAATAAATAAACCGGTCAAATCTATGACCATAATCTATATTACCCTCGGTGGATCACGGATCAGGTGTCGACCGGGACTAAACATATCACATATCATGCGTCAACATGATAGGAATGCCAACCAATCTCAAAACCGTAGTTTTCATCATAAAATAAACCTTTATGGAATTTATATAAATATATAATTCCATAATTTAAAACCATAAGGGTTAAAATCCTTTAGTGAATATTTATAAAAATATTCATAAAAATATTCACTGTATTTCACTTCATCTTTCACCTCGTATTCCGTGTAATTTATCTATTCCGAGAATTTTCGGTGGTTTCATTATCACCATTTTCGAATACATGAATATTTTAAAATTCCATCTCATTATATTCATGTTTTATGAAATTTAGTAATTTCCTCATGTTTCATGATTTAATATCGATTTTCGAAAATAAAATCATTTAATATGATTTTATAAAGTTTTTCTAAAATTTTCGGCAGCATAACGGCTGCCGATTTACTAACCTCCTGCACAAAAAATACAGTTTTAAATTTTCAGTCAGTACTTCAACCCAAAATTTTCAGCCAATCATGCATCATAATAATTTTCATAAAATATTTGCATAAAATATTTCAAATTTAAAATATGCAGACTGAATATCCTTATAGTGCTGCACATGCATCCCTTACCTTTTTCCGGGTCGGCGACTTCCTCTTATCGATCGCGCCCGCACTCCATCTCTCTCGATTCCTTATCCCGATCGCTGAAAATAATTTCTGGAAATAAAAATTCTAAATCTTAGAATTTTTCTATAATTTATTACATTTTTCTAAAATTTAATTTCCGGGAATTTCTTACCGAACTTCCGTAATTTTCGGGTTGTCGAATTTCCGGGAATCTCCGAATTCCCGAAATTCTCCTTTTTCCTCTTTTCTTTTTTCTTTCTTTTTCCTCTTTTCTTTTTCTTTTTTTTCTTTTTCTTTTTCTTTTTCTTTTTCCTTTTTTTTCTCCTTTCTCTGGCCGGACCGGTTCAGATCGGTTTGGTGTCCTTCCGCAGGTTCAACCTCTTCCCGCCGGCATCACTGCGGTTCGGGCCTCCCTCAGCTGGCCACGGTTGCGGGGACGCTGGATCCGGCCTCGGTTTCGTCCCATCACCGGCAACGGTGCCGGATCTGGCAGTGTGGGTTTCGGTTCCTTTCTCCTCTGTTTCTTCCTCCCTCCGCCGTTTCCTTCACCGCCGGTGGCCTCCTTCACCTTTGTTGGTCCTTGCCGGTGGCGTTGGTGGTGATGGCGGTGGCGGTGCCTGGATCGGCCGGCACCGTCGCATCTCTTTTTCGCTTTTCTCTTCCGGCTTTTGCTTCCGTTTCACGTCGATTCTTTCTCCGTTTCGCTTTGTCGGCGTTGGCGTCAGCTTCCTCTCCCTTTGCCGGTGACGACGCTTCTCTTCCCCCTTCTCCTTTCCTTCTCCGGCGGCCGCTGACGGGGGCGGCCTCTTCGGGAGACAAAATCGGGAGTCTTCCCGATTTTGGTCCCTTTTTTTTTTATTTTGTTTCCTTTCTCTTTTTTGGTTTTATTTTCTTTCCCTTTTTAGTATATAATATACTATATATTATACCCTATAAATTATATTTTATACATATAATATATACTATATATTATACATATATTATTTCATAAATAATGTAATACAATATATATTATATATGAATTATATATATTGTATACTACAAAACATATATCTAGTATATATATGTATATTTATATACTTTAAAATAAATTTCATTTACATATACAAATTATATAAATGTTATAATACAACATATATACATATAAACTTTAATATAAAATCACATTTACCTTTCTTCTATATGTATTTATATAATTATATATACACATAAAATATTATGTCTATATACATATGTATCATTTAAATTTATGAAATAGTATATATTTTCATATATATATATATATCAACGTATATTAAGATATACTATATAGTATTTTAAATACATATATATTTGTATAAAATACGTTTATAAAATTTGTAATTATATAAACATACTTTATTTTCATTTCTCATTTTTCTTATTTAATTTGGATTTTAATCTATCCAAATTAATTCTTTTTCCTCTCTCTATTATTTTTATTTTCACTTCCAATTTAATTTCCTTTACACGAATTTTCCGATTCTTTCACTTCCTCAATTCTCGAGACTTTCACCAATATCCCGTCCTCGCAAAATTTTATTTATTTTCTCTTATTTATTTTCTCCAATATTTATTTTCAATATTTATAATTTCCAATAAATGGAAAATTTATGGTTATCACAAACTATGCTGATGAAGATATTTATGTTTTTCTTATACGTGGAAAAGAAGCTCCAAAATCAATCATACAAGCATTTGAGTCCTCTAAGCCTGAGTGACGAACCTCCAAGTGTTCTCATAGGACAAATTATGGAAATTTAGTAAATTTAAAAGTTTCTGCATCTACATCAATATACCAATTGAAAAATGATGCTATGGGAATCACTCAGGGTATGCATTGTTGAGTTCCTGAAATTTTACTATAATATTTTTAAAACATTTATGCTTATGTTGTGTGCTTCCTTTTTCTAATTAACATGTATCTTTACTGCACAACTCTGAACATGTATTCCCCTTTCTTTGTCTAGAACTTAGAGTTCCATGTTTCAGACTACTTTTGTTGGACTCAGAATCTTATATCTACCTATGACCATTGTTTTCCTACAATCTCGTTGCATAACACTTTGCTAGTTGCCGACCATAAATTTGGGTGATGTATTGTTATTGAGTTGAATTAAATCTTAATAACTGATATTAAGAAGACCACTTCCATTGTTCTATTAATCTTAAAAGGCTTGCCACTCTTATCGCAATATGTTATTTGCTTATAAAAATGATAGTAGTTTACGTTGCAAAGGAGTGTTAGTATCCCAAAATTACACTAGTTGTTGCCATTTTAGCTTCGTGAATTTAAAATTACTTCTATGGAAAAATTTTGATTAAATTTGTGGAAAAGAAAGCTTTCGCCAAATTTCATAACATATGATTTGGGTGGAATATGTGCCATTGATTTAGGTTTAACATCAACCTTTGTATTTCTTGGGCCAAATATCAATCTTTGTTTGAAAATGTGGTAGGAGACAATTTATTAAGATTATTTATTTTGACAAGGTTTGCTTGCTTGTCTACTTTGGATTTGAGACATTGCTATTTTCAACTTTATGTTTCTTAGATGCATTTGTATTGAGCACTTTTTGTCGTCACAGCAAAACATATTTTTGTTTGGTAGGAGTTGACAATCATTACGTGCAGGTTGTTAAGGAAAACCAAATACTTCACAAAAGATCCCGAATAATTGATCAGGAAGCTGCTACTCTTGCAGACATGAATATATTTCCTGGAAATAGGCTTTGGGTGAAAGATTCGGAAATCCATGAAGCTCGAGATTTGTTGGTAATTTTTTTTTCCTTTTGTAAAAAAATAGATTGTCTTAGTTAATATGTTAAATAGAATTAATTGGTTATTTCACTGGTTTTTGGTTTGTTCCCCTCAGTTGGTGTGATGTAAAAGAAACTAGAGAAATTGTTTTCTATTTTCATGTCCTCAGCATAATCTTTATGTGGATCTAGAATTTGACAAATAGTTAAAAGAATTTCATCATATTCATTAGCATGTTGATTGTTATACTTTAGTGCTTTGAAACTGAAACCAACATAAATACTTTTTGAATAAGAACCTGAGCTGGGTTTACATGAAAGGTCTTATTATATGGATTCTTTAATTTTATTGACTTTAGAAGAGAACAAGAAAGGATGGGGAAGAAATCTTAATATGTGAAGTTCTCATTTTGAGATGGTAAAGAAACAAAAGCTTTGAACAAAACATCTGTCAGAAACCTAGAAGAAGGAAAAACAAGTCCAAAATTGGGTGTGAGAGCTAGGAGCCAACAAATTGTGGTGATTGCTTGTGCTAGATTTAATAATTACATAAATTTTCAGTTTTAAATTTTTGCCATAATTTAATACCTTTTATCCACAATTATTAAAATAGAATTGAATTCAGGGTTCAAAAACTGGCAAGAAGTGGTACTTAAACCAGTTGAATGAACAATATAACATGGTATAAGAAATGATGCTGTTAAGGTATTTAATATTAACTTGAAGACAAAATATCACTAGAAAAAATGAGCTTCAGTGTGCTTAATTTATCTATCAAATTGATAAGTGTTTTGATCCTGGAATTGTTTTCTAAAAGCCAATTATGATGATGGTTTATTACGGCTGTCTCTTTTGGCATTTTTCTATCCTAGTTTGATTGTGAGATATGGGATATCTCTTGATCTTTGTCTCAACATCTAGTTCGATATTCTAACCCATCAGTTGATGTTAAATCGGCATTCAAATATAGCATGTGACCAAGTTCCATATGAATATTTTATTGGTCAGGAGTGTTTATTCAAGATGATGTGTTTTCATATATGATGTATATTAATTTCACATGCCACTTTGTATAAGGCAATATAATTTTCATTTTAAGCATTATCACCTATGCATTCCAGTAATGAAGCAGCCATTGTTTGCTGATCTTTTGGTGCTGCACGGATGAGCTTTCTAACCATGAAATGAATGTTGAAAATATTGAGGAAGGATTTCGGGGAACATTATTGACAACAAATATATCATCCAAAGTTGTTTAAAGGAAGCATGACAACAAATATTTCATCTCAAGTTGTTTAGAGGAAGCATACTTTTGTTTTTTGCCTACATCTAAATTTTTGTAGATATTGATGTTGGAAGAAGACATCATGGAATGTTTTGATTTGCATGTAAGTAGGTAAAATGCTTGACTCTATATATATATATATATATATATATATATATATATATATATGAGAACTTTCTGCTGTTTATATTTGATTTGTATCTCTTTTAGCTTCCTCATTTGTCATCTTTATATAATACTTACCTATTAAAAAGCTGTAGTGCAATTAAGGTGTCATGGCTGATAAGCAATCTTCCGCTTTTGTAGCATGACTTAAATAGTCTATTTGTTGTTCATAGCTTTCATGATTGCTTATTCAGACATGATTAGATGTTTGAATCTACATAAGGTTGTCTGATAACATTACTTGCAAATAGTCTTTGTATATCCATGAATGCCATTTCATTTGGTGTCTGAAACATAAATTTTACACCATCTAGCTTTTGTTGTTTTCTACTTGTAACTTTTTCATTTGGCAAGATGATGGGCTTCTCATTTGGTTAATTTTGTAACTTCTTGTCTGGCTCTGGTTTGATAATTGGTGCAAGAAATCACTGATTCATAAAAATGTTGTATTTGTGCTAGCAAATTGAGATAGTAGGAAAGCTTGGTGCGTGAAGGAATATTTTTTATAACTCAAGTCTCTTCCCCAGCCCATTTTTGTGCCTTGATAATATCAATGGTATATGACAAGAGTAAACTCCTGTTGACCCTAGCGATATTAGAAGGCCAAGAATTTCGGAAATGCTGAGAACCTTTTATATATACTGTGGTGTAAATGATTCATATGAATCTCATTAGTTGATGGAAGGGGAATATTCCTTTACATGTACAAATGAGTAGTAATGTGATCCGTAGATATCAACATAGGATACTTAGTGCAGTTCTTATTTGTATGTAATGTATTTCCAGATTTTTTCATCCTACCTCCAATCTCCTATCTCCTATAGTAAATGGCTTCATGCTAATATTGTTAGGACTAGTAGCTAGCTAGCCTAGCCTAGCATTGTGAAGCTTTTCTCCAAACTTATTTTCAGCTCAACTGGATTCTAATTTTTTTATTTTCTATTTTTTAGGTTGTTAATTTGTTTTCTTTTCTCCTCTGTGGTTCGTCACTAGCTATTTTGCTATTTATTTTTTACTTTTAAACACAAAAAAATGGTGATGATTTATACAAAAAGGAAGAAAAATGCCATCTTACTTGTATAAATAACTGAAGGTTTGAAAGTAACTCATTTGTATAAAAATAAATGATCAGAGGTTTTGACTTGTCTAGTGATTCGGATTTGTTCATATGTATATGAAGGTTTGCAGGTTCAATGTTGACTTGTTTTTATATAAATAAAAGGTCAAAGGTTTAGGGATCTGCTTGTACAAATATATAACATTAAAATACTAAAAGCTAAGATTGCTTGTATCATACACAAGGGTCGAATGCCCAAAAATCTAGAGATCTAAATATGTTTATATATCATCATCGTCATCATCATTATCATCATTAGAGTCTTTATCTCAAGAGATTGAGGTAGGCTATATGAACCAATATTTGAATTCACATTAGATCGTCCATATGTATTCTCCTCCTCCATAGATTCCTATCCAAGGTCATTTGCTCATCCAATTCTAAAACCTCAATATCTTTACAAACTACTTCCTTCCAAGTCTTTTTCGGTCTTCCTCTAGTCTTAACCCTTCTCTCAACATCCATAGCCTCTATTCTCCTAACTGGAGCATCTACATGTCTAAGTCTTACGTGTCTAAACCAACGTAAATGATTTTCACACATCTTATCTTCGATAGGGACCACTCCAACCATCTTACGAATATCATCATTTTGTATTCTATCCTTTCTTGTATATCCATATATCCAACGTCACATTCGCATTTCTGTTACACCTATCTTTTGTGTATGTAGCTTCTTAGTCGCTCAACATTCACTACCATATAACAATGTTGATCCAACAACTGTCCTATAAAACTTGCCTTTCAACCATATAGGAATTCCTTTATCATACAACACACGTGTAGTACTTCTCCAATTACTCCATCCAGCCTGGATCCTATAAGTCACATCACCATCAATCTCTCCATGCGTCTGTACTATCGATCTTAGATATCGAAAATGATCCTGCTTAGGTATCGCCACCCCATCTAATGTCACTACATCATGCTCTTCCACTCGATTAGAATTGAATTTACACTCCATGTATTCAATCTTCACTCTGCTTAGTTTAAATCCTTTTGATTCCAACGTTTGTCGCCATAATTCCAACTTTGCATTGATCTCTACTATGGTTTCCACATATAGGACAATATCATCTACAAACATCATAAACCAAGGCACCTTATCCTGGATGGATTTTGTCAGTTCGTCCATAACTACCACAAACAAGAATGAACTCAACGCTGACCCTTGGTGTAATCCTACTGTGATAGGAAACTCACTTGTTTGCCTCCCACCTGTCCTCACATGTGTCCTTGCATCTTTATACATATCCTTAATTAATTTAATATATTTCAAAGGAAAGTCTTTTCTTTTTTAAGGACCACCATAGTATCTCTCTAGGCACTTTATCATATGCTTTCTCCAAATCTATAAAGACCATATGAAGATCTTTACCCATTATTTGAGAGCGCTCCATAAGTTGTCTAAGCAAATATATGGCCTTCATAGTTGATCGACCCAACATAAAACCAAATTGATTTCCGATATCTCTACATTCTTTCTTAATCTCCGTTCTATCATTGTCTCCCATAGTTTCATCGTGTGACTCATTAATTTTATGCATTGGTAGTTGGCACAACTTTGAATATCTTCCTTGTTCTTATATAGGGGTATCAAGACACTTTTCCTCCATTCCTCTGGCATTTTGTTAGTACGCCAAATCTTATTAAATAGATTTGTTAACCACCTAACTCCTACATCTCTAAGGCATTTCCAAACTTCAATTGGGATGTCATCAGGTCCAACAGCTTTTCCGTTCTTCATCATCTTTAGTGCCTCTTTTACCTTTGTCTCTTTGATTCTATGCATAAAGTATCAATTTAAATCCTTGGGAGGCACCGAGATATTATCCAAAACTTTATTTTGTTTGTCATTAAATAATTTGTCAAAATAATCATGCCATCTGTCCTTAATGTCATTATTTTTAACAAGAGTTCTTTGATGCTCATCCTTAATACATTTCACGACTCTTAGGTCACGACTCCTCCTTTCTCTTGCTTGTGCCAATCTGTATATTTTTTTCTCTACCTCCTTTGTGTTCAACTTGTCGTAAATCTCTTTCACAACCTTCGTCTTAGCTTCTGCCACAGCCTTCTTTGCCTCATTTTTTTCTAACTTATATTTTGTAAAACTCTCTTCTATATTTTTCTTCTTCAAAGCCTTGTAATGCTCTCGCTTAGTCTTTATAGCATCCTTTACTACTGCAGTCCACCATGTTGTGTCCTTTCTAGTCGGCACTCTTTTGTTTGATACTCCTAATATCTCTTTGCCACTTTCCGAATGCATTTTGCCATCTTATTCCACATTACATTTGGTTTCTCTTCTATTGTCCAATCCTCTCTTTGAATCCAACTATCTCTACATATTGTATGACAATCTTCTTTTAGCTTCCACCATCGAATCCTTTCAATTCTTTTTTGTTGGTTTCTTCGATGTCGTCTATCTATCTTCATATCCAGAACTTGAAGTCTATGTTGCGTAGTAACACTCTCACCTGGGATAACCTTACAATCCAGACATCTATGTCTATCCCTACTCCTAGTTAAAAAGAAATCTATTTGACTTACTCTTGGTCTACTTTGAAAGGTTATAAGATGAGAATCTCTCTTCTTAAACAATGTATTTACTAGGATTAGGTCATAAGATAAAGCAAAATCTAAGATAGCATCCCTACCCTCGTTTCTTACACCATAACTAAAACCCTCATATACGCTCTCAAAACGCTCTCTACTTTTACCTACATGTCCATTAAGATCGCCGCCAATAAAAAGGTTTCCTCCTAGAGGTATTTCTTGTACTACCTTACCTAAATCCTCCCAAAATTGTTGTTTACTAACCTCATCAAGTCCTATATGGGGTGCATACACGCTAATGACATTCAACGCCTCTTCTCCTAGAACTAGCTTAACCAAAATAATCATATCCCCTTGTCTCCTAATTTGTACAACATCCTTATGGTACTTTTTATCTATAATGATACCTACTCCATTTCGGTCTCTATCTTTCTCTGTGTACCAAAGCTTATATTGCCAAGGTGCAATCTCTCTAGCCTTTTCCCCAACCTATTTGGTCTCTTGAAGACACAAGATGTTAACCCTCCTCCTACTCATAACCTCACAAATCTTAGCTAACTTACCACTAAGCGTACCCATATTCCAAGATCCTAACCTAAGCTTATAGTTATGATTATGGACTAACTTCTTTACCCACCCCCGTCCATTGTGGTATGGGAACCTTTGCCTATTTAACACCACATCTAGGCATCGATGTGGCGTGTCGCTTCCGGGTGACGACCTAGCAACCCTTGCCCACTTTTCACTATACCCGGGCTCCGATGCAGCGCGTCGTTGAGTAGGGGATGCCCCAACGATGTTCTGATATTGGTTCATTTCATGAGATTAGACTAGTCTTTTAAGGCTGGTTGTCCAAACCTACCGCCACCCTCCTCCTTTACCCGGGCTTGGGACCAGCTTCGTTAACTCACACAGGCGGAGTTAAAATTAATCAGAGATCTACATTTACTTTTATGTACATAAAAAATCAAAAGCTTTGATTTGCTTGTATGTATATAATTGATTATAATTGATTAGAAGACTAAATTTGTTTGTACAAATATAAAGGATCAAAGATCTTGATTTGTTTTGCTTTTGTATGTATAAAAATTAGAGGCTTGAGTTATTTTCATTGAAAATATGAGAGTCAAAGACCGTGATTTGGTTTTCTTGTATATATATAAAGTCTTAAAAGCCCATGTATAAAAGAAAGTACTAGAAGCCTACATTTACTTTTGTGTGTGTGTGTATATATATAAAGGATGAGAGATTGAGATTTTCTTTTGTATATACAATATTAGAGGCTTAGATTTTCTTGTATGTATATAGAAGACCAGAGTTTCAGATTTGCTTATTGTGTTTGTATATATATAAGAAACCAAATATCCATATTTGTTTGTTTGTGTGAGTGTGTGAATATATATATATATATTTAGTGTTAGAGATCTAGAATTGCTTTTGTGTATGTGTGTGTAAAGGATTATAAGTCCAGATTAGTTTGTATATATAAAAGGCTAAACTCTTGAATTTGCTTGCATATGTATAATTGCTTAAGGACAGAGTGGGTTGCTTGCTTGTATATATAAAGGCCAAAAGTATAATATTTATTAAGTATGATATAATTAGATATATAAAACATTATTGATTAATAAACATGATTATAAATATTTAATATGAAAATTGATATACAAATTTTGACAAATTAAATTAAATTTTAAAGGGAATAAAATAATAAAAAACAAAATTAAAATATAAAAAATAAATAAAATTATATTTAAGCCCAGCTCGCACTTGTAGTAAAAAAATGAAAGTGTGCATAGACCAAAAGTCAAGCCCAAATTTTCGGGTTGGATTGTGTTTGGGCATATACATAAATCATTGCTACTTGTCCTGAACCCAACCCAGTCCATGATCAGGTTTAGACATATGTTTTGATCTTAACATCGTTTTTAGAATAAAAAACTCTACCGACGATATATAAAATAATTATCCATAAAATAAAATATCTGTCATGTCTTAACACCGCTTGTGAAGTCAAAAACTTCACTAATGATGTTTTGAATAATTATCCAATAAGAATTTATGATATATGAAATTGAGTTGCATACTGCCAACAATCTTTTGATTGAATGATTAAAAAAATTTATAACATATTGTAAAACTTAAATTCAATTTCAAATAACCCACCTCAATTCTCAATTACTACATATTTTTTTATATATATAAAAAAAGAGCTACATACTTGCTCAGATCACGTCTCGTAAAATTTCCTTGTCCAAACTGCGCGACTCATCCTTGCACTTTGTGACAGCTTTTTCACGGCCTCTATGAACCATGATCATCGATCATAGAAATAAATAAGCCTCATGAATTTTTCATTTCTCACTCAAAGACAACTTTGCTAATTTCTTTTTCTGGAGATCATCGAATCGAATGATATTTTTGTGCCAATTTTTATCTCCTATTCTCCACCCTCATGCGCTTCACATTTCATAATATAAATAAATTGACTACAGAAATAACATGTAACACCTCTCCATACCTTGGGCCTAAAACAAAAGGTTCTTTCATATCTATAATTACATTTTCACAAATACAAAAACTTTCAGCCTTATCAATTAGAAATAAATTGACGTTTTATCCAAGAGCCAACCCTACAAAATTACCCTACTTCCAACCTAATTTATCATTGCTATGCTAATTATTCACATCTCTCGCTGTTACATGAACCTGGAGATGCCTATGTCGCAACTAAGCACTCAAAAGAATTCTTCTACTTATCCCAAAAGCATCTGCTCCCATAGGTTACAAGCCTACCAGGTCTCAATAGTTTCTTCAACCTTCGGCTTGTTCCTAGGTCGCCCAGACCGTCTCACATCTTTACTTGACAAAAGCTCCAATGCTTTCTCTAGGGTGACGTCTTTTGGCTTCATACTCTACAATCATGTTTCAATCAACCGATGACATTGGAATTAGATTTCAAAAGGCTGGATACATTAAAAGCCACAGTATTTAACTTTGCAAAAGTACACCAACTTAATGACATTGACCCTATTCAAATAATACATTTTCTTTTTTCAATTTTAACATTGTTTGCTAACATATGACGGGGTACATTTCTTTCGTTGATATTCTTGATATCATTGATTTACATCCCCAAAAAACCTTCCAGGGGAATGTCTATGTATTGATGAACCAATATTGGAAATCTGTCTTTGTCTACCATGCCAATAACACCGTAATCAAGCACCACTATTTTTGAAGACTCAGCCCCAATTATTGAAAACAAAAAAAATCACAAAATAAACTAGAAAAGAATTTTTCATCATCATCACTTGAATACAAACGTACCTTAGGAACAGAAGCAGTGGTGCGTCGATGGCGAACTGAAAATCCAACCTTGGCAAGCTTCAATATCACAGGGTGCCCATCCTTAGGGTGTTCACCCTGCCAAAATCTGTAAGATATAAAGTTCAAAGACATTAGCATAAAGAAAAGAAAACTCACTCTATAGATGGACTGAAAATACCAATGTTACAGGGTAGCGCAACAACTCGAGCATCTTCAAGGGTGATGGAGTCCACATTCTTTATCTGAATGAAAAAACAACATTGAGACCTGTTTATACCCAAGTTGCCATATATCAAAGAGTATTTAAAGGTGCTTACCCACCCCCCTCCCCCCAACAAAAAAAAAAAGGGAGAGTAGTTAGAAGTCGCTCAAGCACACATTATTAAGCGTAAATTAAAAATTATTTGGCATATGTCAAGAATATTATTGGAAAGTCAACTACTGTTTTAATTAATTTGTTATTTTAGGAAATCAGTATATATGTGTATCCCTAGCATTAAGGTTAGAGAATCACTCGATTATAGATTCTATTAATTAGAATAATATCTAGGATTATGAGTGATATACTTTCCTATTTAGTTAGAAGTTCTTTGTATATAAATAGGGTACCTATGTACAGTTTTACCTTAAGTCTTTCAATAAAATACTTTGATTTCCTACAGCATAAAATATGTTAAGTCACATAAACACATAAGAATAAATATAAAATTTGAATCAATAGACATAAACACAACATAATTTTGCTACAAGATGTGTTTATATTTATTGTTATGTGTTTACAAAACTTCTAACAAATTTTACGCCTAATAATACTAAATCTACACTTAATTATGTGTGTTTTACGTTGATCTTACAATAAGATAAAAAATTTTGACCTTACTATACAATTTCCCGTCACTTCTGTATACTTTCAGCATACTAAATCACCTCACCACTTGAAACATTTTCAACAATCTTTTTATTATGAGCAAACTGTAGGGGGTACAAGGAGGGCTATAAACTGAAACTGGTTAAAATAAATTGTAGTGAGAAAACGGATGATGGCTTGATGAACTATTTCAGGAAACAGAAATCACCACAAGTATCTAGGAAAATGCAAATATCAAAAGGTCATTTATGTCGAAGGAATGTGAAAATTTGAATAACCATACATGAGAAACAGAGGATCGCTTAGGTAAATAGCCTGTCCTGTCTTCACCAAGCTGCACATAGGATCCATAAGGGCCATTCTTTAAGAAAACCTGAGAGGGGAATAAAAAAAGAGAACACAAGAAGAAAACAATTCAGTGTCTACTCATAACAAATGGAAACAGGAAATTCAAATGAAAAATAAAGATCCAAATTCTTGTTCATTAGGCTTGGGTTTGAACCTAAGCAACTCCACCCCTATCTCCAGTTATTTAATATTTCTCTTGTAACCAAAAAAAAATTTCTTGTTCATTGATACTAAGACCAAGGTTTAATGCAAACCTTCTCATTGGATCCTGGATTAAGACCTAACAGTTTTGGCTCCTCAACAGAGTTGCTTTTTTGAGGGCTCTCTTCTTCGTCCTCATCACCATATAATGTCTTGGCAATATACCTATATACAAATCCAAAATAATCAATGATTCACAACCACTCAGAAACCAAAACATGATACCTTAACCTTAAAAAGGATATTTAGATTTTTGGATAAAATACAGAAGATTATAGTGCTCTTCCTAACTCCAAAACAGATAAATATCACGAAAACCTATATATGCTTGTATGTATCAACTCCAAGTTAATATCATAGTGCTTGACACTTACTTGCACTTTGGATGCTGGTTACACCCTATAAAATAACCTGCACCAAACCTACTTACCTTGAAAATTAACATGCCCTCTGTGCAACTGGAAAATTTAGGAAAAGGTTATGGTGAGCTTTCTTTTAAAGAGTGAACTAATTAAAATAGCATATATATGCAAAGAAAATATATTGTAATCAAAACAAATTGATGTCCTAGGCATGATATTCTTGGGAAGCTGTTAGCTTTATTGTTGGTTTCAAATGGATTTTTGTCCCTAAATGAATAGATCTTGGAACGTCTTAGGTTGGAACCCTTATCTAACCCATTCACATACAGTTAAAATTGAGTTATTTTTTCCTCTGACAGATTTCTTACACGAAGCTTATAATTCCAAAACTTGTGCTATTTGCAATGAAACCTGCTATTATCACTAAATTTGCAAGTATAGCAGGGTAGGTCTGACACCAACATGACAAAGGGCTGAGGACAATGAAAGAATCGCAACAAACAACAAATAAGATGACACTGTAACAAATAGCCTAGGCAAACATCAAATTAATTAGATAGTCTCCATCCTGTTATGCTAGAGCCAGACAAACATCAACTTAATTACAGAGAAAGAGGTTTCCCGTATTCTCTAGCATTTAAAATTATGCATGTACCTAACCCCCTAATTGAGTCATTAAGAGAAAAAAATCTAAGGATTACTCTTGACAGTGGTCTCATTTGCACACCCTATGTACCAAGCGAATCACAGCTAGCAGATGTTCTAACCAAGGGACTTAACAATCCACTCTTCCACAAGATTGTAACCAAGCTGGGAATGGACAATGTTTATTCACCAGCTTGAGAGGGAGTGTCAAGAATATTATTGGAAAGTCAACTGCTGTTTTAATTAATTTGTTATTTTAGGAAATTAGTATATATGTGTATCCCTAGCATTAAGGTTAGAGAATCACTCGATTATAGATTCTATTAATTAGAATAATATCTAGGATTATGAGTGATATACTTTCCTATTTAGTTAGAAGTTCTTTGTATATAAATAGGGTACCTATGTACAGTTTTATCTTAAGTCTTTTCAATATAATACTTTGATTTCCTACATGGTATCAGAGCTTTAGGTTTTTTTTTTCTTGGAAATCAGTCACTTTTTCAGCCTTCATTGCTGATTTTCTGCAGTTTCTTCTTCAGCCTTCATTGCTGATTTTCTGCAGTTTCTTCTTCAGCCTTCATTGCTGATTTTTTTGCCTTAGGCCTTCATAGCCATTTTCTCATCCAGCCTTCATCACGAAAATTTGTTTTTGTTCATCTCTATAGGCTCGGTTCTGGTTCTATTGTTCCAGCCTTCATCACTGTTGTCTTTGCTCTGTTTTCTAAAGACAAAACAGAGTATTTCATGTGTTCTTTTTTATCAGCCTTCATAACTGAATTTTTCCTCTGTTCTTCATCATTGGTGGTTTCTCTTTGTTGCTTGGCCTTCATTGCCGATTTATCCCTGATTCTCACCTATCCTTCAGCAAGTTTTGATTTGTGAAAGATGTCAAAAGTTGCAGAAACAACCACTGCAGCACCAAAGGAGTTGGGCAGTCTCAACAAAGAAGAGATTGAAAAGCTGAGAAATCTCCTAAGTATCCTCGAAAAACCTTCAGGTACCTATTCATTGATACATTCAGGTAAACTTCCAACCTCTCACGCTTTAAATGCCTCAGATAGAACCTTTAAACATTTGTGGATTATTGATTCAGGAACCACAGATCATATGACTCATTCCTTTCAAAACTTTAGTTCATATTCACCTTGTTCTAGTAGTAGGAAAATTGCTACTGCCGATGGCTCCTTGGCCACGGTAGCTGGGGTAGGAGAAATAAAAATCAGTCCTAACCTTACTTTGAAAAATGTCCTACATGTTCCCAAATTGTCCACCAATCTTTTATCAATATCCAAGCTTTCTCATGACATGAATTGCAAAGTAACTTTTTTTCCATCTTATTGTCTATTTCAAGACCAGGGCTCGGGAATGATGATTGGACGTGCTAAGGAGAAGGACGGATTATACTATCTTGAGGAATTAGAGAAATCGAAAGTTGGTAAGTGGAACCAGCCCCTAACCTACCTTTCTGGACAAAACCTCACCAATAAAGACACAATTTGGCTTCACCATTTTAGGCTCGGACATCCTTCTTTTTCAACCCTTGAAATTATGTTCCCTTCTTTGTTCAAAGGACTAGTTGATAAGCAGTTTCATTGTGATGCATGTGAACTCGCAAAACACAGACGTGCTACCTTTCCCACCAATAACAAAAGAAGCCTTTTTCCTTTTGAGTTGATTCATAGTGATATATGAGGTCCAACTACAATTCCAAATATTTCTGGGGCACGTTGGTTTGTTTCATTTATTGATGATTGTACAAGAGTTACCTGGATATTTCTGCTTAAATCAAAATCTGATGTGAGTGATATCCTCCCAAACTTCTTTTCCATGATAAAAAACCAATTTGGGGTCCAAATCAAAAGGTTTAGGTCAGATAATGCAAAAGATTATTTCAACCAAACACTTTCCCCATATTTTTCAACAAAAAGGTATTATTCATGAGTCATCCTGTGTCTCTACTCCACAACAAAATGGAGTTGCAGAAAGGAAAAATGGCCATCTCCTAAACACTACCCGAGCATTATTATTTCAGAAAAATGTGCCAAAATACCTTTGGGGGAAGCAGTTCTTACAGCCACCACACATGTCATAAACAGGTTACCATCCCGAGTGTTAAACTTCAAGAGTCCCATGGAGGTATTGTCTCACTTTTATCCAAGTCTCCGTACAACAAACCATCTTGTTCCTAGAGTATTTGGGTGTGTCTCATTTGTTCATGTCCATAGCCAAAATAGAGGAAAGTTAGACCCTAGAGCTATCAAGTGTGTCTTTGTGGGATACTCTTCAACACAGAAAGGATACAAGTGCTATCACCCACCTACTAAAAAACTCCTAATCTCAGCAGATGTTACCTTCATTGAAACAGAACCATATTTCACTCAACCCTATCTTCAGAGGGAGACAACATTTGTGGAAGATAAGGATCAAGACTTCTTTCTCCTTGACTTGCCGTCATCATCTTCTAAATTCCAACCCGAGACCAAGACCTCCGCTGAAGTTAGAATTAAGCAACCTGAGCCTCCTCCTTCACAAACCCCAAATGAGCCCTCCTTACAACCAAGTTCACAAGCAGATGGGGGAAAGGCCACTACTAACAATCGGTTCTCACAGGTTTACTCAAGAAGGAAAAGTCTAGCTCCTGAACCAAGGCCGGACCAATCATCAGACTCAAATCCTGGAAATGAGGTAATATCTTCTAGCTCTACTCCTCAAAGTGATTCCTTATCTAACATTGATTTACCTATAGCCCTTAGGAAAGGAACTAGAGAGTGCACAAAACATCCATTATACCCAATATCCCATTTTGTGTCCTTTGAAAAATGCTCTCCATCTCACCGAAGTTTCCTTACAAACATAAACACAATATCCATTCCCAAAACATTATCAGAGGCTTTAAATTGTGAAAATTGGAAGAATGCTATGAATGTTGAAATGCAGGCCCTGGAGAAGAACAATACTTGGGAGATTGTGGAGCTACCAAGAGGAAAGAAAGCAGTGGGATGTAAGTGGGTCTTTACAGTTAAGTATAAAGCAGATGGAACACTGGAGAGGTACAAAGCTAGGTTGGTGGCTAAAGGATACACACAGACATATGGGATAGATTACCAAGAAACCTTTGCTCCGGTTGCCAAGATGAATACGGTGAGAATTCTTTTGTCTCTAGCAGTTAACTTTGATTGGCCTTTACAACAGTTTGATGTAAAAAATGCATTTTTGCACGGAGATCTTGAAGAGGAAATCTACATGGAAATACCCCCTGGATTCAATAGAAACATGGCTGCAAATAAGGTTTGCAAGCTCAAGAAGGCACTATATGGCCTAAAACAGTCACCAAGAGCTTGGTTTGGGAGATTTGCCAAGGTAATGCATTCCATGGGGTACAAGCAGAGCCAAGGGGATCACACCCTATTCATAAAACACTCAGGTTCAGAGGGAGTTACTGCTCTCATTGTCTATGTTGATGATATCATAGTGACGGGAAATAATGAAAAGGAAAGGCAGAACTTGGGAAGATGTTTGGCAAAGGAGTTCGAGATTAAGGAACTAGGAAACTTGAAATATTTTCTGGGCATTGAAGTGGCAAGGTCGAAACAAGGGATCTTTATATCCCAACAAAAGTATGTCCTTGATCTCTTGAAAGACACGGGAAAGTTGGCGTGCAAACCATCCAGCACACCAATTGATCCTAATCATAAACTTGGGGAAGTAGAGGGAGACAATGCTACAGACAAAGAATCATATCAGAGACTGGTTGGTAGACTAATCTACCTATCCCACACACGGCCTGATATTGCCTATGCAGTTAGTGTGGTGAGCCAATTTATGCACAACCCTAAGGAACTCCATTTGCATGCAGTTCATAGAATATTGCACTATCTCAAGGGAACTCCAGGAAAGGGAATTTTGTTCAAAAAAGGTGATAAGCTCACTTTGGAGGCCTACACCGACGCTGACTACGCAAGCTCAGTGGTTGATAGAAGATCCACCACGGGTTACTGCACCTTTTTGGGAGGAAACTTAGTTACTTGGAGGAGCAAAAAGCAGAATGTTGTGGCAAGATCAAGTGCAGAATCAGAATTTCGGGCAATGGCACAAGGTGTATGTGAGCTACTATGGTTGAAGATCATTTTGGAAGATCTAAGACTCAAGTGGGATGGCCCTATGAAGCTCTACTGTGACAACAAATCTGCAATTAGCATCGCACACAATCCTGTGCAGCATGACAGGACAAAACATATTGAAGTTGACAGACATTTCATTAAGGAGAAGCTTGACAGTGGTCTCATTTGCACACCCTATGTACCAAGCGAATCACAGCTAGCAGATGTTCTAACCAAGGGACTTAACAATCCACTCTTCCACAAGATTGTAACCAAGCTGGGAATGGACAATGTTTATTCACCAGCTTGAGAGGGAGTGTCAAGAATATTATTGGAAAGTCAACTGCTGTTTTAATTAATTTGTTATTTTAGGAAATTAGTATATATGTGTATCCCTAGCATTAAGGTTAGAGAATCACTCGATTATAGATTCTATTAATTAGAATAATATCTAGGATTATGAGTGATATACTTTCCTATTTAGTTAGAAGTTCTTTGTATATAAATAGGGTACCTATGTACAGTTTTATCTTAAGTCTTTTCAATATAATACTTTGATTTCCTACAATTACATACTAGCAATGTCAAATACTATTGAATTAAGTTGCAAAATATGGGCAAGAAAGAAAAAATGGCTGCAAAACTACAAGAGGATTGATGTCTGCTTCAGAAGCACTTCCATCCAAGCTAATTGACGAGAGAAGTGCTGAAACCAAGCTTAAAAAATTTCAATGGAGGTTTGAATAGGTTGGTGCATGCATAGGTTCAAAGATGGGACAAAGTGAGCCAAACTTGAAGAGAGTAAACTGTCTTATTTAATCTATTTTTTGTCTGCACATACCAAAAATGCTTTTATCTTAGTTATATAATACTAGTCTTATCCAATCCTTTCCTCCTCCATAGGATTGTTTGACCCTATTCAGATAACCAACTTTCTCTGTTATTCTACTAGAAGACTAAAGACAATGAAAAATTTCATATTAAACAAGAAGTTATCCTAAGCAATTAGACCAATGAGACCAAATCCCCTAGGGATATTTTAAAAGGTTTCAGAGTTCATACTGACCATAAAGAACTATTTTTCACCGAGAAGGTTTACAAGAAATTTATCTTAAACAAATACTCCTTAATCTTCATCTTCTTCTTCTTCTTCATCATCATCATCACTTCTTTCTTTTCAAATTCAATACTTGAAGCCCATGGAAGAAACAAACAACTAAAAAAGCATACCTTGGACAATTCCTACTTTTATTAGGGAGAGAGGCAAACAAGAAATTTCCAAATGTCTTTTCCAACATCTTCTCCACCTGCATTAAAACTCACTATAACGACTCAAATTTTGAAATAGAAATATTTTAAGATCCAAAAAACTGTGATGCTTAAGTAAGGGATGAGAAAGCCTTGGGATGCCTGATGAATATGAACACTCTCAGCACGACTACAATATGAGCTGAAACGTGTCCAGTAGTCTCTAAGGAGCCCTCTCCATTCGGTTAAGCCTGCGGAAACATTGTCAAGCTGAAAGAACAATTGAAAAGTGAAAACAAGTCAATAATGCCACATAACAGAGGAACAAATCAAAATTATAATCTACTTAGTGAAGCTAAACAATCAACATTTTATATCTATCAAACTGAAAAGATGTCATGTACAGCTGTTTGCAACTTACCTCTGTCTCCATATCAGCAGTAAAACTGTAATCAGTCACCTCGGAGAAGTGGTGAGAAAGAAACGCTGAGACCTAAACGTCACCCCCAAAGTATTAGAGAAGACTAAATCTAATAGATCACTTTCAAATCACCGAGAAGAGTTAATTATAAGCCCAAAATGTTTACATAAATTAATTACTTGAAATTATTCCATTTTTGTAAGTTCAATAAAATGTTCCAAGACAGATGACCAATATCATGTACTTCAAGACTGATTGTGCTTTCTAATATAAAATCAAATTGCCTCTTGTGTTGGCTACATGGACAACTGCTTATCACTGATTGCATCAAGAACCAAATATTAATTCCCAACACATTCCAATCCTAGATTGGAGCTTTTACTAAGCATTAAAGCAGCCAGTTCAGAAGTCCTCTTTTTGCACATACCAATATTTACATATCATTAATATGTAAAAAAACATTTGTCTTAACCTATTAAGTTATGCAAAAAGTATTAAGTACCGTAAATCAAATATAGCAGGGAGGAGACAACATACCATGCGGCCGCGAAATTCAGGATATAGTACACGATTTTTCACTGTCACATAGTTTCTATCCTGATGTAACGGGACATGATGTTAGAATATGACCATCAATATCAAAGTTGAAGGTAAATAAGACCAACTGTGACAGTTGCAGTCAAGGACAGAAAAAGTTGCACATATCATAAAATCAATGGCATCAAACTGAAAGAGGAAAACTCAAACTACATAATAATTTTTACTACTCTGGTTTAACAAATTAGTGAAAAGCTGGTCTACATTAAGAAAGAAGCGTAACAGATAATCTTCTTCAGGAATCAGCAGTGACTACAGATTCCAATACAAGGTATTAACTTCAAGTAGGTTTTGGCAGAACATACATTCTCTACTGAATTAGGCCAAAGTGACTATCAAAGATTAAATTGGTATGACATTTTATCTGGGGTGGCTTTCTTTTAAAGTGCTTGCTTGGTTGAGTTTGTTAGGGAAGTTTAGCACTTGGTTATGTTGTTCTATAGGCTTATTCACTTTATTTCTAGTGTGTTGTGAACATTCTGGCTTTGTTATTTGAGGTTGGGATACAGAATTTGTAAGGGGTGGTCTGTTCTTGGCGTATTTAGTATCTCAAGCTATTGAGATTTTCTTCTAATTTCTGGTTAGATATTTTAATGAATCATATTCCAGTATGTTGATGACAGTCCAATCAATTCTAAATAGTTTAAATTCCCTAAAGTTTAAGTGCAAAAAGTTTGTTCCATCACATTATTTTGAGTCACTAACCAAAAGAACATAATTTGTGTCTCGATGCAATAATCAAGCTTTAGGGAGATATGTGCACGAACACGAATGCATGTTATTAATCTAGAGCTTCTAACGAAAGCATTCTGTTACTGAGCAGCTTAGATCATTTTAGATAACGTGCATAGATCTCAAATTTGAAATTAAAAGCTTGAGCTTCATGTCAATTTTAATGAGGTATAAGATGAGTTTGAAAATTGATCATTTCAACACAATTAGTAACCTGTAAAACTTTCAATGTAGATGCATATGTCGAAGGTCTTCCAATCCCAAGCTCCTCCAGTTTCTTAACCTGTAAAATGAAGCATTTATGAAGGTAAGAAAGTCCCATTGGAAAAGAAGAAAAGCAAGCATAGCTAATTAACTGTCTCCTTCCCTCAGCTCATGTTGCATGCAAGCGCTAAGAAAGAAGTGAAAAAGGAAAGATATTTGGATATTGCATATCATCCACAACAAAGAAGCATGTATGAAGAAAAGAAAGAAACATTTTTCAAAACAATTTTGACATGCTTCCCTTAAATGATGAAAAGTATCTTAGTCTCCTTTATAAGATAGCATTTAAACATCATATTTCTAAGCCATAGCTTAATCATGATGACATGATTGTAATTTACAGAGTAAAATAATTGCTCACAAACCCTTCAGGCATGAAGTAAATTGACGAGATGCACCAATGATCCTTCAGAATAGCGTGGTGGAGGCTGAGTATGATGCTGCTTGAGTTCTACTTCACCAAGACGTAATCGATCTCCTCTCTACAAAGCAAATTAGTTAAAAATGGCACAAAATTTTAAAAAAATTACCAACACTTTAAAAATCATTGCAAGACATTGACCTCATGATCTAACGCTAAAGGCAGACAGCCCAATGCCATATATTATCTCATTCCAAACCTCTAAAACTACAGTGATACCTCTAGAAAAGTAGTCACAAAGCTGACAAACCAAGCCCAAAGGAGCAATAGATAAAGCGAAGAACCAGTAACTTCAGGGAACTAAGAATACCAAAAGCCTCAGCATGATCATTTGCTTCATTATCCTTCAATCTGATTGTTTCTGATTCAACATCCTAGAAAATCAAAATTACATTAAAAAAAAAGAAAAAAAATCAATACCTTTAAAACATGCTAGTAATCATGTTATATGTGTTACAAGTGAATCTTTGTGTTGCTGATGAATGTCTAATGTAGAACAACCATTCTCAGATAAAATCACTGAAGAAAAAATCTAAAATCTCAATCAAAATTCAGAAATATCAATCAAACACTCAAATATCTAAAATATAGCAATTTTAATCCAAAAACTCCCAGAGACTAAAATAACATGGGTACTTACAACTGAACCTTAAACATGCAAACCCTAATATAAAGCAAAATATTAAATATTACCCTAATAACTTAATACTTGGAAATGAAGTAAAATACTAATTAATATAAAATAACCTAAATAATCTAAAATGGCCTAAATATATATAAAAATTGCAATCAAACCCATAGTATAAAATAAAGCCCAGATAATTTAAACCCTTAACTAGCATATTTCCATCCTCCACTAATTTCTTTTTATCATAAATTCAAATTCTTATAATATAAAGATTGTAGAACAAATAAATGAAAATGTTTCAATTTAATTTATAAGTATTTAGCGATATTATGATTGAGAACTACAAATAAAGAAAAATTAAGAAATCCTACAATGCATTGAAATTCAATTTTTGATAGAGTCATGCCGACCTCCGTAACTACTTAAAATTATTAAATCAAGTTATAACTGATTTTATGCCATCAGAATTAATAGATTATACTTAAGACTTTATAACTCACTACAAAAAATAGTAAATACGAATAAATAAAAATGGATAATTTAGAAATACAATCAAATTTGATGCTGTTTTATGTCCAAAAAAGATTTACCAACATCCGTACTTTTATACTATAGACACAAAGATTAGACATTTAATTAAACCATCAAAGATGGAAACAAGCAACAATTAAATCAAACCATCAAAAAAACCACAATGCATTCAGACTGTCAAAGCTGAACAAGGAGATGTCCTACATTGATCTCTATTACACACCGAGAGAAGTGGTCAGACAGTATGCAGAATGCACAGATCCACCGGAAAAACTGCAAACTATACCTGATATGCAGACTGATATCCAAGGAACTCTACTCTTGAGCATGAAGATCGAAAAATGATGGACTCATCACAATTCCCAGTTTCTAGTTGTATCTGCTTAGAACAATTAGTGTTAAGTATCATATAGATGATAGCATATAATAACAAGATCAAAATAACCATGTTGGCAACGGTATAGAAGACAGAGAAATATAAACCACACGCAAGTAATACAAGATGCAACTAAAAAAAAAAGGGAAGACTTTGCCGGAAAATGAAATCAATGCAAACTGTTCAGTAAGATAAGATGCAACTAAAATAAAAAAGAAGACTTTGCCAGAAAATGAAATCAATGCAAACTGTTCAGAACATAACTACCACCAAAAGACGGTAACTAATCAAGCCAGCTAAATCTGATTGATGTTTTAACTTTAATGAATCAAATTAATCATAATATAAACATATGAAGAAAATTTACATTCCGACCTGCTCTATGATTGCAGGTTCCATTTGACATGCCATTGTCCTTGACCAAATAAGAGTGTATAACTTCAACGAATCTTCATCAAGTACCCCAACAAGCGTTGCTGACATAGAAAACAATTCAGTTGTTAGCTGGCAGTGAGATTTCACACTAGAAAATAAAATATCTGCACTACAGTTCAAGTAAAAACATAACTTATTCCCTTAAAAAAAAAAAGAAACTTATTCATATACATGGAAACCTCCGAATATTGGTGGGTCTGATTGCTTCATGAGCCTCTTGAGCATTCTTCACCTTCTTAAAATACTTGCGCGCACTTTCTGGGGTAAAATTTGATCCATATCTGCAGAAATTAAGTTTTCATACAATCAACAAGTTAGAGAAAGAGCAAATTTTCCAAATAATTTAAGGAGGGGCACTAAACTACTATACAACCTACAATTAACTGGTGCAAAAAAAAGGGCAACTCAGTGCACAATTAACTTATGCATATCAAAGAAAAACGCAGTAGCTTATTTTACTGCGAACTAGAAAAGAAAAAAAATAGATTATGCTTTGACCATAAAAATTTATAACAAAACAGAGGTAAAAGTGTAGGATACACAAAAATATATGTGAATTAGAGTCACAGATATTGATAATATATCAATTATTCACTTCAAGGAACCTTATAGATACCCAACAATAATTGACATTGCAGAATTGTTAACAGTGAGGAACGAATAGATGAACTTAGCAGCACAGGCACATTGACAGGGATATCAACAAGCAGATATAAGAAAATAAAATTTTTTAGCTTAACAATTCAGATAGACACAAATCACCTTTCCATAACCAAGGAGCGAATGTCCTTAACAGCTCCGTCAGAAATCTAACACAATAACCAAAAAGAGAAGTTATAAACCCCAAAAGATCACCAACCAAAGTGGAAATTAGTGCAGAAAATAAAACATAGAGATCTAAGAAAGACATGAATCAAAGAGAAAAGATAAACAACATATTCATACAACCGAAACTATGATTTTTAGTATCAATTCTAGTTCTACTACAGTAGCATGGATCAAGTGCGAAAATAACACGGCATATGGCAAGCAATACATCAGTTAATATCCATGTGGGAAACCGTATTATTTTAGGAAAATAAATATTTCCTAGAATCAAGTCCATATATTTAGTTGTAATTATGTATTTATTGAGATCCCGTAAGTTTAGGGATTTCAATTAGTATTAGGAGTAGTTTCCTAATTTAGTGCTAGAGCCCTTGTGTATATAAACAAACGTATTGTTCAATAAACAATTCAATTCAAACCCTAAACATTGACATGGCATCAGAGCAGTAAGATTTTTTTGGGAAATTAGGTGTTTTTTTTTTTTTTTTTGGCCTGTCATAGTTTTTCTTTTCTGTTTTGCTCTGTTTTTCTACTGCCAAAACAGAGCATTTACAGTTCTTTACCAGCCTTCATTGCTGGAAATTTTTTATCAGCCTTTATTGCTGTTTTTTTCTTTCTTCTTCAAGTAATCTGTTAATTTCTGCCCATTGGAGACCAAGGACGATGTCAGAGACCAAGGAGATTGGTACGACTGCTGTAGTTCCATTGGATGAAGGAGGCAAAACTCAATCGCAGGGAGAATTGCAAGCCATTCAGGCTGCCTACAGATTGGATGGAAAGAATTACCTCAAGTGGTCCCAACTTGTTCGTACAATCTTGAAAGGCAAAGGGAAGATCGGCCATCTGTTAGGTACAGGACCGAAGCCAGGAGATTCAGGTTTTGGAGTATGGGATGAAGAGGATTCCATGATTATGGCGTGGTTATGGAATTCTATGGTGCCCGAGATAAGTGATACGGTTATGTTCATGGCTACGGCCAAGGACATTTGGGATGCAATCCAACAGACCTACTCAAAGGCCAGAGATGCAGCTCAAGTGTACGAGGTGAAGGTCAAGACTATGGCTGCGAAGCAAGGAAGCAAGACTGTGACCGAATATGCCAACCAATTGAAATCTCTATGGCAAGAACTTGACCACTATAGGGTGATTCAGACTAAATGCCCGGATGATGCAGCCATACTAAAGGATTTTATTGAACGAGATAGAGTTTATGACTTTCTTGTTGGTTTAAACTCTGAGTTTGATCAAGTCAGGATCCAAATTCTCGGAAAGCAGGAAATTCCATGCTTCAATGAAGTGGTGGCTATTATTCGGAGTGAAGAAAGTAGAAGGAGCTTGATGCTTGATCCTCAAACTGTAGATG
This sequence comes from Heritiera littoralis, assembly GCA_031772115.1. Taxonomy (NCBI): domain Eukaryota; kingdom Viridiplantae; phylum Streptophyta; class Magnoliopsida; order Malvales; family Malvaceae; genus Heritiera; species Heritiera littoralis. The sequence goes on along the minus strand of JAPDPK010000121.1, from coordinate 82,243 downwards.
GTTCAGCCATGGTAGCTGAAAGTGTAAAAAATGGTTCGACAAGCATGGAAAGGAAGGCTGCCATTGAAGTAGGCAAGAGTGGTCAGCCCAAGGCTCAAGGCCGTGATGGATTATGGTGCACCTACTGCAAAAAGGGGCGCCACACTCGTGAGAAATGCTGGAAACTGCATGGGAAACCTCCCAGCCGTGAGTGGGGTCAAAGAGATAATCCGTCGAGGGGTAATGGGCAAGCCCATGTTGCTACCAACCCTAAACTTAATTGTTTATTGAATAATACGTTTGTTTATATACACAAGGGCTCTAGCACTAAATTAGGAAACTACTCCTAATACTAATTGAAATCCCTAAACTTACGGGATCTCAATAAATACATAATTACAACTAAATATATGGACTTGATTTTAGGAAATATTTATTTTCCTAAAATAATACGGTTTCCCACACTCCCCCTCAAGCTGGTGAATAGGAATTTTCCATTCCCAGCTTGGATACAATTCTCTCAAATGCCGTGCTACTCAACCCTTTGGTGAGGATATCAGCAAGTTGCCCATGTGTTGACACATATGGAGTACATATCAAGCCACTGTCTAACTTCTCCTTGATGAAATGTCTATCCACCTCGATATGCTTCGTTCGATCATGTTGTACTGGATTATGAGCTATGCTGATTGCTGATTTATTGTCACAGTAGAGCCTCATAGGCCCTTCCCATTTAATCTTTAAGTCTTCTAGGATAATTTTCAGCCAAAGTAGCTCACACACGCCTTGTGCCATTGCACGAAATTCTGCCTCAGCACTAGAACGTGCTACTACACTCTGTTTCTTGCTTCTCCATGTCACAAGATTCCCTCCAAGAAAGGTACAATACCCGGAGGTTGATCTCCTATCGATGATCGATCCTGCATAGTCAGCATCAGTATAGGCTTCAAGTGTCGTACTCCTATTCCTCTTGAACAGAATTCCTCTTCCTGGTGTTCCTTTAAGATACTGCAAAATTCGGTGGGCAGCCTGCAAATGAACCTCTCTTGGACTATGCATAAACTGACTGATTAAGCTCACCGCATAAGCTATATCAGGTCTGGTATGTGATAAGTAAATCAGTCTTCCCACGAGACGTTGATACATTTCCTTGTCCACTGTGGCATCTTCCTCTGCTTTTCCTAGCTTGAGGTTTGGGTCCATAGGAGTACTTGCGGGTTTGCATGCAGTTTTGCCCGTTTCCTTGAGCAAATCCGTAACATACTTCTGTTGGGATATAAAAATCCCTTTTCTAGAGTGCGCAACTTCAATTCCCAGAAAATATTTCAATCTTCCCAAAGTCTTAATTTCAAACTCCTTAGCCAAGCATTGACTCAATATTTGCTGCTCCCTTTTGTCATCTCCAGTTAATATAATGTCATCCACATATACTAACAGTGCTGTTACTCCCCCTGAAGCAGAATGTTTGATAAACAATGTGTGATCCCCCTGACTTTGTTTGTATCCCATGGCCAACATGACTCTAGCAAATCTTCCAAACCAAGCTCGAGGAGATTGCTTCAGGCCATACAAAGCTTTGTTCAACTTACATACAGTATTGGCAATCACATTCCTTCCATAACCTGGTGGAATCTCCATATAAATCTCCTCCTTAAGCTCCCCGTGTAAGAAGGCATTTTTCACATCAAATTGCTGTAGTTCCCAACCAAAATTGGCAGCTAGAGATAAGATTACTCTGACTGTATTCATCTTAGCAACTGGGGCAAACGTCTCTAGGTAGTCAATCCCATAAGTCTGTGTATACCCTTTAGCTACCAACCTCGCCTTGTATCTCTCAATTGACCCATCTGCCCTGTATTTCACAGTATAAACCCACTTGCACCCCACCGACCTTTTTCCTGCTGGTAACTTCACCAACTCCCAAGTTTTATTCTTCTCTAGAGCCTCCATCTCCACATCCATGGCTTGTTTCCATTTTTCATTAGACAATGCCTCAGATAAGGTAGTAGGAATGGTGGTGTTCTTTAGGCTTACAAGGAAGGCTTTGTAGGTTGGTGAGAAATTTTTAAATGATAGGTAGTGTGAAAGAGGATATAATGGCTGTTTTGTACACTTTCTGGTCCCTTTTCTAATAGCAATTGGAAGGTCCTGGTCATCTTCAGTATCAGTAATTTGGGCTTTGGTTTCACTCTGTAATGCTGGAAAGTTAGTAATTGTTACCTCATTTGAAGGACTTGAGTTGGACTCTTGAACTTGCATAGATCCTGGATTGGCCTTTTTCTGCCTTGAGTACACCAAGTTTTTACCAAATCTCACATCTCCAAGAGCAGATTCGGGGTTAGGTACTAGTTTGGGTTCAGACACATTTGGTGCAGTAGGAGTGGTCTTATTTGACTCAGGTTCAAGTTCACCAACAACTGGGGCATTTGACTCAGGTTCAGACTCAACAGATGGCTCAACAGACAGTTGGGGCATATGATTGGGTTGAGACAAAAGTGAAAGATCAGGCAACCCAAGAAAACCTTCCTTATCTTCCCTAAGACTCTCCCCCTGAAGATAAGGTTGAGTGAAATAAGCCTCTTGTTCATTGAATGTTACATCTCGTGACACATAAAATTTCTTAGACGGAGGATGGTAACACTTATATCCTTTCTGAGTTGAGGAATACCCAATAAAAACACACTTTAGAGCTCTAGGGTCTAGCTTCCCCCTGTCTTGACTGTGGATATGAACAAAGGACACACACCCAAAAATGCGAGGTGTAAGATTGTTTGTGGTAGAGAGGTTCGGATAGAATGAAGAAAGCACATCCATTGGACTTTTGAATCCTAGAACTCTAGAGGGTAATCTATTGATGAGATGAGTGGCTGTGAGAACTGCTTCCCCCCAGAAACTTTTTGGCACATTTTTTTGATACAACAGTGCTCGGGTTTGGTCTAAAAGGTGCCCATTTCTTCCTGTGTGAGAACACCACAACAAAATGGAGTCGCCGAAAGAAAAAATGGGCACCTTTTAGACCAAACCCGAGCACTGTTGTATCAAAAAAATGTGCCAAAAAGTTTCTGGGGGGAAGCAGTTCTCACAGCCACTCATCTCATCAATAGATTACCCTCTAGAGTTCTAGGATTCAAAAGTCCAATGGATGTGCTTTCTTCATTCTATCCGAACCTCTCTACCACAAACAATCTTACACCTCGCATTTTTGGGTGTGTGTCCTTTGTTCATATCCACAGTCAAGACAGGGGGAAGCTAGACCCTAGAGCTCTAAAGTGTGTTTTTATTGGGTATTCCTCAACTCAGAAAGGATATAAGTGTTACCATCCTCCGTCTAAGAAATTTTATGTGTCACGAGATGTAACATTCAATGAACAAGAGGCTTATTTCACTCAACCTTATCTTCAGGGGGAGAGTCTTAGGGAAGATAAGGAAGGTTTTCTTGGGTTGCCTGATCTTTCACTTTTGTCTCAACCCAATCATATGCCCCAACTGTCTGTTGAGCCATCTGTTGAGTCTGAACCTGAGTCAAATGCCCCAGTTGTTGGTGAACTTGAACCTGAGTCAAATAAGACCACTCCTACTGCACCAAATGTGTCTGAACCCAAACTAGTACCTAACCCCGAATCTGCTCTTGGAGATGTGAGATTTGGTAAAAACTTGGTGTACTCAAGGCAGAAAAAGGCCAATCCAGGATCTATGCAAGTTCAAGAGTCCAACTCAAGTCCTTCAAATGAGGTAACAATTACTAACTTTCCAGCATTACAGAGTGAAACCAAAGCCCAAATTACTGATACTGAAGATGACCAGGACCTTCCAATTGCTATTAGAAAAGGGACCAGAAAGTGTACAAAACAGCCATTATATCCTCTTTCACACTACCTATCATTTAAAAATTTCTCACCAACCTACAAAGCCTTCCTTGTAAGCCTAAAGAACACCACCATTCCTACTACCTTATCTGAGGCATTGTCTAATGAAAAATGGAAACAAGCCATGGATGTGGAGATGGAGGCTCTAGAGAAGAATAAAACTTGGGAGTTGGTGAAGTTACCAGCAGGAAAAAGGTCGGTGGGGTGCAAGTGGGTTTATACTGTGAAATACAGGGCAGATGGGTCAATTGAGAGATACAAGGCGAGGTTGGTAGCTAAAGGGTATACACAGACTTATGGGATTGACTACCTAGAGACGTTTGCCCCAGTTGCTAAGATGAATACAGTCAGAGTAATCTTATCTCTAGCTGCCAATTTTGGTTGGGAACTACAGCAATTTGATGTGAAAAATGCCTTCTTACACGGGGAGCTTAAGGAGGAGATTTATATGGAGATTCCACCAGGTTATGGAAGGAATGTGATTGCCAATACTGTATGTAAGTTGAACAAAGCTTTGTATGGCCTGAAGCAATCTCCTCGAGCTTGGTTTGGAAGATTTGCTAGAGTCATGTTGGCCATGGGATACAAACAAAGTCAGGGGGATCACACATTGTTTATCAAACATTCTGCTTCAGGGGGAGTAACAGCACTGTTAGTATATGTGGATGACATTATATTAACTGGAGATGACAAAAGGGAGCAGCAAATATTGAGTCAATGCTTGGCTAAGGAGTTTGAAATTAAGACTTTGGGAAGATTGAAATATTTTCTGGGAATTGAAGTTGCGCACTCTAGAAAAGGGATTTTTATATCCCAACAGAAGTATGTTACGGATTTGCTCAAGGAAACGGGCAAAACTGCATGCAAACCCGCAAGTACTCCTATGGACCCAAACCTCAAGCTAGGAAAAGCAGAGGAAGATGCCACAGTGGACAAGGAAATGTATCAACGTCTCGTGGGAAGACTGATTTACTTATCACATACCAGACCTGATATAGCTTATGCGGTGAGCTTAATCAGTCAGTTTATGCATAGTCCAAGAGAGGTTCATTTGCAGGCTGCCCACCGAATTTTGCAGTATCTTAAAGGAACACCAGGAAGAGGAATTCTGTTCAAGAGGAATAGGAGTACGACACTTGAAGCCTATACTGATGCTGACTATGCAGGATCGATCATCGATAGGAGATCAACCTCCGGGTATTGTACCTTTCTTGGAGGGAATCTTGTGACATGGAGAAGCAAGAAACAGAGTGTAGTAGCACGTTCTAGTGCTGAGGCAGAATTTCGTGCAATGGCACAAGGCGTGTGTGAGCTACTTTGGCTGAAAATTATCCTAGAAGACTTAAAGATTAAATGGGAAGGGCCTATGAGGCTCTACTGTGACAATAAATCAGCAATCAGCATAGCTCATAATCCAGTACAACATGATCGAACGAAGCATATCGAGGTGGATAGACATTTCATCAAGGAGAAGTTAGACAGTGGCTTGATATGTACTCCATATGTGTCAACACATGGGCAACTTGCTGATATCCTCACCAAAGGGTTGAGTAGCACGGCATTTGAGAGAATTGTATCCAAGCTGGGAATGGAAAATTCCTATTCACCAGCTTGAGGGGGAGTGTGGGAAACCGTATTATTTTAGGAAAATAAATATTTCCTAGAATCAAGTCCATATATTTAGTTGTAATTATGTATTTATTGAGATCCCGTAAGTTTAGGGATTTCAATTAGTATTAGGAGTAGTTTCCTAATTTAGTGCTAGAGCCCTTGTGTATATAAACAAACGTATTGTTCAATAAACAATTCAATTCAAACCCTAAACATTGACAATCCATATGTTGTATGAATGCAAGTGAGGAGTACTCTAATAAGAAGAACTGAAAGAAAACAGAAATCCAAGATAAGACATTATTCTTGCCAAGATCAAAAGTGCATGCCCTAAACAACCAAATCAAATGGAATAATGACACTTGCAACAACCTTGCAACACACCAAGATGGCGGAAGACACCTACAATGCTCTCCATTTTTTCTGACTTCTTTTGGACAAGAAATCTCTGACTATCGACTTCCCAATAGTACAAATTAAAATTACATCAATAATGTCAACTGTTGCCAACAAGTCTTACCTATGATTTTAACTACCCTTCCCCTGCCAAGTTCAACCAACCTCTAATCTTGCAATTAGACACATGAAGACCTCTATTGCTGGGCATACATATGCTTTTTCGTTATCTTAGAAAAAATGAGAGATGCTGCATAAACTAACCAAGTAATAGAGAGACAAAAGATGTACCCACATGTAGACCATCTGTTCTGCTCTAGGTTATCAACCCAGTTGCCTTAGCATCTGACAACTGAATCCCCTCATAAAGTTTTTGTGCAAGCTGCATTTTTTAAGTGTGAAAACAGTAGCAAAAATATAGAAATATCAACCAGATAGTTAAATGTCAAGGCAAGTATGAATCAAAGCAAACAGTGAAAGAGTGAAAAGGATATAAAAAGCCATACATATAATTTACACATCATCATCATCATCATCAGAGCCTTTAGTTCATCAATCAACTAAATAGTTCACCATAAAGCCTAAAGCAACAAGCAAAATAATTGCATCCCTCGATATTGACACTATATAAAAAGTAACACCAAAAACTGCAGTCAAAACAAAATCAGACATGCCATGAAAATATTGTCATTGCCACCTGAACAAAGTCTTTCATAAAAAAAAAAAAGGGGGGGGGGGGGGGGGGGGGGGGGAGGGAACAATTTCATAAATTAAATTAAATACTTCCAAACTGAAAAGACTGAAACTACAGTTAATCACAGAGAAAGAATAGAGGGTACAAGAAGGAAGATTATTAAATTTTCAAAGGTTTTATACGATGAAATTTAGCAAACAAAATAGAATCAAAATAAATAAGTTGCAAACCTTCATTGTATATGTTGCGGGGAAATTTATGTTTGATACGAGATTTATTTTTGTGTGGTTGTACTTGAGCTTGCGAGAGTGAAAGAAGAATGACGTTGAGTTGAGCGGTGCTTGAGGATCAACAAGGCTTAAGCTGTAGTTTTAATAATTTCGATTTCGATTGGCACGGTTGCCAATTTTTTGTTTTATGTTGTGTTTTCAAAAGTTCTTTTTGTCTTGTTTTATTTTCAATTTATTGAAACAAGAATCATGCTTTATTAGTTACATTTTATTGCAAGATTTTGGCAAAAATAACGTAAAAATCAAAGTGATCAAAGCATGTTCTAAAACAATAGCATAGCCTTGCCATTTCTCTTCATTTACTGAGTTTAAAGCATAAAATTTGGCACTGTGGCCGCACCACCACTATTCACACTCTCTTATCCTCTTCTTTGCCATTGTACATAACAGTAATATATTACCCTTTTCTGTCTTTTTTTATCTGTTACCAATTTGGCTTACATTAGTAGGTAAGCTTGATGCTCATGATTCATGAATGCAACTAAGTGAACCATGCCACGTACAAAATTTCAAATGCAAGGAAAAAGTTACATTGTTAATGATTAAACTTCTCTCACTATCAGCATCAAATCACCATTAGCAATTTCCTACACGAGCTGACGGAGTGGTTATGTTTTTGTCTGGTGTGAGCCATCAGAAGATCTCTCCCAACTCTTCACTCTGCAGAGACCAAATTGTGCTCAAGAAGCCTCCTTTTGCAGTCTTCTACATTGAAAAGGACTTGGAGCTTCATAAACCAGATAGATCCCAAAACTCGGTAAAGGATAAAACCTATGTTTCCATATAAATACAACAAGATACAGATTATTTGCCATCTTTCTTCATTTCCAAATTTTAGAATCTTCACCGCTACAAGGACGCACTCAAAAACATTGCCCGACGTCCTACCATATAATGGGAAGCTTGAGAAGATGAAGGTAACTGTAACCTCATTCTTTTCTCTATTTGTCCAAAAATGTAGCCCGATTCATTTTTAATTTTTTTAAAAAGAGAAAAAAAATGTAGCCCCATTTTAATCTTGGGCCGAGCCTAATTAGCAACAGTGGTTAAGTTTTATGAAGTATCCATTCGCCAGAATTACAAATTACACTAGCAACTCAAAATGCCCAACAAATAAAGACAAATTTAGATAAATACCTCTGGTGGCTCAGAACAAAATGGTTTAAACCTACGTCAGAATCCCTCAAATCAAATAGGATGTGCTGTAAATTGGAGGTTATCTATTTGATTCCATTCCTGGTTTTGTTCAGCCTACTGCCAAGCACCTGGAGCTACAAAAATTACAGGAAAGCACCTCTCTTTTCCTGCCCCATATAGAAGGTACTATAAGTGCTCATGTCTGTGTCTGAAAGAGGCTAAAAATCAGTAAATTGTTATAAGTACAAAAGATGACTCCAACATATAAAAAAGCATACCTTAAATAGATGGTAAGAGACGCATACCTTAAATAGATGGTAAGGGACACATACCTTACCTTCTGAAAGAACACATGTAGGACTTGGTCTCCAAAATCCCTAAAACACTAGCCATCATTCAAGACTAGGACTTTTGGCACCATGACTTGAAAGCAAAATCGGATGTTGTTTTTCTTGATGCCTGTATCTGTTAAAAAGGATAAATTAATTTTCACTCGTCAACCACCTTTGATAGAGAGCAAATGCCATGTCAGGATTCCTCAATTTGCAGTACTCCCTAATAAGAATATCGTAGAGAACATGATCAATTTGTACACCAGATGTCTGCAACTTGCCAAAAAGCTCTTCAGCCTCCTTCATGTTACCTCTCTTACAGTGCCCTCTAATTAGTTCTGTATAAGTTATTATATCAGGTTCATAGCCTCTTCTCAGCATCTCATCATGTAACTGAAGTGCAAAATTAATGTGTCCCAAGTTAGAAGCAGCACTTATCAACAAATTATAGGTAACCACATCTGGGAAAAGGCCACTTAAAAGCATCTTCTTTTTCAGAGACCATGCACTTAGCAAATTTCCTCCTTTCACAAGTGCGTGAATTAATGCATTAAAAGTATATACATTTGGTGCAACACCAAATGATAACATCTGATCTCTAATAGAGAATGCATTTCTATAATCCCCACATCTTCCATAATGGTCGATTATAAGATTCCATATAATAGGCGCTGGAACTATTGACTTCTTTAACATGCTGAGAAGAAACTCATTAGCTTTCACAATATCTCCACAAGCACATAGGCCTTGAATAATTACTTTATAAGAAATCTCATCAGGGGCAATACTCATTCTTGACATAACACTATGAATGTGACAAGCCTCGTCAAATTTTCCTTCCTTGCAGAGAGCACTTATAAGAGTGTTATAAGTAAAAACATCAGGAAGTAAACCTCTTTTAAGCATTTCAGCAAAGTATCCATAGGCAACATTCCTGTTTTGACTCAAACATAACCCATGAATAAGGACATTATAAGCAACAACATCTATCTGAATATTCTTTTGAAGCATCTCATCCCAATATACAAGGGCTTGAACCATATTGCCACTCTTAAAACTACTATCCATAAGTATAGTTGAGGTTATCAAATCCGAAGTTGATTTCCCAATGTCATCACTTAAAATCTCTCCAAGAAGCTTCATAGCATCTTGTAATAGACCTTTCTTGCACAGTGCATGCAAAAGTATGTTACAAGTAACTCTATTGGGCCTAATAGAATTGTTGGCCATTATTGAGAAAAGATTTAGAGCTTGATCCATGTCATCTATAAGACAGTAACCCTTGATAAAAGTGTTGTATGTCACACGGTTGGGAGGTGCACCCATTTCTATCATCTCCCTAAAAAGCCAATCTGCTTTTTCCATGTCACCTATTTTGCAGAGGCCATTTAGAAGATAATTGTGTGCAAGTACATCGGGAAGAATGCCTCTCTGTATCATCTTCCTCCGCAACAATAGAGCTGATCCCAACTTCTTGTCCAAACACAAACCTCTAATTATGGCTACACCATTGTTGTCCCTAAATATCTTCTCAAGAAGCTTTGTAGCATCTCTCAGAAGATGTCTCTTGCACAATCCATGCACAAGTATACTATATGTACCCCTCTTTGGAGTGATACCGCAGCTAGTCATCGTGAAGAATATATGAAGGGCTTTATCCACATCATTTGAAAGGAAACAACCCTTGATAAAGGTGTTGTAGGTCACACTGTTGGGAGGTGGACCAATTACTAGCATCTCCCTAATAAGACAATCTGCCTTCTCCATGTCACCTATTTCGCACAAGCCATTTAGAAGGTAATTGTGCGTATGTACATCAGGAACATCACCTTTCTTTATCATCTCCCTCCGTAACCATAAAGCTGCTTCCAACTTCTGCTCCAAACACAAATCTTTAATCATGGTTATCTGTCTAGCATTATCAGCTTTCAAAGTGTGTCCCTTGAAACCTACGTTCGCCAATGATATTGTTTCTCTGCAAATTCTCATATAAAAATGAAAATAATCATAAAGGAGGATTTTTCTCATTTAAGTGTCATTAAATCATCTATGATGAACACTCAAAATGCTCAATGTAAAAGAATCAGGAGGTCTTATTTAACAATCATCAACCCACCAAAAGAAAATACTATCAAAAATGGTTTCAAAATCCCAAGAGCAAGATTCTTTCCTAACATCAATATACAGCTTCTATTTAAAAGAAATTTAACCAGATATCATCATACGTATATCATTCATATGCAAAGGAAGATATGGCAAGTAGTGTTTAACTATGAGTTAAAGATGCTTAAAATGTAAAGGTAGTTTAACTATGAGTTAAGGATGCTTAAAATGTATAACTTGACACTCTTAAAAAAAGTAGTATATCCAATCTATAAGACATTATAAAAGTCAAACTACCTCACAAAAATTGGCCCATTGATATGATTTCAAAAGAAAAAAGAATAGTCAACTATCTTTACCACATATTGTAGATAAAAAGTTTAATATGCCATTTTCCTTTTAAATCATATATGTGAGAATGACCATGCATATATTGTAAAATTATGCTCGAGTAAAAATAAATTGGATGGAGTATTCAAATTTTGATTTCAAATCATCAAAGGACTATAGAAATCACTACATGATTGTTCCCTTAGTTTCCAAAAAATAATTTGATTGAGTGAGATGAGCATGGAAACAATTTGCAATGTTTGCATAAATTCTCATGTTTCATTTTAGAAAAAGGAAAAGAAAAAAGGCCGTGCTTTCAAAAAAATCAAAGGCTGACCTCATCATTTTCAAACGCTCCAAACTCTCCTTTAACGTTGCATTTAACACATTGAACACTGCCGGTGGCTCTGGTTTGTCATTGTAATCTTTCATTTTCAAAAACCAATCTTGAGCTCTCAACTGATAATGATTGCTGGTAGCTGGCATGAGATCTACAAAAGCTGAAAGTGGATTTTCATCCATCCTAGTCCTTCACAAATTTTCAGGTCCATAAATTAGAAAAGAAGATGAGAGGTAAGCTGCAATATACTCAACATAGAATGAACTCCCTAAGTTGTTCTCTTTTAGCAAATAAAAATTAGTATCCTTATTGGATGGTTCCATCCCAAACCAAACACCTTCAGATGACTCTAACTGGTTATTTGGCTATATTGGGAATTGTTAAGAAGAAGATCCTATGTCTTGGATTATTCGTGATTCCAAGACTTAGTCTTTTCAGTCTCCTCAGTTAACATGGACATTTAGCTGCTTTTTCTATTCTTGGACTGTAATATTGAATACATTTATTATATTGCGAAGTAAGTCAAAGCAAAGATGGCTAAATAACTCAAATTATAAGAACAATGCAGATTGTTTAAGTTTATTTTCCCCCAGAAAATATAATGATCTAGCATGGTTGAAGTAAACTTAGAAGAATTAACTTTTATCTTTCAATTCAATCTATGCTGGTTGGACTAAGCTACGGAACAAGATGAAAGTTACCTTGCATCTGGATTGATGCTCAACATCGTGGCCACCACCAGCGCAACATTGTACTTGATGGAGTCGAGCGTTTGATTCAAAAACCGAATCGGAACAACATGAGACCATGAGCATGACAATGATTCCTCACAAACAATTGCTAACTGGAATCACCAATCACAGGTTTAATCTAACTTTTAAATTCATAAAACCATTCTTTTTTTCCTCTACAAAAGAGAGAGAGAAATAGAGAACTCACGGCCATTGGATTAACGTTCTCGTAGGGTAAGGAATCTCAGCAGCTCCTAACTCAACACTGCAACATCATTTCTTCTTCTTTGTCTTTCACTTGTTCCCTCGGACACAGTTGAGGCGGAACTGGGAAGGCGATGTTGTTCCCTTCTCTTGTATATGTACTTATTTTGCCAGGAACTTTGCCAACCGGCCTACAATCAATTACACCCAGTTTTGCAGCCAGTTTCATGGGTTGGAGCTATGAATGTCGAGCTGTCGGATACTCAAATATTTCTGTTTATTAGTAGGCAAATCATATATGCAAGTGAACATGAAAAGAAAAAGAAAAAGATTGACATGAAATGAAAGGCAGCAGGTGAGATTATAATCTTCAGAACTTTAGGTCATGTTTGGTGCATGGGATAAGGATAGGATAGGATAATATAAGATTAAGGATAGGATAGGATAATATAAGATTAAGGATAGGATAAGATTAGATGATAATATCCTATCATATGTTTGGTGTGTACATGGATTAAGCATAAGATAGGATGATTTTTTATATGATTTATGGTTAAAATAACAAAAAAATAACAATAACAAAAAAAATAAACTAACACAATAATAATTTAAAAATAACAAAAAAAACATAAATCATGAATCAAACAATAAAAATAGTACAAAATCATATAAAAAATAAAACTTATGGCAAAGCAAATTTTTTTTGATGTAATATAGCAACGCAATTTTTACATATCAAAAGTATCATTAGAAATAACAAGTTTTTCTCAGGATCTAAAACAATTTCTTGAAACAAAAGTAACATTAATACTAATAATCCTAAAATTAATAAGTTTGCTAGTAGAATCATGATATTGACAACTATGATGAGAACAATACCAACAAACCTAGTATTTATAATCTATACTAGTAAAAAGCTTCATTTTGCAAGTAGACGTTGAACAAAGGCCACTCTAGCATCTCCTTTGAAACCCCAAAATAAATGAATATTTTGGGGTTTGTCCATTATCTTCATACCAACTTCAATCATGTCCTCGGTACTTAAACCCATTTTCTCAAGCTCCTCAGGAACATTTCTTTGATCATCATATATCCGCTAAACCTTCTGGCCTTTGTTATCTTTATTAGTCATACCGTGCAAAGAGCCAAAATCTATTATGGTAATTAGTATGTTTCTGCACTAATTAAGCATAACAGGCATATGAAACTTTATAAAAGCTGATATGTCTGCATCATTCTTGAAGTTTAACGTGAAAGCATTCTAAAGGATCGAAGTAAACCCTATTACATTTCATATCTTCTTTTTCTTCCCTAGAATATAATTTCCATGAGTTGATTTTTTTTATTCGTGCCCTGTTTTCGCATGATTAATTTGTCAATCACTTATTTGTAGTATATGTCTTTTTAAATGGTTCTTTTGCAGGAAGAATGAGTGATTTGCAGAATATTTCACAAAACAGGTGAGAAGAAAATGCCCTGGCTCAAGGACAAAGCTATATCTTTGAAGTTTCTTCATCTCTAACAACTTCCTTACCTCCGTTGCTTGAAACACCAACACCCTTCCTAGAATCTAAGTGGAGGTTGTTGACAGAATTTGAGAGCTCGAATTAGTGAAGTATGAAAGATTGTACACCAGGCCTAGCCTGTCCAAATCCTAGACAAGAGGTGCCAACAAGCTAGACTCTCTGGAAACTCCCAAAAATGTAAGGATGAAGTTTATTACGGCATGTGATTGCTGATTGTTTTCACTTTGTTCATGAAAGTGGATCTGCATTGAAAATGAAAATTAAAAAAATACAAGCAGTACTTAACATGTTACTGTAATTTTCCCCTAACTGGCTAGTTGTTTCTGCAAGTTTCTAAGTTGAAAAACTTGGACAATGTGCCAGAACCAAGCTGGCAATTGCCATTGTAAAATGATAATCAGAAATACAAAACTCTAATAAAAATTATGACATACTGGCAGATTAAATTTAAAATTTATTAAATTTAAGGGTAAAATAGGAAACTCATTAATAAAATTTTTTTTAAATAAATCCTATCCTATGGATTAAAAATAATCCTTCACTTTTCTAAAGGATTAAGTTATCCTCTTGATATGAGATGACTAATCCTCTCATTAATCCTATCCTATTGCTTAAATACATAACAAACATGTGATAGGATGCTAATCATCCTATCCTTTAAATAATGCTATGTGCCAAACATGCACTTAAAGTATAACCTCATCTTGGGTTCACTTGTCAACTACATTTTACAACTGGCCTATACAGTTAATGCATCCATGTTGGCAGTGCTAAAAAAGATTAAGGTTGAGTTTAGAAAGTTCTTGTAAGATTTTCAACTTGTCCAAAATCTCGACTTAAGAACCAAGTTTTTTCACGTTTTTCAGTGTTTCAATATCACCATCAGACATTTGGGTAAAGCTTGTTTGATGTTTCAGTTATGGTGAATTCTATTCTTTTGCAAAAATGAAGTAAAAGGCTGATCTAGCCGGCAGATCTGTTTCTCAATATAACCATTCCATTTCAAACCACAAATCTCCAAGCTCAATAGAGGAAAAAGTTTTGTCAGATCTTGCTACCTTTTGTTCAACTAAATATCGCTGTTTTCGCGCAGCCAGAGAGAGGAAGGACTGCTACCGCCGCTGGATCTGAGCTCGCCGCCGCTAGATCTGAACTTGCTGCCTGCTACGATGAGAGGATGTGAAGAGAGTCGCCGCGCCTGAGCTGAGAGATGGTACGCCAAAGAAGTCGCCGGCGCCGTTCGCGGGTACCAGGTCTGACCGAAAATCACTAGCAGCAGGTGGTGTTTAGGGGAGCTTGGAGAATGAAAACCAAAACACTAAAGAGGGTAAAAACACAAGGCCACAAGGGGCCGACTGCTGTTCTGCAGTTTTTTTTTTTTTTTACATTTTTTTTTTACTTTTAGTTATTTTATGAAAAATAAAATATTATAGTTTATAATCTATAGTAATAGACTAATAGTATTAGTTTATAGTATACACATAAATATTTTTTTATATTATGAGTTTTTTTAATAAAATATTTTCATATTTTTTTAATTAAAGTTTAGCTAACTTATTATGCGTGTGCAACAATAATAGATTAATTTATCATAAATTAGTTAATTATTTTTACAAATATAAATTTCAATTCAAACATGGGTTTGATTCACACTCCATGTTCTGAGAAATATTTACCATCCGAAAAGCGGAAAAAACGGAGTCTTTGTCTAAAGAAATGCGTTGAGAAAGGGTGGATGTATAGAACCTTTCAACGAGATAGTGCTTTTTCAACTCTCTCAAAACGGAATCTATTCCAAACATATATGCCATGGTTCCTTACTTCGACAGGGTACAAATATCTAAATTTGATATTTTTTGTATTATCTTTGTATAATATATATAGTACATTAATATATATATAAAATAATAATATTATATGTATAATATATAGTTTATAAGTATAATAAAAAAAAGATAATACAAAAAAAAGGAAACAAAAGAAAACAGAAGGGATCGGGGCAAACCCCGACACCTTCCCAGCTAAATCCTGATGGCAGCAACAGCTGCTGCCATCGGCAAGAGAAGACCAGAGAGAAGGAGAAGGTGTCGTCGATCGACGAGGAAGGGTGAAGGCTACCGACGACGGCCCGAAAAAGGAGAGAAAAATCAAAGAAGAGATCGGCGAAGCCGAAAAGAAAAGAAAATAAGAAAGTGGCGGTGCCGGCCGATTCAGCCACCTCCACTGCAACCACACCGTCGGCGGAGGAAAAAGAAAGGGTAGGAGGCCATCGGTGAGAAGGAAAACAGCGGAGGAAGAAGGAAGAAGAGGCCGAAAGTTCCCGTTCCAGATCCAGTTAAACACTAAGGAAATTTTGTTATTAATTTTATAACACAATTAATCAGTGTTCTGGATCCAAGACTAAGGAAACAAATCAGCCAACATATTAAATGGAATTTGCCCATAATCAGATAATACCAGAACACTGATTTCCGAGAAAGAGATAATATCAAAAACAAGAAAATAAATCACAGAAGCAAAAACAGAAAAATGTGAACCACTGATTTGTTACTTAAAAGGGAGAAAAGCATTTATAGAGAGTAAAATCGAAATGATATAAAAAGGAAACAGTTTTCTAACCAGATTTCTTACTAGAGTAAGTGTTTGAATCCAAAACAAGTTGTGTTCCTCTTCACTAAAAAAAAAAAGTTCTCTCATGAACTTAGCAAACCAAAAATTAAGGGAAAAAACCCTAAAGTGTTCTTAGAAAAAATAAAATAATGTTAGGTAAACTAAGAGAAGGATTAGACAATCCTTACCTATCAATCAAACATCAAAAATAAAACCCCACATAACTTAAAAAAGCAATAAACATCACCAACTAAACCAAAACATCATTAGATTATCACATACAGGCAAACAGATCAATAAAAATGACGAAAGTTTTCTTGCAAAAAACATGGTCGCATACCTGTAACAGAGCAGGTTCCAGGGAAACTGAACCAACGGTTGTTAGGAAATTCGGACAAAGTTCCAAGATTTAACAAAAGCCAAGCAAACTGAGCAAAGAAAGAATAGTTCAGACAAGGAAAAAACAGGTGCTTGCAGTGAAAAAAAGAGTAACCTCTTTAATAAGGAAGCATTTAAGGAAGATGAAATTGGTACAATATGTAAAATTTTCTTTTATCCTTCAAATAGCAGAGACCAGTGAAATGGGTTATCTCCAGATTTGGCTGATAACCAATTCCTGAGCAAAACCCATTTCAGAGAGAGAAAGAGAAAGAAATAAAGAAAGGAGAGGTTTTTCTTTTCTTTTTATTAGAGTTTTTTTTATTTTAAAAAAAAAACCCCGACACACAGGGAATGCTGAGAGAAAGCGATTTTTTAAAGGCTGTTGTGTCTAGAGTTTCGACTGTAGACAACAGACATAGAAAGCTCAGGAAATATGGGGAGCTGGGGAGAGAGCTCGTATGCGCGTGGACTTTTCCCTTTTTTTGAATTTAAATGATAAAATAACCAAAAAAAAATGGCCTTATCATTATCACTTCATGTAAATAAATACTTATATTTTTATTGAATTTATATAAATTTATTTGAATACAAATTAAAAAATAATAATTTATTTAAATAAAATAAAAACATAAAAATTTACTAAAAAAATAAAATAGTTCAGAAACATGTTTTACTATTTTAACCATTGAACCTTTCTTTATAAAAAGTGGCATGGAATGAGTGTGAGAGGGAAAAAAAATGAAAGTTTAAGACTTTGAAGTGTTATTCAAGCAAAAGGTTTGATTTTAATGAGAGAAAAAAGAATAAAAAGAAATATATATATATATATAATTAGGGATTTTCCCCTCAAACCAAAAAGAAAATTATAATGCGATCTTACTCATCAGCATCCTATTTTTTACTTTATTTTAAATTATTTTCTTTGTATTTTTTTTATAAAAAATGTTTCTTGTTCTTTCATGACCTTTTCCATTCGTATTAATCTTTTTGGGTTTTCTTTTGGGTTTTCTTCGATGTAGGCATATACTTTAGTTACCAGCCAAAACTAGTTAGCCCCAAACTACTATTCCACGTGGGGTAACCTTTCTTTGTTGAGAAATTTAAAAAATATTCTTTTTTTTTTTTTTTCATTTTACACTCACTTTGTCCTTTATATGAACAGTATCATAGTGAGAAAAATAGTATATATGGAGAGAAAAAGTGTGTATATAAAAGTTCTCTTCTTTGTTTCTTTCTCTACTCTTGTTTTGCTTTTAACAGTGAAAGAAAAGTCCTTTCCTCTTGCTGGCTTTCCTTTTGGTTTTTCGGTGCATCTGCAATCTGCATGGCACCATGGCCAATAAGCCTTTTTAATTTCTTTTTTTTTTTAATAATCTCTAAGTATGATCACTTTCATTCCTGATCCCTTGCTTGTTTGCAAATTTCTAAGCAATTTTTTTCTTGTATCACCACATTTGCTTGTCCATTAAACCTAAACTCCGTAAAACAATCAACACCAACCAATAAGGCATTGATTTTTTTTTTACATTTTTTAAGAATTATTGTATGAATTGTTTGAATTAAACTCTAAAATTAATGAAAATTGATTTAATAGAAAAGAGTTGATCCAAAAATTTTGAAATATTACGTTTAAATTTATGGTTTCTGATTTTGATTTAACTTTATATTAAATTTATCTAATTACTAACAGTTATATTTGTTAGTTTATTTATTTGATTAAGCAATTTTTATTTTAATTTAATTAGAGCATAAAAAATTATATCTAGCTCAAGTATATTAAGAATAACTTTTGAAAATAATGATAATAAGTGCTTATTAAAGCTTAATGTCATGAAGAAAGTGAAAGGCACACGAGGAACGCAAAGGTCTTAGGGAAGTCAGAAACTGTGGCCACTTACTTGAATTCGTTCTATTTTGTTTCTTAAAACTTATGTTTAAATCAATGTGACAAATTATGCAACAATGATTTCTGTTATTACAAGATAAAAAAAATTCCCATTCTCTTGACCGAAAAAAAATATATCATACGCCAATAAGTCTAGGTGCAATAAGTTAGTATTTTATCAATATGATATAATTACGTTTTAAAAAAATAGTCATTTAATTAATAGTCCTAATGCCCATGGTGAAATTAACACTATAACTTTATGGTATAATTCTCTGATTGTATATTTATTTCTTTATAAAAAAAAAGTCGTTGTTTAAAGACTCAGGAATTAGTATTCACATTTTAAAAATTATTTTAAGAAATATTATATAAATTAACTTAGCTATCTGAGTGCCTTTTTCTTTTATTTAATAGAACATATCATATGCCGGAGGATACACGATGTTGAGTGTCATTTGGAATTACATATTAGGGGATGATTTTCATTTTGGAAATCCACTTAGAAAATCAAAAGGTTTAATATTTTATTAAGCGAAGAACTTGGAAACATCTTTCTATATTTATTGCAAGAGAAATACGTATGCGTATATAAAAACCATTAAACACAGATCTGACACCACCCATATTTTCCATTTGATTTTTAAATGACTTTATTTCAACTTTTCCATTATTTTTGTTTTTTTTTAAACCATATATATTCTCATCCATTTTGATGGTTTGAGATTATTCTTGTTCGAAGCTTAGTCACAGTTAAAGCTCTTCACCTCTCCCCAAATATATGTTTAGTAGAGATCGAATCCGAAATCTTTTCCCACAAACTTAACATGCGTTACCAACTGAGCCACAATCCATAAGTGTCCCTTATTTTTGTTAAACTTAAAAGAGAAAAACTTGGGATTACCTTAAACAGACATCCCTGATCTTCTTTATAAAGTATATTTATACTTATACTTGATAACATTGTTACAAGTAACATATAAATTAAGATTTAAAACCAATGAGTAAGTAACATATAAATTAGAACAAAAATTTGTGATTTAATTTAAGGATAGCAATTCAAGTTTATCTCAATTTTAATAAATTTTTATTGTAACATTTAATAAAATAAAAGTTTTTTTTCAATATATGAGAAATGAGAAATTGAACTTTAGACTTAATTTGTTTTAAAGAAGAGTAATAATTGTTAAACCAACTTTTAGTTATTAAACTAAAAGATATTATCTCATACAACATTAGCGGAATTCTTAGATTTATTTGATGAAATTAATATATTGTTAACATATATCCTTTAAGATACGTTAAAAATTAAATAATAAAATTTATTAAAAAATATGAGATATGTAATCATTTTTAAATATACTCATGAAACTAAACAATTTCACTGTTAATATATATTTAAAAAAGAGTTTTGTATATGATGCACTGACAGTATATAGTTTTTATACACTGTCAATGCATCAGAGGTTAACATCTCATCAATAGGCTCTTATGGGCAAATTAAAAAAAATTATTTATATTTGCATATAAGGGCCCACAAGCAACTTCACAAAGCCCTCAAACAAGTGAGTCGCCACCAATCTTTTTGTTAGGTGTGATTGGCCACCTAAAAATATTTATCTTTTTAACAAAAGCTTAAAATGAATTAAGTTTTATTTAAAAGACAATTTTCTGGTCTGCGAAAAACAAAATGGGTTTGGTAGTACGGGTACGTGTGGGGAAGGATTAGCACCGCCACGACGCCCATTAAAAAACAGTACCATCTTAATCATGTGTTATCCTCTAGTTTTAATAAAGTGGTCTTAAATTAATATTTAAAAATAATTTACTTTTTATTGCAATCAATTTTATTCTTTTTATTCAAAGTCATTTTTTGTTTGTAAAGGAAAAATCATTTTTTATTATTTTAAAAAGTTAAATTTTATTTTTAAAAATGAATGTGAATCTTTTTGTGTTGAACAATTAAATCAAATATTTCAATACTTTGGTAATATTTGAAATAATAATCTCACCTAGAGATTTCTTAAGAATCGCTACTTGCGATTTCTATAGAATCTCATTCTCAGAAATTCACAATATTTTGTAATTAAACATATATGCACGTGATGCAACAAATAATTGCATGATGCATATGAGATTTTTATTATTTTTCCTTAAGAAAATCATTATTTCATTTTTTTGATAATTTTTTTATAAAACTTTATTTATTTGTTTATTTTAAATGAAAATCAGCATTATTGAAGAATCGTACTTAATATTCCAATACTTTGGTAATATTTAGTACATTCCTCTCACCTAGGGATCAATTAGAAAATCACTATTTGTGAATTTCATAACATCTCATCATTGGAATAAATATTTAATTATTAAAGCTTTATTATTAACTTTTATTTTTTTTTTTACTACACATTTTGAAATCTAGCAATTTGCCTAAAAAAAATATTATTATTATTATTTTAAAAGAGATACATGATTTTATTATTACAACTAATTTCATACAATTAATTATGCTTAACATTATTATTAATTATAAATTTTACAAAATTTTATATGTATATTTTCATCATAGAAATATATTAAGATACATAAAACAAATAATTAAAGACATACAAAAAATGTAAATAGAAGAGGTAAGAATGTACCCTAACTAGTTTGGGCTTTGAACCCAAAGAAAACCTTTCCAAAACAGCCTAAAAACCGAGCCCAAAAGTAGCTTGGAGTGGGCTGAAGCAGCTGGGCTGAAACGCAAGACACGAGCGGGTCGGGTCGTGTGGATTTATATAATTATATTTATATACAATATAAAGCCCCCACTCGGCTCCACGTAGCTCCATCCATTGATGTGACGAGCTTCCGATCAAATATGCGATACTGACATGCCACCCATAGAAATATCACATGTCATGAATTCAAAAAATATAATAAAAGAAAATTAAAAAAATTAAAAAATTAAAAATATAAATAATAAAAGTGTTTTATTTTAAAGACTTTTAAAATTACATTTTATTTTTGAAAATATATTTTTATTTTCTTCTTGTCTCTCTCCTTTCCTTTCTCTCTCTTCCGACCTTTTTTTCTCATCCCCCTTATATGACCAAATCTAGCCTAAGCAAGGTTGGACTCGACCATATGAGAGAATGAAAGGGGGGGAGAAAGAAAGAGAACAAAGAAGAGAAAGAAAAGGAGAGAGAATAAATTAATAATTTTTGTTTTATTTTAAAAATTAATTTTATAATTGCTTATATTATTTAAAAATTATGACATTGGGCATCAAAGTAGGTCCACATCAATACCATGTGAGTCCCTGTAGGGGCCACGTGTGCCCACATGGATGCCACATGTATATTTTAACGAGATTTTTAATTATGATAATATATCATTTATGTGGAATGTCACACATTGATATCACTTCTATGTGTTCGAGTACCAAATGCCTAAAAAAAGTGTTTTTTGGTGTGGCCTGAAGCATGTGAAAGTGGATAAGTGGTTAAGCGAGGATCTTCTTGACTTGAGATTGGCTTGTGCAAGTCCAGGGCTATGGCATATTGAGTCCTTGATGAAATCAGTTTCATAAGATTCATTAGAGTCAATCCTAAAGCCACAGGAATTAATATGATTAATCGATAATTAGATACCATACCATTCTTATTCATTCATTGAGATATAATCAAAAGGATATAATTACATAGAAAGACTTATCACTGAAAAGCTTCTTATTGAGAATCACTTTTAGCCTCTCTAACATTTGGGTGGTCATGCGACATAGCTAAATGCCCAACTTGATTTATGAATTTAAATTGCTATTCAAGTTCATTGCCATGATGTTATGAGCCTGATGGGTCACACACAAAAGAGTAGCCAATGGATTGACAAGGGTTGGTTTAGGGAAATTTGGAATTTCCTTTTGGACTTATTAGATAGAATTATAACTAGGCTTAATTAAATGGCTCGGACCGGTTCACATTATTTTTACTTGCGAACCAGCCCGGTTCATGGACCGGTTCGCCATTAAACCGGAACCGGTTCGGTCCTTTTTTAATTTAAATTTTTATTTTTTTAAAATTTATATTAATTTATTTTAATAAAAATAAATATATATTAATATATTTTTATAATTTAATCTAACAAATTTATTTTTATAATAAATAATGTTAATAGTTTAATTTAACAACAATTTATTATAAAGTTATTATAATTTATTTAATTAATGTAACAATAATGTAAAAGTAAATTACTATAAAATTATATAATAAAACTATTGTTATAATAAAATAAAGTTATATTATGAATATGATATTATAATAAAATTATTGTGATAAAAAAATGAAATTTAGAGAATAAAGTGATAATATTATAAATTTGGAATAAGAGAATTTAAGTGAATTTGAGAGAGTTTGAGTGATTATTGAGAGAGTATAAGTGAGTATTAAAAGAATAAGAGTTGATGAGTGTTTAGATTTGAGAGAAAATATGAAAGAAAATTTTAAAAAAATGAAAGGAAATAAATTGATATTTATAGAGGAAAAATGAAAACTTAAAATAATTTAAAAAATTTTAAAAAATAAATTTAAAAAAAGGGAGGGAAACACTCCCTCCCTTATAGAGTTGATGGGCAACGGCCCATCAGCATAGGCAGTAGCCTGCAAAGGCTACTGCTTGCGTCTGCTTGCCACTGCGCATGCAGTGGCAGGCTGCTTTTTTTTTTTTTTAATTTTTGTTGAACCGGACCAGGTTCAGAATTAGTTGAACCGGCCCAGCCCGCAGCCCGGTAAGATATCAGGCTGGGCCGGTTCGGAACCGGTACTGTACCGGTTCGACTTTTGGGCCAAATTAACCCGATTCGGTTGCGAGCTGGGTCGGGCCAACCCGGCCCAATAACCACCTCTACTTATATTTGTAATTGTTAACTTATATTAGATAGAATGAAAAAAATAAAGTTGGCATATGATACTCTCAAATTTCAATTATAACACAATTATTCTTTTTAAAAGAATATTATTTGTATAATTTATTTTTTAAAATAATTGTATAATTTTTTTTTTCTTAAAATTTTTTAAGAAAATTGAAATAAAATATTTTTATTATAAATATTTATATTATAAATAGTATTAAAAATAATAAATCAAGATAATTATTTTTAAATATTGATTTATTAAATGAAAATGATAATTTTTAATTTATCAATTAATCATCTTATTTAATTTCTATTTTTATTTTTTAAAATAAAATAAATTCTAATATAAGGTTAGAAAATTAAATAGACCAAAATAAAATAAAAAGTTTATAAAATATTTAAATTTTCATACAGTTTGACCATAATTTATTTGTCTCAAGATAAACTCATATTAAACTAATCCCAATATCACTTTTTTATTTTTATTTGTTGTAGTCTCTAAGTGTTTGATGTTGAAATTATTTATTTATTACTTTATTTTCTCTTTTATATCATTCGATTTTCATATTTAGAGAATTTCTTTGAAAGTTTTTGATTCGTAGATTTATGTTTTATAATTTTTTATATTTATTTGTTTTTAAGTCTTAAAAAATTATTTTTTGAAATTTTTTGCTTTATACTATAATTTTATCATTTTTTGAATTTATATTATTTGTAATATTTTTAGTATTTTATTTGAATTTTTGTAATCCAAATTTCTTGAGTATTTGATTTAAATTTTTAAAAACTTTTAATACGTATTTTGAATATTTGTTTTTATACATGATACTTGGTTTAGTTCCTTAAAAAAAACTTTGAATTTTAAATTTTTTTCTCTCTTTGCTTTTCACATCTTTCATTTTTTTTATTTTAACTTTGAAAAAACAATACTTATTTATAAAAAAATTGTGAATATTTGATTTAATTTTTTCAAAATTTTTTAATTTTTTATTGTCTTTCTATTCTCTTCATAGGAAGTTTATTTTTTTTTCATATATTTAGTATTTTAGCATTAAAAAATTTTAAAAATAGATAATTTATTTCCATTAAAAAATATTACATATGAAACTAAAAGCTACCACATAATTGAATTTATTTTTAATATTTTAGTGTTAAGAAAAAAATTCAAACTAATTATAAATTTAAAAAATTAAAAAAAAAACTACCAAGCCAACTAAAAAACAAAAAATGACATATGTCAAACAAAGAACCCCTTACACCTTCTTTTTATATATAGTTATAGATTATAGATTAGGTATACAGGGACAACGGTCGGTACGCAACTCGTGCCAATAATTCAATGGATAAAAAAAAGAGTTTTTTATGAAAAGATCTTCTCGTGGGTTCCTAGTTTAAACGGCGCACGGAGAGATGGCGACTTTTGTTTTAGAAATGATGGTGTTGTTGGGCACAAAGCTGAAAGACTAGATTGTTGAAAAGATACCTTCTATCTTTTTTATTTTTCCTTTTGTAATGTAGTAAGGTAGATTATCAACATCTCGGTCTAGAGAGTTCTAGAAGATTCTTTTGTAAACTTGATCTTCATCATCGTTTCAATAAATTAACAAGTTTAATGCATTTTGAGTACTTTCTTTTCGCCCATCATCATTTCTATAATTGTTCTCTCTTTTCATTCACTACCATTGGCATGAACAACCAACCATATCTATCAAATGTTTTTTACTTTTTCAGGAAAATGAATAATGAATGTGAAGATAACCTTAACAGCTATCCGGGGTCTGATTTTGAAAATTCTATGCATGTTGATGAACTTGATAACAATGTAGATTCAGATGATGATGTTTTGTCTCTAGATCTATTGAAAATAATTGAGCAAGAGAAAAAACCCATTGAACCCCACAAGGAAGTTATTGATGTGGTCAACTTAGGGGATGATGAGAATGTCAAAGAAGTCAAAGTGGGTACAGCACTTCCATTGGTTGAGAGGCGAAGACTAGAGGAATTGCTTCGTGAATATTTAGATGTTTTTGCCTGGTCTTATCAAGACATGCCTGGATTAAACACCGACGTTGTGGAGCACCGTCTACCTTTGAAAACAGAATGTAAGCCAGTACAACAGAAGCTTAGGCGCATGAAGCCCGAGATGTTGTTGAAGGTGAAGGAAGAAGTAAAAAAGCAATTCGATGCAGGGTTCTTAAAGGTAGCCAAGTATCCAGAATGGGTGGCTAACATAGTTCCGGTACCGAAAAAGATGGGAAAGTAAGAATGTGTGTGGATTATCGGGACCTAAACAGAGCTAGCCCTAAGGATAATTTCCCATTGCCTCATATCGATACCCTGGTGGATAATACGGCCCAACACTACATGTTCTCGTTCATGGATGGTTTCTCAGGCTACAATCAGATTAAGATGGCCGAGGATGACATAGAGAAAACCACTTTTGTGACAGTTTGGGGCACATTTTGCTACAAAGTTATGCCTTTCGGTCTAAAGAATGCCGGGGCCACTTACCAAAGGGCAATGGTAACCCTCTTTCATGACATGATGCATAAGGAGATAGAAGTGTATGTGGATGACATGATTGCCAAGTCCCGGGGAGAAGAGGATCATGTAGCCAACCTCCGAAAGTTGTTCGAAAGGCTAAGCAAGTTTCAGCTCAAGTTGAACCCTGCCAAATGCATTTTTGGTGTTAAGTCGGGAAAGTTGTTGGGGTTTATAGTCAGTGAAAAGGGGATCGAAGTGAACCCGGATAAAATCAGTGCAATACAAAATCTGTCACCCCCACGCACACAGAAGGAAGTAAGAGGCTTTCTGGGAAGACTAAACTATATCTCCCGTTTCATCTCGCAACTTACGCTTAAGTGCGATCCCATTTTTAAGTTGCTTCGAAAACAAGATCCGAGTGAATGGAACGAGGCATGCCAAGAGGCTTTTGAAAAGGTGAAAGGGTACTTGTCAAATCCACCTGTTCTGGTACCGCCAGTTGCAGGAAGGCCTCTGTTGCTGTACATGACTGTCAATGAACATTCAATGGGATGTGTATTAGGGCAACATGATGATACAGGCAAAAAAGAACGGGCTATCTATTACTTGAGCAAAAAGTTCACTGATTATGAGGCCAAGTACACTACGATAGAGAAAATGTGTTGCACATTGGCTTGGGTTGCTCGCAGATTGAGGCAATACATGTTGTATCATTCGACTTGGTTGATAGCCAGATTGGATCCCCTCAAGTACATCTTTGAGAAACCATCATTATCAGGAAGACTAGCTAGGTGGCAAGTTATGCTTTTTGAATATGACGTCGTGTACGTATCTCAAAAAGCAGTCAAAGGTGGGGCAATAGCTGATTTCCTAGCAAATCATGCTATCGACGAATATGAGCCTATCAAGCTAGATTTTCCAGACGAAGATATAATGTCTGTTTTCCAAGCAAAGAAAGAAGAGCCCGACAGCGAACCATGGAAAATGTTCTTCGATGGAGCATCCAACGCTTTAGGACATGGGATAGGAGCAGTTTTAATATCTCCCAATGGAAAATATTACCCGTCCATAGTCAGGTTAAATTTCAATTGTACCAACAACATGGCTGAGTATGAAGCTTGTGTAATAGGCTTAGAAGCTGCAATTGAAAGGGGAATCAAGAACTTGGAAGTCTATGGAGATTCAGCACTAGTTATTTATCAGTTGCGAGGTGAATGGGAAACGAGGGATCAGAAGTTAGTTCAATACCAGAAGTACATAGCTGACCTTGTACTACAATTCGATGACATCATCTTCCAACACCTATCTCGAGAAGAAAATCAAGTCGCTGATGCCTTGGCAACACTAGCTGCAATGTTTAAAATGAAGATAGAAGTAGAAGTCTCGCCTATCAAACTGCGTATAAGAGACTCTCCAGTCCACTGTTCTAGCATTGAAGAGGAAGCAGACGGACAACCTTGGTACTATGACATTATGCAGTACCTTAAGAATCAACAATACCCAGAGCACGCATCGGAGAATGATAAAAAGATTCTCAGAAGACTGGCAATGGGATTCCTTGTTGATGGAGACGTTTTGTATAAAAGGGGTCGAGATCAGATGTTGTTGAGATGTGTAAAAACGTCTGAAGCCAAGAGGATTCTGGAATAGGTATACGATGGAACTTGTGGGGCACATGCAAATGGTCATTTTATGGCTAGACAAATTATGAGGGCAGGCTATTATTGAACTACACTAAAAAGAGATTGCATAGATTATGCTAGAAAATGCCACAAGTGTCAAATCTATGTTGACAAAATTCAAGTTCCCCTAACATCACTAAACGTCATGGCGCTACCGTGGCCTTTTTCCATGTGGGGAATGGATGTGATTGGGCCTATCTCTCCCAAGGCATCAAATGGGCACAGATTCATTTTTGTGATGATAGATTACTTTACCAAATGGGTTGAAGCTGCCTCTTATGCGAATGTGACTAAGTCCACCATTTGTAAGTTTCTAAAGAAGGAGATAATATGTCGGTACGGGCTCCCAGAAAGGATCATATCAGACAATGCCCTCAACTTGAACAATGACATGATGAAGGAAGTATGTGCACAGTTCAAGATCAAACATCACAACTTGGCCCCGTATCGCCCAAAGATGAACGGAGCTGTTGAGGCTGCCAAGAAGAATATTAAGAGGATTGTGGGGAAGATGACCAACACATACAAAGACTGGCACAAGAAGCTACCATTTGCTTTGCATGCTTATAGAACATCAGTGCGTACTTCTACTGGGGCAACTCCCTTTTCTCTGATTTACGGCATGGAAACGGTGCTGCCTGTTGAGGTAGAAATCCCCTCCCTAGGAGTCTTAATGGAATTAGACTTGGATGAGGCTGAATGGGTTCGAAATCATTTTGAACAATTGAATCTTATAGAAGAGAAAAGGCTTACAGCACTATGTCATGGTCAGATGTACCAGAAGAGAATGATGCGAGCCCATGATAAAAAGGTTCGACCTAGGTATTTCCATGAAGGGGAATTGGTGTTGAAAAAGATCCTCCCAAATCACCACGATAATTGGGGCAAATGGACACCAAATTGGGAAGGACCATATGTAGTGAAAAGAGCGTTCTCAGGTGGAGCGTTGATCTTGACAGAGATGGATGGGAATGATATGCCTAATCCGATAAATTCCGATGCTATGAAGAAATACTATGCTTGAAGAAGAAAGAAAGAAGAAGGAAAAAAAAGGAAAAAAAAGAAAAAAAAACAAACAACAAGAAAGAAAAAGAGAAAGAGAATGAAATGAGAGTTCAACTGAAAACCCAAAAAGGGCAGTTGGATTAAAGGGGGATACCTAAGTTGAAAACCTGAAAAGGCGGCTTAGATGCAAGAAATCAACGCCTGAAGATTGAAATCATGTGGGGCATGGCATCAGCCGGATGAACTCAGTGTGACAGAGGGTATCAACGGATTAGTTTTTTCTGAAGAAAGCACCAGTTTGGTTCGTGAAGGGTTATCTAGACATTCATTATTCGTTTTGGCCACCCTTCCTTGAAATTCATCACTTGACCCTTGTGGCATTAGCTACCCAACTGTACTTTTGTTGTCATTGTCTCTTGTCAAGCCCAATAACAAATGCTTTTCTTCTAAAATTGGTTGTTCTTTTAGTCATTCTACAACTAGCCGACAAAGTGCAAGAATGCATAACGTTTGTTAACCAAATTGAAAGGAAGATGATGATTAAAATGATAATCTACCTGCTAACATTACTAAAGAAAAACAAAAAGAGGAAGAAAGAAAAGGAGGGAGAAAGGAGGAAAAGAGAGAAATAAGGGAGTGAAGCAAAGGAAACTGAAAATTGTGGCAAGTACATGAACCAGCTCCGACTCGAAATTGGTGACAACTATTTTGTGAACCACGGGTAAAAAGATCAAAAGACACAAAGGATAGTTCTGAGAATTTGATTACCACAATAGGAATTGCATGACTTTGTCAATACATGCATTTGCATTTCATCCACATTATGAGAATTCAAGCACCAAAAAAAAAGAAAAGAAAAAAAAAGAAGAAAGAGAAGGAAAAGAAAGAAAGAAAGAAAAGGAAGAAAGAGAAGGAAAGGAAAGAAAGAAAATTAAGAAAGAGAAGGAAAAGAAAGAAAGAAAAGAAAAAAGAGAAAGAAAAGAAAGAAAGAAAAGAAAGAAGAGAAAGAAAGAAGGAAAAAAGAATTTAAAGTTTCATCGCCTCTGCTGCAAGAGGAGCACATTCCAGAAAAAGGAATTTAAAGTTTCATCGCCTCTGTTGTAAGAGGAGCACATTTCAGAAAAAAAGAATTTAAAGTTTCATTGCCTCTGTTGCAAGAGGAGCACATTCCAGGAAGAATTTTTAAAGTTTCATCGCCTCTGCTGCAAGAGGAGCACATTTCAGAAAAAGAAAAATTTAAAGTTTCATCGCCTCTGTTGCAAGAGGAGCACATTTCAGAAAAGAAAAATTTAAAGTTTCATCGCCTCTGCTGCAGGAGGAGCACATTTCAGAAAAAAGAAAAATTTAAAGTTTTATCGCCTCTGTTTCAAGAGGAGCACATTTCAGAAAAAGAAAAATTTAAAGTTTCATCGCCTCTGCTGTAAGAGGAGCACATTTCAGAAAAAAGGAATTTAAAGTTTCATCGCCTCTGCTGCAAGAGGAGCACATTTCAGAAAAAAGGAATTTAAAGTTTCATCGCCTTTGCTGCAAGAGGAGCACATTCCAGAAAAAAAGAATTTAAAGTTTCATTGCCTCTGCTGTAAGAGGAGCACATTCCAAAAAAAGGAATTTAAAGTTTCATTGCCTCAGCTGCAAGAGGAGCACATTTCAGAAAAAGAAAAATTTAAAGTTTCATCGCCTCTACTGCAAGAGGAGCACATTTCAGAAAAAAGAATTTAAAGTTTCATTGCCTCTGCTGCAATAGGAGCACATTCCAGGAAGAATTTAAAGTTTCATTGCCTCTGTTGCAAGAGGAGCACATTTCAGAAAAAGAAAAATTTAAAGTTTCATCGCCTCTGCTGCAAGAGGAGCACACTTCAGAAAAAAGAATTTAAAGTTTCATTGCCTCTGCTGCAAGAGGAGCACATTTCAGAAAAAGAAAAATTTAAAGTTTCATCGCCTGTGTTGCAAGAGGAGCACATTTCAGAAAAAAGAATTTAAAGTTTCATCGCCTCTGCTGTAAGAGGAGCACATTCTCAGAAAAGAATTTCATTGCCTCTGCTGCAAGAGGAGCACATTTTCAAAAAAAAAAGATTAGGTTATAAGCCGGACAAAATTAGTGTGTCTATTGTCTTTGCTCTATTCCTGATCCTCAGCAATAAGCAAAGAGGGGTAGCTGTAGACACCGAATTTTGTCCAAATCAATAGGACTGCATTCGATTAGGCTTTTAAAAGTCCGAATTGAGATGTTGGGCATCCAAGCCCAGTAAGGTGGGCCGGATTTGATTTTGTTGTACATTATTATTTGTGTTATTTGCTTTTATTTTTATTATTATGTTAATTATTTGTTTTTATTAGTATTATGGGTCAAATACCTAGGGATTTACTTTTTTTAGGTAGGTTAAGTAATTAAAGATTGAGGGAAAGAGTGACTGATCCCTAGGTACGAATAAGATTCCTGTTGTAAAATTATTGTTTATTACAAGTTCAGATAATAAAATTAAAGTGCCCATTGCTCCAATCCAATTGTAAATAATAAATTTTTAATATATATGTTTACAAATTATATATTATTAATATAATATTTAATTAAATTAATTCATTAAGGCTTCCTGATTAATTAATTATAATTTTATTTTATTTTTATTTTTTATTTGTTAATTTTAATTTATTAATTTATATTTTAATAATATGTATTAAAATTGATTTTAAATTTAAGTTTGAAAATTAAAATTCTACATAATAAATGTAATAGAAAGTTTGGGTAATTAATGAGTATTCCCTATATTATAAATAGCCAAGGTTAGGCCTAACATTTGTTATTTTTCTTAGGAAAGTGTTCATGGGGCAGGTAGAGCTGAGTTTAAGGTATTAAGGGATTAATGGTGATGCTCGATTTAGCACTTATTTTTTTGCCCAAGTTTGTTTTTATATACAATGAATAAGCCCGAATCCGTCCAAACTCATCAAAATACTTTAATTTTTATTCAAAAAATATTAAAACACATAATAATTAATAAATATAACACAATAAATTATAATAAAGTCTTACAAAAAGATTATAAGAAACCTTAAATTTTAAATTAAAGTCTAAAAAATAATACAAGCTCAAAAATAAAATTACACAAAAAATCAAAAGTAATTAAAAAATGAATTAGTATAAAAATAAAAAAAATTATAATTTTCGAGTTAGATCAAGTTGAGTTTGGATTTGAAATGGTAAACCTAAGTCTGATCCTTTTTTTTATTATTAAACTTTGATTTACAAGCCCAATCCTGTTTAATGGACTTAATATTTTTGTCTAAATCCACTAGAAAATTAGGCTAACCTTCAAATTTGAGCAAATAGTCCAACTCTTATCAAGTTTACTTAGAAAAGTTTAAATCCAATATTCGATTCTCCTTCATCCCATTGTACCTCCTTATAAACAAAAAAGAAAAAAAAACCATTTCCTATGTTACATGAATAGTGATCAATTAAAAAATTATAAGTATCCGAATAATTATAATATTCAAATATCATAACATATAATCAAATTTTGACATAAGTACATAAAAAAAATATACATCTTACTTAGCTATTACCATCCCTATTCATCCACAATATAAATCCCTATTCATCCACAATATATAAAACTAGTTATATAAAAAAGATTATTATCTAATACATCAATGAAATTTTTAGACTCTATAAGAGGTTAAGATTGTAACGCATATCCCATTTTATTTATTTTTAATATTCTTTAACGAGTACGTGACACTATCTTAACATAGCTTGTGGTTTTACTAGTAATATATTGGATAATAATCCATATTTATATATACACGTTAACAATTTATCAAATATAAACTTAACAAAATTTACGGTTAAATTATGTTATCATCTAGAGGTTCTCCAAATGTGTGTAAATTAGTAAATATGTGGCTAATTTTTTTACAAAAATTAGATTATTTAGATTTTCATTTCCGTTGTTATTTTCTAAAAAGATAAGCAAGTTTTATAGTATTAATTAAAACTGTCACTACTTCAATGGATATTATCAATGTTCGTTAGCAAACCATAAAATAATATTGGCAAACTAAACTTAGAAGTAGCTTTATAAGTCGCATAAAATTTGAGAAGTTAAATTGCACGTGAAGTTAAGAATAGTTAAGACTTAACTCTTTCAAATAAAAAAAAATAATGAAATTTGTTGCACCGTGATAGAATACCAAACAATACCATAAAAGGTGTAAAGAAAAGAGAAGAAGAAGATAAGAAGAACAGAGGAAGAATCTTGTTATTTTGAGAAAATGGATCTTGATTTACATCAGGAATATATCCTTCTATTTATAGCTCACAAGTCTTAGTGACTAACTCTCTACAGATAGTACTAACTGATGGTAACAGAATAACTGTCAATTGGTAGTTATCCAACTGGACTTACAGCTCTGTTAATACTCCCTTTCAAGCTGAGCTCTCTAGGCTCCTCCAAGCTGTAAACAGTAAGCTTGTTTCTCAATCGAGCAAAGTTTGTGAGTGACAAAGGCTTAGTAAAAATGTCAGCTACTTGGTCATAAGCTAGAATGTGACTAACAAAAAGAAGCTTCTGCAATACTTTCTCACGAACAAAGAACATATCAAGTTCCATATGCTTTGTTTTAATTGGATTGGCTGAGAGAGCAACAGTAGAAAGATTATCACACCAAATGTGAGGCCTAAAAGGAAGAATAATTCCAATTTCAGATATTAGAGACTGAAGCCAAGTAAGTTCAGCTGTGAGATTAGCTAGACTTTTAAACTCGGCCTCTGTACTAGATCGAGAAACAGTAGGCTGCTTTTTCAAGCTCCATGATATTAGATTCTTGCCAAGGAAGACACAATACCCTGAGATTGAACGTCGATCATCTAGATCAGCAGCCCAGTCAGCATCAATGAAGCCAGTAAGATTGAGAATTGGTGAGGGCTGCATAAAAAGACCATGCTCCAAAGTACCATAAAGATATCTAAAAATTCTCTTCACTGCTTTCCAATGTTCATCAAGAGGCTTATGCATGTATTGTGAAACTTTGCTTACACTAAAGGCAATCTCAAGTCTGGTTATGGTAGCATATTGGAAAGCACCCACTGCACTACGATATTGTTGAGCATCAGTAAGAGGTGACCCTATAGCAGCTGAAAGTTTCAGGGAACTGACCATAAGAGTGGGTAGAGGATTGGCCTGATGCATGTTAAACTTTGTGAGTAAATCCTTAATATACTTGGACTGAGTAAGTAAAATACCATTAGGTAAATGTTGGACTTCAACGCCAAGAAAATAGTTGAAAGAACCAAGATCCTTGAGAAAAAAAGCCTAGTCTAAAGTCTGAATCAACTGATTAACGTCAACAGTAGAGCTACCTGTGATGATAATGTCATCTACATAGACTAGAATGTAGATGCAATCAAGATTAGTCCTCTTTATAAATAAAGATTGATCAGCACGAGAAGATAGAAAGCCTTGTTGATGAAGAAAATGATGAAGTTTATCAAACCAAGCTCTAGGTGCCTGTTTTAAACCATATATAGCCTTATTGAGCTTGCATACTAACTTTTCACCTCTGCCTTGAACCTCAAAACTTGGAGGCTGTTGCATATAGACTTCTTCATTGAGAATGCCATTTAAGAAGGCATTATTGACATCAACTTGTCTCAAGCGCCACCCTTCAGAGAGAGCTAAAGTAAGCACAACTCTAATAGTGGCAGGTTTAACCACTGGACTGAAGATCTCTCCAAAATCAATACCAGCTTGTTGAAGGTAAGCTTTTGCCACTAAACGTGCTTTATAGCGAGCAATAGAACCATCTGAGTTTCTTTTAACTTGAAAACCCACTTGCAGTCCACCACAGACCTGTTATCAGGACAAGGAACAAGGGACCGGGTTTCATTTTTAATCAGAGCAGCATATTCAACCTGAGCAGCCTCCTTCCACTTAGGATGTTTAAAGGCCTAAGCAATAGTAACTGGTTCATGAGTATCCAAATCAGCTAGGAGTACCTTTGGTTTAAAAATCCCAATCTTGGATCTAGTTATCATAAAATGTTGATTATCACTGAGATTTGAAGCTGAATCTAACACAGCAAGTTGACCAACAACTGGATTAGAAGTAGACCAAGGCAAAGAAGATTGAACAGTAGTTGAAGGAGATGAGTTGGAAACGGATAATGGTGAAAAGGGTAAAGATTGAGGTGGACTAATAGAATATCTGTTGGAAGTAACACTGGGAGATGAATGATGAATAATGAGAGAAGGTGAAGGAATAGAAAAAAAATTAGAAGGAGGTACAAAAGAAGAAAACAATTGAGAGTAAGGAAACTTTAATTCATCAAAAATGACATGTCTTGATATAAAGAGGTTTTGATGTTTATCAAGGCATTTGTAACCTTTATGAATAAGACTATATCCTAGAAAAACACAAGGAGCAAATCGAAAATCTAATTTGTGAGTGTTATATGGTCTAAGAAAAGGAAAGCACAAACAACCAAAGGTTTTAAGAAAAGAATAGTCTGGTTTTACCTGAAGCAGCACTCCAAAAGGAGACTTTGATTGCAAGGTTGTAGTTGGAAGCCTGTTTATTAGATACACTGCAGAAGAAAAAGCTTCAGACCAAAATTTAAATGGAAAAGAGGCCTGAGATAGAAAGGTAAGACTGTTTCTACAATGTGTCTATGTTTTCTCTTAACTAGACCGTTTTGTTGGGAAGTATGGGGACATGAATGTCTAAAGATAATACCTTCTGAATTAAGATAGCTAACAAAACTCCTAAACTCTCCTCCCCAATCTGTTTGAAGAATTTTTATTTTTGAAGAGAATTGATTTTCAACTTGTTTCTTGAAATGAATGAAGGAGGACAAAGCTTCATCCTTGGATTTTAAGAAATATATCCAAGTATACCTAGTGTAGACACTCAATTTTGTCCAAATCAATAATACTTTTGCTCGAAAATCTTAGATCAAACATTGTGCAATGAGTCTAATTGGACTATCAAAGTCCAAATTAAATGTATGGGCTTTAAGGCCCAAAGAAAAATGGGCTGCAATTTTTTATTTTTATTTTTTTATTTGTTTTCTTTATTTCCAATTTTTTGTTTCTCTCTCCCCATTTTACTTATTTATTCTCATTATTTATTTATTTTCTTTATTATTATTATTATTTTTTTTTTTGTCTTGTTGTCCAATCTGCCATTAGCCCCTGCCAGCCCCTCTCTCGAGACTGTCCATCAGCCACTACCACCAACTCTGCCGCCTGTTAGCCCATCCCATCCATGTGAAACCCCATATACCAGTCCCCCTACAATACCCTCCCTCAATCTTGGCCTCACCAGCAACAACTAATCACCATTTTCGGTCACCCAAACCGAGACCCCATTCAACACCTTATTGCCCTCGTTCAATACCCTGTTACTCGAGCATCATCCTCACCCAACCTAACCCACCAAAGCCGAACCCTCACCCTTCGGCTCACACAACCCATAACCCTCGCCAACCATCGATCACCATTCTCGATCACCATCTTCACCATCATTCAGAAACCAATAACGATACTACCCAAAACCAAAATCCAAAAGCCTTAACCCGAGGCTAACTAACCCATAGACACTGTATATCACCGGCTCTCGCTACCATTTTCGGCCTCACTGTCAAACAGCAACCAGTCAACCCACAGCCAAGCTACTCAAAAACACCCAGAAAACCTCGGCCTTCACTCACCAAAACCCAAAATCACAGAAACAACCACCACCATTCACCACTGCCAGCACACCCAAGCACCCTTACCACCACTGCCATCCTAAATCAACCCCACTTCAGCCCTCAAACACCACCATCCAAACAAAAACCTCACCACATACACAACCCAAAACCACCCTTACCAAACCGAAACAACCAAAACAAAAAAAAGGGGAAACCGAACCAAATCCAAAACCCAAACCAACCATTCTGCAACCTAAAAAAAAAAAAGAAAAGAAAACAACAAATAGCAACAACTAAACACAAGCTTCAACAACAGCAAAATAAAAAAAAAGGGAGGGAGTTTCGGTTCAAGGGTTTTCAAAGGGTTTGGGTTTCGAGATTTGATAAGGAAGGGGTTTGGGAGGAGGCCACGTACATAACGAAAAGGGAAGGTCATTCAAGCGGTGGAGGGAGGCCGTTAAAGGTGGAAAAACTGACGGCTTTGGCTCCAGATCTACGACTTTAGGGATATTTTTTTAGGAAACCATGGCCAGAAATGAGAAGAGGAAGACGAGTAGAAGAGGAAAGTGGTGAGCTTTTTGGGATTTGGCCACCTGCGACGGCGACCGGTGACGGTCGACTGTGGTGCCAGCGGCGGCTCCGGCGCTAGGTTTTGGAAAGAGGAAGGAGAGTGTTGAAAGAAAAAAATAAAGGTTTTTTTTTAAGAAAAGAGAAGAAATGAAGAACTAAAAAAAAATTGGCTTTTATAGTCTGTGAAAAAAAAAGGGCAAGGGAGGCTGACCCGTGCGGATCTGGATCCGACCCGAGATCCGCGTGCCCGACCCAGCTCCAAACTAGCTTCGCCTGATCCGCGGGAGAAGGACGACCCGCACTTGACCCGGTCCTGTCCACCTTACTTGGGCCATACTTGAAAGGCTGCTGGACCCTTCCTTTTTGGGCCTTTCAACTTGGGCTGTTAGTTGGACCACTTTCAAGAGTATTCCTTAGGTTTTCTTAAACCCAAATCATTTGGGTACACTCTTATCTTGATTAATTTGTGTTCATTTACTTGTCAACTTATTATCTTATGTGTCATTATTTATTTTCATATTTTTTATTTTTATAACAGAATTATAAAAAAAAATCTCAATTAGAATTAGCAACAAATATTGGTTTTGAATTTGATTAACATAAATCAATAGGTTTAAATTTCAATAAGCTAACAATAATAATAAATAAATCTTTTTTTTGAATTAATTATTATATTGATAAAATGAGTATTAAAAAATGTTGGTTCAATTTAAATAAGTATTTTTCAATGATGAGATGTTATGAAACTCATAAATAGTAATTTTTTGACTGATCTTTAGATGAGAAAAATTTATTAAATATTACTAGAATATTGGTGCGGACATGCAAGGGTTGCTATGCACGTTGCTTGTGGCTGCTTGCATGTCCGTCACGTGCGGGAAAGACCAGTCACGGTCTCCAATGCTCCACTCATCACCCTCTGCATCTTCTTCCTCTTCTAAGGGACTCGGCCGTTGGGCCCGTAATACAAGGAAGGCTTTTCTTTCTCAATACTGCGGCGGCTCAACCAGCAACAGAGACGGGGGCTTGATTTCCTCGATTTGTGGATCCAGCATTCAAGGCTTGATGACTTCCTGCTTGGCTTTTGTGCCCTGTAATGACTACTATTCCTCCAAAAATGGTAGCCTTTTCGGTCAAAATGGAAGCTTTTCTTCTTTCTTTGGGTCCGGAAGTGTTCCCTTCAATAACAACCGCAAGCACCGAAGGCTCAATCGACGAGCTGTTCATTCTGGTAATTTTAGTTCCTTGTTTTTATTGAAAATGTTGTTTTTTGCTGCCTTTTCAAATCTAGGTTGTTTTCTTCTCTGTTCTGGTTTTTAGTGGTTTTTATTTGTTTAATATCTGACAAAGGTTTAGTCTTCTTTATGCATGAATTTTAATTTCTTTTGTTGTTTGAAATTCGACCCTTTTTAAAGAAGCATGTATATGTGTGTGTTTTAATTTCCCTTTCTCTAGTTGCTTTGCTTCAAAGCAAGTTTCGACATGAAAAAGGAAAAAAAAACAATTTGAATGTACAGATATACCATTTTTTTTTATATAATTTGGGACCTTAATCGTAATAAGGTGAGATACACCAAGGTTTTTTTGTTATAAAACAAAAAAAATGATTCAGTCAAAACATACTAAGCAGTTAAATTTAGGTTGCTATTAGTTCTATGATGATGGAAAATCTTTTTTTTTCCTCAGAAAATCTAAATTTAATTAAAAACAGATGATACATGTGCAAAATTTGGTTCAGCCTCTGCAGACTATATAATAATTATTAAATTATAAATATTACAGATTTTTCTCTCTTTTCCTGCTGCCTTCAGTCTTTTGAACTCTATCAGGTTAGTTTTGATTGGTTCAGGAATGGGGTACATTTCTTTTGTCGATATTCTTGATATCATTGATTTACATCCCCAAAAAACCTTCCAGGGGAATGTCTATGTATTGATGAACCAATATTGGAAATCTGTCTTTGTCTACCATGCCAATAACACCGTAATCAAGCACCACTATTTTTGAAGACTCAGCCCCAATTATTGAAAACAAAAAAAATCACAAAATAAACTAGAAAAGAATTTTTCACCATCATCACTTGAATACAAACGTACCTTAGGAACAGAAGCAGTGGTGTGTCGATGGCAAACTGAAAATCCAACCTTGGCAAGCTTCAATATCACAGGGTGCCCATCCTTAGGGTGTTCACCCTGCCAAAATCTGTAAGATATAAAGTTCAAAGACATTAGCATAAAGAAAAGAAAACTCACTCTATAGATGGACTGAAAATACCAATGTTACAGGGTAGCGCAGCAACTCGAGCATCTTCAAGGGTGATGGAGTCCACATTCTTTATCTGAATGAAAAAACAACATTGAGACCTGTTTATACCCAAGTTGCCATATATCAAAGAGTATTTAAAGGTGCTTACCCACCCCCTCCCCCCAACAAAAAAAAAAAGGGAGAGTAGTTAGAAGTCGCTCAAGCACACATTATTAAGCGTAAATTAAAAATTATTTGGCATAAAATATGTTAAGTCACATAAACACATAAGAATAAATATAAAATTTGAATCAATAGACATAAACACAACATAATTTTGCTATAAGATGTGTTTATATTTATTGTTATGTGTTTACAAAACTTCTAACATATTTTACGCCTAATAATACTAAATCTACACTTAATTATGTGTGATTTACGTTGATCTTACAATAAGATAAAAAATTTTAACCTTACTATAGAATTTCCCGTCACTTCTGTATACTTTCAGCATACTAAATCACCTCACCACTTGAAACATTTTCAACAATCTTTTTATTATGAGCAAACTGTAGGGGGTACAAGGAGGGCTATAAACTGAAACTGGTTAAAATAAATTGTAGTGAGAAAACGGATAATGACTTGATGAACTATTTCAGGAAACAGAAATCACCACAAATATCTAGGAAAATGCAAATATCAAAAGGTCATTTATGTCGAAGGAATGTGAAAATATGAATAACCATACATGAGAAACAGAGGATCGCTTAGGTAAATAGCCTGTCCTGTCTTCACCAAGCTGCACATAGGATCCATAAGGGCCATTCTTTAAGAAAACCTGAGAGGGGAATAAAAAAAGAGAACACAAGAAGAAAACAATTCAGTGTCTACTTATAACAAATGGAAACAGGAAATTCAAATGAAAAATAAAGATCCAAATTCTTGTTCATTAGGCTTGGGTTTGAACCTAAACAACTCCACCCCTATCTCCAGTTATTTAATATTTCTCTTGTAACCAAAAAAAAATTTCTTGTTCACTGATACTAAGACCAAGGTTTAATGCAAACCTTCTCATTGGATCCTGGATTAAGACCTAACAGTTTTGGCTCCTCAACAGAGTTGCTTTTTTGAGGGCTCTCTTCTTCGTCCTCATCACCATATAATGTCTTGGCAATATACCTATATACAAATCCAAAATAATCAGTGATTCACAACCACTCGGAAACCAAAACATGATACCTTAACCTTAAAAAGGATATTTAGATTTTTGGATAAAATACAGAAGATTATAGTGCTCTTCCTAACTCCAAAACAGATAAATATCACGAAAACCTATATATGCTTGTATGTATCAACTCCAAGTTAATATGATAGTGCTTGACACTTACCTGCACTTTGGATGCTGGTTACACCCTATAAAATAGCCTGCACCAAACCTACTTACCTTGAAAATTAACCTGCCCTCTGTGCAACTGGAAAATTTAGGAGAAGGTTATGGTGAGCTTTCTTTTAAAGAGTGAACTAATTAAAATAGCATATATATGCAAAGAAAATATATTGCAATCAAAACAAATTGATGTCCCAGGCATGATATTCTTGGGAAGCTGTTAGCTTTATTGTTGGTTTCAAATGGATTTTTGTCCCTAAATGAATAGATCTTGGAACGTCTTAGGTTGGAACCCTTATCTAATCCATTCACATACAGTTAAAATTGAGTTATTTTTTCCTCTGACAGATTTCTTACACGAAGCTTATAATTCCGAAACTTGTGCTATTTGCAATGAAACCTGCTATTATCACTAAATTTGCAAGTATAGCAGGGTAGGTCTGACACCAACATGACAAAGGGCTGAGGACAATGAAAGCATCGCAACAAACAACAAATAAGAT
This sequence comes from Heritiera littoralis, assembly GCA_031772115.1. Lineage (NCBI taxonomy): Eukaryota > Viridiplantae > Streptophyta > Magnoliopsida > Malvales > Malvaceae > Heritiera > Heritiera littoralis. Next base: position 41,370 of record JAPDPK010000121.1, on the reverse strand, counting down.
GACACTGTAACAAATAGCTTAGGAAAACATCAAATTAATTAGATAGTCTCCATCCTGTTATGCTAGAGCCAGACAAACATCAACTTAATTACAGAGAAAGAGGTTTCCCGTATTCTCTAGCATTTAAAATTATGCATGTACCTAACCCCCTAATTGAGTCATTAAGAGATAAAAATCTAAGGATTACATACTAGCAACGTCAAATCTATTGAATTAAGTTGCAAAATATGGGCAAGAAAGAAAAAATGGCTGCAAAACTACAAGAGGATTGATGTCTGCTTCAGAAGCACTTCCATCCAAGCTAATTGACGAGAGAAGTGCTGAAACCAAGCTTAAAAAATTTCAATGGAGGTTTGAATAGGTTGGTGCATGCATAGGTTCAAAGATGGGACAAAGTGAGCCAAACTTGAAGAGAGTAAATTGTCTTATTTAATCTATTTTTTGTCTGCACATACCAAAAATGCTTTTATCTTAGTTATATAATACTAGTCTTATCCAATCCTTTCCTCCTCCATAGGATTGTTTGACCCTATTCAGATAACCAACTTTCTCTGTTATTCTACTAGAAGACTAAAGACAATGAAAAATTTCATATTAAACAAGAAGTTATCCTAAGCAATTAGACCAATGAGACCAAATCCCCTAGGGATATTTTAAAAGGTTTCAGAGTTCATACTGTCCATAAAGAACTACTTTTCACCGAGAAGGTTTACAAGAAATTTATCTTAAACAAATACTCCTTAATCTTCATCTTCTTCTTCTTCTTCATCATCATCATCACTTCTTTCTTTTCAAATTCAATACTTGAAGCCCATGGAAGAAACAAACAACTAAAAAAGCATACCTTGGACAATTCCTACTTTTATTAGGGAGAGAGGCAAACAAGAAATTTCCAAATGTCTTTTCCAACATCTTCTCCACCTGCATTAAAACTCACTATAACGACTCAAATTTTGAAATAGAAATATTTTAAGATCCAAAAAACTGTGATGCTTAAGTAAGGGATGAGAAAGCCTTGGGATGCCTGATGAATATGAACACTCTCAGCACGACTACAATATGAGCTGAAACGTGTCCAGTAGTCTCTAAGGAGCCCTCTCCACTCGGTTAAGCCTGCGGAAACATTGTCAAGCTGAAAGAACAATTGAAAAGTGAAAACAAGTCAATAATGCCACATAACAGAGGAACAAATCAAAATTATAATCTACTTAGTGAAGCTAAACAATCAACATTTTATATCTATCAAACTGAAAAGATGTCATGTACAGCTGTTTGCAACTTACCTCTGTCTCCATATCAGCAGTAAAACTGTAATCAGTTACCTCGGAGAAGTGGTGAGAAAGAAACGCTGAGACCTAAACGTCACCCCCAAAGTATTAGAGAAGACTAAATCTAATAGATCACTTTCAAATCACCGAGAAGAGTTTATTATAAGCCCAAAATGTTTACATATATTAATTACTTGAAATTATTCCATTTTTGTAAGTTCAATAAAATGTTCCAAGACAGATGACCAATATCATGTACTTCAAGACTGATTATGCTTTCTAATATAAAATCAAATTGCCTCTTGTGTTGGCTACATGGACAACTGCTTATCACTGATTGCATCAAGAACCAAATATTAATTCCCAACACATTCCAATCCTAGATTGGAGCTTTTACTAAGCATTAAAGCAGCCAGTTCAAAAGTCCTCTTTTTGCACATACCAATATTTACATATCATTAATATGTAAAAAAACATTTGTCTTAACCTATTAAGTTATGCAAAAAGTATTAAGTTCCGTAAATCAAATATAGCAGGGAGGAGACAACATACCATGCGGCCGCGAAATTCAGGATATAGTACACGATTTTTCACTGTCACATAGTTTCTATCCTGATGTAACGGGACATGATGTTAGAATATGACCATCAATATCAAAGTTGAAGGTAAATAAGACCAACTGTGACAGTTGCAGTAAAGGACAGAAAAAGTTGCACATATCATAAAATCAATGGCATCAAACTGAAAGAGGAAAACTCAAACTACATAATAATTTTTACTACTCTGGTTTAACAAATTAGTGAAAAGCTGGTCTACATTAAGAAAGAAGCGTAACAGATAATCTTCTTCAGGAATCAGCAGTGACTACAGATTCCAATACAAGGTATTAACTTCAAGTAGGTTTTGGCAGAACATACATTCTCTACTGAATTAGGCCAAAGTGACTATCAAAGATTAAATTGGTATGACATTTTATCTGGGGTGGCTTTCTTTTAAAGTGCTTGCTTGGTTGAGTTTGTTAGGGAAGTTTAGCACTTGGTTATGTTGTTCTATAGGCTTATTCACTTTATTTCTAGTGTGTTGTGAACATTCTGGCTTTGTTATTTGAGGTTGGGATACAGAATTTGTAAGGGGTGGTCTGTTCTTGGCGTATTTAGTATCTCAAGCTATTGAGATTTTCTTCTAATTTCTGGTTAGATATTTTAATGAATCATATTCCAGTATGTTGATGACAGTCCAATCAATTCTAAATAGTTTAAATTCCCTAAAGTTTAAGTGCAAAAAGTTTGTTCCATCACATTATTTTGAGTCACTAACCAAAAGAACATAATTTGTGTCTCGATGCAATAATCAAGCTTTAGGGAGATATGTGCACGAACACGAATGCGTGTTATTAATCTAGAGCTTCTAACGAAAGCATTCTGTTACTGAGCAGCTTAGATCATTTTAGATAACGTGCATAGATCTCAAATTTGAAATTAAAAGCTTGAGCTTCATGTCAATTTTAATGAGGTATAAGATGAGTTTGAAAATTGATCATTTCAACACAATTAGTAACCTGTAAAACTTTCAATGTAGATGCATATGTCGAAGGTCTTCCAATCCCAAGCTCCTCCAGTTTCTTAACCTGTAAAATGAAGCATTTATGAAGGTAAGAAAGTCCCATTGGAAAAGAAGAAAAGCAAGCATAGCTAATTAACTGTCTCCTTCCCTCAGCTCATGTTGCATGCAAGCGCTAAGAAAGAAGTGAAAAAGGAAAGATATTTGGATATTGCATATCATCCACAACAAAGAAGCATGTATGAAGAAAAGAAAGAAACATTTTTCAAAACAATTTTGACATGCTTCCCTTAAATGATGAAAAGTATCTTAGTCTCCTTTATAAGATAGCATTTAAACATCATATTTCTAAGCCATAGCTTAATCATGATGACATGATTGTAATTTACAGAGTAAAATAATTGCTCACAAACCCTTCAGGCATGAAGTAAATTGACGAGATGCACCAATGATCCTTCAGAATAGCGTGGTGGAGGCTGAGTATGATGCTGCTTGAGTTCTACTTCACCAAGACGTAATCGATCTCCTCTCTACAAAGCAAATTAGTTAAAAATGGCACAAAATTTTAAAAAAATTACCAACACTTTAAAAATCATTGCAAGACATTGACCTCATGATCTAACGCTAAAGGCAGACAGCCCAATGCCATATATTATCTCATTCCAAACCTCTAAAACTACAGTGATACCTCTAGAAAAGTAGTCACAAAGCTGACAAACCAAGCCCAAAGGAGCAATAGATAAAGCGAAGAACCAGTAACTTCAGGGAACTAAGAATACCAAAAGCCTCAGCATGATCATTTGCTTCATTATCCTTCAATCTGATTGTTTCTGATTCAACATCCTAGAAAATCAAAATTACATTAAAAAAAAAGAAAAAAAATCAATACCTTTAAAACATGCTAGTAATCATGTTATATGTGTTACAAGTGAATCTTTGTGTTGCTGATGAATGTCTAATGTAGAACAACCATTCTCAGATAAAATCACTGAAGAAAAAATCTAAAATCTCAATCAAAATTCAGAAATATCAATCAAACACTCAAATATCTAAAATATAGCAATTTTAATCCAAAAACTCCCAGAGACTAAAATAACATGGGTACTTACAACTGAACCTTAAACATGCAAACCCTAATATAAAGCAAAATATTAAATATTACCCTAATAACTTAATACTTGGAAATGAAGTAAAATACTAATTAATATAAAATAACCTAAATAATCTAAAATGGCCTAAATATATATAAAAATTGCAATCAAACCCAGAGTATAAAATAAAGCCCAGATAATTTAAACCCTCAACTAGCATATTTCCATCCTCCACTAATTTCTTTTTATCATAAATTCAAATTCTTATAATATAAAGATTGTAGAACAAATAAATGAAAATTTTTCAATTTAATTTATAAGTATTTAGCGATATTACGATTGAGAACTACAAATAAAGAAAAATTAAGAAATCCTACAATGCATTGAAATTCAATTTTTGATAGAGTCATGCCTACCTCCGTAACTACTTAAAATTATTAAATCAAGTTATAACTGATTTTATGCCATCAGAATTAATAGATTATACTTAAGACTTTATAACTCACTACAAAAAATAGTAAATACTAATAAATAAAAATGGATAATTTAGAAATACAATCAAATTTGATGCTGTTTTATGTCCAAAAAAGATTTACCAACATCCGTACTTTTATACTATAGACACAAAGATTAGACATTTAATTAAACCATCAAAGATGGAAACAAGCAACAATTAAATCAAACCATAAAAAAAACCACAATGCATTCATACTGTCAAAGCTGAACAAGGAGATGTCCTACATTGATCTCAATTACACACCGAGAGAAGTGGTCAGACAGTATGCAGAATGCACAGATCCTAAGGAAAAACTGCAAACTATACCTGATATGCAGATTGATATCCAAGGAACTCTACTCTTGAGCATGAAGATCGAAAAATGATGGACTCATCACAATTCCCAGTTTCTAGTTGTATCTGCTTAGAACAATGAGTGTTAAGTATCATATAGATGATAGCATATAATAACAAGATCAAAATAACCATGTTGGCAACGGTATAGAAGACAGAGAAATATAAACCACACGCAAGTAATACAAGATGCAACTAAAAAAAAAAGGGAAGACTTTGCCGGAAAATGAAATCAATGCAAACTGTTCAGTAAGATAAGATGCAACTAAAATAAAAAAGAAGACTTTGCCAGAAAATGAAATCAATGCAAACTGTTCAGAATATAACTACCACCAAAAGACGGTAACTAATCAAGCCAGCTAAATCTGATTGATGTTTTAACTTTAATGAATCAAATTAATCATAATATAAACATATGAAGAAAATTTACATTCCGACCTGCTCTATGATTGCAGGTTCCTTTTGACATGCCATTGTCCTTGACCAAATAAGAGTGTATAACTTCAACGAATCTTCATCAAGTACCCCAACAAGCGTTGCTAACATAGAAAACAATTCAGTTGTTAGCTGGCAGTGAGATTTCACACTAGAAAATAAAATATCTGCACTACAGTTCAAGTAAAAACATAACTTATTCCCTTAAAAAAAAAAGAAACTTATTCATATACATGGAAACCTCCGAATATTGGTGGGTCTGATTGCTTCATGAGCCTCTTGAGCATTCTTCACCTTCTTAAAATACTTGCGCGCACTTTCTGGGGTAAAATTTGATCCATATCTGCAGAAATTAAGTTTTCATACAATCAACAAGTTAGAGTAAGAGCAAATTTTCCAAATAATTTAAGGAGGGGCACTAAACTACTATACAACCTACAATTAACTGGTGCAAAAAAAAGGGCAACTCAGTGCACAATTAACTTATGCATATCAAAGAAAAACGCAGTAGCTTATTTTACTGCGAACTAGAAAAAAAAAAAAAAGATTATGCTTTGGCCATAAAAATTTATAACAAAACAGAGGTAAAAGTGTAGGATACACAAAAATATATGTGAATTAGAGTCACAGATATTGATAATATATCAATTATTCACTTCAAGGAACCTTATAGATACCCAACAATAATTGACATTGCAGAATTGTTAACAGTGAGGAACGAATAGATGAACTTAGCAGCACAGGCACATTGACAGGGATATCAACAAGCAGATATAAGAAAATAAAATTTTTTAGCTTAACAATTCAGATAGACACAAGTCACCTTTCCATAACCAAGGAGCGAATGTCCTTAACAGCTCCGTCAGAAATCTAACACAATAACCAAAAAGAGAAGTTATAAACCCCAAAAGATCACCAACCAAAGTGGAAATTAGTGCAGAAAATAAAACATAGAGATCTAAGAAAGACATGAATCAAAGAGAAAAGATAAACAACATATTCATACAACCGAAACTATGATTTTTAGTATCAATTCTAGTTCTACTACAGTAGCATGGATCAAGTGCGAAAATAACACGGCATATGGCAAGCAATACATCAGTTAATATCCATATGTTGTATGAATGCAAGTGAGGAGTACTCTAATAAGAAGAACTGAAAGAAAATAGAAATCCAAGATAAGACATTATTCTTGCCAAGATCAAAAGTGCATGCCCTAAACAACCAAATCAAATGGAATAATGACACTTGCAACAACCTTGCAACACACCAAGATGGCGGAAGACACCTACAATGCTCTCCATTTTTTCGGACTTCTTTTGGACAAGAAATCTCTGACTATCGACTTCCCAATAGTACAAAATAAAATTACATCAATAATGTCAACTGTTGCCAACAGGTCTTACCTATGATTTTAACTACCCTTCCCCTGCCAAGTTCAACCAACCTCTAATCTTGCAATTAGACACATGAAGACTTCTATTGCTGGGCATACATATGCTTTTTCGTTATCTTAGAAAAAATGAGAGATGCTGCATAAACTAACCAAGTAATAGAGAGACAAAAGATGTTCCCACATGTGGACCATCTGTTCTGCTCTAGGTTATCAACCCAGTTGCCTTAGCATCTGACAACTGAATCCCCTCATAAAGTTTTTGAGCAAGCTGCATTTTTTAAGTGTGAAAACAGTAGCAAAAATATAGAAATATCAACCAGATAGTTAAATGTCAAGGCAAGTATGAATCAAAGCAAACAGTGAAAGAGTGAAAAGGATATAAAAAGCCATACATATAATTTACACATCATCATCATCATTATCAGAGCCTTTAGTTCATCAATCAACTAAATAGTTCACCATAAAGCCTAAAGCAACAAGCAAAATAATTGCATCCCTCGATATTGACACTATATAAAAAGTAACACCAAAAACTGCAGTCAAAACAAAATCAGACATGCCATGAAAATATTGTCATTGCCACCTGAACAAAGTCTTTCATAAAAAAAAAAAAAAAAAAAAAAAAGGGGAGGGGGGGGGGGGGGGGGGGGGGGGGAACAATTCATAAATTAAATTAAATACTTCCAAACTGAAAAGACTGAAACTACAGTTAATCACAGAGAAAGAATAGAGGGTACAAGAAGGAAGATTATTAAATTTTCAAAGGTTTTTTACGATGAAATTTAGCAAACAAAATAGAATCAAAATAAATAAGTTGCAAACCTTCATTGTATATGTTGCGGGGAAATTTATGTTTGATACGAGATTTATTTTTGTGTGGTTGTACTTGAGCTTGCGAGAGTGAAAGAAGAATGACGTTGCGTTGAGCGGTGCTTGAGGATCAACAAGGCTTAAGCTGTAGTTTTAATAATTTCGATTTCGTTTGGCACGGTTGCCAATTTTTTGTTTTATGTTGTGTTTTCAAAAGTTCTTTTTGTCTTGTTTTATTTTCAATTTATTGAAACAAGAATCATGCTTTATTAGTTACTTTTTATTGCAAGATTTTGGCAAAAATAACGTAAAAATCAAAGTGATCAAAGCATGTTCTAAAACAATAGCATAGCCTTGCCATTTCTCTTCATTTACTGAGCTTTAAAGCATAAAATTTGGCACTGTGGCCGCACCACCACTATTCACCCTCTCTTATCCTCTTCTTTGCCATTGTACATAACAGTAATATATTACCCTTTTCTGTCTTTTTTTATCTGTTACCAATTTGGCTTACATTAGTAGGTAAGCTTGATGCTCATGATTCATGAATGCAACTAAGTGAACCACGCCACGTACAAAATTTCAAATGCAAGGAAAAAGTTACATTGTTAATGATTAAACTTCTCTCACTATCAGCATCAAATCACCATTAGCAATTTCCTACACGAGCTGACGGAGTGGTTATGTTTTTGTCTGGTGTGAGCCATCAGAAGATCTCTCCCAACTCTTCATTCTGCAGAGACCAAATTGTGCTCAAGAAGCCTCCTTTTGCAGTCTTCTACATTGAAAAGGACTTGGAGCTTCATAAACCAGATAGATCCCAAAACTCGGTAAAGGATAAAACCTATGTTTCCATATAAATACAACAAGATACAGATTATTTGCCATCTTTCTTCATTTCCAAATTTTAGAATCTTCACCGCTACAAGGACGCACTCAAAAACATTGCCAGACGTCCTACCATATAATGGGAAGCTTGAGAAGATGAAGGTAAATGTAACCTCATTCTTTTCTCTATTTGTCCAAAAATGTAGACCGATTCATTTTTAATTTTTTTTAAAAAGAGAAAAAAAATGTAGCCCCATTTTAATCTTGGGCCGAGCCTAATTAGCAACAGTGGTTAAGTTTTATGAAGTATCCATTCGCCAGAATTACAAATTACACTAGTAACTCAAAATGCCCAACAAATAAAGACAAATTTAGATAAATACCTCTGGTGGCTCAGAACAAAATGGTTTAAACCTACGTCAGAATCCCTCAAATCAAATAGGATGTGCTGTAAATTGGAGGTTATCTATTTGATTCCATTCCTGGTTTTGTTCAGCCTACTGCCAAGCACCTGGAGCTACAAAAATTACAGGAAAGCACCTCTCTTTTCCTGCCTCATATATAAGGTACTATAAGTGCTCATGTCTGTGTCTGAAAGAGGCTAAAAATCAGTAAATTGTTATAAGTACAAAAGATGACTCCAACATATAAAAAAGCATACCTTAAATAGATGGTAAGAGACGCATACCTTAAATAGATGGTAAGGGACACATACCTTACCTTCAGAAAGAACACATGTAAGACTTGGTCTCCAAAATCCCTAAAACACTAGCCATCATTCAAGACTATGACTTTTGGCACCATGACTTGAAAGCAAAATCGGATGTTGTTTTTCTTGATGCCTGTATCTGTTAAAAAGGATAAATTAATTTTCACTCATCAACCACCTTTGATAGAGAGCAAATGCCATGTCAGGATTCCTCAATTTGCAGTACTCCCTAATAAGTATATCGTAGAGAACATGATCAATTTGTACACCAGATGTCTGCAACTTGCCAAAAAGCTCTTCAGCCTCCTTCATGTTACCTCTCTTACAGTGCCCTCTAATTAGTTCTGTATAAGTTATTATATCAGGTTCATAGCCTCTTCTCAGCATCTCATCATGTAAATGAAGTGCAAAATTAATGTGTCCCAAGTTAGAAGCAGCATTTATCAACAAATTATAGGTAACCACATCTGGGAAAAGGCCATTTAAAAGCATCTTCTTTTTCAGAGACCAGCACTTAGAAAATTTCCTCCTTTCACAAGTGCGTGAATTAATGCATTAAAAGTATATACATTTGGTGCAACACCAAATGATAACATATGATCTCTAATAGAGAATGCATTTCTATAATCCCCACATCTTCCATAATGGTCGATTATAAGATTCCATATAATAGGCGCTGGAACTATTGACTTCTTTAACATGCTGAGAAGAAACTCATTAGCTTTCACAATATCTCCACAAGCACATAGGCCTTGAATAATTACTTTATAAGAAATCTCATCAGGGGCAATACTCATTCTTGACATAACACTATGAATGTGACAAGCCTCGTTAAATTTTCCTTCCTTGGAGAGAGCACTTATAAGAGTGTTATAAGTAAAAACATCAGGAAGTAAACCTCTTTTAAGCATTTCAGCAAAGTATCCATAGGCAACATTCCTGTTTTGACTCAAACATAACCCATGAATAAGGACATTATAAGCAACAACATCTATCTGAATATTCTTTTGAAGCATCTCATCCCAATATACAAGGGCTTGAACCATATTGCCACTCTTAAAACTACTATCCATAAGTATAGTTGAGGTTATCAAATCCGAAGTTGATTTCCCAATGTCATCACTTAAAATCTCTCCAAGAAGCTTCATAGCATCTTGTAATAGACCTTTCTTGCACAGTGCATGCAAAAGTATGTTACAAGTAACTCTATTGGGCCTAATAGAATTGTTGGCCATTCTTGAGAAAAGATTTAGAGCTTGATCCATGTCATCTATAAGACAGTAACCCTTGATAAAAGTGTTGTATGTCACACGGTTGGGAGGTGCACCCATTTCTATCATCTACCTAAAAAGCCAATCTGCTTTTTCCATGTCACCTATTTTGCAGAGGCCATTTAGAAGATAATTGTGTGCAAGTACATCGGGAAGAATGCCTCTCTGTATCATCTTCCTCCGCAACAATAGAGCTGATCCCAACTTCTTGTCCAAACACAAACCTCTAATTATGGCTACACCATTGTTGTCCCTAAATATCTTCTCAAGAAGCTTTGTAGCATCTCTCAGAAGATGTCTCTTGCACAATCCATGCACAAGTATACTATACGCACCCCTCTTTGGAGTGATACCGCAGCTAGTCATCGTGAAGAATATATGAAGGGCTTTATCCACATCATTTGAAAGGAAACAAACCTTGATAAAGGTGTTGTAGGTCACACTGTTGGGAGGTGGACCAATTTCTAACATCTCCCTAATAAGACAATCTGCCTTCTCCATGTCACCTATTTCGCACAAGCCATTTAGAAGGTAATTGTGCGTATGTACATCAGGAACATCACCTTTCTTTATCATCTCCCTCCGTTACCATAAAGCTGCTTCCAACTTCTGCTCCAAACACAAATCTTTAATCATGGTTATCTGTCTAGCATTATCAGATTTCAAAGTGTGTCCTTTGAAACCTACGTTCGCCAATGATATTGTTTCTTTGCAAATTCTCATATAAAAATGAAAATAATCATAAAGGAGGATTTTTCTCATTTAAGTGTCATTAAATCATCTATGATGAACACTCAAAATGCTCAATGTAAAAGAATCAGGAGGTCTTATTTAACAATCATCAACCCACCAAAAGAAAATACTATCAAAAATGGTTTCAAAATCCCAAGAGCAAGATTCTTTCCTAACATCAATATACAGCTTCTATTTAAAAGAAATTTAACCAGATATCATCATACGTATATCATTCATATGCAAAGGAAGATATGGCAAGTAGTGTTTAACTATGAGTTAAAGATGCTTAAAATGTAAAGGTAGTTTAACTATGAGTTAAAGATGCTTAAAATGTATAACTTGACACTCTTAAAAAAAGTAGTATATCCAATCTATAAGACATTATAAAAGTCAAACTACCTCACAAAAATTGGCCCATTGATATGATTTCAAAAGAAAAAAGAATAGTCAACTATCTTTACCACATATTGTAGATAAAAAGTTTAATATGCCATTTTCCTTTTAAATCATATATGTGAGAATGACCATGCATATATTGTAAAATTATGCTCAAGTAAAAATAAATTGGATGGAGTATTCAAATTTTGATTTCAAATCATCAAAGGACTATAGAAATCACTACATGATTGTTCCCTTAGTTTCCAAAAAATAATTTGATTGAGTGAGATGAGCATGGAAACAATTTGCAATGTTTGCATAAATTCTCATGTTTCATTTTAGAAAAAGGAAAAGAAAAAAGGCCGTGCTTTCAAAAAAATCAAAGGCTGACCTCATCATTTTCAAACGCTCCAAACTCTCCTTTAACATTGCATTTAACACATTGAACACTGCCGGTGGCTCTGGTTTGTCATTGTAATCTTTCATTTTCAAAAACCAATCTTGAGCTCTCAACTGATAATGATTGCTGGTAGCTGGCATGAGATCTACAAAAGCTGAAAGTGGATTTTCATCCATCCTAGTCCTTCACAAATTTTCAGGTCCATAAATTAGAAAAGAAGATGAGAGGTAAGCTGCAATATACCCAACATAGAATGAACTCCCTAAGTTGTTCTCTTTTAGCAAATAAAACTTAGTATCCTTATTGGATGGTTCCATCCCAAACCAAACACCTTCAGATGACTCTAACTGGTTATTTGGCTATATTGGGAATTGTTAAGAAGAAGATCCTATGTCTTGGATTATTCGTGATTCCAAGACTTAGTCTTTTCAGTCTCCTCAGTTAACATGGACATTTAGCTGCTTTTTCTATTCTTGGACTGTAATATTGAATACATTTATTTATATTGCGAAAGTAAGTCAAAGCAAAGATGGCTAAATAACTCAAATTATAAGAACAATGCAGATTGTTTAAGTTATTTTCCCCCAGAAAATATAATGATCTAGCATGGTTGAAGTAAACTTAGAAGAATTAACTTTTATCTTTCAATTCAATCTATGCTGGTTGGACTAAGCTACGAAACAAGATGAAAGTTACCTTGCATCTGGATTGATGCTCAACATCGTGGCCACCACCAGCGCAACATTGTACTTGATGGAGTCGAGCGTTTGATTCAAAAACCGAATCGGAACAACATGAGACCATGAGCATGACAATGATTCCTCACAAACAATTGCTAACTGGAATCACCAATCACCGGTTTAATCTAACTTTTAAATTCATAAAACCATTCTTTTTTTCCTCTACAAAAGAGAGAGAGAAATAGAGAACTCACGGCCATTGGATTAACGTTCTTGTAGGGTAAGGAATCTCAGCAGCTCCTAACTCAACACTGCAACATCATTTCTTCTTCTTTGTCTTTCACTTGTTCCCCTGGACACAGTTGAGGCGGAACAAGGAAGGCGATGTTGTTCCCTTCTCTTGTATATGTACTTATTTTGCCAGGAACTTTGCCAACCGGCCTACAGTCAATTACACCCAGTTTTGCAGCCAGTTTCATGGGTTGGAGCTATGAATGTCGAGCTGTCGGATACTCAAATATTTCTGTTTATTAGTAGGCAAATCATATATGCAAGTGAACATGAAAAGAAAAAGAAAAAGATTGACATGAAATGAAAGGCAGCAGGTGAGATTATAATCTTCAGAACTTTAGGTCATGTTTGGTGCATGAGATAAGGATAGGATAGGATAATATAAGATTAAAGATAGGATAAGATTAGATGATAATATCCTATCATATGTTTGGTGTGTACATGGATTAAGCATAAGATAGGATGATTTTTTATCCTTTACCATGTTTTTTATGTGCAAGATTAAAATTAGAATAGGATGATTTTTTTTTATTGGACAAAATTATCCTTACTTATATACTAACTCAAAACTTGAATCAAACATAAATCATATGAAAAAAAATAAAACTTATGACAAAGCAATTTTTTATATGATTTATGGTTAAAATAACAAAAAAATAATAATAACAAAAAAAAACTAACACAATAATAATTTAAAAATAACAAAAAAAACATAAATCATGAATCAAACAATAAAAATAGTACAAAATCATATAAAAAAATAAAACTTATGGCAAAGCAAATTTTTTTTGATGTAATATAGCAACACAATTTTTACATATCAAAAGTATCATTAGAAATAACAAGTTTTTCTCAAGATCTAAAACAATTTCTTGAAACAAAAGTAACATTAATACTAATAATCCCAAAATTAATAAGTTTGCTAGTAGAATCATGATATTGACAATTATGATGAGAACAATACCAACAAACCTAGTAGTTATAATCAATACTAGTAAAAAGCTTCATTTTGCAAGTAGACGTTGAACAAAGGCGACTCTAGCATCTCCTTTGAAACCCCAAAATAAATGAATATTTTGGGGTTTGTCCATTATCTTCATACCAACTTCAATCATGTCCTCGGTACTTAAACCCATTTTCTCAAGCTCCTCAAGAACATTTCTTTGATCATCATAAATCCGCTACACCTTCTGGCCTTTGTTATCTTTATTAGTCATACCGTGCAAAGAGCCAAAATCTATTATGGTAATTAGTATGTTTCTGCACTAATTAAGCATAACAGGCATATGAAACTTTATAAAAGCTGATATGTCTGCATCATTCTTGAAGTTTAACGTGAAAGCATTCTAAAGGATCGAAGTAAACCCTATTACATTTCATATCTTCTTTTTCTTCCCTAGAATATAATTTCCATGAGTTGATTTTTTTTTATTCGTGCACTGTTTTCGCATGATTAATTTGTCAATCACTTATTTGTAGTATATGTCTTTTTAAATGGTTCTTTTGCAGGAAGAATGAGTGATTTGCAGAATATTTCACAAAACAGGTGAGAAGAAAATGCCCTGGCTCAAGGACAAAGCTATATCTTTGAAGTTTCTTCATCTCCAACAACTTCCTTACCTCTGTTGCTTGAAACACCAACACCCTTCCTAGAATGTAAGTGGAGGTTGTTGACAGAATTTGAGAGCTCGAATTAGTGAAGTATGAAAGATTGTAAACCAGGCCTAGCCTGTCCAAATCCTAGACAAGAGGTGCCAACAAGCTAGACTCTCTGGAAACTCCCAAAAATGTAAGCATGAAGTTTATTACGGCATGTGATTGCTGATTGTTTTCACTTTGTTCATGAAAGTGGATCTGCATTGAAAATGAAAATTAAAAAAATACAAGCAGTACTTAACATGTTACTGTAATTTTCCCCTAACTGGCTAGTTGTTTCTGCAAGTTTCTAAGTTGAAAAACTTGGACAACCTGCCAGAACAAAGCTGGCAATTGCCATTATAAAATGATAATCAGAAATACAAAACTCTAATAAAAATTATGACATACTGGCAGATTAAATTTAAAATTTATTAAATTTAAGGGTAAAATAGGAAACTCATTAATAAAATTTTTTTTAAATAAATCCTATCCTAGGAATTAAAAATAATCCTTCACTTTTCTAAAGGATTAAGTTATCCTCTTGGTATGAGATGACTAATTTTCTCATTAATCCTATCCTATTGCTTAAATACATAACAAACATGTGATAGGATGCTCATAATCCTATCCTTTAAATAATGCTATGTGCCAAACATGCACTTACACTATGTTTGGATAAACATTAGTAAAGGAAAGGAATGGAAAGGAAAGGAATGCAAACTAAAGGAAAGGAGAGGAAAGGAAAGGGTACATGTACCCCTTGTTTGGATAGCTAAAATTAATAAAGGAAAGGAAAGGAAAGTAATCCTAACAATTCTTGTTTGGTTAAACAATGGAAAGGAAATGAAATGATTTATTGTAATGCTTTTTTTCCAATTATAACCCTTTTTGTTTTAAATTTTATAAGATAATAAGGTTAAATTTGATATTCTACATGTTAACATTTTTTTCAAGTTTCCTTTCCTTCCCCTTTACCCTAAATTGGGGTTTTAAAAAAATTGAGTAACTCAAGGGAAAGCAAGGGGTGCTCACTCCCCCTCTCTTTCCTTTCCCTTGCTAAAAAATCTTCCCAAACAAAGGAAAGGTTTACAACCTTCCTTTGTTTTACTTTCCTTTCCTTTCCTTTCCCTTCCCTACTATCAATCCAAACATAAGCTTAAAGTATAACCTCATCTTGGGTTCACCTGTCAATTACATTTTACAACTGGCCTATACAGTTAATGCATCCATGTTGGCAGTGCTAAAAAAGATTAAGGTTGAGTTTAGAAAGTTCTTGTAAGATTTTCAACTTGTCCAAAATCTCGACTTAAGAACCAAGTTTTTTCACGTTTTTCAGTGTTTCAATATCACCATCAGACATTTGGGTAAAGCTTGTTTGATGTTTCAGTTATGGTGAATTCTATTCTTTTGCAAAAATTAAGTAAAAGGCTGATCTAGCCGGCAGATCTGTTTCTCAATATAACCATTCCATTTCAAACCACAAATCTCCAAGCTCAATATAGGAAAAAGTTTTGTCAGATCTTGCTACCTTTTGTTCAACTAAATATCGCTGTTTTCGTGCAGCCAGAGAGAGGAAGGACTGCTACCGCCGCCGGATCTGAGCTCGCCGTCGCTAGATCTGAACTTGCTGCCTGCTACGATGAGAGGATGTGAAGAGAGTCGCCGCGCCTGAGCTGAGAGATGGTACGCCAAAGAAGTCGCCGGCGCCGTTGGTGGGTACCAGGTCTGACCGAAAATCACTAGCAGCAGGTGGTGTTCAGGGAGCTTGGAGAATGAAAACCAAAACACTAAAGAGAGTAAAAACACAAGGGGCCGACTGCCGTTCTGCAGTTTTTTTTTTTACATTTTTTTTTTACTTTTAGTTATTTTATGAAAAATAAAATATTATAGTTTATAATCTATAGTAATAGACTAATAGTATTAGTTTATAGTATACACATAAATTATTTTTTTTATATTATGAGTTTTTTTAATAAAATATTTTCATATTTTTTAATTAAAGTTTAGCTAACTTATTATGAGTGTGCAACAATAATAGATTAATTTATCATAAAATTTTTATAAATTTAATATCAATTCTTTATATTTATAAAAATAATTAACTAATTTAATTTCACATGTTACACTAATTTTTTTCTAAAATAGTGTTAACTCTCAAGGATAATTGATAAATTTATAATAACAAAATGCTATATCCATCAATATGATCCATTTAATATTTGACATGGATCATTTGATTTAAAGTTACATGTTATTCAACTTTTAGTTTAATGTAAAATGTTTTCAATTTCAATCTATTGTCATAGATTAGAATATAATGTTGTATATCTAATTTCAACAATTTGATTTCTTAGGATGTATTCTTGTAATCTAGTTTAATTTGATCAATGATCATAATATTAAAAGAATGGATTGATGTAGTCATAGGCCATAAATTGATAATTACAATTTTAAGTACAATTTGTATTATATACATATACTATAATATCATATATGTTAATGGTCTATGTGTAAGAATTGCATCTTAGCTAATTATAAATCATTATTAATTTACTTTTAGTGCTTTATGATTACTTTAAATACTTATTATCTTAAGCATAATTAACTAATTTAATTTCACAATTATTTTATTACTATGTTTCATTAATATTTTGAGTCAACAACGTTTAATTAAAATTGATAATTGCAATTTAAATACAATTTGTATCATATACTGTCACGACCCGAAGACCGCGACTTTCACTTCATTCTTATACTTTTTTTTAGTCTACAAATTTATGGACTAAATTTTTCTTTTTCATTTTAAGGTTTGTATTCGGTGTCAGTGTAGTTACTATACTATCTAGGTGACCTATAGTCATTTCATTTAAATATTAAACTAACACAGAAATGGTTTTAGTTACATCCTGACTTGTTAAATAGAATATGTACTGTGCATCAATTTAAGTCTTACATGTAAACAAGTATTTTATAAGGAACATATACCTCAGAAGACTAGTACCAAGTCCATACACCGTCTCCGATGCCCACTTAGCAGCTCACATGGCAAACGTTAACTTCAATAGTCTGAAAGAGATGAAATTTAGTGGGGTGAGCAAAACCACGGCTCAGTAAGATACTAATATAAATACAAGAGTAGGATTACACTGTCTTAAACTGCAATGCTTAAAACTTGCAAGTTTGCAATTACAGTTAATCCTTTCTCATTGATAACATATCATTATCTCATTTCTTGTCATCTATCTATCACTTTTACTTTTAAATAATTCATCATAATCACTTTTTCAGTCTTCTCGTCCTTACACTATAGTGCATCGCACGACAATCTGTCGTATCCAAATTGAATGTCATATACTACTAGTCTATATTTTCCTCTATCTCGGAGTACATCATGTCCAATTGAAGCATCATATCAATTCACTTTATGTTTCATAATCGTAATCCTGTAATCTATCATCTAATATCATTTTCCATATAGAGAAATCATGATCACAATAGTGTAAGTTCACAATTCTCTTCATATCAATCTTATGTTCATGTATCATATCATGTCATCGCCTAGATGAAATATCATTAATGTCGAGTCATGACATTCCTCATGAAACTCTCATGTACGAAGCATATTATCATGTCAGGGTTTAATATGCAATTTATGTAACTTTACTGTATAAACCGCTATCATTTCTAATCGTATCATATGTACTTTAGAACATGCTCCACGTATAAATTTTCAATTCATTCAAGTCTATCTTTATGGCATGATAAAAACATGTTCAATTTCAATTCATGTATTTGTTTTTAGAGCATGTCTAAAACATGTGCGGTTTTAAAACATTTTTCATATACTATAAGTCATATCAGGTCTAGAGTTCATATCAAATCAATCTATACTCTAGACTGCATATCATTTTAAATTCGACACAAAATCGTATATAAATCATGTAAGTGTCGAAATCATTTATCATGTACTTTTAAAACATATACTGTAAATCATATCAGGTATAGAGTTCATATCAAATCAAGCTATACTCTAGACCGCATATCATGCCATGTTCGACACAAAATCACATATAAATCATATAAGTGTCGAAATCATATCTCATGGACTTTTAAAACATGTTTAAAACATGTACTGTTTCAAAACATATTTCATGTACAGTATAAATCATGTCAAGTCTAGAGTTCATATCAATAAAATCATACTCTAGACTTCATATCATATTGGTTAGAGACTAGGCTAGATCCCTATCATCTCTATCAATAAAGACTTAAATCACTGTAGCTAGCAGTGAAATCATATCATCGTCCCCTGGAAACCAACTAGGGCGCTATCTATGGCCATAGACCTCATCTCTCTCAGCCCCACTGATTAGGCGTGACTGAGACCTGTCCACGACTATTGTCGGACAAGCATCTCTCTGCCTAATAAGCAAAGCTCTAATTAGGCAGTTTCCATTATGCTTTATTGAATTTCATTCTTTTAGGGTGCCTACAGTCTCATAAAACATTTAAGTCTATAGCTTTCTTTTCAATATCATGTAAAGCATATTGTAAAATTCTGTATGAGATTTCATATATCAAAATATATATATCTACCATATACTTTCATTTCAAAACAAATCAATACTTTTCTGTATTCATATAAACATTATTAAAATGTTTCAAGTTGCAAGAAAGCATGCTTAAATGCGATGCTGTAAAACATTTCAGTATGCAACTTCAGTAATATTTTCATGAATACAGTGAAACGATTCCTTTAACTTTATCACCATCAATTATTTTAATTTCAAGACTTTCTTTCTGTCAAATCAGTAAATCACTATGCAATTCATTCACTATTCATTTAATTCAGTATTCAATTTGCTCAGTACTCAATTCATTTGGAAATCGAATCACTTGGTATTCAGACCATTCGGTATTCAATATCCTTTCTCGATCGTCATCGACTATTATAATCATTTATACACTTCATCATCAATATTAGGATCGCATCATTAGTATGAATCCTCTAAGTTTCTATGAGCTTTTAAACATCATGTTTCTAAATAGTCATCAAGGTACCGAAATCATGCGAATAATAATATCATCACTCAATATCTATTCCAGAATCGACATCGAGGATTACAGAATCACCACATCAATAGTCACTTATCAAATCCATCTATGATTTGATCTATTGATACATGTTTATCATTTCCGATTTGAGGTTCAATTTCATTTACGATCACAAAATCATATCTAAATCCTCAATTCAACTTTTATGCGGCCTTTATGACTTAATCCGAACTTATGCAATTGTCGATCTTATTATTCGAGATCTATTTTAAGGTCATAAGCACAACCATCTTTTCACATATTTATCACTCATATCTTTGAACCCATAATTGATCGGATTGTGTCGTAATTCAATCTCAATTTCAATCAATTTTCTGCATGCACAATTCGTACATTCATATGATTCAGTATCATAACTATTCATTGTGTACCATCGTATCGTTACTAAGACCCATATTACTAGGGTATGTCCGTTTGTTATCTCATGTATATCCGACAGTACAATGTAGGACGATGAAATCGTCTCCATTTCGATCTTTCGAATTTGTCTATATTATCACGTTTTGGAATTATTTCAAAATCAAGAAACTGGACTCGGTAAATTCTGGAAATCATTACTCCGTTAATAACTTCACAATCCAATCATTTAACCATCAATTTTCAACTATGATATTCTCTTCAAAGCAATATTATATAATCATCATTATATCCATCAATACTCCAACTATCGAGATTCCACCTCAATTTCTGCTCGATAGTCAACTTGTAATGTTAAATAACTCGAATTATCGACTCTATAAGATTCACAACAAAATTCCTCACATTATAGTGCTCATCCATTAACCTTCTCAACCATTTAAAAATCAATTTTTCCTATGATACAGTAAGATCCTTTGAAGCTTATCTTCGATAATTCTGATAATAATATATTTGTTATATCATTTTATTATTTATTACCACATTTATTGCTATATTCTTGTGTAAAATTAATGGTTTAATGTATCTTGTGAATTAATTTAGAGAAAGTGATTTTGGAATTAATTTTGGAAGATATGATATGAATTTATTAAAATTTAAAGGATTTATTGTTTGTAAAATAAAAAAAAAGGAAAGTTTTATTAGGGTTTTTACTTGGTTTGCAAGTTTTGTGTTTCTATATAAGTGCAAACAGGTTAAAGAGCCAAAGGGAGAGAGAGGTGGCGGCAGCAACCTAACGAGAATACTGAGGGACTGCAGAGCTTTAGGCAGTAAAAGGAAGAGCACTACACGTAAGGCGCGAGACTTGACTGGGATCGATTTTGCTGTTGCCTCGGTGGTGTCCTTGACGTTGGAGCTTGAGTGCAAATCGGTGCTGTGCTGGAGCAGTACACCCGAGACAGAACAAACGTTAACCGTGGCTTTTGCCAAATCTGCAGGAGCAACGTAAGCTGGCCTGGATATTGTTGAAACCTGTGAGCAGCAACGTGAGCAATAGTCGAATTTTGAAACCGAACAAAACTGGAAGGCGTGAGGGCAAAATAGCGTGAATTGGAGTGGCTACTAACGTTTTGCTAATGCCAAAAACTGGAAGGCGTGAGGGCAAAATAGCGTGAATTGGAGTGGCTACTAACGTTTTGCTAATGCCAAGACTCTTGTTAAACAAAAGGAGTGGAATTGAAGTTGGATCCAGCACGTGGATGTGTCAGAGGATTGATTTTCCATGTGTTTCTTGCTGCAACTATAGATTTTGAGGGGTTGCCAATATTTTTGATTTTATTTTATATTTTATTTGCATGAATATTTGAATTGGTCTCTTGTTTAATTAAAGGCATGACTTTTATTAACTTAATAATGTGTTTTGCTAAATTAAATATGAACTAATTTTCTTGCTAGGAATTTGATCAAGCCTACTTGCATATTTTATATCTTTATGATTAATTGATCAATTCTAAAATTCTAGTATCATTCATTGTGATTAATTCAATCTTTTGATTTGTGTTATTGATTGGCCACCTTTAATATAAATTAATTGATTGTTTGAGACATGGTAAAGGTACACATCATATGCTAAGCCATGTATAGCTCTCTTGAATGATTGAATAAATATTTGATGCATACATCAAGCTAGAATATTTATTTGGTTCTTGTTATATGTTCTTCTATTCTTAATGGGTTTTTAGTTATTGATTATGCTACACATCATAGGTAATTAATGATTAAAAATACTTGATTATAGCTGCCATCAAATAGAGTAATCATATATTAGGAAGATTGAACCCTAGAATTGAATTGAGATTTTTAGGATTGAAGACATAAAATTGCAATGTATTGGTGAAATCAAATTCCTAGGCTTTTCTCTATTGGTGAATTTATTTGTTTTAGGTTAATTAATTTCATTAGTTAATTAGATACTTAGATAATTCTTTTTATTGGCTTTTATAATTTTTAGAGCATAAGTAGTTGAATTTTAATTGAATAAATTTAGCAAATCTCTGTGGGATCGACTCTTGTACTTGCACGTTATACTACCTTGATTCGTACACTTGTGAGAATATAACTTTTTGTTCATCAAATTCTTTCAAGATTCCATTTAGATGAGAACTTAATATTTTTCCTTAAACATTTTCGTGGAAATTTCGGCAGCATAACGACTTAATTTCCTCTAAACCTCCTGCAAGGAAACACAATTTATACTTGCAACTGTTGATTCTCATCAATTTTTACCTCTTACTAAGACCTCGACCATCAGTTGTGGGTCCTCTTAGCATTTTTAGCAAATCAATTTAAATCGATGCATCATATAAAAAAATCACAATTCCATTAAAAATCATTCCATCAATGCATCATATAACATCATAAATCCCACATACAATATAATGCTACTAAGGCTTTATAAGAGTATCTTACCTATTCGCCAAGCTTAGCGCACTTTCTGATTTTCGAGCCTTGCCGAACTCCACCATTCGTCTCATTTCCGTCTTGCTAAAATTTCAAAAATTGACATATATTTTCATTTAGAAAATAATCCAAGAATTTCTAATAAATTCCATAGACATATAGTGAAAAAGGCTTTTAATTTTCCTTACCCATTTCTTCTTCTTCTTTTTCTTCTTTCTTTTCCTTTTCCTTTTTCTTTTCTTTTCTTCTTTCTTTTCTTTTTATTTTTTTTCTTTCTTTTATTTTTCTTTGTTTTTCCTGGCCTGAACCGGTTCGAACCGGTTCAGGCCAGTTCGGCCTCTTCCCGCCAACATTACCGCCGGTTCGGACCTCCCTCAGCTGGCCACGGTTGCGAGGATGCCGGATCTAGCCTCGGTTTCGCCCCATCACCGGCCACAGCGTCGGATCTGGGTCCGTGGGTTTCGGCCCTTTTCCTTCCTCTCTTCTCCTTCCTCCGCCATATCCTTCATCGCCGGTGGCCTCATTCACCTTCGTTGGTCCTCGCCGGTGGCGTTTGTGGCGGTGGCGGTGCCCGGATCAGCCAGCACCGTCGATCTCCTCTTCCTTTTTCCTTTCGATTTTTCCCCGATTTTCTCCCTCAAATTTCTTCTTTCCCGTCGTTTCTTTCCTCTTCTGGTCACCGGCGTCCTCACCTCTCTCCGCCGACGCTGTCTTTCTCTCTCCCTCCTCTTCTCCGTCGGCCGGCCTCGCCTTCACTTTTTGCTTTTGTTTCCTTTGTTTTGAGACAGAAACGGGTTCCTATCTCGTTTCTGTCTTAATTTTAATTTTTTTTATTATTTTATATGTATATATATATATATATATAAATTAGATTTATATATATATATATATCATATACTATAAATTTTAATATATATACATACATACATATTTTATCTTAAAATATATGTATATATATACACTTTGATCTAAATAGTATATATATTTCATATATATATACTTATTTAAAAACGTGCAAAAATATATTATATAATCTATTTATATAATTATATTTTTATTCACAGTTTTATTTCTTTAACATTTAAAATATATTTATATAATATAATTTTATAATTATATAAATATATACCTTTTTATTTCTTTAAATTTTTGAATTTCTTAATATCCAATTTAAACTTTCCGGATATTTAATATTTATTTAGAAAACTTATCATATACATATAATATAGTATAATATATGTCAATGGTCAATGTGTAAAAATTGCATCTTTATTAATTATGAAACTTTTATTATTTTAGTTAGAGTGCCATGTTATCTTAAGCATAATTAACTAATTTAATTTCATAATTAATTTATTATTATCTTTCATTAAATTTTTTAGTCAACAATATTTTATTAAAATTGAAAATTACAATTTAAATATAATTTGTATCACATACATATATTATAGTATCATATATATGTCAATGGTGAATGGGTAAGAATTGCATCTTAATTAATTATAAAACTTTTATTATTTTAATTAGACTGCCATGTTATCTTAAGCATAATTAACTAATTTAATTACACAATTAATTTATTATTACTATCTTTCATTAAATTTTTTAGTCAAAATATTTTATTGAAAATTACAATTTTAAGCACAATTTTTTATATATAAGTATACTATAATATCATATTTTAACTAATTATCAAACTTTTATTAATTTAATTTCAATGTCTTATGCTTAAAATTAAAAGAACTTATTATCTTAATTATAATTAATTAATTTAATTTCATTATTATTTTTAAGCTCACAAAATTTTATTGTATAAATATTATTTAATACATTATGTCAAATACAAAATGTAGCTCACTCGGCAAATCCTTTGCTTGGAGACTTGAGGACAAGGGTTCAAGTCCTTCTAACAACATATTTTGCTTAAAATACATAAACAAGTATTGGGTTCGGTAATCGGGTTTCGGGTATTTGAACCCGATTATGCTAATCGGGCTTCGGGTACCCTAAGGGTACTACTCGAACCCATCACGGGTAGTAAAATAACTACCCTAACCTTGATTAAAACCGGATTAACGGGTACCCGAACCCTATCTAAACGGGGCGGGTAATCTTGGGTACTCGTTTAAGACAAACCTGTTTACATCCCTAGCAACAACATCTATCTGAATATTCTTTTAAAGCATCTCATCCCAATATACAAGGGCTTGAACCATATTGCCACTCTTAAAACTACCATCCATAAGTATAGTTGAGGTTATCAAATCCGAAGTTGATTTCCCAATATCATGACTTAAAATCTCTCCAAGAAGCTTCATAGCATCTTGTAATAGACCTTTCTTGCACAGTGCATGCAAAAGTATGTTACAAGTAACTCTATTGGGCCTAATAGAATTGCTGGCCATCATTGAGAAAAGATTTAGAGCTTGATCCATGCCATATATAAGACAGTAACCCCTGATAAAAGTGTTGTATGTTACATGTTTGGGAGGTGGACCCATTTCTATCATCTCCCTAAAAAGCCAGTCTGCTTTTTTCATGTCACCTATTTTGTAGAGGCCATTTAGAAGATAATTGTGTGCAAGTACATCAAGAAGAATGCCTCTCTGTATCATCTTCCTCCGCAACAATAGAGCTGATCCCAACTTCTTGTCTAAACACAAACCTCTAATCATATCTACACCATTGTTGTGTGATAACCGCAAAATTTCCACTGTATGTATTAAATAATTGGAGATTAAATAAATAAATATAATTATGAGATCGAAATATTAGTGAAAATTTCCTTGAAATGAGGAAGTGACGAATTAGGAAATTCGTGTGAAGGAAATTTAAATTGGAAATAAGAATAAGGTTGGAATTATAGAAAATAATGAAGGGAGGGATTTAAATTTGGATATTGAGAAATCCAAATTAAATAAGAGATAAAAAGGTGTATAAATATATATTTATATAATTATATTATATAAATATATTTAGATATAAAGACATATGTACATATATGGGAAATATGTGTATAATATATATATATATATATATATATATATATAGCATTATACATTAGTAATGAAGTACATATGTATATGAATATAATATCTTGTGGGTGTGTGTGTGTGTGTGTGTGTGTGTATATATATATATATATATATATATATATATATATATAAGAAATGTAAATATTATTTTACATTAAAGTTTGTATATATATTTTTAATTATTACATTTATAAAAATATATATAAATGTTATTTAATTTAAAGTATATAAATATACATATATATATTAGATATATATTTTGTTAATACACAATATATATCTTTATATAATATATATAGTACAATACTATATATATAAAATAATAATATTATATGTATAATATATAGTTTATAAGTATAATAAAAAAAAGATAATACAAAAAAAAGGAAACAAAAGAAACAGAAGGGATTGGGACAAACCCCGACACCTTCCTAGCTAAATCCTGATGGCAGCAACAGCTGCTGCCATCGGCGAGAGAAGACCAGAGAAAGGGAGAAGGTGTCGTCCATCGACGAGGAAGGGTGAAGGCTACCAGCGAGGGCCCGAAAAAGGAGAGAAAAATCAAAGAAGTGATCGGTGAAGCCGAAAAGAAAAGAAAATAGGAAAGTGGCGGTGCCGGCCGATTCGGCCACCTCCACTGCAACCACACCATCGGTGGAGGAAAAGAAAAGGGTAGGAGGCCATCGGTGAGAAGGAAAACGGTGGAGGAAGAAGGAAGAAGAGGCCGAAAGTTCCCGTTCCAGATCCGGTTAAACACTAAGGAAATTTTGTTATTAATTTTATAACACAATTAATCAGTGTTCTGGATCTAAGACTAAGGAAACAAATCAGCCAACATATTAAATGGAATTTGCCCATAATCAGATAATACCAGAACACTGATTTCCGAGAAAGAGATAATATCAAAAACAAGAAAATAAATCACAGAAGCAAAAAAAAAAATGTGAACCACTGATTTGTTACTTAAAAGGGAGAAAAGCATTTATAGAGAGTAAAATCGAAATGATATAAAAAGCTAACAGTTTTCTAACCAGATTTCTTACTAGAGTAAGTGTTTGAATCCAAAACAAGTTGTGTTCCTCTTCACTGAAAAAAAAAAGTTCTCTCATGAACTTAGCAAACCAAAAATTAAGGGAAAAAACCCTAAAGTGTTCTTAGAAGAAATAAAATAATGTTAGGTAAACTAAGAGAAGGATTCTACAATCCTTACCTATCAATCAAACATCAAAAATAAAACCCCACATAACTAAAAAAAGCAATAAACATCACCAACTAAACCAAAACATCATTAGATTATCACAGACACGCAAACGGATCAATAAAAATGACGAAAGTTTTCTTGTAAAAAACATGGTTGCATACCTGTAACAGAGCAGGTTCTAGGGAAACTGAACCAACGGTTGTTAGGAAATTTGGACAAAGTTCCAAGATTTAACAAAAGCCAAGCAAACTGAGCAAAGAAAGAATAGTTCAGACAAGGAAAAAGTAGGTGCTTACAGTGAAAAAAAGAGTAACCTCTTTAATAAGGAAGCATTTAAGGAAGATGAAATTGGTACAATATGTAAAATTTTCTTTTATCCTTCAAATAGCAGAGACTAGTGAAATGGGTTATCTCCAGATTTGGCTGATAACCATGTCATAACGTTTCCTAGGGTAAGGACGCTAGACATTAAACAAATGGAGTCGCCACCAATCTTTTTTTAACCTAGGTGTGATTGGTCACCTAAATGACTCTAAGGACTGGTCTACATTTTAAGTTTTGGGTTCGGGAGTTCATTTACGTGTAGGGAAGGTTATAGCACCCCTACAACGCCCAATATTGGTACCATTTTAATCTTGTGTTATTTTAACTTAGTCTTAATTATGTGGTCTTTTAATTTTTGTTTAAATATTGAAAATTCTTTTAAGAATCCTCCATCATTCTGGATGAACTCTCAAAAAATCTTCTCACCTCAAGAGTATTCAAGGGGTACCATTCGACTCCCTTGAAGAGGCTCCGTCGTCGGAAATATTTTTGAATTTATTTATTATTTTTACTTAATTATTTTTATTACTTTTATTTATTTATTTATTTTAATATTATTTTTTATATATTATTTATTAATATTTTTAGGATTTTAGTTTCTAATGTTGAGAATATCTCCTAAATTTTCCATCATTCTGGATAAACTTAGAAGAACCTCCTCACCTAGGAATTCCTCAAGTGTTACTCATTCGCAATCGCCTTGAGGATTCCATCATCCAAATTATTATTTTATTATTTATTAACTCTAATTATTATTTATTATTTTATTTTTATTAGAATATAAATTTTATTATTTATTATGTTTTTATCTTTATTTATTATTCGTTTATTTTGAAAATGCCTTCTATGTCTTCCATCATTCTGGATAAACTTAGAAGGATCTTCTCACCTAAGAATTCTTCGAGTGTTACTCATTCGTAATCACCTCAAAGATTCCATCATCGGAATAATTTTAATTTTATTAAACAATTTTCAATATTCATTGGAAGATTTATCTTAATTTTTATTTGTTTATTTTTTATCCCTTATTTTAATTCCTATTTTAAACCTTATTTGCCATTATCCTTATACTTATACCCACTTATTCTTATTAAACACCATTTCTATCTTCTTAGAATATAAAAAAAACGTGTACTAACTAACTAACAAAAAACCCATATAAAATATAAACAATTCAAGAGGCATAAAAACATACCAATGTTGTCAGATGATGATGGCCAAATATATTACTTTTATCTTTGACTTCACGTGGCCTTCAATTTCCGAGCAAATGAACCCAATATTCCAAGCGTTGATGTCTCTCGTAAATCCTTGACGTGGGCAGCCCTTCCTTCCTAGCTGCTTTTACTCTTCGTTGGAAACTTGCCTCAGAACCTATTGCCTAAGCTTAAATGCCGCTCCCGGAAACAATGAGTGACGAAATGCTGTCGCTGCTTTGATTGAAATTCCCTTCTTCTTTGCTTGCTGTTTTTTTCTTGATGCAGACTGCTTTTCTTTTTTTATGAATTTTTCTCTCAGGATTCTTGTCCCAAGTTATGGGGTTTGGCCCCTTTTTATAGTCATAAACTTATTAGAATCCTAATACAACTAATCTATTCTATTAATTATCTCTTATTTTTAATATTTTATCTATTTAATTCTTATGTTAATCCTAATCTAACTTTATCAAATCTAAATAATTATCCTAAAAATCTAATTATCCTATTAATTTTATTTTATTTTCTTATCTCTTCCCTTTTTTATTATCATTCCTAAATCCTATTTTAATTTTAATTTCCTAATTAATGTTAATTCTAAAATCTAAAAAATTCTCATTTAATTCTAGCCTAATTCTAAATTGTTAAATTAAAATACAATGTCACCCAATCCAATTAATTATTTTTACAAATTAAGACTCCGGACAAAATAAGGTGTCTACAGCTGCCCCTCTTTGCGCATTTTCTGAAAATCAGGAATTGTGCAAAGACAATTAGACAACTATTTTGTCCGGATTTTTTTTGGTTTTTTTCCTTTTTTACAACATATTTACAATTTTTAAGACACATTTAGTTCCTCTCACCAGAGGCTGTAAGACTTTGAAACAAAACCTTGTGCTCCTCTCACCAGAGGCATTGGAACTTTAGAAGAATAGCCTTATGCTCCTCTCACCAGAGGCATTGGAACTTTGAGACATAACCTTGTGCTCCTCTCATCAGAGGCATTGAAACTTTTTGAAAATAAAGAGCTCCTCTCAACAGAGGCATTGAGACTTTTGAAAATAAAGAGCTCCTCTCAATAGAGGCATTGAGACTTTTTGAAAATAAAGAGCTCCTCTCAACAGAGGCATTGAGACTTTTTGAAAATAAAGAGCTCCTCTCAACAGAGGCATTGAGACTTTTGAAAATAAAGAGCTCCTCTCAACAGAGGCCTTGAGACTTTTTTGAAAATAAAGAGCTCCTCTCAACAGAGGCATTGAAACTTTTTGAAAAATAAAGAGCTCCTCTCAACAGAGGCTTTGAAACTTTTTGAAAAATAAAGAGCTCCTCTCAACAGAGGCTTTGAAACTTTTTGAAAAATAAAGAGCTCCTCTCAACAGAGGCTTTGAGACTTTTGAAAATAAAGAGCTCCTCTCAACAGAGGCTTTGAGACTTTTGAAAATAAAGAGCTCCTCTCAACAGAGGCTTTGAGACTTTTGAAAATAAAGAGCTCCTCTCAACAGAGGCTTTGAAACTTTTTGAAAAATAAAGAGCTCCTCTCAACAGAGGCTTTGAAACTTTTTGAAAAATAAAGAGCTCCTCTCAACAGAGGCTTTGAGACTTTTGAAAATAAAGAGCTCCTCTCAACAGAGGCTTTGAAACTTTTTGAAAAATAAAGAGCTCCTCTCAACAAAGACTTTGAGACTTTTGAAAATAAAGAGCTCCTCTCAACAGAGGCTTTGAAACTTTTGAAAATAAAGATTTTATTTCAGAATGCCAGTTTACCTGGGTTTGACTGGGCTTAACTTTCATTTTGATGCCAACAATATTGGGCTTCATCCTTCTTTAAGGTGCCAGCTAAACTGGACTTTGCTCTCATTTAAGGTTTTTTTTTCAAAAAAGTATTTTTCTCATCATCTTCTCATACCTCATCATTTTTTTCAAATTACCATCTCTTATATTTTCTCTTTTCCTCAAAATTTTAATCATTCAAAACTTCTTATCCTAATGTCTTAACAAATAGTTCAATGTCAAAATGCAATAGTGAAATGTGATGTATGTTATGAATGTAATGAATATCATGAACATCATAATGCCCTAAGTGCTATGAATGTTACCTGAATTACTCCATGAATGTATGTAAATGCAATCTCCATTGTGGTAACAAGATTCTCAAGCTCATCTCATTTTTCTCAAATTCCACATATCTGCTAGATTCTTCTTATTCAAATCTTCTTTCATTTAACATCCTATCTTTTAACGAGTCTTGGTCCAATTATGCTCAAAGACTTGTTATCATGCTTTCAAATTTAAATTTTCATCATTCCTTATTTTTGTCTCTTTCTCTCTCTTAGTAATACAAGATTTCTCAAAAGAAATTTTTTTTTCAAAAATTTACCCAAAAAGGTTACCAACATTTATTTATTTTCCTTCCAACTCGACCACCAATGTAATGCACTTATGCATATTCTCAATTTGTTACAGGGGTGGAATAAATTTAAAATGATCATAAGAGGTATAGGTATTCATTCTTAGAAAAGGAACATGAAATCAAGAAAAATCAATGGGATAGTATGTTTGGAATAGGGTTTTCAGTATCCATTTAATAAACATTCTGACAATTTCAATCAAGTCAATCTAAAATTCTTTTCCAAAATCCCACTCTTATTGATATGTTCTTTCATGTAGTGTTTACCGATCTTACCCTCGTATCAGAACTTTTTGATGCTGATATTTTCCTAAGTCGCCTTTCCAGGTTTTCAACTTAGGTGCCCCTTTCATTTGATTCAAACTGCCCTTTTTGGGTTTTCAATTTTGAATCCTCCTTTTTCTCTTTTTTTTTTCATTTTTTTTTTCATTTTTATTTTTTCTTTTTCTTTTCTTTTTTTCTTCTTTTTTTCTTCTTCATTTTCAACTTAATTGGCTTTGACAAACTTCAACCTTCAGTGCTCAATCCAAATTCATGCACCTAATAGGCATTCTTGATTTCGATCCAAGATATCTTCTAAAGCTCATGGGTTTCTTCATTCAAATTGATCTACTTCCTTCAAAGGATCATTATCTCATTATACAAATATGTCTTCATTCAGTATATGATTCTTCAATTTAAGCATTTACATTTGATCAAAATGGGCTTTTAAAGGTATGTAATGTAGGCTCAGGTGAGGGTTTATGAAAGAAAGGGATAAAGCAGGCCCAAAATGTGTTTCATGGTTTATAAACCAAAGGATCACTTTTATTTAACAAGTAAAACACTCAAGCATTTAGTACCTTTCTAGTTCACTCATTTCTTTTCTTGCTTCTTCTTATTCTTCTTCTTCTTTTTGGGTTTTCTTTTGAATTTAAACCCTTTTTTTCTTCTTTTTTTTTGTTTCACAAAACTGGGTTTTTTTTTCTCTTTTTTTTTGCCCCTCGATTCATCATGAACACTTTCATTTGTACCCCCAAAATTTCTTTATTTCATCTTCCTTGCCCCCAATGTGGAGGGTGATCCTTGGTGGGTTATATTACAAAAAATATACTAGGCTCAAAAGGGGTAATCAAAGGATAATTTTACTCATGCTTGAAGGATAGTGAAAGAAGGCCATTTATCATTTCAAATGTAAATACTCTCTTTAAAAATTGTTTATTGAACAATGACAAACTTGTTGGAAGCTTTTGTAAGAGATTCACCTTTCTTGTTCCATCTATCAAGTGCAAATGGTGAACAACCTTTCCTTCTTTTTCTTGCTTTTGCAACATTAGCAGACTAGTAATTCATCAACAGTAGTAGTTCTTTCAAAATTGAATCCTAGATTTATTGACATCATTATCATCATGTTCATTATTTGGATACTTGTGAATAAAAGGCAAATGTGAGTATGTGGGAAATGGCAAATGAACAGAGAGAATGAGAAAATGACAGTGCATCACACTAGTCGCTTTATTGAAAAGGGAATAAATAAAAGTTAGCCCATACATAAAACTTTATCTTGTGCTTATGGGCTTAAGAACTTTCAAAAACTATCTTGCATTACTTAAAAGAATGCAAAAACAAAACTAGAATTTATAGATCTTCAAAATCGCATGGCTAGAACCCTTCATGCCCCCATAAGACAAATCTTTTTTTTTTAACTACTACTTATTCTATTACTCTCTTTCCCTTACCCAAAATTTTCAACAACTCAATGATTTGGGCCAATTGCCCCCTTATATCCTCTTGAGCTTTTTCCATCTTCTCAATACGGACACTTTGCTCTTCTTCCATGATTCTAGCTTGATAACGAGTGCGATATGAATGGACTTTTGGTCGAGCTATCTTTGAACCTTTATTACCACAATTAGAGTCAATTATTTTTTGTGTGGTGATACTTGAAAAAGTTTGAAAATGCTTTGTTTGAAAATAATGATTGAAGATGAACAAAATGAGATGATGCTACATGTGTATGAATGGGATGGTATGGTAAAAAGTTGCCATGTAATAATAATGGATGATTGATGCATGAAAATGTTTTGGTGAAGAACACATGGTGCCCTTTTGTGTCTCATGTATAAATCAAAATCAAACAAGCTTGATAAAAAATGTGTCCTAAGTAATGGGTATTTTCTATAGCATGGGTTGATATGGCTCTATCTTACAGTTGGTCTTCCTAATTTCATTATATGCATGACTTTAGATAAAAGGGCTAAAGGTTCCCAAATTGTTCCTTACTATCATCCACTCTGGACTAGTAAGGCACCCTAATCCTCACCCATGACAGGCTACAAACGGAAAAGGTTCAACTTGAGTGGGAGTATTTTGCTAGCCCATGCGGAGGTTATCACCTCACGAGAGCGGTAGGTACTCTACTCCCTCCTAGAAAGGACTGAGCTCGGGTCGAGAGCTTTATGCATGCAAATGCAAAGTGTGGTGTGTGAGAAGGAACTTCATCTTATTAATTTCCACAAAACACTTAAGAAGTCAACAAAAGAGCATCAAACAACATCAAAACTTTCCAAATTTAGACCACCAAACTTAGACTTAGTATAACACAAGATTAAATTATGGCTTGACTCTCTTAATTATCCCCAGTGGAGTCGCCAAGCTGTCATAACGTTTCCTAGGGTAAGGACGCTAGACATTAAACAAATGGAGTCGCCACCAATCTTTTTTTAACCTAGGTGTGATTGGCCACCTAAATGACTCTAAGGACTGGTCTACATTTTAAGTTTTGGGTTCGGGAGTTCATTTACGTGTAGGGAAGGTTATAGCACCCCTACAACGCCCAATATTGGTACCATTTTAATCTTGTGTTATTTTAACTTAGTCTTAATTATGTGGTCTTTTAATTTTTGTTTAAATATTGAAAATTCTTTTAAGAATCCTCCATCATTCTGGATGAACTCTCAAAAAATCTTCTCACCTCAAGAGTATTCAAGGGGTACCATTCGACTCCCTTGAAGAGGCTCCGTCGTCGGAAATATTTTTGAATTTATTTATTATTTTTACTTAATTATTTTTATTACTTTTATTTA
This sequence comes from Heritiera littoralis, assembly GCA_031772115.1. Taxonomy (NCBI): domain Eukaryota; kingdom Viridiplantae; phylum Streptophyta; class Magnoliopsida; order Malvales; family Malvaceae; genus Heritiera; species Heritiera littoralis. The sequence continues at coordinate 7,870 of JAPDPK010000121.1, read as the reverse complement.
TTTATTTATTTTAATATTATTTTTTATATATTATTTATTAATATTTTTAGGATTTTAGTTTCTAATGTTGAGAATATCTCCTAAATTTTCCATCATTCTGGATAAACTTAGAAGAACCTCCTCACCTAGGAATTCCTCAAGTGTTACTCATTCGCAATCGCCTTGAGGATTCCATCATCCAAATTATTATTTTATTATTTATTAACTCTAATTATTATTTATTATTTTATTTTTATTAGAATATAAATTTTATTATTTATTATGTTTTTATCTTTATTTATTATTCGTTTATTTTGAAAATGCCTTCTATGTCTTCCATCATTCTGGATAAACTTAGAAGGATCTTCTCACCTAAGAATTCTTCGAGTGTTACTCATTCGTAATCACCTCAAAGATTCCATCATCGGAATAATTTTAATTTTATTAAACAATTTTCAATATTCATTGGAAGATTTATCTTAATTTTTATTTGTTTATTTTTTATCCCTTATTTTAATTCCTATTTTAAACCTTATTTGCCATTATCCTTATACTTATACCCACTTATTCTTATTAAACACCATTTCTATCTTCTTAGAATATAAAAAAAACGTGTACTAACTAACTAACAAAAAACCCATATAAAATATAAACAATTCAAGAGGCATAAAAACATACCAATGTTGTCAGATGATGATGGCCAAATATATTACTTTTATCTTTGACTTCACGTGGCCTTCAATTTCCGAGCAAATGAACCCAATATTCCAAGCGTTGATGTCTCTCGTAAATCCTTGACGTGGGCAGCCCTTCCTTCCTAGCTGCTTTTACTCTTCGTTGGAAACTTGCCTCAGAACCTATTGCCTAAGCTTAAATGCCGCTCCCGGAAACAATGAGTGACGAAATGCTGTCGCTGCTTTGATTGAAATTCCCTTCTTCTTTGCTTGCTGTTTTTTTCTTGATGCAGACTGCTTTTCTTTTTTTATGAATTTTTCTCTCAGGATTCTTGTCCCAAGTTATGGGGTTTGGCCCCTTTTTATAGTCATAAACTTATTAGAGTCCTAATACAACTAATCTATTCTATTAATTATCTCTTATTTTTAATATTTTATCTATTTAATTCTTATGTTAATCCTAATCTAACTTTATCAAATCTAAATAATTATCCTAAAAATCTAATTATCCTATTAATTTTATTTTATTTTCTTATCTCTTCCCTTTTTTATTATCATTCCTAAATCCTATTTTAATTTTAATTTCCTAATTAATGTTAATTCTAAAATCTAAAAAATTCTCATTTAATTCTAGCCTAATTCTAAATTGTTAAATTAAAATACAATGTCACCCAATCCAATTAATTATTTTTACAAATTAAGACTCCGGACAAAATAAGGTGTCTACAAACCAATTCCTGAGCAAAACCCATTTCAGAGAGAGAAAGAGAAAGAAATAAAGAAAGGAGAGGTTTTTATTTTCTTTTTATTAGAGTTTTTTTTATTTAAAAAAAAAACCCCGACACACAGGGAATGTTGAGAGAAAGCGGTTTTTTAAAGGCTGTTGTGTCTAGAGTTTCGACCATAGACAACAGACATAGAAAGCTCAGGAAATATGGGGAGCTGGGGAGAGAGCTCGTATGCGCGTGGACTTTTCCCCTTTTTTTTGGATTTAAATGATAAAATAACCAAAAAAAATGGCCTTATCATTATCATTTCATGTAAATAAATACTTATATTTTTTTTGAATTTATATAAATTTATTTGAATACAAATTAAAAAATAATAATTTATTTAAATAAAATAAAAACATAAAAATTTACTAAAAAATAAAATAGTTCAGAAACATGTTTTAGTATTTTAACCATTGAACCTTTCTTTATAAAAAGTGGCATGGAATGAGTGTGAGAGGGAAAAAAAAATGAAAGTTTAAGACTTTGAAGTGTTATTCAAGCAAAAGGTTTGATTTTAATGATAGAAAAAAGAATAAAAAGAAATATATATATATATATATATATATATATATATATAATTAGGGATATTCCCCTCAAACCAAAAAGAAAATTATAATGCGATCTTACTCATCAGCATCCTATTTTTTACTTTATTTTAAATTATTTTCTTTGTATTTTTTTATAAAAAATGTTTCTTGTTCTTTCATGACCTTTTCCATTCGTATTAATCTTTTTGGGTTTTCTTTTGGGTTTTCTTCGATGTAGGCATATACTTTAGTTACCAGCCAAAACTAGTTAGCCCCAAACTAGTATTCCACGTGGGGTAACCTTTCTTTGTTGAGAAATTTAAAAAATATTCTTTTTTTTTTCATTTTACACTCATTTTGTCCTTTATATGAACAGTATCATAGTGAGAAAAATAGTATTTATGGAGAGAAAAAGTGTGTATATAAAAGTTCTCTTCTTTGTTTCTTTCTCTACTCTTGTCTTGCTTTTAACAGTGAAAGAAAAGTCCTTTCCTCTGGCTGGCTTTCCTTTTGGTTTTTCGGTGCATCTGCAATCTGCATGGCACCATGGCCAATAAGCCTTTTTAATTTTTGAAACAAAAAAAAAATAAGCCTTTTTAATTTCTTTTTTTTTTTTAATAATCTCTAAGTATGATCACTTTCATTCCTGATCCCTTGCTTGTTTGCAAATTTCTAAGCAATTTTTTTCTTGTATCACCACATTTGCTTGTCCATTAAACCTAAACTCCGTAAAACAATCAACACCAACCAATAAGGCATTGATTTTTTTTTTTACATTTTTTAAGAATTATTGTATGAATTGTTTGAATTAAACTCTAAAATTAATGAATATTGATTTAATAGAAAAGAGTTGATCCAAAAATTTTGAAATATTACGTTTAAATTTATGGTTTCTGATTTTGATTTAACTTTATATT